>OY725173.1:8668471-9868471 GCA_963241965.1 Tortrix viridana
ATGATAATGTAACGTTCATGTGGTTTTCTTATTCCCATGAGGTGACTGCACTTGTAGAGATTTGTTCTTACATTTTTGTGATATAATAACTGCATTATGTTGCGGGTTAGCGATTGCAAACATTTTATTAAATTTAATACGTATTACTGTAACACGATTTGTTCACACAAGGAAACTGATGAAAATACAATGATTTTGAATCACTACCCGGTTTAATGACCCTTTCAGGAGCTTTTTCGTATAATAACTACTCATATATTATACGTATAACCCAATATCTATTTCAATTCCCACATTTAATTTTAGCTTTATCTTATACGTACAGTCAACATAAAAAGTAGATACATACTTTTGCACCTTGTCGCTATACAGCCACGAGTTTGTCAAGTATGTTAATGCGATAAAGTACAAAAGTTAGTTTATTAAAGTACAAAAGACTTTTGACGTTGACCCTACTACAAAATAATATATTAAAGACTTCTGTTAGACTAACTGGCTGACATAAAAGGCACAGCCTAAACCGCGGCCCTGTGGACTTGGGAGTAATGTTCCTTGTTTACCCCGCGGTGAGGGATTCTTTGAAATTTAACCTCTAAATGGGAAGTAATGAAAGTTAAGTAGGGAAGAAAGTTAGGTAGGAGACTTGAATTTGTCATCGCCATTTTGTTGTTGGCTGTATGCGAATTCATTTATCGTTATAATGAATAACACCAATAACCATATTATTCATTTTTCTATATCCTGTATGTGCTCTTAGTGACGGAACCACAATATTAAAAAAAATCCTTATTCGATTGCCAAGAAGGTTTATGTTTTTCGCGCGTATGCGATGTATGTATGTAATATTTTTTATTAACTCGTATCATCCAAACGGCTTGTCGGATTTCTAAAATTAAGGCATCGCAGGATTTGTCTCGGCAATTCAAGTGTTCTAGGATAGGCGACGTCCAAAAATAAATAAAATGGTGGATTTTAGGTGCCATAATGTGTGGCTCGAAAAAAAATGTCTAAATAAATCCAATAGGGTATTAAAATGAATAATATTAAAAGATGATTACAAAAATAATAATATTATATTATTTATAAGACTTATGCTACCATTTAAATAAAAACTAATTAATAAAAAAAATTAAAAACCCGTTTGCTTTAAAAGAATATCAAACAGAAAAGTTAAAATAAACCCTATAATCTAAAGCATATAACTTAAATGTTAGAAAAGGTATTGCAGGCGGGGACAAGCAAATAATTGGAAAATATATTTTGCTGTACAAGTTTGAATATTTTCACTTACTTACTTATAGATCTCTACTTGGACTATTTACTTGTCCCCGCCTGCACACACCAAGTTTAACGACCAGATATGTCTGGGTCTTTGTCCCTTCATTGTCATAATGTGATTTCTACTCGGGGTGCATATGTATGTAGCTTCAATTCAAACCTAGACGGAGCGTCTGCGATCTTTATATTCAGTAATGGCGCATTTCCCGCGATTTACATACAATCACGGATACCAAGTAGTGCTCGCTGCTTGAGAATTTCCGCTCCAGCACTTGACGATAAATGGAAAGCTGTGAACAGGTTAAGCTTATGAAACTGATTATTACTGCTGTAGCAGTGCCACTATTGATTTGAAAGCGGAATAAATAAAGTACAAAAAAAAAAAATGTAGGTTACCATAAACCCGGATTATTTTGAATCTAGGAAACATTGCCCACCCTTGAAAATATGTATAATAGTTTAATGGTAATTCACGTAAATATGCAGAGACAGCCTACGCTTAGCAAGCAAGTTGAGCAAATATCTTTCTTATACATAAAGCTTATAAAAGTGTCACAAAACTTTTCCAGAATTCTTATTTCTGATTCTAAGAGACTTTAGATAGATGCAAATTTGATTCTGCAGACATTACGGCCATAGGCCTATTACTCTATGACGATTTGCCATTAACAATGTTTGGCGGAACGCCATAGTACCCACTACCGTTAGAGTGCAATCGATACGCCAATAATCCGTCCAACCGTCGTTGACCGGAAGAGCAGTGACCACCGCGTCCACGGCGCTGCTGCCCATTTCGGCGAGCAACGGGACACGCTGCGAATTAGCCAGCTTCCGACCCGGCGCTATACAGCTAGCTGAACTGTTTCACGTTGTTAGCAAAATGAAACCATATAATAAACTACGCTACATTGTCATTTTGTCGCAGCAATGAAATACGAAAATAAGGTTTTGTGGTTTTCAATGATAAAGTATTTAATGTGAAAAATAATTTTGAAACAAGGCTTATTTTTAACCTACCACAAACAATGGAGATGTTCTACGAAAAGCTTGTTGTTCAGACCGCAATATAAGTTCTACTGAAACAAACAAATCTTCCTACCTCCATAACCGCGCGACTGGCAATTGACTACTAGTTACTAAAGTATTAGGCGATCCCAAATGAAAGTCCCCTTTGTTTTTATTATGTCCTGCGGTCGTTTATCAGCAATAAAAATCGCCCCAGCTCGTAGGGTGTCGGAATTTAATTACTGCTAGTGTCCACGCCGAAATACTTGCTCCCCGGGGATTAATGCTTTCCCGGCCTGCGGCTGACGGCCACGCTCCATATAAAATTACTGACCATTTATATCCAGCGAACCTAAGCAGTGAACAGCCTTTTCATCGTTACCAAATTTACGGTATACCCGGTCCAATACATTTTACGGTCTTTAGGCGATTTGTGTCAAGAGCGAGCGTGATCATGGACTTGCGTGGAGTTGTAACGTAATACTAGTGTATTATTTATAGCACTCGAGCGTTAAGATCAGTCGAAGCACGCGAACAATGAATGCTTGCACTTATTAAAGATGTTATAAAATTTTCACGGCCTTAAACATTAGTGTACTTAGTATTTAGTATGAGAAACGTGTTCGCGTCCGAGCGGATATCCTCAACGGTACCGGCGCGCGCGCCGAATCGGACACACGCCGTCTGCTTCTAATTATATCGAGATGCACCCGACGTGCATTACCGTACGTACTATCTTTATTATGGGGCGTGCATTCATTAAACCATACGTTTTCCTGGACATCTGGTAATAACTGGTTTTATTTACTATACCTACCCATTTTATACAAGATGAATGCCATTAAAAATATTTAGATGTTCATTTAAAAAAATATGTTGCTCAAAATCACTGGAGATCATAAAGTATAGGTAGTGCATTTAACCAATTCCTAATTATAAAGCACATTTTTCAAATGAAAACTGCAGACAGTGACTATTATTGAGATAGTTAGTAATTCAGCATAACTCGCATAAAAACTGAATGATGAAATAAAACGTCACAAAGAACAACTACTATAAAGAAAACAAGTTGCAATTCAATATTCGTAGTGGTATCGCTCAATAGCGGTCACTTTCCAACAGCCTTTGAATTGTAGACATGTTTAAGCTACCATTTTAATAGGCAAATAACCTGGCATACACATTATTACACATATTTGTGTTTGCCTAAACTTTACAATGGTAGGAAAATTTACGCATCATGATGTTTACCCGAGTGGCCAACAGCAAGTTACAACAGACAACAGCAGAGTTTGTTCAACTAGTGGACCGGCTTCAAATGTAGCGGAAGTCAGTCAGTTGTTTGCTGATCTAAGCCCATGCGCAGACCCAAAGCTACGTGGGCGCTAATGTCAATCTTTTTGTGTGTGTTGGTTAGGACATCATACAAGTGTAATACGAGTATAACCAGGGCAAAAAAAAAACAGTTCCCGTTAATGGAATGGGCTGAAAATTTTGAATACGTATGTAAACCCGATGACAATGCAATATTATGATGCCATTGAGCTGGTCCGTTGTGTTTGGGCTTGTTGGATTCGTCTTGATAAGCAGATGATGACCGTGTAAAAAAGTACAATCGGCAACAAAAGCTTGTCCCAAAAATGAATTTTTTAGGTTAGGTTATATAGATATCGTTTGACATTATTATGACGTAATTTGCATCCTTCAGCCGTCCATTGATTATTTATTAGAGACTAGAGCCATCGCTGGTCTACCGTTGTGATCATCATCTATTTAAGTCAAGGCAGAGCAGGTTAAATGTAAAAAAAAAAAGAAAAAACACTGAAGATTAGATAGATTAGATTATTTATTGCTCAATGTAATGTCAAAAACAATTAAAATAATTTGAATGAAAAGGTTTAGTTGAAACAAAAAAAAGGAACAATTTTTTGACACAATCCACCAAATCTTGAAACCTATTATGAAATGCACTCGAGCAGTCTCCAACAGAAAATTAGTCACTACTGGATATATCAATGTCTATGGGCAGAGAACCAGTGCCTACTTGATTCCTCGTCTCATAAACGACCTTGATGTTAAAAGAGAAAGAGAACTCTCTTTCTCTTTTACATAAGATTTATAAATAAGCTGTAATATGATGTGGGTAGAAGTGTACAGTCGAACTCATAAGGTAGCTTTACATTTTAGTACCATGTCGCAGTTACGTATTATAAGTGTCAATAGTTTGAATTTAGTATGTCAATACAGCGACAAGGTACTAAAATGTACAGGACTTATGAGTTCGACTGTACTTGTCTTATGAAAGTCTATAGTAATTTAGAGCATACAGACAAACCCTTGAGTGGTTTATGAGTGCAACCATAATTACCGGGTGAGGATTTGAGATACCGCCTATTGGCGTTTAACTCAGTATATAAATGAATGACTAATTTTCATGACGTAGTAATGGAAAAATTACCGTTGTTTATTTCAGTCCTTAACTATGTACACTGTTTTTGAAAACCTTCCATTTATTGTTTTGTCACCGTTAGGTACATTGAACAACTCTATCTTCTCATATTTTAACAAATAGTTTTTTAATTTCCTGGCATTTGTTTCTTTGGTAATATTACACTATGGATTATTTATAACCGCTACTACTTAACATCGATCTCGTGTTTACCTCAGAACGTTACGGTTAGCAACAGCTGAGTTTAATAAACACTTAAAATCATATTTAATTATCCCTTCAAGCTTCACGTGAGCATAAGCTGCTCCTATATTTAGCGGTGCGTGATGAGCCGAGGGTATTGTACTGCAGATTAAAGGATGACGTAGTTAAGCACATAATTCTAAATACTAATTTAACGTTCTTTTAATCTCTGTTGAATAGGCAAATACTGCCAGATACATTGTGAGGAATTATCATAATAATAAATCATTGAATTTTACCATACATAAAGCTGAAAAACGTTTTACATCGAAGGATATATCTACTTGTAATAATTTAAAGTAAAACAAAGCTGAGACATAGTTTTAAGAGAATTTTCCGCGAACACTTGAAATAGATTGCAATTTTATTGCGCTCGGTTTTTGGCGTGGCGACAAGCGCTTTCCAAAATCATTCCATCGCAAGACTACGTATACAGGGTGTATGGTAGACGAGTGTAGGGACTTTCAGGGGTAGAAGAAGAGGCCATTTTTAGCATTTTTTGTCATATTGCGCTATTACACAAAGTCTTATGGTTTTTGAGATATTGCCCGTTTTAATTAATTTTTTTGGAATTTTATACACATTTAATTTGAGTTTGTTTTCGTTATGGTCATGAGGAAAAATAACAAAAAAAAATTGAAACGAACAATATCTCAAAAACCATAAGATGTATGATAGTAAATATGGTTAAAAATGTTCATATTTCATAATGCCCCCTTCTTCCACCCCTGAAGGTCCCTACACACGACTACCAAACACCCTGTATAAAGTGTATACCTGTGTGTGTGTGTGTGTGTGTGTGTGTATTGGTCACGAATAAATGTTTTTCTTTCTTTCTTTCTTTCTTTCTTTGTATTTTTTTATTAATTTCAGTAGTATAAGAAGTCATGGGTGCCCCGGCCTGGGGCGCGCGCGGCGGCGGCGACCGGCCGCGGCTGCTGCGCATGACGCCGTTGCGGCACAGCTTCGCGGCGCCCGCCTCGCCGCCCGCGCAGCCTCCGCGCGCCCACGACTACGCCTCCGACGCCGACACTAATAAGAAAGGTAACTTCCTGCTCTACCCTACCCACTAAGCCTCTAAACAGTTTAAACACAAAGTGTAAACGCGACTTGTATACTTTTAAATTAGAGATTCACTGCTACCTTTTTTCGACTTTAAGTTTAAGTAAAAGATAAAAGTCAAACCAACGTGAATAAGTAGGTACTCATGGCGATAAATTGCATAAATTAAAATACCATAATTAATTTTCAGAGGAAAGTTGGAATGCAAACCTGTCACAAAGATGGAGAAAGTTGCGCCGGCGCTGCTCGCGGCTTCGGCCTGGATCTGGCAACCGCGACGCGAGCCCCGTGAGATGCTCGCCGTCTCCGCCGCGCCCGCCCCCGCACTGCTCTCCGGCACCGCCCTCAAAACTGTCTTTCAGGCATCGTGGGAAAGTGTACACGACGGCGTCTCTACGTGTAACTAACGGGGCGCCCGACATACTCCGGGCCCTCGGTAAGCTCGGCGGCGGCCTTCGTCGACGAGCTCTGTCCGCGCACGACGTGCTCGCTCCGCAGCAGCAGCAGCCCCCTAAGTTCTACGTGCCTAGCCCTACTACAGACAGACAGCCGCCGTCGCCTTCTCCCCCGCGGCAGACCACACTCCGTCGCCGCTGTAGCTCACCAAATGTGTATCGGAGCAAAGCTTCGCCGGCTCCACGCGACCGCGCACCTCTTATCAGTCAGGACGAGGAAAACAGAGATGTAGTAGATTTCGCTTATATGCCAGAACGAAGAAAGAACAGTGGTGAATCAAGAACTCGAAGACCTTATAGTGAAAACGTGGAATTGGATGGTCCTGTGTATAGGAATAGGTATAGTCGTTTGACGCCGGAGCCTGCTCAGAGGCTGTGGGAGGAGCCGTACCGATTGCCGCGGGTGCAGGCGCGGCAGGAGCCCCTGCAGCAGTTGCGCAGCGGTGTGGCCGAGCTTCGCGTAAGCGCCACCCCACGCGCCGCACGCCCGCCGCCAGCGCCGCCCGCAGCCCAGGCGGCCAGCAGGAGGCCGCCCCCGCCAGAACCCCGCGATGGAGCTCATTCTTTTGAGGTCAGCATAAATAAAATACCGCCCAAGGGCTCGCCACCTTCATTTACTTAAGAAAAAAATACGTCTTTCATGTTACGTAATTAGCTGTATATTTTAACAAAAACAAATATTAGTAAGGGTTTTTTTAAAGATTTTGTAAGATTTCTCGAAAAATATTGGGTTTGAAATCGACTATTTTATGTTTCCTCTTACTAGTTACATAAAAAATAATACAAAAGTTGTAATTCTTCTTCTCCTTATTTAAGAGCTACGCTCTTGTCGGTGTACCTAGCTCAAAGCAAGCCCTCCATTTTGTTCGATCCCAGGCCGCCTCTTTGATGTTTTGATACGACATGACCTTTATATTCTTTTTAATTTCTTCGATATAGTTTATTTTTGGTCTTCCTCTTCCACGCTTTCCTTCTGTTTTTCCTCCAATTAAGTATATTTCTTAGGACGTTGTCATGTCGTATGAGGTGACCTATCATTTACCCTCTTCTATTCTCTATATTGTCTATTAATTGTCGTGTTTCGCAGCTGTACAGTGCTACTTATACTCCATACGAACATTTTAATAAATGTTTTTTGGTAGGTTTGGATGTCTTTGAAGTTAATATATGTTTTTTGTTATGGAATGCTTTGCTACTAGTTAGTTTTAATTATTACGCCTTTTTAGCTTGTAAACTTCGAAGATTAGGGGAAGGGACACTGGCCCCACGATGGAACAGAGACACTCGTATTTAGACTGGGGGTTATTCCAAGTATTAATATTATATTCCAATTACTAACTCGATTACTACGTAAAAAAATGTTTGATGGTTAATCTTTTTTTTTTTCAATCGAATCCGCCCTTTCCGACTTTTGGCCCTAGACAAGATACATAACGCTAACGATAGCGAGGTTCGAAAACTGTCAAAATTATTGACAAGGATTAATGTAAGCTGCCAATCTATCGCGTCGGCCGCTAATGTCAATTCCACACATTTTTCTAACGTAACTTAAGCGGTAACTCTCACCGAAACTTTAATTTATATTTTAACTAGAGACTAAAGATGATATTATGTATTTTTGTATTCCAGGTGCGGTTCACCAAGTCGGCGGGAGGCAAGGGTCTGGGCTTCAGCATCGTTGGCGGGCGGGACTCGCCGCGCGGCAACATGGGCATCTTCGTCAAGACTATCTTCAATAACGGTCAGGCGGCGGAATCGGGTTTACTGCGCGAAGGTTAGTTGCGGTTCATAGAATCTAACTGTCTATACAAAAACATCGCCTTTAAAATTATGTCCGTCGCGTAGCGCTTGGGTAACATTCCTGGGCAACGGTTAATCGACAGCTGCAATTTATTGGCATTTCTTGCTCCTTAAGTTCAGCGAGCTGCGTTAACGCGTGGTCCGTCCCACTTGCACCTGTCTTACTCGCGATAAATGCTAAGGTTACGTCATCGATAGGAGGATAAAGCAATCTGAGGAAACTTGTACTAGAATTTGCGAAGGTCTGCATGTTGTTATGTGCATATATACTTAACTACAGATTAGCGGCAAACGGCCGCACTCAGAGACGTCAATTAACTTTTAAGTTTGATTAAAGTTGCTGCTGTCACATTCTTTGCTATTGCAATAGAATAAGATGCAGCAACTTAAATCAAACATTAAAAAATAATTGACGTCTCTGAGTGCGGCAGAAAGTTAATTATTTATTAGGTTTCTAGAGAAATACGTATCAGTTAACTAAGATCCTAATGATCTACCTAGTTAGTTGGTAATTTAATGGGTTAGGTACTTTATGGTAAACTAGCAGGCGTTTCTTTTGGCAAGCATGTGGGTGTAAATCGTGACATATATGTACTTGAAGTCAGTTAGAGCATGATTAATTGTCAGTTTACTTCCAAAGTCAAGAAAGCTTAAGATTACGATTGCTTTTCAACTTAAATTATTCAAGTGAATACAAAGACTGACTACCTCGACTTACCAACGTGATCAAAAGCGAAGTCAAATAACGATTTCGACGAAATTTGCAATATAGGGGTTTACCGGGATGAAAAATAGATCTAGCTAGGTCTCATATTTGGAAAAATTAGTTTTTCCTGTATTTTCACGCAAAAAGATTTCCCGCGCAATATGGTTCGTAATTTTGCGGCTGCCACCGCCGTTTGAGTAGACTAATGGATAAAGCATTGGCCTACTACGCCAAGACTGCGGGTTCGAACCCCAGCTATGGAAATGGCTTTTTTGTTTTCTTTTTGTTCTCTTTTTGGGTAAATCTTTTGTTATTGTTTTTTTTTTGTTTTTGTATAGAAATCGATGAAAATTCGGTTTCGACCCAAGCGACGACGCTTGGTCTCCCAAGTACTTTATCCTAATGAGAAAAATGGTGGCGAAGGCTCCAGTAACCTATATTGCTCCCCTCTTAAACACCAGTATTCGTGCTTTGAAGTAATCCTCTATTGTTCTCATTCCAGGCGATGAGATCGTGTCAGTGAACGGGCGAGGCACCGCGGGCCTGATGCACGGAGAAGCCATCAGGCTGTTCAAGGACGTGCGCGCCGGGCCCGTGCTGCTGCGCGTGGCGCGCCGCGCGCCGCCGCGCTGACTGCCCTGCGCCTGCTGCGGGCCAGACCCGCACCAGGCGCGCTACCCAGACTCTTACTCCACCCTGTAACTAGCGTAGAAGAAAAACATGTACAACTTCATAAAACGAAGCTATCTGAGTATTCAAATGTGCGCGGCCCGTGCTACCGCCCTGACTGCCCTACGCCTACTGCGCGGTAACGTACCCTTCAAGAGAAGCCATCCGGCTTGTCAAGGCCCGTGCTAACACTCTAACTGCCCTGCAGCTCTGGGGCCGACTTATATCTCTGTAAATAGTATAGAAAAAACACGTTAACAACACAAATCATCAAAAGAAGTAATTCAACTATACATGAACCCGTGCTACCACGCTGATTGTCCTGCGCCTTCTGCTGTTGATACCCAAACTCTGACTTCACTTAGCAACTATCATAGTGAAAACACGAGCGCAACATTTATCAAGAGAAGTCATTCATAGTCGTACTTGCGGCTTACCCAAACTCTAGTAGGAGAGAAACATGTTTTACGATCTAAATTCTTTTTAATACTGAATGATCCCTTTCGCAGCATCCGCACTACCCAGAGACTAACTCCACTCTGTAATGTGACGAAACGATTGTACAATTCAATGCCATCCAGATGTTAAAGACTTGCACTACTTACTTACTCTAGTCTTTAAGGGCCACATGCAGCACAAAGACAAATCTAGGTTTAGTTAAAAAATCCAGATTTAAGATTTAAACTCGATTTGACTTTTTCCTGCAAGTGGCCCTAACTAACATAGGGGAAAATATGTTTACAATGAAAAACATTTTATTTTACGTAACCAAGTTTGTTTGCGGGCTATTATGTGAAGAACGGAGAACCGTACGACGATCAACGATGTGGTTCGTATGGAATATGGTGTTCGTTATTCCAGCTTCCTCGGGGGTTGAAATTTGTAAAATAAATTAGTAATATAGGCTTATATTGCTTATATTAATGAGCCTCTGAATTCTGTCATCGGTAGTTTAAAAATTGCCCGTAAGTAAGTTAGTCATCTTTTTCAAGTAAGATTTTATATGCATCGGTTTTGTGCATTATCAAGCTTATTTTGTAATGGTTTTAGAATGCCACTACCTACTTCTAGAACATACAAAATGCTTAGGAGTAGTAACCTTATTTCAATACGAATTTAAAGTAAGAAAAGCCGATTGATTTGTGATTAGCGTTTTTATAATGCGATATAATGTTTGTATGCTGTATGGCCTAAATATTAAGGTAAGTAATAAAACTAAAAATGCATAAAAGTTAAAGGAAGTGCGCCCGAAATATTGACACAATTTCTAAAATTGTCTGTGATATAGCAATTTCAAAATGATTTGCACTATAATTCATACAATTTGTAATTGTATTTTAATATAACATTTTAAAATGTACTAGGAAACATATTTTTTGGAATATATTTATAGTTAGGTGATTAGCCAGTAAGTTAATTCTATACTACTTTTCCTTATTGAAAAATATTTATAATAATGAATATTATGTAGATTCTTATTTATGAACTTATTAATCTGCAATAACAATAACGTACTGTGTATTTTTGTAAATGTAATCGTAAGCTTCGCGATTTGCTTTAATAAGGGTGAATAAATGTCAACAAGACCAACATGTTTGTACTATTTGTATTATTGAACTTAACCCGTACGTATTTTTACAAACTTTAATTATTCTTTACTAGTGACCCGTCCCAGATCCGCACGAGTAGCACCTAATTATAGACTATAATTCAAAGTGAAAACCGTATGAAAATCCATACAGTAATTTCTGAGATTAGCCCAAAAACACAAACTCAGCGCGGCGGGAACTTTAATATTCTACTCGTATAATACGTAGTGATAGTGATATAACTTCAAATACCTACTTATGTGTTTTCATGTTTGTTTGACATTGTCAGTTGGTTCACTCGTACTAGTTCAAATCTTGCAAGTCAATTTTCAACCAGGTCCCGTCCCAGTGGAATGGGCTAAAGTTCTTAAACCTGCACCTGATAACGATGCAATGGTATGGTGTCTAGGAGTAGATAAACGAGGCTTATTTCAAGTATAATTTTTTTTACCGAAACATATTACATTTGGTACCCCTAAATATCTAACTTGTGCTAGTTAGTGATGATAAGCGAACGGGGATAAATTGCGCTCCTCTTTCTTAAAATAATTCAGGTTACTCCTCACTTATTTTATTCTTGTCCAAGAGTCTTGTGTAAGGTAGCAAACCTTCGTTTTGCCGGCGGCATCGTCTTAAAAAGCTGGTGTCGACTAGATTCATGTCAACTGACAATTTTTCAAGGCACTGTAATTATTGAATCATTGTACATTGTGGCCGGGAATGTAGAAAAAAATGTTGTTACCAAGCGCGAGCGCTTTGTGCAACAGAAATAATTATGCGGTTTTAAGAATGGATTTGTATGCATTTTTGGGTTCAGGAATCAACCTGTCAAAGTTCTAATATACTTGGGGAAACTCGTTATCGAAACGAGTGGCGCTTGAATTCAACTACTACATAATCAGCGCCACTGTCCTTAATACTTTTTACAATAAGTTTTCACAAAAAAAAAAATTAATTAACACATTTATGTTGCCGACTGTGCTTGTAACACTGATTATAAACTCGTTATAAAAAGACGAGTAAAAAAGGCTTAATTCGACGGATCTACTATTAGCGATTGAAGAGTTCCTATGGCCACCTTCCGTCTCCATCATGATACCAGCTCGATGGTACTTAACATTATTTAATTTTCTGTATTGTCGTCGGAATTACATAAGTACGCAAAATTTCATGTCAATCCGACAAGTGGAAGTTCCTAGGTTAAAATCGACTTCTAAGATTTGATTACATTGTTAGTTTGTTAATTACCTACACGTGAAGTTAATATAAGTGTGTTAATAAATACTCTTCGGTATCCACTCGGTATCGAAGTACAAGCGAACGACATGTTCAGGCAGATGTTGCCGAGCGCCTATTCGGATCGCGTCGGCAAAGTATTTCAGCTCTAACTTGGTGCAACATGAAGATCTTCTCTAACTTTAAGTTTAGTGCGCCTCTTACGCCATTTTGCTGTCCCACGAGTCATGAGGCATACGCTTAAGCCGCATATACTAACTACATCTAGCACGAATTCTAACTTAACCGCGCTACCTAACCTAATCTAACATGTTTTTATTTTGTTATAGAAAATGAAAGACTAGGTACTCAATATAAATATTTGACGTGTATTTGCATTCGCCTATTGCCCACCTCAATGTCACCTAGAAATGTCAACCTCAAAGTAATCAAATCTATCCGCCCGTGGTTTGATTATTGAGAACTTTTCTCACATTTTGATAGGTTTCTAGTTGTTGGCTTTCACGGAATACAACTTGGCTAGCACTACTGTTAATAGCTATGCCTCCAGCATTATATTAGCTTTTAAGGTACATGCAGTATTGCTTTTAGGACTTTAGATCTACTGATCGCTGTCTGTACATGGAAGATATTTGAGAAAAACTATTTTCGGAGGTCTTTATTAACGCATTAGAACCCAAAACAATGATATTTAGAATTTTGGTGCGTTTGTCTTTTTGTCTGTCAGTCTGTATGTCTGTGCGTTTGTGCGCGCTAATCTCAGAAACGGCTTACCCGATTTGGATGGAATTTGGCACACAAATAGTTACCTGGATTAACACATAGGATTATCCCGGAAAATTTGATAGTTCCCGAGGGTTACACGCGATAAACGACTTCTACACGGACGGAGTCGTGGACAAAAGCTAGTAGGTACAACCTATATCTCTAACTGGCTCGTCTAATCTCAAATTAAAATTAAAGGCGTTTTCCTTAAAAAATTAAGGGCAATCTGTTACGTCAAGTAGGTATATAGCTGTGACGTGCTCCGATAGCCGGACTGAAAACCGATAAACTGCCCCAAATTACCGGGGCGTTTTATTTATGTAAGCTTAAAAACCACTCGCGTTTTGCATAATTAATGGCACTTAATGAGGTAACATTAGAATTTTCTCGATTATTCATTAAATTATTTTCGTTCAGTAAAACAGTAGGTGGCCAGTGTAACACGGGTAACCATAATAATGTACAGACATTAGATGAAAATAAGTAATTTATTATTATAATCAATACAAGAAAATAATAACATATTTAGGTAGGTACAATTATAATTATAAATAACCTGAAATACTCTCATTATGTCTTCCCTACGAATACAAGCAAAACAATAAATAAGGCAATAAAGGCATTAAACAATGGACGTAGGAATAACACCAATACGAGTAAGCACAGTAATTTACGTTTTTTTTTTTAAAGTAACAGTACTTAATAGCTTTAGTCATAATAAAATTATGTACATGCTTAATATCTATACAATTAATTGCTATAAATGAATGGTAAGGTAAGGCTTACAAAACAGATGCAATATTCACGGCAAGTATCTCTAGGACAGTATACATGTTGGAAATAAATGATTAGTTTATAAAACTAAAGACATTAATATACATAAAATGAACTCTTTTATAATAAAATATCATCAATTGAGAGCACATTTGGAATTACAAATTGAATATTTTTGCCACGCAAACATATATAACTCGACAGTATAATTTCCAATAAATACAATTGTAACAATTTTTAATAATGCGTTTAAGGCGTTGAGTAGTTTCCAGACACAAAAATGGCACTCGATAAGATAGGGAATGCCGCTCAACACTGACACTTTAAGTACGGCGCCAAATTGCAGGCAGTAAGCGTCTCCGTCTGCCATTCTGCTGTCTAGACTAGTAAATACAATTCCTCCAGCTCCGTCTAATTTGGTTAAGTATAAATGTTTTAAAACAATAAAACAGTCTTAGTGAGTTCCTAAAACGATAAAATGTAATCTTTCCATTTAGTTAAAGGGACAAATTGGCACACCGTTATGTACATCGGATCTACTGACTAAATGAAGGGAGTAAATTGTGTTTGTACAAGTAGCGAGCGCGGCCCGGGCGCGCATCCGACGCACTTCGCTAAATTGAATGGTGTCAGTTAGCATCTTTTTATTCTCTCGTTTAGTAAACGTTCAGATAAACGGCTCTCGTTAGGCTGAGTGCTAACCGGGCCCGGGGAGCACGCGTTCGCCAAATTAGTTCAGCTCAAGGCCCTCCAATTTCCTCGGGCTGACTATTTCGAACAAAGAACTCGAATAGTGAATTTAAATAGAACATATAAATATTCTCTTGCGTATTTGCTTAACCGTGCTATTAGGTTAATGTAACACACTTAACACTATTTACCCTGGGGGTTTCTCATTACTAGAGTGACGGGGCCGGCGGGCAGCGCCTTAAGCGCCGCCCAGGCTTGGGTCCGTGTGAAGCCCTCCATCGACAATCCTCCGGCGGAGAGAAGTTCAGCACCGACTAGAATACGCCCACATTGCGCAGCCGCTCCACCTGGAAAACGAAATCATTTGTCAATATCATAAAGGTGCATCACCTCTATAAATAATCGATTAGATACAAGTTTAATCAGAAGTTACAGTTTCAAAGCGAATTACTGGGTTGATTACATCTAAGAAAATAACCCTTGTTTTTAATAAAATTGAAGCCTTCATCCATTTTGCATTTCAATGATTTTAATTTTTTCTTTCAGTATAAGATAGTATAAGAAGATGCTGAAATATGCTGCTATGATAGACGGACAGACACAGACTGACAGGGTCGCACCCTAGTCCTTTAGTTACCTTTTTGGTACAGAACCCTAAAACTTATTTTATATGGCAAATAGCTTATTCCTCGAAATGTCACTTCGAACCTCGTCCTAAAACAACATGGCGTCACTCAGTGCACCAGGACCTGGAGTAGAGCCCCTTGGCATATCTTAATAGGAAACTTGTAGAGCAGCGCTTTATCGTTCCAGAGTAAGAGCTATGACTATCACTACATAGTATAAAACAAAGTCGGCTCCCGTCGTCTGTCCCTCTGTACGTATATGCTTAGAACTGAAACTACGCAATGGATTTTAATGCGGTTTTCACTTTCAGTTAGATAATTTTTCACGGAATGTTTAAGTATATAAAAGTACCCGGATCGAAGCGAGGGCGGATTGCTAGTATTATACTATAAGCCGTACATTCCAGCGGGGGGGATACTTTGTAAACAGATGGAGTATTTACCAAATTCGCCCGAAGCAAATGCTTCCGCGGCCTCTCTTCCTCTTCTCGGATAAGTTGTCTATGGGTTATCAGTATTACCAACCTGCGAATAACTTCTTGATGGTGAGCGGGCGGTCGCCGTGGGGGGAGTCGCGGCCGCCGTCAAGCCCAAACCCGAGCCCCGCGCCGCCGCCGGCCTTGTCGAGCACCACGCTCACCACGGACCGGCTTGACTCTGGCTCATGACGAGTCTTCGACTCCGCTATAGGACAAACAAACAGTAGTACAGTCAACAACTAACTGTTAAGTCACTATAGAACCCTATAACAGAAAGCCAATCAAATAATTAATGTTGTATTTTCTTTCACATGACTGGACGCTGTCACTATAACAGGGTCTTCTGTGGCTCCAGTATTCAAGTTGTTGAACGTACCAGGGAGCCGCCGTTTTCAACCCAAGTTGGGTTGAAAACGAGTTTTCACAAAAAAGACTTGACGGATCGACTTCTGGATCCGAAAATTCCCTAGTCCATCATTTTCGGTAAAATTGTTAGAGCTGTTTCCGAGAATTCGTAAAAATAATATACATGTATTTTACAAGAATTGCTCATTAAAACTGATGATTTTTGTTATGATTTTCAAAAGCCATTCGTTATATGAACCGCATTTCATTTTAATAAACGATGCCCAATACGAGTACGCTTCCTCCTTTTGTAGGAAGGTTTACATGTTCGTAAATATACACATTGTTACCTATCACTACATTTATTATAAATTAAAGTGCCGCCGCGCTGAGTTTGTTTGTTTGGGAAACTACTGTACGGATTTTCATACGATTTTCACCAATATAAAAAGGGTTTATCTAGGAAGGTTATAAATTACGAACATTAGTGCTAACGTCCGAAGCCTGGGTGGGTCGCTAGTAGATTTATATTTTAAATTCAACTGTCATACAAAATGTATAAAATAACTTCACTTACCATTGTCAGAGCCGCATGTAACGCTACTTGCATTGTCCTGGATGTCGGTCTCAATCTCTATCGTCACTTCCAAACGTTGCTCCTGAAAATAAAAGCATGACCCGTGTTACAAACCGGCAAATGAGTGAGTCAGACAATGTCTCACATTCAGCGACATGTGCAAATGAGGGTCCGTACTTATTAAAATTTACAGTAGTATAATAATAGTATAATAAATACGTCTATTTTTTTACTTTTACGCAATATTTCGACGACGCGGTTAGCCTATTTGTTACCCTGCCTACGAAGCTACGGCCCCGGGTTCGAATCCCGGTATGGGCAAATATTTGTGTGATGAGAGCGAGTATTTGTTCCTGAGTCATGGGTGTTTTCTATATGTTTAAGTATGTATTTCTCTATATATGTATGTATAACGTTAGTACCTAGTACCCATAGTACAAGCCTAGAGCTTAGTTTGGGACTAGGTCAATTTGTGTGAGATGGTCCTCTCATATTATATATATTATTATATATTATGTGATATCAGAGAAGAACGTCGTTCTATTTTTTCCGTTTTTTTTTTTACATGAACTTTTATTAACTGTAAATATTTCAGTTTATTTGTTTGCCTGGGATTGGTATTTTGAAATATATATTTTTTATTTATAAGTCGAAAATGCCCTTTATTACTGTATCCTACTTCAATATTTTGACTCGCTATTTTGGTCCCTATTGTACAAAGAAAGTATTTTTGTTTCTGTCTCGAATATGTTGGGTTTCTTGCGATACCTCTTGTCTCCTTTTGGTAAGCACGGTAGGCTCAGACATGTAAAAGTGCCCACTGGGTCGGGTCTACTTAAGCAATGTTTAAGTACAAGTATAATATCGAGTAAGCACTGATATATTTAAAAGTGCAGCAGGTGAATGGGCCACATAGGTACATTTTACGCGTACGTATGCAGTCTGCGTGATATGATACCAAACATTTGTATTACCTAACGTATACTTAATTGAATTCTTCTAACAATGTTCAATACCTTCTGCTCATACTTTTAAATAGTATAATAAGTATAATATGATAATATTAACTTGTAAATAAGATGTTTTTAAAAAATAAATATAACAAACAGTCAAGTACCTTTAGGATAGCTACAGTCTGCGCATGCGTCAGTCCTGCCATACTGCAATTGTTGATGCTTCGAATTTTGGCACCACGCTTTAATCCGGCCTTCGCCGCAACACTATCTGCTAGGACTCGGTGAACCTACGTAGTGACAAATAATGTGAATTAATTATCAATATAAGTAGTTCCCCCAAAAGAGTAAGAAAATATTTAAAATATCACCATTGTGTTACGTACCGTAACATCCTTCGCTTCGCAATCAATGCCCCCTGCCAGAATGAGGCCCACGCCAGAGCTTGCGCCTTTTTGTAATCTAATTATTTTAGTTGTTATTTTCGTCTCCTCTAAAGAACTCAGGTCACCTTTGTCACTTAAAAATTCATTGCCATTACTGACTTTGCTAACAGACTTGTCTTCTTTAGGGAAACTAATTATATTTTTAGAGATATGAGCAGAAACTTTTGATATTGAATTATCTCTGTCTGCCTTTACAGGTACTTTGTCTAGTTGAATTTCGTGTAAACTGGCTTTTTCTACAGGCGCAATTTTATCATATCGATGAAGTCCAGTTTTTTTAACTTCCTTCATTATGTTTTCTGTTTTAGGTTTCGGCGGATCTTCAATTTTTGCGGTATCTACAACTACTACCTCGTTCTGTTTTGTTTTGTTTGCCGAACTTGAATTTCTCTTAAGTCTTGAGTTTTTGAAATCAGTCTTCCTTTGCCGCACGTTGATCTCGTGGTCACTGTCAGAATCGGATTCAGCAATCACCTTGTTGCGGCGTCTGTTTTCGCCTTTATTCGAAATAGCACTCACTGAAGACGTGAGTGTAGAAAGGCGATCAGACGCATTACGCGTTGGACTTGGTGATCTCTCATATGACTCGTGCGAGAATTTAGTTTCAACTACGGGTGACTTCAGCTTAGCATCGCGACCGCTCCTACATTTCGCCGAAGCCAAAATATTTCTCCTATTTATAGTGTCTATATTACAGGTTTTCGATCCCTTTTTCCTGTCTGTGTCAGCAACAGAACTTTCTAAAGAGCTGCAGCTGGCTTGGGACCCAGAAGTAGCTGCTGAACCCGCTGAAGAACTGAGTGAAACATTCGTATCAGATGATACTGAGCGACATACATTGCGTTTAACGTATTGCTCACAATTTTTCTCCGAAATTGAAGATTTTATTGGTATTTCAGTTTTAACAATTGTGTACGATGTATAGTGCGATATTTTTGGTGAGAGACGGGAGTTATCGGATTCAATGCTGTCTAGATTATGTAGAGGCGAGGAAGCTGATGAACGATAGCTGGATTGAGTTGAGCTCATTGCAGAATCATTATCACTGTCCACTATTTCAGTCGCAGTACATATCTTAATTTCCACATTTTTGTAGACACTATTATTATTCAACGTTTCTTTATAATCGCTGGAAATTTTGTTGAAATTTGACATGGAAAATTTTGTAGGTAGTGTTGATGTCCCATTTTTAAGATCTAATAAGCTTCGCGCAGGTCTTGGAGCGAAAGTTTTACAGTTCAGTTTGTTAAGAACGTCTACCTTTTCATTGAATTTGCGCTCAGGAGTAGACTCTTTTGATAAAGACGAAGGCGTGTATACTTGCAGAGATTTTCTTTTAAAAGCAGGTGAATACTTGGGGATATTATTTGGCAACAGATTCGTTTTCCACTTGGTTTCGTTTAAATCGATGAATTTCTTTTGACTTGTTGTATTATCTGTTTTATTTAAAGTTGTGTTCTGATTTGGTTTAAATATAAATGGTTTTGATATTGAATCCTGGACTCTAATTGCTGGTAAATCCACAATTGGCGATTGTACTTCTGGTATTACTAAACCCCTGAGTTTTGATAAAGACTTTTTTCTTTGTTCTATTAAATACTCAAGATTTGACTTGTGAACACTTTTATCACCATTGTCATCACTTACACTGCGCGCATGAAACACTGGCTGACTAAATGCCTTCTCAATGCTCGAAGGTAGAGTAGTTGTACTTCCATAGAACAGTGGTTTCTCTTTTTGTCGAGAACTCAATATCTGAGATCCTTGCAAACTCGGAGTAGTAACTTTAGTTTCTAGTGCTCCTAACACTTCCGGCCGCTCTGAATGTCTCTTATACGAGTGTGGTAGTTCGTCTAGATTATCTTGAGACTTTGTTAATCTTCTGTCTAGGGATGAAACTTCTGTGTAATTATTATTCGAGTACGAAGTAGTGCTTTTTCTTGGGATCGTAAGGTTCTTGGGAAGTGTCCCGCAACTATCCAATTGATCTGATGAAGGAGTCCGGTCGTTTGAAAACATGGCTATTTTGTCTTTAACACTGGCTTCACTTCTGGCATCCTGCGTCCTGGAGACGTAAGAGAAGCGCGTGCGCGTGTTGGGCCAGCCGGCAGGCAGGCGCGGGGGCAGTCGCGTGGGCAGCTCGGGGGGCTTCTCCACGGCGTCGGCGGGCGTCTCTACCCCGTCGGGCGGCTGCCGGGGGCACGACGGGAGCGGGCTCTCGTCGTTCGACAGACTTTTGTCTTCAGCATCGCTCTTGTTGACCCGATCTGAAAAATAAACACAACATTTTAACATAACAAATTAAAAGCTTTGTCGTAAACCTGGTAAACCAGCTCTCGTAAACATTTAAAGTAGAATATCAGATGTGTAAAAGCAATCCAAAATATATAACGTAACTTATTTAATGTTATATCGCAGGAATAAAACAATACATGCGCAGGTAAATAACATCATGAAGGTTTAAGGCGAGACCTTGGAGGCGCTGAGTGGTGAGACCAACAATGAACATGGAAAACCAGTATTATTCTGATGAATCACCTTCGGTGTCACTTTACAGTTGACCAACCTATTAGCCAAGATGATGCGTCACTAGTTCTAATACACACGGTATTCGATAATTTTAATTAGGTAGTGTCATTAGTAGGCAGAAAACTGGCGCCTCTTGCCGTTGTCTAGGTGACAATTTACCTTCCCTTTCTTCTTCAATAGGATGTAGACAACGAGAGTGCCTAATTTTTACGACACTGTATGATTTTGTATCTAACACTATCACTCTTTGTGTGTACATCACTCGTAAGAGACAGGTTTTTTTTAAACATGTGCGTTTATAACGAGATACTTGTACCAACTGATGTTTTTCCAATATATACGTAAAAACATTAATACGTAAACGCAATTATGTCTACACGTATTATTTATTTTGCGGACATGGCACGCTTTAGTTTGTTTGAACAAATGTTTTGTGCACACTGTAATTCAGCATCGAGGACCACCTTAATAGTTTTTTTTGCTGCTGTTGACGCTGTTTCGTCATTGTGCCGGAACAAAGAGATTCGTTAGATTAATTTAATCAGTTTCAAAATTAGTGCACTAAGTGTGCGCACGGGCAGCGGGAGCGGATGCACATGTGCGGCTCAAGATTATTCGGTTACACGTACCCTACTGCATCATTATAGGTAGTGTAGATACTTGTTGTTCTATTTCGATTTTAGAAAGAAAGAAAGAAAGAAAAAACTTTTATTTACATACATCTAACAAAAGTACAGAACATAAATAAACAAATGGACAAAAAGAATAAAAACTTTTCATGCGTCCTTCAAAATAAAATAAAAACTATTTTAAACAGGAAATGAGTAATGCAATTGTGTGTGTCAACGTGAAATTTGTTTGTTTTCGTACATTCCAATGCAGTTCTTGTAGGTAGTTAAATTGCTGTAACTACAAAAACTCACCTACTTTATTGCCGATAAATTGTACGATTTACGCTGGCACAATGGAATTCATAACGACTTACTCTTAGTAGGTACAATAGAAAAATAACAAGAAAAGTGTATGTCGCGCTGTGAATTCCGACACAATTCGCAATGTTTAGCATTCCTACTACATATTCAGATAAGAAGGGCGTAGGCATAGGTTAAATGTTATAAAACGTTGTAACAAAAAAAATTAAATGTTCTACTTTATTACAAATATTTATGAAATTTTAAAACGGGCAGACACATTGTTCACCCGGTGAGCAAAAGCAATAGTGCTTTTTGGCAACGTAGGCGGCGCGTGCCTGAAGTAATTTCACTTGCTTAAGTGGGCTAGACAAGTCGCATCCTGCGGACGTTAACGAATCATACATCAAAAGCTTTGTAGAGGGTGGACGTGCGTTCATGTATGTCAATCCTATAACATTTAGATACATTTCAACATAACAGTCAACTTCAGCAGAATTTGTCTTAAAATAATGGAAAAAAAAACTGCTAAAACTCACGATTATATGCCATGTTTTAAATGGTACTAAGTTAAATGTTACATTCTAACAGTGTCAGAAGGTAAAATTTACACGATGTATTAAAAAATGGTTTATTTTTTGATATACATATGTTTGTCTGTGTATTTATCGATCTGCCATAAATGCGTTATCAATTAATCGTAGGTTGTAAAAAATTACATGGAGATATTTGAGATGTCTTGGGGCCACTTGCACCATCTGCGTTAAATATGTTTAAGTCTTAAACATATTTAACGACATGACATTTCCATACATTTTGACAAACTGATTTAAGAGTTAACATATTTAACGCACATGGAGCAAGCGACTGTGATGTGCGCGTGAAGTTAGAAAGTCTACAAAATGAAAACCCTGAACTATAAAGGTTTTTTTTAGTTACGGCGCGAAAAGCAGAAATTACGAATTAAAAAATATGTATAAGTACAAAATAATTTTTTTTCGTGCATGAAAAATAAACACCCGGAGATGTTTATTTTTTAGGTTGTGTAGTTATTACCTTTTTAAATTCGTAAAAAAATACAGAACCGCACTCACCGAACTCGCACTTGACTGATTTTTTCCGTGACAGTTTCGTTATGACTTTTTAATCCGCTCAGTAGTAATGAAACCGTGACCACCAAGTTGGAATACTTATACTTCGTGAAATATGAGTACCTTAGGCGTGGTGCATATGTACTTGGCCTACAGCGACGACGGGAGTTACCTAGGATGACTATTGCGAGCATTGCACAGTAAACATTACTTAGTGCAAACGTTAAGTTAATCAAAGCACTTTCAGATAAAGGAACATTTCAAAGACGAAATAATAACGAAAAATAACAAAATGGTAAATATGTAGTATAAGATAGTTAAATTGTCCTTTAAACACAGACCATGCAAGTCAAAACAAAATACTAGAAGCTATAACAAACCAACTCGAGTTTAAACAACTTTAACCAAGTTTAAACACAGTAGGTAGATAAATAAATAAAAATATGTAAATAAATATTTTTAACTATCATATAGTGGGCACAGACCGTAAAGTGACACCGAGCGCCGCGGCAACTTCCTCATCTCCAACATCTTGGCAACGTTGAAGGATTGTTCAGGGATGAATTACTTAAACCAATTCATAACTGTGCACTTTCATTTAGTAAACCAGTTTCAGTTCATTCAGAAAATGTTACTTTCATTACAAGAACAGCGAAAACCACGAAAAACAACACCCACATCTCACTATAGAAGAGAACAAAAGGCTGTCCACTTTATTTATTCGGTGGTGAAACGATACCGCGAATCTCTCGGTTCAAAGAAAGAGGATCGGGTTAAGAATGCGGAACCAGCTCATTGACGACCGAAATAACAGTTATTTAACATAGGGCGGTGCGTGCAGAGTGCGCCCACGGCGAGTGCGCGGGCGCCGGTCTGCGCAGGACGCGCGGTCAGCGCGGACGCGAGCGCGAGCGGCGAGCGCGGTGCCGCCGCGGCGGGGCGAGATGCACTGAGTCGCGGCGGGCTTGCACAAATTTGCAGCGTCGCCGCCCTTGACGGGGGCGTTGCTCCGAGCCAGGGACGGACACCGAGCTGCGCACGCGACGCTCCCCCGCATACCACCGCCCGCGACTGCATAAACCTTGCTGACGTCGCACACCACTAGATACCCTCACCCTCGCAATGCGCACTAGAGGCAGAAAGCCCCGAATAACCGAATCGAACAACAGACTCAACGTTCATTTAAAGTCAGTATACAAACACACTCGGTGTCGTAACTTTGAAGTAAGCATGGATCTGTAAATCTGAGTTATTTTTAGCGAACAGAGGCATCGGAGGGCGGCGACCGTGAGCGCGCGACGGCGCTCGCGCAACAGATGTCAGGGTCGCAGGCGCACGAGCACCCCGACTCCACTCCACTTCCGATTATACACGCGCCTTCTTTGGTGAGATGCAACTGTTGGATTGGGCTCAGAAAATGCGGACAGACCGATCTCACGGCTGCACTTTCTTTTCATCAGTAGGTACTGAGAGTGGAGAGAATAAGTGGCATCGCGGAATGCGCCGTGCCATCTAGGTACATAGAGGTGACGTCGCCGTGGCCGCGGGAGGTTGGAATGCCGCCTGTGCTCTCCGAGCCGCCGCCGCCCCTCGCAATCCGGACGCGGCCTTTAAACCGCTCCGACGTGTTTGCAGAGTTGTTTGCACATTTTTTTACATTCCCGTCCTTTTATTAAACTCTTTATACTAAGCAGCTGTAATATAGATCAAAACATGTAAAAGAGTTTCAATAAGCAAAAGTACCTACTGGAAATGAAAAACTCTTGCTTATTTAAACTGTCAGTAAAATAGCCTGAAATGCGGGTAATTAATATGATTGATCTTTGAGATGAATATCTTGCTGCCGAAAAGTAGAGATACCTACCTTCTTTGAAAACAATGGGTAAAGAGATTTAAGTACCTAAAATGCGTTCAAGTAGGTATTTGAATGACTGATGAGTTCTAACAGCGAACTTTGAAATAGATAGGTAAGTGAAAGAAAGTGTAATCGATTTCACTTTCAAAACTAAATTAACTTTCTCCAGTGACATGTATTATGTAATCCCAACGAGACAAGAGTCATAACCGCAACATTTGTAACTCGCAAAGGTCGCGAGGCAACTCTATTATTAATTCAAAACGCTTATTTGTGTTTAATAGTCAGCACATCTGACATGATCTCGGGTGGCACATAATAACAGTGAGTGATAGATAGAATGCAACACTCTCAACTCATGACCTTAGGTACTATTTGTATTTCGTCTAAACTGACGTAACAGTTATTTGATTACTTATCTACGTTAACGAGCAAATTGTAATTAATGCGTTGGCATGTCGGTTTTGCAGGCGAGGGAAGCGGCGGCGTTTGCGACATTTAAGTCAAATAAATAACGCTTCGATTGCGGTATGCGACCGGCGACCGAGCGAGCTGACTGCTGCGAATCAAACCGGGCACGCCAGGAATCCGCCAAACGTAACAACATCCTTTCCTTCACCCGCTCCGCAAACCACTACTCTATTGCTTCCACCATAAGGCGCAGTTCCACCGCGAATAAAATATAAACGCTTTTTGCTAAAGCCTTCACCCGAGAAAATTCCAGGACTTCCAATTTAAAATGGCAACCGGATAAGTTAAGCCCATCAAAGTTTTTTGGTTCAAGGTAGTATTAATGGATTCCGAGGGTTTACATTGAGAACCTTACAATAATGTAATATTAAAAAAAACTTATCTCCGTCATTTTGTACGTAAAGAAAGTATTATATTATATACATAGAACACCATTTAACGGCAAAACCTGTGTTTAGATGCATGTATGGATGTGGTTCGTTAGCGTGATGCTTGTAAATCGACTTTTTAAAGACAAGTGTACCTACAGACAATCAGCGGTAAAAGCTTGCTCAGGTGCACTATAAACTGCTAACCTCTTTTCTATTGTGATCCTATCGATCTAAAGTATTGACAATGGCTATCAATCACGAACGATAAGCATTTGAAATCGAATTTCTGGGATGCAAAATGCCGGTTAACAATGAAAGTTGACGGGTGGATCGTGGTTGTCAATTTAATGATCAGCCAGCGGGATATCAGAACACAACTTTCCTTATAAGCATACTCACAACAAAAAAGACTACCTTACTGTACAGTCGAGATCATCAATATTTATAGAATTGAGGTTTCAATAAATCTATAGAATAACGGATGATTACAGCCGCAGCGTAAGAAGTGGAAATATTTAAAGTAAAGAACTTAATATTATTTATCTTTAAAAATTACCAGTTTACCCCTCAGTACTTATAAGGTTTGAAAGTCGGCGGCATTCGCGCAATGCAGTTCAAGCCTTGCACCGAAACTGCATTACGGCATGTGCAAAGAATGAGCAGGTGCGACAAAACGGGCGGCGCCCTCGCAAGGTGCACTTTCACGACCCGACACACGCAAGGATTCCTACACTCAACTATCTTCTATCTATATAATAATAAATTATAAAGAGACTTGTCCTGACTGACTATCATTGCCCAGCCAAAACTACGGAAGCTAGAAGTATTAAATTTGGACAGTAGTTTTCTTTTGTGACTTAAAGATTCAAGATGGGGGTTTTTGAAATTCAACCCCTAAGGGGGTAAAAATAGGTTGGAAGTTTGTACGGGAATTTAGTCTTTTTCGTAGCTAAAAACGTGGAAATTTTTATATAGCCTAATGTTAACAAATAAAAAATAGTACTTTCGGCGATTTTGTATAAACTACCTCAAGGGGGATGAAATGGGGGGTTAAAGTTTGTATGTGTGTTTGGTCGTTTTTGCAGTTAGAAACATGAAAATGGGTATATAGCCTATATACCAATTTTCATGTTTCTGCTAATAAATAAAAATTACAAGATTCGGCGATTTTGGATAGACTACCCTTGGTCGCTTTTGTAGTTAGAAACGAGGAAGTTGGTATATTAAGCCACTGTTAAAAAATAAAAAATACTACTTTAGGAGGTTTTAGAAAAAATATCTCTAAGGGGATAAAATGGGGGGTCGTAGTTTGGTAAATTTTGAAGTTAAATATGAAGTGAAATTGGTAAATAATATTGACCAAATACCACGTTTCTATATAGGCTACTACTTACAAACCAAAAGTATTACTTTCGGTGATCTTAGAAATACTACCCCTAAGGGGATGAAATTGGGGGTGGAAATTTGCAAGAGTTTGGTTATTTTTGAAGTTAGAACATATGGAAATACGTTTCTAGACAATTGAATATAAAATACGAGTTTTGACGTTTTTGGAAATTCTATCCCTATCAGGGTGAAAAGGGTTTAAAAAATTGTATGTTTTAAATTTGTTTCTATCCCTTCATAATGAAAACTTTATCTGTACGTTTTAACAAAAGAACTGACTCTCCGCAGACGAAGTCGCGGGCAGAAAGCTAGTGTAAGTTATACAACCGCCAAGAATGCAATAAATATTAAATTTCTCTATAGGTTCAACAGTATAACCGATTAAGAAATTTACATAAACACGATATCGCAATGATTATGTATTTATTTGGACGGATAGAGCACGCCGGGCGAGCGTGGTGGCTAGACTCACTTTTCAGGAAAACTAAAGTTAGCGGCGGTTTTACTTTACTCAAATTTTTACCAAATTTAAGTCCGTACTCAAAAAATATACCTTTTTATGTACTTTAATTGTATGCAATAAGGTCCATTTTGACTTGCCTAAATTTTAGTACAGATCTTCAAAGTGATAAATTTTGAACACTTCGTTTTTTTTTTCCCGTAAAATATAAGTAATTATCTATAAGTTAAGAATTTTTCGGAATTTTCGGTTCATAAACTTCGGAGATAAGGAGGGAGACGGTCATTTTTTGAACATTTTTGGATATAAATCAAAAAGAACGTCACGGAAAATTATAAAAAAAATTGTTTAAAATGTGCAGATTGAGCCCTTTCATATGACACCCCATTTGCTATAAATAAATTACTTTCATTTCTAACCCCCTTAGACCCCTTTTCAATTATGTATTTATAAAATTAATTTCATTTTTTTTACTAAAAACAGATGCGGGCAATCAAGTTATACAACTATGCCAAATTTCAAGTTGATAGCTTGTGTAGTTGCTGAGAAAAACTGCTGTGACATACAGACGGACGGACGGACGGACAGACAGACAGACAACGCAGTCTCACCATAAGGGTTCTTTTTTTACCATTTTGGTACGGAACCCTAAAAACAACCTCATACATTTAATGAATAGGTAGTTAAATAAACTAACCTTTAAAAGTTATATATATAAAATGTACTTAAACTGTTTAAAAAGACAATGACATAACGAATACCCCCTATTAATGAAGCATATACAGGGTGTTAGGTAATGAGTGGATAAACCGTGAACTGCTGATAGGGGGCACTTAGGTCGTTCTAATAATGATAAATGAGGTTTAGTAAAAGTGCCACGGTTTTCGAGATATTTGGAATTTTTTAATTTTTTAGGAAATTGACACCCTTACTCGATTTTTTGGTTGTGGTTAGTGTACTAAGATGTTTTTTTCTATTTTCTTTTTAGCTTATTATTGTTAAATAGTTGTGTTATGCGATAAACATTACCATTTTGGCGTAACTACCGCGGTTTAATTAAAAAAAAATCGCAAACTTGAATTTTGCATCTTCGATAGAACATTTACCAAATTTTGAGCTCTTGCGGTGAAAAAAAAAATTACTATCACATGGTAGCCAATGAGCTAAAAAACATGCCCATTTAATAGAGATTTTAAAACAGTAAACATCTTTTTATTTAAATATTAGAATAAAAAACAACATCAGTTTTCCGCAATCGATTCGATTATTTCCTGTGATTATTTCATATTAAATTTGTGCTCCACAATTCCAAAGCGTACCTAATTATGACAAACTTTTCCTTGCGAAAATAAAAATACTGGCCACTAATTTTGTGAAACCTTTTATTGAAAAAAAGTAACGATTTGTGATCCGAGCGAAGCATTACACCCTTTTGTTGCAATAATAACAATACTGGGCAGTACTTTTTTTAATGCCATTTATTCGAAATTTAGCCATCCAGACTACCGGATTTTTAATCGAGTACATAATGCGTTCACTGAAGGCAGAATTCTTGGTCAGGGTGTGGGTGGAACAAGTGGAGGAAGACCCACCCGAGGAGATGACGAGAATGTTTTGGACCTAGTTGAAGCAGATCCTTCTCTATCCGTGCGTGATATGGCAAATTACCTGGGTTTATCTGTATGAAAAGTGCATACTACATTAAAAGTACACCAATTACACCCATTTCACGTCCAACGTGTGCAAGTTTTATTGCCTAGAGATTATCCCTTAAGAGTAACTTTTTGTCGAGTGATGCTGCGTCGGATGCGTGAAGACCCAGACTTTTTTAACAAGATACTGTGGTCGGACGAATCATCTTGCCGTCAAGATGGCTACATGAATCTACACAATCTGCACAGTTGGCAGTTAGATAATCCTCACTTAATGAGATAGGATAGATCTCAGTACCAATTTAAGGTAAGTCTTCTCATGATCACGGTATTCACGGTTGTTGTAATACGATAAAAACGTCAAGGTTTAATTAATTATGCTTTTTACCGCGATGAATCCCCTATCTATTACAAATATTAATTTTAGGTAAATTTGTGGACCGGTATCTTGAATGGCGAAGTGATCGGCCCCTTCGAGCTGCCATCTACTCTAAATGGAGATAATTACTTGGAGTTTCTTCAAAATGATCTACCTATCCTTCTGGAAGATGTGCCGCTTGCACTAAGGCAAGTAATGTGGTTACAACAAGACGGTTGTCCCGCACATTACGCAGCACGAGTGCGACAGTACTTAACTGCCGCATTCCCAGAACGATGGATTGGCCGGTTAGGCCCAATACTATGGCCTCCGCGTTCACCGGATTTGAACCCCTTAGATTTTTTTTATTGGGGTTGTCTCAAAGAGAAAGTGTACAGCCGTCCAATTACGAGTCTTTCTGGGTTACGAGAGCGAATAAGAATTGCTGCTCAAGAAATAGGGAACTCTGGATACACCAGATTCGTCAGGCGTTCCTTTATCCGACGATGTAGAGCTTGCATTAGGGCTGGTGGACGTCAATTTGAGCACATTATTTAACTTAACTTTATTAAAACATTTCCTTTTTATGTTTTTTTATTTCACAGATAGCATTAGTTAAATCATTCATTAGAAAAACCGGCTTCCTTGCTACTCCAATACCTACTTTTTTAAGTTTTATTTATCAAAACCAATAAATGTTTACTGTTATTAAATCTCTATTAAATAGGCATGTTATTAAGCTTATTAAAAGAATAAAAAACTGTCGGGATATTTTTTAAATTTCGAATAAATGGCATTAAAAAAGTAGTTAGTGCCCGGTATCGTTATTATTACAACAAAAAGGTTGTAAAGCTTCGCTCGGATCACAAATCTTTACTTTTTTCAATAAAAAGTTTCACAAAATTAGTGGCCAGTATTTTTATTTTCGCAATGAAAAGTTTGTCATAATTAGGTACGCTTTGGAATTGTGGAGCACAAATTTAATATGAAATAATCACAGGAAATAATCGAATCGATTGCGGAAAACTGATGTTGTTTTTTATTCTAATATTTAAATAAAAAGATGTTTACTGTTTTAAAATCTCTATTAAATGGGCATGTTTTTTAGCTCATTGGCTACCATGTGATAGTAATTTTTTTTTTCACCGCAAGAGCTCAAAATTTGGTAAATGTTCTATCGAAGATGCAAAATTCAAGTTTGCGATTTTTTTTTAATTAAACCGCGGTAGTTACGCCAAAATGGTAATGTTTATCGCATAACACAACTATTTAACAATAATAAGCTAAAAAGAAAATAAAAAAAAACATCTTAGTACACTAACCACAACCAAAAAATCGAGTAAGGGTGTCAATTTCCTAAAAAATTAAAAAAGTCCAAATATCTCGAAAACCGTGGCACTTTTACTAAACCTCATTTATCATTATTAGAACGACCTAAGTGCCCCCTATCAGCAGTTCACGGTTTATCCACTCATTACCTAACACCCTGTATACACTGAATCTGGGCAGACGTTCACACAGACACACGTTCAATCAAACTAAACAATATCTTCACGCTACGCCGCCGTTTGCGGTGCGACCAGAGTAAATTATACTTCTTTCAAACCCTCTCATTGTGAGTGGAGGCCTGTGCCCAGCAGTGGGACGTATATAGGCTGAATTATTATTATTATATATATGAACACTTATACCAGGGCTCGGATAACGGTATATTTTTCGAAACGGTTTCGTCTTAAATACCTAAGAAACGATTTGTTTCGGTTTCGTTCGAACGGAACGTTATGGAAAACGTTTTTGAACAGGATCAGGTTTTTTATCGTTTTTGTTCAATAAAACGTTTTTAACCGTTTTTTTCCATTTACTGGGTTGTTCGGTACGAAACAACGAATATTAAGAATTTCATTCAGTCAGTTATTTATTTAGTATTTCTCGGCCACGCCGCGCGGCTTTCTTTACTTGTTTCAGAAACTGCCCAGCAGGATCAGTTAGCATTTTATTACAACATTATGGTGGTACCAATAAATAATTTCGGAAATTTTGGAGAGGTTGCCAACAAAAGCTAACTCTTGATTTATTTTTCGATTTATGAGAATTATTTTATTAATAAATTGATTAGTAGTTAATAATATCTAAAATTAGATTATGTTATAAAAATTAATTTAGGTGGCGTTTAAATTGAGGTGGCACATCAATTAAATTCAGGTGGTCAGCTCAAATTATTATTCTCAATATCACCTAAAGTTTTACGAATAATAACATCGCATTATAAATTCCAATTTCAAATATTTTTAACAAATTATCAGCAAAAAACTTTTTATCTCGCCACCGAAATTGGCATAAAATTGTGCACTGTTGAAATTGACCCACACAAAAAAAAGTTAGCCATTGTTTATTTTAAGCTTGTAGAAAAACTTATGTATGCAACGGTACATAATAAGCTCTAAAGATACTCGTGCCTATCATTACCATCATCATGGCACTCGGTATCATTATGTGCCAGTTGCATAAATAACTATTATTTTTTCAATTCACTTGTCAAAAAACGTCCCGCGTGTTTCGGATGGCAAAAAAGGCTACGCGAGGCGCCGCCGTGTCCTGTGGATTAAACCGGTTTTTGAAAACGTTCTCGTTTCGTTTTCGTTCTGAACAAAATGTTGTATAAAGAACCGTTTGAAACGTTTTAAAAACGTTATTTCAAATAATGTTTCCGAGCCCTGACTTATACACCGGTAATCTTGTTACTTAGCGTTGAATCTTCCTAAATATCACGAAATCTTTAGCATTTTCCCAGTTAAAGTAAGAAACATTAATTCAGCTAGGTATTTCATGTATACGTAAATGAAACAGTGTTCAATGATAATCGTGAATCACGCTCCGCTATCCACAACTCGAAAGGCAACATTAATAACTACGTATGGTAATCCCTGTCATATGGCACTTAGTAACAGCAGTTCCTAATACATTTTCTTACAGGAGAACAATGGTGGCAATAGTTGCGCCTAATTTCAGTAGGGTGGTTGTATTGGTTGCCATGGACACTTTATTGAGTTTACACCTCCAATATGAGTGTCTTCAGTCACATAATATATAGGTATAAAGCATGATGCTCACAATTTCGGTATTTAAATGTATACAAAGTGTTTAAACATGTACTAGATAAATAGTATAAGTTTTGATCTAATGAGATATGATGTTTTACTTTCACATCTTTTCTGAGGCTTATACGTAAAAAGTTGAGGAAAATTTATAGTAGAAACCATTTTACATATACAAGATTTACTTAATGGGTTTACTATAAGTCATTATATTCCCGAAAATACATGAGAATTTCCTTAAAATACATACAATTACTTATCGATTATGTATTCTCCATCACACGTTAATAAATATTTAATAAATTATTGAAAACACAACCACGCTCTATGATAGAGCTACACTTAATTAAAGGATCAGCTACTAATAGTGCAGGATCCGAAGAGAGACCGACCTTCACCCATCTGCTGACCGGATGAAACATATTTTTATTAGATCTTGAATATAGATGAATACGTCCAGAAGCACTTGCCTATTAAAATATGTTCATGGCTATCTTTAATTAAAATTATTTTAATTAACTTTTTTTCTTGACCGGTTTATAGTAGTTAGTCATTGTTTGTAATTAAATTATCTTAAATTTGATATGTAGGTTAACTTTACCTGTTCATACCTGCTTGCCAGGTAGTTATGATCAGAAACGAGTAGGCAATATACCTAGGCATATTGCTTATGTTTTAAACTACAATATTGGTTCGGTAACCAATTGGGTTAAGCATCCGAAGATAAGTTAATAAAATCATTTTAATTAAAGATAGCCATTAACATATTTTAATAGGCAAGTGTTTCTGGATATATTCGTCCATATGTGAGACTTAATAAAAAATATATGTTTCATCCGGTAAGCAGATTGGTGAAGGTCGATTTCTTTTCGGATCTTAGGCTAACTATAATACAAATAAGATAAACGTTGCATCTTGAGTTAAAAAAATACTCACCCTCCCAAAAACTGCTATTGAATGATGTTTTTCGATCGTTAGTTTCGATTTCAATGTTGACTGGTTTCCTGAAACAAATAAAAAAATAAAATTAAACATAAGACTGTATTTAAATTGTTTTGAAGCTCTACGTGCTCACATAGTAAATAATTGCGATAATACTGTTTATTACTACAATAATACTCTAGGTATAAGTAGGTACCTACCTATACCAGCCTATACCCACATGGTCGTGAGTCATACTGATTGCATGCACTTTGTTTCCCTATTTTCTTGACTAATAAAATTTACAACTTAAACATACATTTTGATGGCAATGTGATCAAAATTCCTCGTGTGTGTTTACTTTTTAATTAATAAATAATGCGGTCACTAAGTTTCAGACATTTATATATACATACTTGTACACCCGAAATACATAACCCTCCTTCTTGGCTAGTCGGGTGACAATGAGAACATTTAAGACTGGATTTCGCTAAGGGTTGATATTCATTTATTTACCAATACTCAATACTAAAGGCATATGTAATCAGTTTTTAAATCACAGCCCATAAAAGATGGATGTTATTCGTTTTTAAAGCAAATCACTGGCTGTGTGTTTGTATATCTTTCTATACAGTTATAGCTATTGCCCGCGACTCCGTCCAAGTAGAAGCCGCCTTAGAAATTATAATTATAATCAATAAAACACACAGAAGAAAGAAGCAGTATCATTTTATTCCCACAGTACCTACCTACTCCTTTGCGGGAACTGTTCGATTTTTTGGTATAAATCTCCTGTCTCCCTGTTACACCTATAAACTATACCTATCTGTACCAAATGCTAAGTCAATCGGTTGAGGCATTGAACCGTAAAGTCGGAATAAAAAACAAACAAATACACTTTTGCATATAATAGTGTAAACAAGGATAGAATAGCCATAATCGCGATGGCTGTAACGCTTGTACTTACTGTTGACAGCGACACTTGGCAGTTAATATTTTATAAAACCTACCTATTTATTAAAGTACAGGCATTTAGACGTCTAATCGCGTAAACGTCGGGGCGCGCTTTTAATCCTACAAGTGTAGTGATTTATAGCAATTGTGTATAAGTGTCCAATTTCTGTAATAGCGACAATTAGCGGGCGGCAGTGGCGCGCCGCCGCGGCCGTCTGCCTGCGCAAGCACGCAACACCAGCAGGCGCGGTTTATTCAAGACAATCATGTTGCAAAAGGGAAGGTTGAAACAGCGAGTTATTTGGTTTCAAAGAAAGGCATGCACTCTGAAATAAGATGGAGACATTTATCCTTAGGTCATTTTTACTAGGCTCGCTGAGAGACCTAGGTAGGTTTAGTGTTGACGTTAGTTGTCGTGTTTCGTCTACGTCAATTCCATTAGCTTTGAAACATTTTTCACTTTCGCTGAATGTATTATAATCTATTCCTACTGACAATTTTATCATCCTTTTTTCATCGTTATGTAAGGAGAGAGGAAGTAGATAATGTTGTAAAGCCTAAATATTGTCTATGAATATAGAATTACGTTTAAGACTGCGTCCCCTACAAATAAATGCTTAATAAATTTGTTCTTGCTGGTTTCTTAGTGGAGTATTTATTATAAGGGCTGTGTTTTAAGGTAAACAAGCAGTTTGCGAGCTTAATTTGAGCGTTGTAAAATTATTACCGCAGCCGTTGTAGAACATAATAGAAATAATAGAATAACGTTTATTGTAGAAGCAATTAAAATGTCTTTTGACAATTAAACAAAAGAATTTCCTTTTACACTCATTTGGTCCACGTTTACACTATTGAATGCAAGCTTTATACAAGCAGCGCTATAAAATTAGGCAAAGCTTCCTACTAACTAGCTGTGCAATAAACCAAAATATACGTGAACACTATATTTAAAACAAGACACAACTACAACCACGTATAAAAACCAGGCAAGAGCATGCCGGGCCATGCTCAGTGTAGGGTTCCGTCAACATTACTACCAATACAATATGAAAGAGAACATTGCTCTGAGCGAAAAGATAAACCGGATTGATAGACAAACTTAACTTTGCCGTTGGAAAACTGTTGTCCCCATATATCGACATAGGTCGCAGTCAGATAACCAACTGTAAAGTTAAATTTATTTCTTTAATAAATGTAAGTTGTACACATTTACGGTTTTCTGTACATGTGCTATAAGACATTACTTCTTGCCTTTCATGATTCTAGGTCAACGGGAAGTACCCTATAGGTTTTGATTCCCTTGCGAGTTGCAACATATGCGGCATTGACTTAGAAGTTGGATTTTTTCATAGCTCCAAGGGATTGCAAATCTAATTATTTGATATTAATTTCAACTAGATACCTTCACGCGTTCCTTAGAAAAAGAGTCTTGACAGACAGACAGACGGACAACGAAGTGATCCTATAAGGGTTCCTGTTTTCCTTTTGAAGTGTGGAACCCTAAAAATCAACTACGTATGTACATACCTGTCAAATATGTAAATGATGATATCATTGAAGTTCCTAACTAGGAGGTATTGGATGCTCGAATCAGCTGACCTGCTGTGGGGCTTGTCCAAGCCAGTAAGTCGCCGACAGCCGCCCTTCCATTACCCGCACTTCACCACTATTTACACATTTATTAGAGATTCACAGAAACTATACTTTACAACAATTTACATTACATAAAGGCTAAGTGCTTCATTACAGTGACAAGCGATTCCTTACAAGACAGGTGCCTCTTATATTCGTAGAAAACGTAAGGTAGGTACAAAAGCGTCGGTTAGTTTATTGATGAACACCAGATATTTTTACCTTCACAGCAGCATTGTGACTCGAGGAAATACACTTTACGGAGCAACAAACCGAGCTGCAGACGTGCAGTTGTAGTAATCTTTATTGCCTGCTAATGTCACGAAAATATACTTAAACTGAGTATTCCCACGAAACGAAATGAGTATTTATTGAACTGGACGCAAATTATCGACAGTGGAACGCGACTCGTCCGCATTCTCGTCTCCGACTACTGATAAAACCTTGTTCAATATTCTGGTTAGGTTGATGACTCGCGAAATTACTCACGTTTTGATTTTGTGAAGGTTTCAAATCGATGTGCCGGTTTGCGATAGCGCTCAAACGTGTTTGAGGTTTTTAGATTGCCTGCACTGGCCACTCGTAACCCCGTTTGCCAATTATGTGCGATCGCGCATAATTTACCTCGAAATAGTTTTCTATATTACCTTTAGTATTTAAACCGGATCTGATTGCTCAACAATGTTATTTAGGTTAACATATTAATAGGTGCATAAGAAATACCATGTTCGAGGTATAGAAAAATTATACATACCTAAATGCACTTACCAGTATGCTTGCTTGGTAGTTTGTTTGTTGCTGTACTGCATAGACGTATTTTAAGAGTCGGAGAGCGATATGGCTTCCATTTTTACCAGGATTCGTATGAAAATGAATTTCATATGCGGACGAGGTTACGGGCAAAGGCTAGTTGTGACTATATGCTACTAACTATACGCTTTAATCTACATATATCTGAACGGAACTCCTCTGCATTAGCCAGACAATAACATAGAAAACCGGCTGTTACGTAAAAATGTAAGCAAAACTGCTTATATCGAAATGTCATGGCCCGCAAGCGCTAAGTTTAGTTGCAGAATGCCGGCCGACTCCGGCGCCGCACCGCAGGCTCCGGCCGAATGCCGCTCACCTTGCCTTGCGCTACAAAGCCCAATAACACGAAATTTTACTTTAAACGGTTTTGCGTTTTACAACATTAGTTGTAAAGTGATAATAATAGATAATGACTGCTTGAATATGAGTTTTTTTAATCCCTATATACTTATTTGACTTCAATAGTACAAAAGACACGGCAAGATAATGATAAAAATGTTTAGTAAGTAATATGAGACGTGTCGGAGACGAAGGACGAAAGGCTAGTGTTGTATCGTTCTGCTCTACTTGGCGTATGTTAATGCGCGTTAGAGGTATTCTCGGAACCAGCAGCTTTACAGCCTGTTTCGCTCTTTATAGGCGACTTTACGCCCCGAGGCAGGAACAAACATTATGCCGAGTAATAATGCCTATAAGTAGCGAACTAAAACTTTTAGCACAGAGTTAGGTGAATTATTAAAACCTTCTACCAGTGACTACGACCGTGCCTTGACTTCCTTATTTCTTCGAAAACTTCTTAAATTTCCCGGTTAACATTAGCTATCCTTCCATTTATCTATCCTATCATTTAAATATATACAAACGTCTTCACAAATTATCAAATTTAAAATGACAGGATTTAAGAATTATTTTCCACCTACGAATAATCCGTTTATTGCTGATACATTAAAGGGACCCTTAACTTAACCGCAAGTAAGAATATGACTAATAAAATAAAGTTATTTATAAGCTTTTCTATATTCTTCCCAATCTATTGCTTGATTTCCTATACTTCATTCGAAACATGATAATACGTAGGTAAGTGCATCCACTGATGGAGCATTCAGAGCGAGATTAGTTGACTATTACTACGCTGGCTGTATGGTTTCCCAGTTTGCCATGCGGAATCGAACGTAACGTGACAGATGGTAAGCCTACCTCCACAGTCTGTGTAAGAAAAAAAAGGTAATGTTTACAGAAAACACGCGCTGAATTGCTGACTCTAACAATAAGGCCCCTGTATGTATACATGTAATGTGAAGTATAATGTATGACGATGTATATTGTGTTTGGGAAACACAAATAGTTTAACATTTCCAATACGCAGTACATTTAGCAGCAAAGGATGCAGTGTGTTTGATCATGAGGCAGAATCGAGAGCATCTCGGTCGGAGCCTAACCTAGGCTAACCGCGTCGTGGCCGCCCCGCCCCGCGCGCCGCTCGCCCCGCCGCGGCGAGCCATTCAATGTCCAGCATCTTGCAGGAAAAGTTCAAATTCACAGGAGGGCTTAGAGTATCTCTATTTTTATTCGTAATACCTGGCGGGAGCCTGTTAAGAGCTTTAACGAAAACCTTCTGACGTTTATTAAATTTTTAGGACAATTTTTGAAATTTTCAACGTGATTCATTAACCTTAACCTTAGTTCAATTAATAACCAATTCGCGCTAGACTTCAATATGGTTTTTAACTTATTCATATTTTAAGTCAGCTAGTTTTGTTGAACAGCGAATGCAGTACTTTACTGCTCGCAAAGTCGCGCGCGCAGCTCAGCCTCCCCTCTTTCAAAAACCTTCACGTCGTCACTATTCAGTTACATGTCGAAAGTACGTGGCTCATTACTGCATGCCTAAACCTTCCACGCTGGACCGGTTATGTCAACCAGACCTCGGGAACATTCCCTTCCATTTATTCCAATACAATAAGCAACTATAAGGTCAAATCTATATAAGTAGTGTCTAGGTTACGAGGGTTTAACCGCACGTTTAATAGTAACCAATTAAAATGAATAAACGTTCTTGTGTCGTAATAAGAATCTGAAATGATGTTTGAAATCAGTTCTTGCTATTTTATCTCGTAGCAAAGGGAAAACAAATCGATAGCTCCTAGAAGAGCTATCCATCACAACGATATTGCAAAAGTTTGATGGGCATATTGCATCTTTGAAGATCGCAGCTGCTGTCCGCAGTATTGCGAACTAGGTACTCTTTGTTTTTTGTTTGTTTATTGTTTGTTTAATATTGTGAACTCATCCAATAGAGCGTACATCATTAAACAAACAAGAAATATTATTGATCTCGGTAAGAGTAATCAAACGGCTTACATAACAAGCTTTTGTATTCATAAAAACGAAACAGCAAAACGGGTTCGTTAAAATAAAATGTAACGAGATTAATAAAATGTTATTGGCGCTGTCGACGCGGAGAGCGCGGGCGGCTGAAGCTGGCAAATGAGGTGAAGGGAGCGACAGGACCGTTACCAGGCTCGCGACACTCCGACTGAACTATAAGTCAGCGGCCGATTTACACAAACTTATAGTTCGCCACCTCATTAAGTATCTTGGGCGATATTCATCAAACCTGCCATTAAATTACCGGTTACAGGTTATCTATCCTAAATAAAAATTTGTGTATTTTTGTGAAATTTTTAAAGGTGAGCCTGCAAATTTATATAAAGAACTGTTAAACCATTACCTAACTTCTCTAATTAACTTGCGTGTAACACGGTTGCGCAGCCTTAGGGTGTTACCACACCAATCGATCGATTGTCGATCGATATCGATCGATTGGTGTGGTAGGTTTGGCTAATTAATTAGTATAGTAGAAACTATCGATCGACGTCGACCAATCCATTCTACCGTCGATCGATGGCATCGATGGACGATCGATCGATTGGTGTGGTAATACCCTTACTGAAATACCACACATTATGTGGGCTTACATGTTCTAACGGGCAGGCACACGGTTAGCGTTAAACGTATTACGATCACAAGAATGTAGACTATTCTAAAGGCACAAGTCTTGTACGTTCATATTGATCTACTTTAAAACTCAAACCTAATGACAAATTAATACTGAATGAATTCTCTGTCAGACTTCATCAGACGACAAAATGAAAACCTCGTTTCATTTCAAATTGATAAATGACGTCCAATTAGAATACTGCAAATAGTGGCATTTAGAGGCCGAAGAATTCGGTCACCACTTAAATAACAGCGCTACAGTATTGAACGGTCGCAATTTAGGTGCAAAAATTTGATTAAGGCGAGTTAAAATAGTTCGTTATAAACAGGGCAGCGGTGAAGACGACCGTGTGAACAGGGCCGTCGGGCTATTGTCACCGCATCACTTGATAACTTCCATGTATGTGCACTTATGTGGCACATAGCACAATGCGCAAGATCAAGGCGCACGCTGCGGTCGCCGTTTCCGCCTCTCACGTGAGGAATTCCATACACTCGAGAAAATCACGCCAATACCACTTAATTACATTAATCAAAAGAGCCTGTTGAAAGTCTTTCAGTTTAACCGACTTCACCTGCTTTATTAACCGTAAATGCAGTCAATAAGGCGCGTCATCTCATTGTACAAACAGGACCAGCTGTGCTGGGTTAAACTGGCCAATCAATTGACGCTTAAGAAGGGACGAACTATGAATGCTAATCAAGTGAAGTGTTGAGGCAGCTTCTCGCTATTATGCAACCTATCACGTCCGAGAGTGACAACAACTAATCATGAGTTGGGTGAAATACAAAGTATTTGGGAACCTAGTAACTTAATTACATTACTTAACTCTTAATTAACTACTAGTACCTATTTGACTTGTCAATGTACGTTCTTATTATTAGCAATCAGACGCTGCATTAACATACTGGAAACATTATGAGGTGGCGTAAGTAGTTTGTTTCATTGGATATCTAACTGGGGTGTGATTCTGTTAATCGTCTCACCTTCACATCGGCTGAGTTGAAGAAAACCGACGAATTTATGTCGTTCGTCAAGTGTGTAAATGACATTTGGATGCCTGCATTTTCATTTATGCCCGGTTCCTATATCCAAGCCGCGGATAGATTTGAATTTGAAGTAACCTTATCTATCCGCGGTTCGAATATTGGAACCGGGCATTAGGTAGTCGCTTGAAACCGGCGACTGAATGAAAGTGCAGGTAGTTAAATGTCATTTATATACGCATTTTAAATTATCCGGTTATTATTCGATTCACTAGAAGTGTAGGTAAGTACGTTAACAGAATAACATACCTGGTCATCAATGGACGTTCAATAAACATGGACATTAACTGTTTGAGCCGCGCTAAGCCTAGCAGAAAGGGATCCACGATAGTATAATCGCCGTGATCGATGTCGGCGGTTACCATCACACCTGAGAGAAAGTAAGACAAGGTACACACATAAATTTAATAACAGTATTAGATGTATTGGATTGCAGAGACGGTCGTCTGGGTTGCAGGGCCGGCCGGCGCGGTCCCGTTAGCCGCAGCCGTGGCCGCTCCGGCGCACCGACCGCCTCCAACCGACGCGAGACGAACTCACCTACTTCACAACATGCCGCACTAATCACATCAGATTAAAACTCAGCGTTTACACACTCTGGATTATAATAATTGTTCCGTGCAATGCCTTTGGATCTGTAAGATTCCCTACTTGGACTTGGATGGATAAGGATATACGTACATGTCATGTTACATATAGCTAAAAACGAACTATTTATATGATAACAGCTACTTACTCGTCATTTTAAGTTTTTTTTAATAATAATAAGTAATAATTTATTTGCTTAAACATGGTAGGTACATTTCAGATGTCAATAGTAGTTGTCAAGTATCACATGATTAACCTTATAGGCATGCAAATATTTTTATGAAATCTAGTTAAAATATTCCAGATACATTATAAACTAACCCCTAAAATCTAAAAATTCACGCACAGTGTAGAAAGTTTTGTCCAGTAACCATCTACGTAATATTGTCTTGAATAAGGGGTTTAACAATTTTTGAATGTCATATGGTATTTTATTATAAACGATAATAGTCATTACATAGCAATTATTTTTAAATAAGGAAGGTGAACAGCGCGGCATAAGCAATTTGAGCTCATCTCTCTCCCTGAGTCTCTTATTGAATGTCGGTTTTTTTTAATAAGCCGGATAGTTGCGGACAAAGAGAGCCACCTCAAGAATATACTGACCCGTTAATGTGAGCAGGCCTAGTCTCTGAAACAGAGGTCTACAAGTATCTCTCGGCTCAGCGCCGCTAGCCGCTCTTACACATTTCTTCTGTATTAGGAACACCTTGCTAACATCCGTCGAGTTACCCCACAACAATATACCATATTTTAAGACAGATGTCACATTTCAATGTCGTCATTTTAAACAACTATTTCTGTTTTGTACTTGTGGACTTATTACAAATTAGTTTTGGTAAAGGTAAATAATCGTCCGAGCAGCAAGCGCCTAGGAAAAAGCTTTTCCTAAAATAAAAACTGGGGGAAAGAACTCAGCTAGTAGGTACCATTTTATTTTTTAGTGGCGTGGTTGAATATCCAACCTTATATTTTGACACATTAAATTAGACTCGGGTTTCTAATATTAAGGTAATTTTACATAATTCCTCAGAATGTTAAAGTATTTTCTCTTTTTATCATAGTTGTAGGTGTGTTGTTGTACGTTGTATCATACTTAAAATCCTAGTTGACAATGAAAAAACCATCCAAATACTCGTATACAAAGTATGTATTATTTACTTATACTTTTTGTGCAATAAAGAGCTTACATACATACATACAAAGCAATCTCCGTTAAATTTGAATATTTTATATATTTGCTTTACCTAACTGCACGACGACGTACGTTCCTGAAATGTTTAGCTATTCAATAGAACATGCAGTACCTTCAACTTGGTCGTTATTGTATGAACAATGTTCCGAAATTCGTTATTTTATTACTTAGAGCCTACTCCAGCGCATACAATGATGCGGCTGTCAGTATATCAGCGCTGTCAATAAAGATGACAGCGAACGCTATGCAAGCTATGAGAGTACCGTCTTTTGACCGAGAAGAACGACTAATCAGCGTTGCGGACGCTCATACAATATGCCATCAATACCGAAAAGATGGTCCGTTACCGAGTACACGAGTGACCCCGAACGCTGCGCCGTGTCGTCGCCTTGTCCACGGTGACTTGCACTGCACATTGATATGAGACAAAACCGCGACTCATACATTACACGCAACCACGCCCGCCGCATTCTGGGACAAGGCATTGTATACACTAGCTGTCAATTACACTCTGTACCTATCCATTACCGGATGATCAATTGAAAGCACTGAAAGTCCACGCCATAACGCCCCGTATTCTATATTGGTAATGTTTTCTCTCAGAAATCTAGGCCGAATCGTGAACGTTACAACTTTGATTACCGAAGAGAATTTTATTCGTAGCGTTGGGTATATGCTATTAGATTTGAACCAAAGGAAAATGGTTGCGTTAATGAATGATCAGGAAATGCATGGATGCAAAGTAATTTCATAAACGCGAATATAAGTTTGTTTGGTTGATATATTGATCTTTTTAGGGTTCCGTAATTTAAAAAAAAAACGGAACCCTTATAGGATCCCTCGTATGTCTGTCTGTCTGTCTGTCCGTCCGTCTGTCACAGCCAATTTACTCCGAAACTACTCGACCGATTGAGTTAAAATTTGGTACACATATGTAAATCGGTGACCCAAACACGGACGTGTAACGCAAATAAATGAATATCAAACATGGGGCCACTTTTAAGGGGTAAATTAGAAAATTAAAAAAAAAAGACTTGCAAAGTATATCATGTGACAAATTAAATGAAAGGGCTCGTTATGAGAATTTCAAATATATAGTTTTTAATAATTTTAAGGTAGATAGTTTTGAAGTTATTTCACAAAATAGGCAAAAATTTACCATTCCCCCCTTACCTCCGAAACTACTGGGCCTAAAAGTTTGAAAAAACTTACAGAAAGTAGTTCATTACTTACCCCCTTACTAATAAACGTTGAGTAACGGCTGAGTAGTTATACAATGCTTTGTCCTTATCTGTCATTGTGACATTTGAATTCGACAGATAAGGACAAAGCATTGTATAACTACTCAGCCGTTACTCAACGTTTATTAGTAAGGGGGTTATAATTTACCGGAAAACTTATAACAAGTCTATGGTGTTTAAAGTAACATGGGAAATTTTACAATATTTGTGCGTATATTATATTATTATATTATTATATTTTTTTTTCATCGTAAAAATGGTAATACATACAAGCGTCTTCTATAATCAAAATCATACCAAATTTGATTAGGGTTTGTTCTATAATCAAAATCATACCAAATTTCAAACCCTATAGACCCTTAATATAAAAACCTTTATAATAAACGCTAAGTGCGCGAGGCCAACTCGCACTTGACCGGGTTTTTTCACATGAAAAGGGAGAGAAAGCGGAGTACGCGCGTTGAACTTTTGCCTTAAAGGTTGTCCGATGGATGTAAACTAATACAGGCGTTATATCCCGCCAGATAATTGTATTGTTTCCGATGGATGGAGTCGTGGAAAAATGCTAGTAGGTATATAAATTAACACACGAAAAGTCTTTAACAAGCATCGAACAAAGTTCCCGTTGCAAGCTCGAAAAGATAGGAGCGAGCACGTAAGTATGTACCTAGTTTAGCGATGGTATGCAAATTACGAAACGGGGAAAATTCTAATTTCTTGTTTCTCATTCAGCAATACTTATTTTTCATGTGTAATGCGATTCGAAACGGCGTAAATTTATTATCATCTTTCTTTAACGTTATGGCTATAGTTCCTGCCATGAGAAACAAAAGTGGCATCTCGTCCGGTCTTCTTTTTAGGTTTTTGTCGAACCATTTCGCATATATTGACTAATGTAAACAAGCGCCTACACAGTTGGCATTTGACATTGACTTATAATACGAATTATTATCATCAAGTTTGGGAATCACAAATTATAACTATTAATAGCCAAGGGAGCCAACAACAACAACATAAATCTGTTGGATATTATCTGAACATGTGAACTTCACATCATAGTACAGGACAAAGAATACAAAAAATGTAATTAGATTAAAAAGCCGTGGTAGCCTAATGGTTTGACCTGGCGACTCTTAATCAGAGGGTCGTGGGTTCGAACCCAGGCTCGCAACTCTAAGTTTTTTGGAATTTATGTGCGAAATACAATTTGTAAATTTACCATGAGCTTTTCGGTGAAGGAAAACATCGTGAGGAAACCTGCACACACCTGCAAAGCAATTTGACGGTGTGGGCGAAGTTTCCAATTCGCACTGGGCCCGCGTGGGAACTATAGCCCAAACCCTCTCATCGTGAGTGGAGGCCTGTGCCCAGCAGTGGGACGTATATAGGCTGGAATATTATAATTAGATTATTGACAAAATCCATTCACCCCTCTTAATGTAGGTACTTAGAACACTTTCTCTTTCAGACACTTAAGATGTTATTTACACTGACCAGGGTCGCTTGTTTTTATAGGGGCTCTTTCTACGTTTATTCTAAAGCTGTTACAGTATGTTTTCTGATCACCTTGTTTAGTTGAGTAGGTATATAACTCCCCTCATACCTATACGAGTAATAATATTATTTTGATTTAAACTAAGTATAAAATACGCCTATCATTAATCGATTACTCCTAACCAAAGGAGAACTAAATTAAACCTGAATGTACTAAGATCTAAAGAACCTTTAAAATTTGTAAAAGGCGGAATATTTAATTTAAGTCTGATAACAAAGCATTGTGTTTCACAAAACCTTTACGCAGAAATAAAACGGCAATCTTATTTCTATGCTGAAAATATACTTACTGTATTTATTTGCACATACATATAAAGTTTAACTGCAAGTTGCATCTATTTGAAAGTAATACGATAACCTGAATTTGAATAAGTAAAGTCATTCGTAGAACCAAACCGAAGTTGTAAATGTACGGTTAGCCGGTGGGTGTAACACAGTAGCAATTAGAAATGCGGCGCTGGATTCTGTGTTTGTGTTCAGATTAACTGTTCTCGAACGAGCTTGAATAAACTATAGCCGTCGTATTAACCTGCTTGTGATGTGCAAACACTTGCTCAGAACGTGGAGCTAGTCTAACGAAAACATTTGAATGATGAAAAGCTATTTGCATTCCACTTATTTTACGATATATCGCGGTCACGTGGTTTAATAAAATTCTGATAACCTACTTATTTATATTTCACAAAATGAAATTGGGAGTTTTTTCAATTTATCTACATCTTTTTTGCAATGTAATAAATTAAATAGGTGAAATGTACCGCGCGGCCTTACTTACCTACACTGAGTTAGGTCATCGGCCGTTATTTCTAAATGCTAACCAGTCAGCCCTGCACTGTGACTGATTACAATACGATAAGGTTTCCTAAGTATAAATAATTAATCCAATTGCGTTAACTCGGAGTCTAGGCTAGTTGGCGCTAAATTTACAGTCACTTAATTAACTTTATACAATCAAGCTAATTATTTAAGTTTGGTATAGAGTGGTGTAGATTCAAAGATATTTTCCCAAATTTTCTATTGCAGTAACAGCAACAACAAGAGTAACATTTGCAATGACAGTTTTTTCGTCATTTTAAATTATAAATCCGATTAAAACAAGGGCTGCACTCTTCATAAAATGATTATAACTAAGCACCTGTACGATGATATTACCGGATGATTGACAGGCAAGCACGAACGAATCCGCCACGCGGAGCGCCGCAGAACGATCACAATTGACTTTCTATTTCGAGTTCCAATCCCGTGACCAATCTGTTCGAGAGTTCTAAGCATGCAACTTCGTGGTAGTTCGGGTAGGCCGGGTTTCATCCAGAATACTGCCGCTTTTAAATTATAATGAATTCATGGTAGAGGCTGGAGCCTGTGTTGATAAAACACGATTTCATAAAAGCCTTGATGAGAAAAATTTATAAAATTACCACTAAACCGTGTTATACAACCGCGTTATTTCAATAAATTTATAAGTTTTTTATAAATCAGGTATAGGTACTTATGTATAAAATAATGCAAATACCCAGACATTTTTCGCGATATCAATAAAATTATAACACCCATTTCAGCCTCACCCGCCTTACAGTGCGCGACCCAGAACTCTGTAGCTTAAGTCAAGTACTTACTTATAATAGCACAGTCTATATAGACCCTATAACCCTTACCTACAATCGTCCAACGGAGACGTCTAGACAGCAATCGTGCGGGGTTTGTGGGCCGAGAGGGGTGGTAGCGAGCCCAAGCTGCCATGCACTCGCTTGGGACACGCCGTTCAGGAGTGGCGCATTTTATTAGTGACGCATCTTATTACTTATTTGTTTCGTTAGAGTACTTAGAGTTATAACTCTACACACCGCCAACCATTATAAAGGTTCATATTGTGCAGTGAGAGACTGTATGTTATTACTGGTACTCTACATACAAGTGCTACCACTAAACAAATATGTATATTTTTTAAACATTGCACTTGTTTGTTTAACCCTTAATAAGGCCCCACCAATCTAGCTACTATAACTACAAATAAAATACATATTCGAGTTACTTATGTATTGGGGAGTAATTTTAGAAATTTTCACGTAAATGTAGTCTTACTCGTATTTAAACTTTACATCAAGGTACTAAGACTGATATTTCAACCAACCATAATGTGGTCGATAAAAAGCCTCTGCTTTGATAAGGGTTAGGGTAAGGGTTTAGGTTAGTCAACCTAACGTTTGCATATTCAACATATCGTTCGCATATTCTATAGGCTTTCACTCTTACGATTGGTGTGTAATTTGTCTATTAAACAAACAAGTGCAATGTAAAAAAAAAAAAAAAAATTCAATAATCATATCTTATAATCATTACAAAATAGTAGGTACATTATGATACGAGTGTGCCAAGTTGTTCATTAAAGTCGAGGCGGGATTGCAACCCGAGCTGTAAGCGAGGGCGTAATGGAGCCTAAGTGTAATGACCAATGCTCACGGATTTCATATGACATTTTTCAACACAATTGTGAGGAAAAGATAATAAAACCTCATATACACTAATCCGTAAAACATGGCGGCGGACATTTTTTTTTCGCGCGTCGTAGTTTTTGTGGTTTTACTAACGAATCCGCCAAACAGCCAATTTTTTTAAATATGATAAACATAATGTAATTATGCATTTATAACAAAAACGAATATTAATTTGTTGGTTAAATAAATAATGAGTATAATGACTGAACATTGCATGCAGCGCGGGGTAACGCTACGACCGTCCTCGGCAGGAGGCTGGTGGCAAGTGGGTGCAATGGAGGGCTTTATTTTATAAGTTAGTTTTATTTTAATTAAATGATAATCTTCTATTAAATATATATTTTTAAAATAAATAATTTCATGAAAAAAAAAGATTATTCATAGATTTATTTTACATATTTTAACTAAGACAGTTTTCATTTGCAGAAAGTTTACTATTTTTAAGACGTCAAATGAAACTCTTTGCTGAAATTTGAAAAAAAAACCGTAATGTAATAACACCAGTGTGGTAATGTAAAATAAAAAGCACGCGTTTTTAATAAGCTGCATTTATGACCCTAAAGACGCTGGAATAAGGGCCACTTTACGAGCAACTGTGTTGAAAATATACTTAAAGTACATTAACTTTATGGCCGAGGTTTAGCGCTTAAGGTTGGAGGCTCCTGCTATAGTGGAGCGGTGCGGGAGGGGTGTGGTTTTCGTAACGTCAAATGACGCGAGACTTCAGTCGTGCGTCGGCATCGCTGTCGTCAACTCGAGTTACAAATATTAAAAAAATTCTACGGTTGCCGCCATTTGACGTTCTAATAAGATCAATGCCGGCTATGCCGGTTGTAACATGCGGTTCCTGAACACATCATAGAGAGCTTATAATATGTATGTAGATAAAATATTGTATGTAACTGTACATAATTAGGCATTATGCAGCAGTCACATAAACTACTATTGATTTTGATTTTTTATTTGGACTGGCCGCTTTGAAAAAATGCACTCGAGATTTTACAACCGAAGATGAGTCCTCCGGTTAGGGCTCAAACCAGGGGGGGTTCACTCCGCAACTTTAGGTATACTTGGCTGTCGCATTTCCACTGGCTTATTTAATCGAAGCAGTTTGTCACACGCAGCGTTTCGCGTCGTCCTAGCAACACAACTTATTATTTTACTTTGTGATTTTATCTGCGTTCATGAAACAATAATACATACGAATAATATATATATAAAATACTGCTGTGTGTAAGAGTGCATGAATAAAACAAAAAGTAGGTAAGTAGACTGTTTGTTTCTAAATAAATTAAAAAAAAAAAAAAGTATATCGAAATCGGGACTATAATTTTATAGTGTTCCGAAAGATATTGAAAGGTTTTGATGTTATATACTTATGTATTACTTAGATAGTCTAACAGCAGTAGTAACTGTATTAATAAGAGTTATTATAGGTACTTAGTAGGAATAGTGTGTCAGAACTATAGTATTTGTATTTAAATATAAAAACTAAGAATGTGTTTAGTAGACTTTCGTGTTTTCCACACATCAAATTTGATTCGATTTATTTTTCAAAAGGCATCGTTTTGTTAAGTAGGTGCGAGTCAATGCATTAGATCCCGGCCCGTTTTCTACATTTTCTTTATAAACTTAGGCCCGATTTTATAAAATCCCCTCAGTAAATATGTCGGTTATTAGTAAATTCGTAATTTTTTTTACATATCTGATCTGAGTTCGATTTATCGGATCCATAATAAATTTAATATTAAAAATAAGCTACCAGCTCTTAGACTAGGTGATTTGCGTCGGCAATGACACAATGTCACACTGACCACCCTAACGTACACGAAAGAGCACATGTTATAGGTACGTCAAAGACAGAAGGCATGATTAGGAATCGATACGTAAATAAACACCGATTTTGTTAGAGAGTGATCCTTCTGTATACGTTAGTACTATTATCTATGGAAAGGAAAGAAAATCAGATCCCAATTCTACTAAGCATAAAGATGACATTAATGTACATAAACATAAGTACTACAAAAATGACCATCTTCGCGACGAGATAATGAATCAATTTATTATAAATTTACGACATGGGGAATCAGATAATTAAAGCGAATCATATCGTACAGATTAATTTAATTAGATTTAAAGTTCAAAATATCAGTTCAAAACTAACTCATTTTGAAACTCAGTAACTCATTTTGTCATACGCAATAATACCAATTCAATCTAGATACACACTTGTAAATATCGTAAGATATATTTTCATTACTATTCATCACGTGTATAGCGAGACAGCTCTGTTACGTCAAATGTATCCCCTCCCGCACCGTTCCAGGAACCTACTCAGTTAAACGCTAGGACCTGTAGTAAGGACTGTATAAATGTATGCATCTGTTTAAGACTTTATGGTGTACTCGTACATATGCGAATTGGTGCTCTTACCCTTTCGAAATTCAAATATTGAACCTTAAGCGGAATACAAGATATAAAGCTGGCGATACACACTAGGGTATGCCTGCGCAGTTTTGCCTGTACAGTTGAACTGCACAGGTAAACCGTAGCGTGTATGTGACACAAGTTGCCTGTACAGGCGTGTAAACCTGCACAGTTGTGTCACATACACGCTCCGGTTTACCTGTGCAGTTTAACTGTACAGGCAAAACTGCGCAGGCATACCCTAGTGTGTATGGCCAGCTTAAAACTGTTTTTTAAACGAGAAAGCGGGTATAATGAATAATAAGAAAACATTAAACATCAAGGATAGTTTCGTTCTTTTAAATCTATTTCAAAGGTTTGCTTCATGTATTAGGTATACCTACTTAGCTCAATATTTGTAACAAGTTTTTTTTTTACTTGAACTTTTTCTGTACGGTACACGGTAGACTAAATAAACGACATTACATTAAACGGCTGTTTGTTTACCGAATAAATAAAATAAAAAAAATATTTGTTAAAAAAAAGTAAGTACCTACCTACACATGTCATATAGATATGTACGGTCCTAATACTGTATTAACGGGAGGTGTACCTACACTACTCTTACCTAGTCTACAGTTCACATAGATATTATTAGCATTTTATTAGCTCCCTTTTTGTAACAAAAAGGCATTTTGACGAAGGGCTTGGAGAGTATCGATAATAAATTCGTCCCTATCCCATTCCTCATGTCCAAACGCAATATTATTCAAATAAGTCATATTTGTAAATCTGCTTGGATCCTTGAGTTGGGAAAGTTTTGTAACTTTTCCGTGTATCTAAGGAACTCTAAGTATCATTATCTATAAGAGTCTGGAATATCTTATCTTACACAGATGGGGTCCAGTCGAATACACCTTGTGGGGTATGTGGGCATTTGGCACAGACTTCTTCTCCGGCATAAGATTCTCAGGTCTCTATTTATAGGCTTTGTTTTATTTAACCTATCTTGTTTTTGAAACCATATAGTGTTTTTTACGATTCGGCCGCCTTTACATTAACATTAACTTAACATTAACAATATGATCACGATATGGTATAAGTTAAGACCAAATGGAATAAGACCCTAGACCTCAATTTGACACTGTATTAGCCCGTCTTAAATAATCCGATCCCGTAATTCGTAAACGTATTGTTAGCTCTTATTCACTTGACAGTAACAGCTATACATATATGATATTGATATGATAAATGATATAAGGTCAACACTGTGATTACGATATCGAAGCAAGATGGGCTAACCCAAAGTAAAGTAAATCATATTTTTTTCAAACCCTCTTTTGCCAGCAATTTATTTATGTGTTAATGTATCTACACATGTCCCTATTTGTGAAAACCTATATTTGGCTTTATTTACTTTATGCGTAATGATATGTATCAGTTGTTGGATTTACTATAAATACATTATAAATCAATTCATTTTTCTAGCGCTTTGGCTTACTGCACGCCGTTCAATGTATATATCGGTTGCCTTATAAAGCAAGTTAGGTATTTGTGGTTGGTTGCAGTGTGTTTGTTAACGCTTTTCCAGGCCGCACCAATCTAGATGGATTAACAAAGAATGCAATACATATCCAAGTTATTTACATATTGGTAATTAGTTTCAGAGCAAGTAACTTTTCGCGTATATTCAATCAGATTTGAAACTTAAATTAAGATACTAAGGTTGAAATTGTAACTAAACCTATGTGGTTAATATAAAGCCGCTGCATGGAAAAGGGTTAAATAACTGTTGTGAGTTTGAGTTTAATTCTTATAGTGGAATTCTAACTCTTTCTGACATAAAACGCTTGCTACTTATGGTGTTGATGCACAAGTATCAGAGAGCGTATGCCTAACTGAATAAAGGATAACACTTTATCTCTTTCCAAAGACGATTAAAACACAGTATCGGATAAATCTTTAAATCGTATTTCAATCAATCCGGGCGCGATCTAACACGGCTCAATTTACATTGTGCTGACCTATATACCAACCCAACCCTCGCTGACCCACCCACCCACTCCGAATTTTGGAATTTGCTTATAATTTAATTGGCCACTTCATCCGAAGTCTACTAATTATTCAAGTTCTGTTTCTACTTATTGATTCAGTTCGGTTAATTTTTCAAAGGCGCGTCTTGAATGCTACTCGAGATTGAAAAGAGTTTAGTATAAAATTTATTCTAGAGAAAGGGAGAAAGAAAAGCAAACTAACAGAAATTAAAAAAAATGGTTTTTAATATCTACTGAATTTCGGACGAGGTAATAAATAATCATTTTTGGAAAAAATAAGCTCTACTTTAATAAACTCCCTAAAAGAAACTTAGTGAATAACCAATAACCTTGCATATGTATAGGTAATGTGTTATACAAGGGCTATTTGGTAAGTACTCGTTTATGGAAAAAAAATCATTTTTTTGTACATGCATTTATTTTTCTACATACCTTATAACATTATACATTTGTTCCACCGATTGTCAAGCTTCAATAAGCCATCCAAAAAATATGATTTCTGAAAGTCATTAAAATAGGCCTTTGTGGCGGAAATGACTTCGTCATTTGATCCAAATCGTTTACCACCGAGCCATTTTTCCAAGTGGGGAATTAAAAGAAATCGCACGGGGCCAAATCTGGAGAATAGGGGGGGAGGCAGCAGTTCGTAGCGTAAACTGTGTATTAATTTAGCCGCCACACCTCTGGACGAATGAGCTGGTGCGTTGTTGTGATGAAAAAGTACTTTTTTTTTAATGGAGTCCTAAAACACAGCGTCAAATATATTCAATAAACTGACATAGTAGGTACTGCCCTGTTATCATTTTCCTTTTTCTAAGTAATCAATATATATAATACCCTGCGAATCCCAAAAAATGGTTGTCATCACTTTTCCGGCCGATGGGACGGTTTTTGCTTTCTTTGGAGCAGGTTCGCCCGGTAAAATCCACAGCTTCGACTGTTCCTTCATTTCCGGGGTGTAGTCGTGAACCCACGTTCCATCTACGGTCACGAAACGACGCAGAAACTCCTTCGGGTTACATTTGAACACGGTCACATACTGCTCCGAATCCGAAGGGCGATCCTCATAAAAGACGGTTGTTCTTCCCCGCTTAAATTCGTTAAAATAATATCTGATGGTTGTCATAGAAGTTGCACAGTCATAGTAAACCGCATACATACTTACTTTTATTTCATCACAGGTTTTTCCTTCCAAAAACAGGAACCGAATTACAGACCGATACTGTTCTTTCTCCATTTTAACAATTAAAAATTCACGCTTTCACCGAATCACGTTTTTATACATTTAGAAAACGGGTACTTATCAAACAGCCCAGGTAGGTGCTTTCAGTGCTTGTAAATGCATTTTAATGCAAGGGTGCATTTCCAGAGTAACAAGCTACAAGGGCGCGACGTAACGTGGGCGGCGCCGCCGGCACTCTGTGCCTCTAGTTTGCTTGAAAATAGAAAAAACTTTCTATGTGTTTTCAATATTATTATTCTTTTTCTGCAATGAAACGTTTTAAGCCTGCGCAACCTCCATTACAAATACAAATACTTTTTATTGAACACCACAAAAACAAATCATGTAAGACTCCAAATTAAAAATAAAGTTACACCTACAATAGGGGGCCTAGCGATCTCTACCAGATATCCAGGTACCTATACAATTATGTTATGCTAGGACAAAAATACATATACAGCACTATAATGTCGTTTGATGAAAACGAAGATAATTTTAACATTTTTAGAGGGTTTTAGCGGTAAGGCTTGAGGGCAAGGTTGGAGGGCTTGGAGCCCTACAACACTACACAATCATTATATTATTTAACTATATTTATTAATAACATTAATACTACAGAACTCTCCTGTAAACATTATTAGGCAAAATTAAATTAATTTAATTACGGCGTACAACATGAATTATTAACTGCATAGCATTTGGCTGTACAATAATTGAAAAGTGAACTAAAAATAGTTAATAACAAACCAACATTGTGTAGTTGTTTGATCATGTTCGCCGCATTCTTGCTCAGATTCCACGAAGTGATCACTTTCAAACTCGCGAGTAGCAATTACACGCCGGCCAAAGAAAATACCACGTACATTTTCATGCTCCGATAGCAAACAAATCACTATCATGAACATGAATACCTATCTTAAGTGGTAAATCATTATCGACATTAATTAAAATTGAATTTTTGTATGTAACAATAAGTTTCGAGAATCGGTATGGACCATCCTCATAATGATATTCTTTTAATGTAGACTATACCATGGCTCTAATCAACCTTAAATTAGATTTAAAAAAAAAATGTTTTTCTTTGATAGCTAAACAAAAAATATAGGTATGAACAATTTTACAAGATGGCAAAAATAACTTATATTTTTAATTATTTGGAGCGTTGTGGAGAAAGTACTGATGCACTAATAAAAATATTGTTATTGAAAATGAAATCTTGGTTTATCATTATGATTTAAAGGATAAACAAGTTTTCTTTGCAGTGAATTTTTTTGTCTCCAGCTCTGTCACCAAAATTTAGGGTGTTTTTTTCGACTTTTTCCAAGATTATTGGGGCCTACAAATAAATACTGTGACATTAGCTTTTAGCAATTGAGCTCAAATAATCTATGAGAGATCCACATTATTCTATCATAGTTATGGAAAAATATTTAAAAATCTGAAAAAAAAAATACGAATTTGCGGCAGAAATTACAAATTGCGAATTGTGTTTCAGAGCCTTCTAATTCACACGGCTGCTGCTATCCGATCAAAGTTCTGATAAGCTCCCAATGTTATTTAGCCTTAACTTTTGACTACTACTTCTCATACACTAATGTTCAAAAACAACTACGTAAATCACGAGTTAATGATGACTTAGTAAAGGCACGTGAAGGTACAACAATTGACCTCCAAAAGTAAAATTATTTTTATAGGGGTAAAATAAAACAATTGAATGACGTTAATGAAAGTTTAAATATAGAATGTGTGCATATTTCCATTAAAATATAACGATTTACATATCTCCCATATTTAATACCGATTATCAAAAGTTATTAGGCGGTTAGGTGCGAAGTTGCGAACTTCTCGCATGCTCCGATATTATAACGGCACCGTTATAATAAATCAAAATACATATTATAACTGATTATAAATCTGCCACATGAAATTATTGTAGGTACTTAGTTTACAGTAGATCATTTCCACATAAGCGCTCGTTTCGAAAAGTTGCCGAAATAAAATTGTTGGGTCACCTAGTGGTTAGTTTTTTATCGACTGATGCTTTACTAGTATTGCATTCAAAGTGTATCAAATCCGATCTAAAAATAATGGTTTACGTTTTTTTTTAAAGAGAGGTTATTTATTTTGTACGACATATGTGGCACCACTTCCGTGAAGATTCTAATTCTAATAACTTAAGTACATAATAATTGTGAAAGTGTTTTTGTTTCTTTTCGTTTTTCTGACGTCGAACCTGATCAATAGATTAAATGTTTTAAGCAAACATACCTACATAACTCGCAATTCATATGCGGGAGTAATATTTACATAGGTCTTCTGGTACCGGAATAATTCTTGTTTATTTTATTATTCTATTCCTGCCTTGGCTAGTACATGTCCGTCTAAGTTGCCTTATAAAGTAGGTTCTAAAACAGCTTCATGTTTGCTAAGTAAAAACATCCGCTACGGGCCAAAATATAAATAAGGCGGTCATATTATTATGCTGCCATAAGTACCACTTGCTAATAACGAGAAGATCGTGCGTGACGCTACTTGCATGCTGACCTAAATTTAGACACCGCTTGATGATGAGCACCGGAATAACAATGAACTTGCTAATACTCAAACTATTAATATTATAATACAGTTGCTCAAAAAGTGGTACTTTTCGTAGCTGTATATCGTGCGGAAAGTTGGCTTTCGCGAACTAGTGCTTTTCACTTTTCATTTTTTTTTAAATTTATACTTGTTTCAATTCATGACTACTTTATTGACGAGTCTTAATATTAGTTTCATTTAAACGTCGTAATCAACATGAAAACCTACTGTTAATGTAAGAATACGAAAAATATACATATTTCCTATTTTATTACCTCCTTACCTCCTCACCTCCTTACCTCCTTACCTCTTCATCATTATAACACGTTTATTTGTTTATATTGAAACACATTTCTTAATAAGTTGTCTGAATGGAACGGAATAGCTGCCGAAACGCCTGTCAAAGAAAAGGCGTTTTTCCTACTGCAAGCATGTTTTAAGTTTCCAAAGGCAACATTCGATATTGTTTATATAAATATACGATACACAAATAATCGTAAATAACGATACTAACGGTAATAATAATATAATGTTTTATATTTACAATTGTTTCTTCTTATAGAACATGCATTTGAAAAAAAAACTTTCATTTAAGTGGCTATAATAATAACAAAATCCATTCTAGTCGAATAAAAGCTACAAAAAAACAACTTACTCAGTTTCGAATTCCTTACTTGTTGTTTTTCTTATTTTTTCGCAACTGTATTAAAAAACGTCGTTCGATACACGTGCGGAAATGTCATTCTTCACTCGTCCCTCGATATCTCGGTACTCGTGAAGTAATGACATACTTTCCGCACTAGCATTGAAATGTACTATTACACATCGTGAAGTATATTTGCATTATTTCATGTAAATGTGTATACTCATACTCATTTATTTATAATATCAAAATATTACATATCCAAATATTATTATTTATTTCTTAGTATTATTATTGTTTTTTATTACAACGTATATATATATGTCTAAAAATATAATCGTTTTTACTATTAAAAGGCATTGCTTAAATGCTGCGTTAATTAAGACGGAAATAAACATATTATGTAAAAAATAGTATACCTGCATTGTAATTATTATAGGTTTTCTGGTATTATTTGAATCACAATTTAAACAACATATCTATTGCATTTAGCCATTTAGCGAAAGTCTAATTTCTAGCGATAGGCTTTACTTAGTAAACGGGCAATTGCAACCAGCGATTACTTCGCCCAAGGTGAAAAGCGACTTTCCTTGCCACCTGGCACCCGGCAGTTAAAAAGAAATTTCACCTACGGGTAAGGTGTACGGTGTAATACACGGCTTGTATTCATTTTATGTGTTTAGGTACTACAGGGAGCAGTGCAAGCACGCAATCTATATTGGACCATCGAATAGAAGAACTACCGACCTGCGAACCCCTTTGCTCACGACAGTATGGATAATTAGTGGAAGTGGAGGGGAGCAACGGGTGAAGAGGTTAGTTTATAGCCGCAAGCACTGTTTCCACAACAACGACTTGCTAATTATACGCACACAACTATTTTCTCAACAAATGTTTACATTTAAAAGCATTGTAACAATACCATAATCTCTAGCATTCTAGGTCTTATAAAAAATAGGGAACGTTGAAAATTATGAATTATATAGGAGCCAGGTGACAATTAATTATGATTCCATTGTGAAATGTTAATTCCCACTTTGTATACGTAGGTACCTACTAACATAGATTACAGTCAGTTTCATTACATGGAAATATAGGAGGTAATCGTACATATGTATAGTTAAATCAGAACGAAGAACATTTTACGAGGCGGCCGGCAATTCACGAGGACGAATAGGCAGGTTTATGTCTGAATAGCTCGTATTTATTTAACAAGCAAGCGGGGCCGATGACAGATACACCGAGGCAAATCTTTTGACGCTACATTTATCGCGCTCACGAAGGTTTATTGTTCACTAAACTAGCATTTCGCTTCGTAAATTTTATTATTCTTAGGAATATTTAAATGCCTTTAGTACCGAGTACAAATAATGGACAAAGTTAAACAATACTTACGCGTTATCGGTGACATCGCAGGACTCGTCGAGATCGCCGATGGTATCCAGAGACGCCCCGGATCCGTCTTCCCGCGGGTCCGCAGGCGGCGGCGGCGGTGGTGCCGCGGTAGGCCGCGCAGGTGGTGCCGCGGCAGGCCGCGCCAGCGCCGGCGCGCTCGCGCCGCTGCCGCACTCCTTGAAGTGGGGCTTCGGCACAAAGTCGATCAATCGAGGCAGTGCTTCTGGTACTGGAACCTCTTCTACCTTTTCAGGTGGTTTATTTTTCATTTCAGCTTCAGAACGTTGCAACCAAGTTTCAATACAATTTTTTTTCGTTGGCGTAAGAAGCGGTTCTAGCGCAGGTGACACAGGGGTTGCTGGTATTGGTATCGGTCTAGGTTTCTTTTCACTAACGGAACGTTCGATTTTCGTGCTTCTAGGCATAGGTTTCGGCTTTTCTGTAAGTAATTCATTTTTGGTATGAGTTTTTTCAAGTATGTTACTTTCTTCGGTTTTCTGTAGGGTATAAGTACTGTTTACAATGGTATTATTATTATTTTTGTCATTCAGTTGAAGTTTTTTCCCAGGATCTTCCATGGATAGTATTATGTGTTTCGTTGTTTCGTGATTGCTATTTTCTTTAATAATAACGGTTTTTTCGATGTGTTTTGTTTCGTCTTTAGTATCAATCCTACCCTTTTCTAAGAATCTCGTACTAGAAATATCATTTAAAATGTTAGAATCAATGTTCTCAATGCAATTCAGAACTTTTTGTATATCTATAGTTTTCTGCTGCATTGTAGGTGTTGAAGGAATACTATTTTCTACAGAATTAGCCATAGAGCCTAGTCGATCAACAACTGTTGAGATTGAACTTCCCGTGTCATCAGATTCTGCATCTGCGAGCGCCAAACAACGTTCCCATTCTGTTGATAGTAAGTCTATGTACACTTCGGCTTCTGGAGGCATTGATTTACCATCAGATAATCGACGCACTAGACGTCTGACTTCTTCTGGAGAACCCTTCTTGAGGTAAGCTATGCCCTCTTTGCCTTGGCGAAGAATGTGACTGTCAAATGATGATTTTCGTGATAATTTCGTGAAATTAGGTTTCAACCCATTTTGTTGTCCATGTATTTGATGTTCTTTTTCGTTAACCATAGTATAACTGTCCGTGCACAAATATCTATTTTGTTCACCAACTGTCTGAAGAGTTGGTTTATCTTTAAATGAATTTTTCTTACCCAGTTTTCTTGGTGGGACTGGGGGTGGCAAAGTGGTCGGTCGTACAATATCTGTCGTTTGTTTAGCAGGATTTACAGAATCTACCATATTTTTATCTTTTTCTGTTTGGTCCGTAGATTCAAAGTGCCTAACAAGTAACGTTAGTTTTTCATCAGAATCTTTAAGCCGTCGCACACAGTCTATTCTGGTCAACTCCGCAACTGAGATGCCATCGATGGCTAGGATTTCATCGCCCGGTATAAGTTTACCCCAAGGTGCGGTGGCATTAGCTGCAGGGCTGTCTTCAGCACATGATTGCACGAGAAGCCTGCGGACCTTCTCCGCGGCAGCCGACCCTCCCTCGAACTTGAGCCCGAGCCCGAGGCGCGCGCCGCGCGGCCGGCGCACGGCCACCTCCGCCGCGCCCGCGCCTGCGCCCACCGTGAGTACGGTCACAAAGGCAGACTCCCGGGCGACGGGCCGGCTCTCGCCCACCGGCACTATAGTGACGAAGTCCTCACCGGCCGCGTCCGCCGACATGCCGCGTGCAACGCGCGACGGCGAAGTTTCAAACACCGCTGTCGTACTCGAATCTGCCGGCAAAAAATATTCATAAGCTTGCGTAATAAAAATGCAATAATGTTTGAAGTTGCGCTCGCGACGGCCGGCACGCGAGGACTGGCGCGGCCGGCCTCTCTCTTTCACTGTTGACGCACTTGAACGCTACGGGATGAGCTCGGAAATGATCTCCGTTATACGAATGTACTCGGCCAAATATCCATAGCACAACATCGACAGGTTTACCCATATCCGGAAATTATTGTGCGACTAAGAGACTAAATTACTGGTTATTTATTTAATTGACATGTTTATTTTTAGTAATTTGTAGTTTTTATATGAAGCTTTCCTATAATCGTTTAGCTAACAATCAATACTATCAATTTAGGAGCATTTCAGCGTCATTACTAGTTTTGTCGATTAGTAATGTGGTACCTACTTCCCACATGTCTGATCGTTTTAAACTTTCGTCAATCGATGCGAAAGTATAACGCTCGTGTTTGGGAATGCGTTGACCACAAGCGGTTTCATCAGCGCACGAGTGAGATGTGGGTTAGTGGCACCGGCGCGGGCGCAGCGCAGCCGATCTCGGAGAACCGGCGCATTAGCATAGAGCCCGGGGCTGCACGCCCGTTACTCCCGGGTCCCGTTCCGAAGGGCCAGCCTTTCTCACGGTTTTCAACCCCGGTATCCGATAAATATTGAAATTTGAGTTAACTGATATTAAAATTACAGTAACTTCGCTATTAAATATAGAATAGAATAGAAGAGAGACACCCCATATAACAACAAATTACAGCAGGTACCTACCCACATTTTACTATCAGTGACAAGTATGAATATTGCAATAAATAATAAATTTGGGTTCTACAATAAAACGGCTAATGGTGATTAATGGGATAAGTCGACCCGTATCGAAAATTTAATCTATTGTACTATTAGGAATTACGATACGTGGGCTCAAAGAGTATGTTAATTGAAAGTAAAATCACCTTTTATACGGAAGTAGGTATTTAATGTTAGGAATGGTCACTGGCAATAATATTTTATCCAACATATCGCTCAAAAATATCTGACGCCTTCTTATGTCTGTACGTGTCAGGTATTTTTGAGATAAAAATATTATTGCTGGTGACTGTACATGGCCTAAATAACACACCTAATGTAGGTGTCAATATGTATAATGATGTTTAGTAGCTTACTTTGCCTAATAGGACTCTAGGTTTATGGCACATTTTCTTTTTTTACTGGACACAATATTAATAAAAATTACAGGTCACTTAAGACGCAATCTATCAGGTGAAAAATATAGTCACGTATAAAATACATATGAGTTTCTGTACATCGTACGTGAGATTCGTGATGTATCTCGGTTCGTACGATTCACCAATTGAGAGCAAGGTAGAGTCAGCGTGGTCGTCACAGCCGCTGTTATCGCGAACAAAGAACATTGCGCTATCACACATGGTATTGTTCGACGATATCTCATAATTGAATCTTTACTGCAGCACCTCACAAGGCACTTGAAGTGTTTTACAATTTGTGGCGTGTTACCTACTTTCAATCGTGCGGAGAAGATCTGCGATACTATTTAGTGCAATATTTAGCCATTAACCTAGTATTCATGTAGACATTACAATAAACGTAAATGGCACGACATGTATTTCCTCCAACTCCCAAAGTTAACGATACTCCTACGTATATGCTAAATTAGAACTCTAAAAAACTTAGTGGATATCGAATTATAAACGTAAATTATGTCAGCTCCGGAAACGACTATAAATATCAATAAAAGACGTCTGTTTTGCATCAGAATGAACAAAATGTAAATTTTAAGTCTTTACGACTATAAAACCTGTGAATACATAAACTGCGTATACTTACGCAAAGAAACAGTCAACGATCCATGATGTTCACTCCAATACATGGATATAGAAACTGATTTTGACTAAATGTCTTGTTGACATTTTAAAACCTGCAAGGTTCATTAAAAAGAAATCAGGACCAGAGTGTCAACAAAATATAGTAAATATGTTTATCACAGCAAACGTTATTTACAGCACGTTGCTTAAGATAGAATAAAATGAAACGAAATATTTGCATTTTACATTTTCTTAACTGGCATGATATGTAATGAACTTCCCTTCACGTTGTTTCCTCAGTAGGTACTCAGTAGGTACTTGTCCTCCTTTGAACACGTGGCCTAAAAGAGTATTTACTAAAGACAGCGACTTGGCTGTGCCCCTTACATTGCTGACGTTTGTGGGCGACGCGGTGAACCCTTGCCACAGAATAAATAAGAGTTAATGCCCATGCCATCAAGCTGCTCATTTGCCTTTAATTGGCTACAATAACAATAAGATTGCCTTTTGCATTTTTCTTATTCTTTCTAGACGTTCCTGTAGAAATTAAATAAATTTGTTAACAACATTATTGCTTTCATCTAAAAATTGTTGTGACGTCAATGTCCAGGTGTCTCAGCCAGTTTACTGCGGTGGGCATAAATTTATGCAGCTTCTCCATGCCACCGGGAAAACAGCGAAGTGGGCAGTCATTTACCATATGGGAGAGACGAGAGTACCTAAATTATATTTCAGCGTGCCGTTTGTCTGTAATAGTAAAGTTCGGCATGAATATTTAGCGCGGGAGTGCCGCCGGCTCGACGGCGCACGCGCAGCGTTTAAAAGATCGCCAATTACACAGGTGCCGCACATCTGGGTGAAATGCTACCATTATTCCGTATTGCACTTTGATGTTATTCTAAAACAAAAGAAGTTTATGTGTTTCCAGATTCTCAATGAAGATGAGATTATCCAGTAAAGTGAGGTTAATATTTGTTTGATGGTTGGCTCAGATAAATTCACAACTGAGAAGCTATGTTATTCTGTTGACACATCGTCGTTCAGTTCTACTCAGTCGATGAATAGTTAGCCGGCGAATTTACGTCGTCCGTCCGCCAAGGTGGGTAAATGACATTCAACTGCCTGCACATTCATTTAGTCGCTGGTTTCACAGACGATCGTCTGATTAGTTATTCTTTAGACAAGAGCACTAGATGACATCAGAGTGTACAAAACCTAGGATTTATAATAATACTTTCTTTGTTACATTCAAAAGTAGTTATGCGCGGGTATTTTTTCTCACGCACGTTTATCAACAAGTGTCCAGCACTCATTATGATTCCACTTCACAGGCTTCCTCCATTTATCAGACCAGTAAATGTTATCAACACTTCAAGATTCTCATTATCGTTAGTGTCCACAAATCTAATTATAGTTGATTAACTCATTTAAGGCACTCTTGATCACAACTTTCAATTAAGAACTGCTTAAATGGTCAAAAAACTTACCATCAATATATGTACAGTAGCATTGCAACCGAGGCGAGAAGATTTTAGAAAATTGAATATCCGTCCATTCGAAAACTTAAACGCTTTCTACAATTAACCTGTGCGATCGATTGCGTTGGCGCGCAACGTTTAGCTATTTCACCTTCTACGGTGGGTGCATAAAAAAGCATGCAACACAATATTCGTTGTTTCCAGTGACCAATCGCTACCTACATCTAATTAGGCGATCCTCGCTTGTGCAAGGCGTACGGTAACACCTCGGAACTCGCATGCCGCTAACTGATTGCTTTGCTTATATATTGCCTTAGTTCGTGTCGAGTATTCATTGCGGTGCACTAACCGACGACGGCTTGCTGCATTTGTAAGGATAAGGTAAAACGAGAATACGTATTTTCTAGCAGTTCCTTTAATGTGTTGATGTCGTGTTTTGTAGTTCAGAAAGCGCCTAAATAAGCTAAAATGTTTTAAAACTTAACTAAACGCTTCTTTTACAATCGCATATTTTCTAAATATTTACCCGTTATAGTTACGTAAAAACGTGATTTTCTATACGAATTCGCCATTTTATTCATACTGCCTCGAACCTATGACTCCATCGGCATTCGACATTTACATAGCGGCGCGGCGAGCCGGCGCGTCATAGCCGCAACACGGCAATATGTCAGCGGTCCGGAGTTCATCTCATAACGCAGCGCCCTCCTCCGCATTTATCTCTGGTGAAATTGAAATAAGTTTGATAATATCTTATCTCGACGAGAACCCGCCCGAGACGACTGCTCCGGACGCTATCGAGATGTGTCGCCAAAAACAGCGCGCACTGAGGAATAACAAGCGATCTCGACATGATAACCTTTCAGACTTTTTATTTTAAGTCCTTCCTTTACTTAGAGGTACTATGAGTATTATGCGCCACAACATTACCGACCACAACTGTGATAAGTAGGAATCAGTAACAGACTTAAACACAGCTGAAAAGTCCCCTATTTCGCTCCGTGATACGGCGTAAGGGAATTCTTGGTCAACATTTGCGAAAAATCACTTCCACGTTTTAGCTTATTAACACGACCTATTTTCTGCTGTAACTCCTAAGACTTATCTTAAGTATCGTTACAACTTATCGTCGCTTGAATGAGCTCTTTTGGTCGAATGCAAAATGGAAAAGTTAATAAGCTGGTCTCCCGCAGCGCAATATCGCCCACGAGCCTTCAGAGTAAATTATTAAACCATAAAACCATCAACGGTGGCAGCCACGAACGCCAGGATTATACTCCTTACTACTAACATAACATTCACAAAAAAAATAAGCCAAACTTGAAATTCAATTAAGGTATGCAAAGTTATAGAAAGCTTATATTACAGAAAATGTCGCGTCTCCGTGATAAATGGACCGACGATAAGAATGTAATTTAGGTGACTTCGTTTTGATGATTTTTTCCGAGTCGCTTTAGGAATATTCTTAAATACCATAACCAATTAGTAAAACATATGATTTCACTTATGTAGCGTAAAATAAAGCGGTGGGTTACGGCACAACCGTTGATAAACGGTATTGTTTGGTAAGTGGGCTATCTAAAGTCGTTAGTGTTTTGCAAAATAATTCAATATTTTAATTTAACGCTATGCGGTCATTGGCTATAAAAATAAATCAATACTTATACAGTTAGTTTTTACGGCTATTTAAAAAAATGCCCATTTAGTGATAGCCGGCTGGCTGGTAATGGAGTGGGCGTCATCGGCATGACATCAGCCTCGCGGCGCGGAGCGGCGACTCCTCAAGAGGTTAACATCCTTCGAGCAGTCGAGACTGACCAATGAGCCGATGAGCCCGATTCCAATACAAACACCGAAAAGCCTGTGTTGTGCGACAACTCGTTCCAAGGCGACAAGTTTCTCATTCAAACAGGCAAAAACGACGCCGTCTGTCAACCTGCCAACTTAAACCTGCCGGACGACCCGTTACCCGTTTACTCTTTCAAGAGAAATACGAAAACATAATCATTACATTACTTAAAACCAAACTTTGAATAGCATAGATATCCTGACTTTTTGTAATGACTTTAATAAAAATATCTCGTTATATTTGCCTACTGTATCCTAAATTTACATGTTTTTAATAAGCTGGGAATTACTTGGAGTCTGTACCTATACTCGTCGACTTATTTATAAATTGGCTGTTGGGTCATAATTTTATAAGTTACTAACTTTTGCCCGCGACTTCGTCCGAGTAGTATTCGCTTATCAATCCTACTAATCCTACTAATTTTATAAATGTGAAAGTTTGTATGGATAGATGGATGGATGGATGTTTGTTACTCAATCACTGAACGGATCTGGATGAAATTTTGCACAGAGATAGATTATAGTCTGGAAAATAATACAAGCTACTTTTTATCTCGAAAAAATGGTCAGTTCTCGAGGGAGCTGCGATAAACGACTTCTACGTGGACGGAGTCGCGGGCAAATTTAGCACAGATAGATTATAGTCTAGAATAGTACATAAGGCTACATTTTATCCCGAAAAAAAAGGACAGTTCCCGAGGGAGCAGTGATAAACGACTTCTATGCGGATGAAGTCGTGGGCAAAATCTATGATTCCAATATTAGAAAGTACTTATAACATTTTCTGACATAGACTAAAGACGTACTGAACTTTTTCAGTCAGTTTTTAAAATCCATATTAGTTAAATGGGTACACTACATAACTCCGAAGTGTCACAATTCCGAATTGATTGAAATCCCGAATTTTCATAATTCTGAATGCAAAATGCAATTTTTTTAATGAAGGCTTTATTTTTTGATATCATACATAAATCAAACCTAACCTAACCTACGTATAGCAATTCAAATATGTTTTTAATTTTATGAATGAATGAATGAAAATATTTATTTCGGACTTGTATCCATATTTTAAATAGCTCCAGCATAACATAGATTTCGGCAAAATGTATATTCGGACAAATGAATATTCGGAAAAAATATTACGGAGTATTTTGGGTGTTAAATGGTAGTTAAATGGTAATTTACTTGTCAATAATGATTAATGTCATTTAATTCGTTTATTTCTTACTCCACACGAATTTTCTGAATCTTGCTGATCAGCTGATGGTGAAATTGGAAATAAAATGAATGCTACGAGAGAATAGTTTGTAAATTACTTAAAAAATAGACAATAAAGTAACATCAAAAATATGTCGATATGTATTTAAGAAAAACCAATAAGTATTTATTTAACCAATTGAGTAAAAGTATCACACATTTGTTGTCTTTATTATGTGAAATAGATATGTAGGTACATAATACTTATGTCACGTTATTTTAACATGTAGGTACTCGAAATAACTATAGTGCGAAAACCCGAAATGAATTAGTTTCAATGAATTCGCTCTATTGATAACGGGGTATTAATAAATTTTCGTTGTTTTTCATGTTAATATTTTTACTGGTAGCTTTGCCGCATCTCACTTCGCAAATAATCAGTTTATTTCCTTGGAAATAATGGTTAGAAATGCTCTAACTTTCCAAGTAGGTAGGTATGTAAATATGGATAAAAATAGTAATGTCTACAATTTCTTCTGTTTTAATTTTGACATAAATTATCGTTCACAAGCAAATACAATTTAGCTTTTATAGCATTATTTAGGATTAGTTTATCAGAAGGTTGGTGAAAGTGCCTGTTCGTAATTATTTCCTTACTCATAGTTTATAATGTTAATACTTATAGCAGCGTAGATATGTTCAATAAAAAAAAAACAATTACATCACAGAATATTTAATAGTCAATTAAGTACCTATACTATATTACTACAAGACTGCAATCATAATATAATTATCGATAAATATTTTAATCAAATGTCTAGATTGTCTTCACGATAGTTTCAATCCTATTCCTATATACATATATAATTACGTCCTTACCAATAATGTAAATATTGTGGTTGTTTGTAAGCCTACAGCCACTAACTTAAACTTCTACTTACATCCTAAGATCAAAATCAAAATATGATCTTCGAATTCATAATATCTACACTTATTTTTTTTTTAATAAGTATGCATATGTACAAAAAATATTTAATATGTTATAAAACTTATAAAATTTCGCCAAACTGCGTAACAATTTGTTGGCGCAGCATGTGCACTCTTAATACTGCCTCCCGAAACAAAAAGAGAACATGAGCGTATACGAGCCATACGACTGTATGCGAGTACGCGGCTTGTTTTGGTACCTAGATGCATAGGCAAGCACAAACTAAAAACGCGTTTTGCTGACTATAATATAAACATGTAACTGACACAACCGGTACAAACAATCAACAAACATGGCGTTAAGGAGCTATTGACTAATTATAGGTCCTACTAATGTGAACGCTCTATTGAAAAAGGTCTCCCAAACTAGTATTTGTCGCGTCAGTTTTTGCTACTTGCAGTTAGTCTTGATCGACAACGAGATAATAGCAATGTTTAACGTATCGTGGGAACCGCCGTCATTATGCGCATGATTGCAATAAAAGTCGGATTAAACATCTCCGACGTGTCACCGGGCGGATGAGAACCATCAGCGACATATTCTCAGCATTGATTGCTCGTCGCGACGTTTCGGGGTATTTGGTAAAAATACGAGTACCTACACTCTGAGGTTTTTGTATGATGTCATTAATGCGTGATACAGTGACTTGTCATCCTTCTTTACTACCTACCTTGACACAGTTTCACGAAAAACTGCTTAAGTAAAAATATTATTATGTGTGGATATTTGTTCTTCACGAGGTTCCATCTATTTCTCTAACTATATAGGTATGTATGTATATTTAGGTCGTTTTCCAGCTCAATATTTTAATTAACAGAATTGTATTAACTTTTGCGAAATATATATTTTATCAAAAATCTAATTCACAAAAAACACACTCAATTAGTTTAAACAGGATGTTGTTAATGGAAAATATTTGTTTTTCTTGCATAATGATATATTAGTATTAGTTACTTGAATACTTACTCATCGTTATGGTTATGCAAGGGTTTTTATAATAATCCGTATCCTAGCGTGACTAGAGCTTATCTACGCTCTATACTGTTTGTTTCACAATCACAAAAATCTCAAGTCAATTAAAACAAAGTCGTTTTATTTATTAAATGAAAAATAAAATCATTTTGGTTAAACACCGTGAGCCGCATGAAATTAATTCTGTAAATTGTAGTGAAAAACTCGTAGGGTAGCGGCAGGTTGCGGGCGGACAAGGAGGGATATATAGGTGTGCGGGAGGCTCGGGCGCAGTCGCGCGGGCGCCGCGCGGCCGGCCCGGGACGCGCGGGAGCACCGCGCCGCCCCTAATCTCATTACCGCGCTCGGCGACCTTACCCCGATTCCTGAGCCACTGTAAATTGCACCCGGCCTACCTTTGTTTACGTTCTGTTTACAAGAACTTTAAGCACACTCACCCTTTTTATTGATCCGAATATATTCTTCAGTACAACACTCAACAACGGTCTGAACACTTCTTTTAAGCAGGCTTCTCACATTAGCGCCCTCGTATGAAATAAATCCAAAGAGCGGTAGTCGGCTAGCGCACGCGGGTGCGCAGCGAGCGTTGCGACGTCGGCGGCGCAGAGCGGCGTATGCGCCGCTCGGGGCCGACCGGTCGCAACCGGGCCGCGCTCTCACCGCGCGCCCTGCCACTAAGTTGCTTATAATCGCACTTGACACCGAGCCGCGCACAATCTTAATGAAAGTTTCGCATTTCTCTATGTCACCTTAACCCGAGCCGACGAGAGATGGTTGACTGGGCTTCATTTTCTCCACGCTATAGGTATAGTTTTTATTACAGACTGTTACAAACATCTGACCGATTGAGACCTTTAAACGATACGTATATGCAAGAGAAAAAGTATTTTATGGGAATGATGAGACTTTTTTTCTCTAGAAAAATAATAACACTTTTTGCTCACGATCTCGCTCACAGACTAACGAGGCGTAACTTACCTTCGTTGCGAAGCCGACACAATAACTCTAATTGAATTAGGTAATTCCGTAACACTTGCCTATTGGGTTGGCTTCGCTGTTCTTGGTATTCATTGGTTGCATATGTACGAGTATGTACGCCGCGAACTATGGACACTGGAACATTCCGCATCCGCGCTCCCGGCCCGGCCGACTCGTTGACGAACTGAAACCAGTGAAAGTAGATAGGCGCCATTCTCTCGCAAAGATAACATGAAAGATAACTTTGTATTCACTTTTCCTTTTGTCGTGTCGGCCAATCAATTGATAATTCAATCATTCAACACTCTAAGTGCTAATACACCGCTAAAACAAAAAACAAACATCATAATAGTAGATTCCATTACCTCGCCCCGGCTGTGATCTATACGTAACGGGTAACGTAACAAAACATCGACGGAGGTTTTGTTTTAAATCTCTCTAAAATGTTTCATGATGACGACGCGATAATTTGAAGCTATTGTGAAAACTGGGTGTTTAATTAGGTAAGAATTTAGCATTCAAATAAGGAGCTGTTCTCACTCATTATCGCGTCATTTTAAAATGCACCGTTGGTATCCGCATTCCTACTTCTTGAAATAATCTGGCATGGGTGTTTTTAACCTAATATCATTTGAAATTTTGAATACTTAAGGTAGGTAAGGTAAGGTAGGTATACGTAAGGTAAGGTAAGGTAAGGTATAGCGCATAAGGGCAAAGTATTAATGGATTGTTAATTATAAAGACAGGAGCTCATTTACGAAGCTGTCAGTCATATTTGTTCCGCGAATGGCGCCTGCGTCGAAGCAGTCTCTCCGACAGGTACTCGTCGAGCACAAAGAACCGAACAGCGGTCTACATAACACTCAGCTCAGTCGATTTATTTCGAAAAGTAAACGACCTTGTGTAATATTTATAACAAGATATATTAATAACAAGATGTATAATAATTTTTATTAGTTTTTTTTTCACCTGATTACCTACACCAGCACCAGACATTACAATTGGCACCGATATATCCTGCAACAGGTATTTTTTTAATCAATCCGACGAATAAATTTGATGTAACCTGAATAGTTAAAAGGTTACATTACACACACATACATATGCTAATAAAAGCATTTAAATTAATCATCGCCATCTCTGTTAATCAGCAATTAAGAATTAATTTAGAGAATACGATCTCTAGAAATAAAAACAAAGATACTTGAGCTCACCACTACTTAGCTTAGTACTCACTTTATTTTATTTGTAATTGGACATTCGTATCGCATTCGAAACACCTCGTGCACAGCGCACTTACCATGTAAGGATGTAAATGGTCCACATTATTAACCGGTAAGTAATTCCCTTCTAAATGGGAAGCAAATGAGGCTATCTGCATTTTTCTCAATTCAGGTTAATAAAAATATCACCTAGTTGTCCATGACGGGCGAGTGAGATTTACTCGAGAGCAGGCAATGATACGCGGCGGCTGTCGACGGAGGCGTGTACACACCCCGGCTCTAACTGTACTCTCGTACAATCTGCAGAACGTCGGCGCCCCTTCACCAATCAATATTACTTTTGGACGTTACTAGTGTGTATATATTATCTTAGAAAATCTGTTCACTTAAGGAATACAGTCGTTCAAATTTCAAAAATGAGTACGTACCTACTTGTATAAAATGGAGACCATTTTAGACATTTAGTAAATAAACGTATTATAAAATACCAGTTACATAATAGAAGGCCAATGACAGTTATCCATCGATTACTTAATTAAACAGTACATAAACATAGCGAAAACGTGCGATCTAGAGAAATGCTTAAAACAAGCGAAAAACAAAGGTTTTTATTGCAGAATAAGTAGACCCTGACGATTGAAAAACAGTAATCTGTTTGAATATATAATTGATTGCCCACATATAGTATTTACTTATTCAAATCATGATACAACTCTTAAACTTAGCATTAAACTTCATTAGTAAATGTTAGAACGAATCGGTACCAACTTAAATAGCCAAGTGTTTATTTTCGCTCACATAAACCATTTAGAAGATTATTAAATTTTATCTTGTTTAATATTATTATTACAACCTTATATTTAACTTGGCCTGGTTTATCAGTAAGTATAGTTGTCAAATTTTATAAGTAAGGTAGTTCTGGACCAGCCCCTGCCATTAAAAATTGAAAATTGATTGAAACTTGGAATAAGTATGTGAACCCGATGGCAATTTCGTGTAGTGGTGTCTAATGCGCAAACCGGCGGAGCGCAGCGCGGATCACTTTAAATTTGTCAATGTATATTCTTTTCTATTTTAATTACAATAAGTTATAAATTTAGAGCTGCAGCCGCAGAGTAGAAATCCCCCGTGATGCTCCGAGGTCGGTCTCAGAGCATTCAAATTTATACCTTATTGTAATTACAATAGGAAAGAATATACATTGATAAATTTAAAGTGATCTGCGCTGCGCTCCGCCGGTTTGCGCAGGCCCTAAGAGCAGATCCGATGATGTTGTCAGAAGGTAACAGGATCTCTACCGCCCCAAACGCTGGCCCACCAAGATTAGATAACTGTGAAGATCTGTACCAAAATTTAGGCAAAATTGATCTTATTGCGATTGTGTAAGAAAACAAAGTTCATAAAACAGTTAAGTAAGTAGGTATGTTAGGTATTTTATCGAACCTGATTCTACTTCCATTTAGGGTTCTGTACCCAAAGGGTGTCCAACGGGACCCTATTATAAGCCTTCACTTCATTGGCGCCATAGTTGGTGGAATGAAAGGGGACATGAAACGGTGGTTTCTGGTGCGACGCCTATTAAACATCACGCTCGATTTTAGCCTAACAAGAGAAGACTTATCTAATACTAGCTTCGCACGGGTTAATGTTCATAAAATTATGGCTATAACATTTCTAGATAGTCCCTCTTTCTATTGGTGATTATGAAAATCCGTATAGCACTTGAGATTAGCCCGGACAAACACTAGTGGGACTTCAATTTGTAATGTGTAGTGATTACAGTTTGGAATCTTAACTATTAGTTGAAATCTTTTATCTACATTTTATAAGCCTGTGGGTTTTAGTAACGCCATACATTAAGCTGGATATAATTTATATTTATTATTCTAGAACCTCTTAACCTCTATAAATACAAATTGATAACTTTGATAGTAATCGAACGTAATTTTGACACTAAATTTGTGGTTGAAGTAATTGTTATCAACATTTATTGATGATGATATTAATGATGTTTAAGGGTAGATACAGATACGTAATTTAGTATCTGTCGATTAAGATGTCAATTAGCGACAACTTTTTTTTTTGCACCTAGGTGTTTATACATGGCATCGTAATGGCGATTTTGATAACTTGCTATTTCGTACATAAATCAAATTCACATGGACTTAACACATAAATCTAATTCGTATGTACTCTAAAAAGCGGTTTTAAAAAAAACAGCGAGTTTTGGAACATCTTTCACAACCCTCCCTTCAGCCAATAAAGACAAGATTTTGTTGGGAAACTTCCGCTGAAACTTTCCGGACACTTGGAGGCAGAATTAACAATTTCTCAGAGCAGAATCAACAATTTCTCAAAGATTTTATACTTAAAGTTAGTGTGTCTAGTAGACCGTGACCTTATTATTTATTTATCATATGGCACTTACAGGAGAAACTTCAAAACTAAACTTTAATATGGTAAAACTACTTAACTAGACGTTCTCTGCATTACGGGCAGTAAACCACGCGCATCTTCCATGCGGTCAGTTCGACGGAATAAAGTTTCTTCTTTGATCAGTGACACAGATGGTCCGAATTTATCATCGCTGTGCGGCGGGCGGCCGCGGTCATCAATAAGTAATCAACATGGCCCGCCGCCACTCGCCAGCCAATAACGACAAAACCGTATAATGTTTCGCAGCTTATGCAATATTGATGAAACCCTTCTAGCCCACATCAGCTGATTTAGATAATCGTCGTAATGGAATTGGGTCGCCGGTCGCTCCTGTCCGCTCCAGAGTTATTCTGGAATAACTCTAACTTTGTGTGTAAAGCACTTTCCTGTTCACGTCACCAGCTTGAAAAGGACTCCTTTATCGCTCAAAATCTGCGTGCAAAAGTCCACTTTAACCGCTGGCATGGAATGTAATGTTGTAGCTGTGCTGTGCGGAAGGTAGCACTGCTCGTAATATTTACCGTTTATTATCAAAAAAACTTGTGTGTATTACCCGAATTTAAACCAATTATATTTTCTGCTATACTTTGATATTTTGCTAAAAAAATATCAAATATGCAAGTACAGACAAATTTTTTATACAGATCGGCCTGATATCGATTTCATGAAATTGATATCGATCAATGTCGGGCAAGAAATGTAACAGTTTCTATGGTCAGCAGTTTAGTTATGAAGTAATCATCGGGAATGCACTAATGGCCGGTTGCAGAGGTGAACGCGTGTAATGTGCAATTTGCGGGCGGCCATTCAGCGGTCACGCGACTCGCCGAACACGACACAAAGCTTGTATGAACTGTCTTCAATGGGTATGAGGTGCAAAATTCTTTGCGGAATGGCCATACATGTTTGTCGCGTGCCTGACATTCGATTTACTACACGCGAAATTCATAAAAAAATATTTGCCATAAAAGCTATGAAACGAGCGGCCAGCTCTATTGCTCTTCCTGGAATTATTTATCTTGATTTTAATCTGCACGAAAAAAGAACGTTCGACGTGGATTAATCCCATATTGAATATCGATTTATTAAAAAAACGTTTGGGGCATGGCAGTTGGTACAATCCGTATAAGCTTGATTAGATGCCACGGCCCACGGAAAATGGTTCCCATGTAGATAATGATCCAATATTCGCAATTAGATATGAAGCAAAATCGCTATGACCGTGCGTTAACATGCATATGAGTGCGATAACATATTACAAATATCTATTTGTACAACAAACCACAAGCAAGACGTGATTATGTAAATTGTGTACCTACTGAATCATTATTGAGTTGTAGTTACAATATACCCTCCAACACCGCAGCCCTCATTTAACCTACCTTTAATATTTTAATATTTTTAATACTAGTTCCTGAAACTTTGCAAGCCGATTCAATCCATGTTGGATTTTTGCCAAATAATACGGAACTAACGAGTCCAAACTCCGTAGAGAGGACCTACGTGGTATTCTGCAAAAATACTCTCTTTTCCGACTCCATCATCATTCATCAGTTGCTGATGAATATATAGAATAATTATTAAGTTATGATTTAAGTAATAATTGCATTATTATCGGGTTTACATAGGTACCTATTCCAGAATTCCAACCCATTTCCATAGCGGGAAATGAGTAAAATTGACTAGCTAAACTTGAACTAAACATGACTGCGATCAGATGTGAAGTTGAAATTAGCAACTAAGTATGCGAGTATTCATTACTTTATTGTACCCTACATAAGAGTTCAATTTCTTTAGAAATGTATCATATAGTCGTACTTTGTTCACTATGATTTTTACGACATCCGGTATAAATATTTGTTTCATTACGACACGACCTGTTTCCAGGAGAATATCCAATGCACATGTTATAATGTGCAACTACAACGGAAACGCATTACAGTAAAGATTTGCTCACTTGCCTTAGAAGTCCCAACCCATTAAAAGGTACATTGTAGCATGGCTGTCTAAACAGGCGAGTACGAACATAGAAAGTTCTACAATACGTTAGCGCTCGCAACGGTACTAGCATAACTAGAAACAGTAGAAACTAGGCAAAACAAAGTAAATAAAAGTTGCCCGGCCGCGGTCAGGCGGAGAGTAAATTGGTGTAAACTACGACGACGATTTTGTACCTTTTCATGGGCAAACAAACTTTTCCCAAATTGTCCGAGTATTTAAGGCACGTCCCATTAAGAGGAGGCGGTAATGGAACTTCCTTTTTTCCTGTTACTGAAGGAAGCGTCTATAAATCAGAAACTAAGTCCGAGTTTAGGAAACTGCCTGCCTGCTGCATGACCCATCTGGGAAATAAAGAAAGCTGTGACCGTGTTTTGTATTATATGAAATATTATTCGTGCATTAGTATTTTCTGTATCTTCTCTCTGTGATATATCAAAATTGACTTGATTAATTTTTACAAACTTTCCTAACCCTTAAGCCAGTAATAGTCCCCGCGAACATGCAATCGGCACTCACGGCGCTGGCTGTGCACTCGTAACATTTAACCTTTTACTTTTGACATTTCACTTATGGGGCGGTCATTATTGCGCCTAGTTTCCAGCAAATGAACCCCTTTTGTTCACGGCGAGCTATTCGCCGGCTCCTTCGGCGCTTTCTCAGAGTTTCGCAAACTTCCTGGCTCAGACCATTTACCAAAGATCTAGTTTGCCTAATAGAGACTTCAGACAATATTGCAGTAGAGAATCGTATTTGTTTCTTATACCCACTCGACAGTTAATTTAACAACTGCCTTATAAGGCAGTTGTTAAATTAACTGTCGAGGCTCTAGTGCTATAGCACTAGAGCCTCCCACGTTATCAGTTCGTTATCAGTCGTTATCGTTCGTTATCAGTTCGGAATAATGATATCCTTTTAATTATACATTTACATTTACCTACCTGAATTTTTACGACCCTACTTTTAGTAGTAGTAATTTTAATTTTAATTTGCGTACATTTTAGCTACTTACTTAATTACCTATCCGAGCTTATCTTTTGATTCATCATCATCATCATTTCAGCCGAAAAACGTCCACTGCTTGACATAGGCCTCCCCTAAGGTTTGCCACAAGGACCGGTCCTGCGCCGCTTGCATTCATCGGCTTCCCGCAATCTTAACCACGTCATCGGTCCACCTTGTTAGAGGTCTGCCCACGCTGCGTCTTCCGGTACGCGGACGCCACTCGAGAACTCTTCGGCCCCAACGGCCATCTGTTCTGCGAGGGATGTTCCCCGCCCACAGCCATTTAAGTCTAGCTATTCTTAGGGCTATGTCGGTGACTTTGGTTCTTCTGAAAAGCTGTTTCCGAACCGAAACGCTTCTAATATGTGTATTCATGTAGCACCAATCCTGTAAGTAATTTGGGTGACAAGTAATGAGCTTTTGAGTTCCACACAAGTTCCAAACACCAACGTTAGTTAATTAAAGAGTTTTACTTTGGAAGCACATTACGTATTGTATTCATATCGTCCGTACACTATGAATAAAGTATAGGTAAGTATTTTCCTTTTAATTATATGGGGTTATCGATTACCAACTACCTAACTTCAATCCTTGGTCCATTGTCACAGATTCTGGGAGTATTTATCCATCGCTCACTAGGCCTGATAGCCTATACATTTAGAGAATTCGTGTAATTGGAGGCTGCGAGAAAACAGCGCCGGCCGCGCGGCCGCGAACACCCTTCATTATCAGTTTCCGCGACATTAGCTCGCGCGACATTCCACGACTGATTGCACCCGACTGTGACGCTGCGTTTTTCATTACTTGAAATTAAAAATAAAGGTACATTAAGATTCGTGGCCTACTTAAATGCATGGAAAAATGTTACAGGCAGCTTAGTGACGCTTAGTGGATAGAAAATCGCAAAATTAAAATCGACAAATTTAAAATCACCATAGGTACATGCCAAAATAAATTACAAAGCATGTTCACTGGTCTTATTAAGTAAGTAAAATACTGAGAATAACGAAGGAAAGGCCCTATAGCTATAGACGGCTGGAGTTTACGACCCACTTGGCACCTCCAATAGCGACCTACGTTCCCGTGTCGACCGAATGACTTCGATGATAGGTACTTGGCGCAAGCATTTGTCTCACTTCACCTCGGCTGTATAGCTATATAACTTACGCTTTATTCCCTCATGAGGAAAAACTTTCCAACTATTACGCACACGTTTATGATCATATCCTCATCAGATGATCTCGTTACTTAATGTTAACGTTGCTCATTAGGGGATCATACACGCCTATCAGCTGATAACATTAGAGTTAATTACCTGGCGAATAGAGTCGAAGATCGGTTATCGTTTAGATAGCACAAGGTGTATTCCTAACTCGCTCGTTGAAATTTCAGGAGGCCTACTTTATCTACGTTACAAATATTTAAGTGAGTACTATTGCCGTTTTACGATAGTGTCAACCACCTAATATTTCTTAATTTAAGGTTTTCTGAAGTACAAGAAAATGTGACATGACAACATAAATGTTTAAAAGCTCCGTGCGGTAGCCGCGCCTTCGCAGCATTATGAACCCAGCGTACAGATTGACGCATATTTTACCCGGTCGAAAAGTACGTACACATAAAGTAGCAATCCGTGGCACTCCAAGTTTTTGTCGGCAAATGTAGCGAGTGCGGAAAACTCCGCGATGGCAGGGGTTAAGGCAGGGGAGCGGGGTGGCCTCATTGATCGCACCCGCGCAGCATCCCCCCCGCCCGCCGCCCGCACCACCGCAGCCCCGCTCCCGCAGCGTCAACACAACGGCCGGATTTTGGGAATACCGCTAATAGCGCAGAACTGTTGAATAATCGAGCTGTTGCAACAAAGCACTGAGACCTACACATTTTATTAACACACACCATACATGTTTTATTGATATAAAAATCGCTTTTTCACAAGCAGGATTTTTCAGCAACATATTTTAAATTTTTTGGCTTCGTTTTTCTGCTAAGTTCATATTAAAACGGATTCATATATTTTTATAGGGCATTAAAAATAAATCATAATAAAAATAATATTGATATAATTATGTGAAGACGAGCTTTATGACTCCTGTCGCTCTACTAGGTACTAGCCCAACTCGATCTATGAAATCGCCAGTGGTGTACCTATAGCTGCTACAGTTACTACTATAGTTTCCTGTAACAAACGTTCGTAAGCGCATACCATACTACATGGAAAAAAGAGATTACAGTCAAGAAAATCTGCGGAAATTCCGGAACTGCATGGCGTCGTTATCCTTCTCCGAAGTACTCAACAAAGAGGAAACAAACGCGGCATTTCATGAATTTCATGAAACATTGTGTTTGTTCTATGAATTATGTTTTCCGTCTATACGTATGAAAATCAATCACAAACTCAATAATAACAGATGGCTGACAAGAGGGATGCAACGTGCATGTACAAATAAGAGAAAACTATATTTAAAGTATATACAAGAAAAGTTAAATAAATCACAAAATAAAGTCAACTACATGAGATATGCTAAACTTTTGAGAAAATGTATAAATAAAGCACAACAGCTACATAATACCAGATCAATCACGCAGGCAAAAAATAAATCTAGGGCTACTTGGCAAATTATTAATAGACCTTCTCACACCGAACCGAACACCATAAATTCTATTAAAAATGACCACACAACTTATTCTGACCCCACTGAAATAGCTACACTTTTTAAAGATTTTTTTATAAACTTGACAAATAAACCAATAATAAACGGAAAAGGCAGTGTTAACCACTCATCAATACCATTAAATCAGAAAACTATACTTCTTAAGCCATATGCTGTAGATGAGATATACAAACTCATTATGTCTCTAAATAACAGTAATGCAGTAGGAGTAGATGGCATAAGTACTAAAGTCATAAAACTTTGCGCAAAATATCTCAGTATACCTTTGACTCACATAATAAATTTATCCTTTCAGCAAGGCTGTTTTCCTGCAGGCCTGAATCTATCTATAGTTAAACCCATATACAAAAAAGACGATAAGACACTAATGGATAACTACCGACCCATCACTCTTACACCGAATATTTCAAAGATCATAGATAAAGCCATGCTCAAACGCTTATCATCTTTTCTAAACTGCATCCTAGATACAAATCAATATGGCTTTCGTAAGGGTAGCTAAACAAGTATAGCATGCTTCAACCTAATGAAGCTGGTAACTGATTCAATAAATAGCTCAATCCCTGTGGCAGCTATATTTCTGGACTTGAGTAAGGCTTTTGACTTTGTCAATCACTCAATCTCACTAAAAAAATTAGAGAGGTATGGTGTCAGAGGGAATGCTTATAATTGGATAAAAAGCTACCTCTCAGATCGGAAGCAGTGTACTGAAATACAAAGTATTGATAATGGACAAGTGATAACTCGGAGGTCACAATACAAACTCAACAACTGTGGAGTACCCCAGGGGAGTATTCTAGGCCCTCTATTATTTCTATTGTATATTAATGACTTGCCACGATACAGTAAACACAATTACATAATGTTTGCCGATGATACTACATTAATAATTAAGTCAAACAATAAACATAACTTTAATAATGAAATAAATAACACCCAAATAGCACCCTCGTGGAAACCACTAAATTTCTTGGATTCTATATAATTAGATAAATTTTGTAATTGGAAATTTCATATCGCTATCTGTATCTGTATCTGTGAGAGGCTGGATAAGTTTGTATTTGCACTAAGAAGATTAAGTAGAACATCGTCTAGAGACTTAGCATTAACAGCTTACCATGGATATGTGTCCTCTTTACTTAGTTACGGTTTGATTATTTGGGGCAACTCTGTAGATGTCAATAGAGCATTTTTGCTACAGAAAAAATGTATAAGAGCTGTGTGAACCATTCACTACTTGGAACCATGTGGGCCCTTATTCAAATCAATAAAAGTCTTACCACTTCCATGCTTGTACATTAAACAGATGTGCATGTTTGTGAGAGAAATCCTGAACTTTTTGAAAAGCAGACCACCAACTATCCGAGATCAACTAGGAATAGAAACAAATTGTTCTTACCACGCTCTAGAGTTAAGCTTCACAAAAACAACTCTTACTGTATGGCTATACAAATTTACAACCAGTTACCCAAATTCATTGTGGAATGCCCTGCGAGTCGATTCAGGAAAATACTTACGGAATGGCTTCTAGATAACTGTTTTTAATCCGTTAAGGACTATTTTGCCAACAAGCCAAATATTTAGCTCCTCTCCAATTTAATTTAAGATTTTATTACTATATTTCGAATTTAATTTAATCGACATTAAGCTCATATTATCGTTGTATACTGTAACTGGTTTGATTTTTCTTTTTAGTTTTAATTTGATTCATATTTTCGTTTCTGACATTTTATACTAACCAATGCTGACATAACAATAAGAATAAGAAAAATAATAATACTAGACTAAATGAATATTTTGATAAGTTGTATAAATAAATAATAGTAGTAGTATTTTTAAGTCAGATTAAAACTTTGCATGACAAATTGGGGCAGATCATACCTTCATGTAATCCTACTGACATGTATCTATTTATAACACCTGTGTATGTACTTGCAAATAAATAAATATGATAATATGATATGATACAGTAGTCCGCTTGAACACGTGGGATCCAGATCGCTACAGATACAGGTCACTACGAGTTGTTTGCGAGTCCAGGAGAAAGGCTAGTCGCCGTTTTCTAAATGGACGTTTAAAAGCCTATTCATTTTTCACTTCCATTTTAAGGATTCCGTAGTCAAACTACGTACTTTTATAGTTTCGCTATGTCCGTCTGTCCGTTTGTCTGTCTGTATCAAAATCACAAAACTGAAATTTTGTACAAAAATAGATTTTTGAAATGAACTTAGTAAAAAAAATCATGCATTGTAAAGCGTTTGAGTTGGTGAGATCATCGAGTGAGATTTTGTTGGATAGCTCTTACAAACCACTATTTTGTTGTTAATACGTATATTTTTTAGGATTCCGTGCCCAAATGGTGCCAAACGGAATCCTATTACTAAGCCTACGCTGTCTATTCGTCCGCCCGTCCGTCTATTAAAACTTCAAACAGCTGTAACGTAACGTAACGTTTTGAAACGTAATAGATGGTTGGTTGATATATATTATTTTAATTTGTGTTATAATAGCGGATGACCCAACAAATAATAATAAAAAATCTAATAAAAGGGGGCTCCCCATACAAGAAACGTTTTGTTCTATCGTAAAAACGGTAACAGGTACAAGCGTCAAATTTGTTGTGATTATAGTGCAAATCCTAAAGAAAAACCACTAATAATAAAAACCAGCCAAGTGAAAATCGGGCAGTACTAAACCCACGGTGCGCAAGTCCGACTCGCACTTGACCAAAACTGTTCAATATGGTGGTTTTCTAGATTTGGGGGACCGTTGAGAAAATATTCAGTCCAGTGTCATTGACGCAAGAATAACCAGCCCCCAGTCCTAACTCCCTATGCGGCCTAAATAAACAATACTAAACATTTGAAAATTATTTTAAATTATCTGAACGAAATTAAAAGGGACACTCACTTCAGGACTTAGGGATTTCGTAACTAAAGTGTTCATAACTGCTAGAAATCTTGTAACCATCATATCATATTAAATGAAAAGTGAGCTTTTTGGAGATACTCGTGTTTTTCCTGTTTGTGGTGACGGCAAGGGAACCCAACCCTGAGCACTGCGCGACATGCTCTTGCCCGGTGCTTTTTGAATAGGCAGGCAGGGTTAGCTAATTTTCCAATGTCTTCAAAACAATTAAATGAAAATTGCACGAGAATTTATAGCACGCTTCACTACCTGACGTAAATTAGTCAATTATTGCAATAGCACAAGCACCCGATTTTTATTCAAATGCTCTCACAGGCTGTGTCGTCGCACAGCAATAACAAGCGTAACAAAAAAGTGCCCGTTGCAGTTTTGACATGAAGATAGGATCAAAAGCCACAGTCAGAAACAATAAATCCTGACCTGTTCAAATATTTGTGAGCTTACCAATTGGATACTTAATAACGTTTGACATAAACGATTGAACAAATTTTGGTAAAATGTAGGTCAAACTATATTTAGATAAAAGAGATAAAAAAACTAATCGTGCTTGGTCGGGGACGTGGGCAAAAGATAGTCATACATAATACATTAATCCAAAAAGCGGCATCGAAATGGTCAGAAGCCATTTAGATCAGGCCCAAAAAACTTGGTAACGGATGTACCGTCAAAGACAAAAATCTTAGTACGTCTAAGTTAAACTAGATGTATGGTGTCATCTGGAAAGATGCAACCTCTGGGAATAGCGCTGGAAGGGTGATTATTGTAGCAGTTTCGCTCCTTGCAATGTAAATTATTACATCCAATTTTATACTAGTGTGAATATTACTGGGCAACCCCATCGGTGACGAGATGACAAGGTCGGAGGCTGCGTGCGACGGCGCGCTGCCGGCGCGGCGTGAATGGGCGGCGGCGGCGCGGCGGGCGCGGGGAGCGCGGCTGCGCGCCCCCGGCGCTCCGCCAGTCCGCACACCGGCGGCTCCGCTGCCCCACGGTCGGCCGCACTCCGCTAAACAACAATGCTTTAAACACACCGTAACTTCAAACCTCACCGTCACGCAGTCGGCGATGCTCGAAACCTGGGCGGCGAGCGAGGCCGTCGGCGAGCGGTCGTGATCATTTTAATATATGTTTACGGCAAAAGAATTAAAATTTAAACTGATCGTGTTTAACAGGGGGTCGGGAGTGTAGAAAGAGTAGGGTGGGCGTCGCGCGGAAGCGGGAGCGAGCGCGGGCGCGCGGGCGGGCGATGGCGCGGCGCAGCGGAGCGGCGGCGCGCGGCGCGGCGGCGGCGCGGCGCTGACATGGGCGGGCGCGCGCGCCGCTCCCTGCTGGCGGCGCCCGCAGGCCTGCTGCTGCTGCTGGGCCTGCTGTGGCCACGGGGTGAGTGCTGCCCCGTACACACCACCCACCCCTCAAAAACTATGTAGCAAATACTCGACATTTCCCAAACACGCGACCTATTTTATTTTATTTTTCTAAATATTTACCACGTAAGCCAAAATCTCCGTAATCAAACCCGGATTTTGGAAACTTCACCTGTATCATTTTCTTACATAATATTAACTCTTAAATTTATCTTATTAATAATATCTAGCCTTTCAAAAGTTAAAGTTGATTGAGTTCCCGTACTCTGTTCAATTTTCGTCGTCCTAACAAATTGTAATATTATTTGTATTCGGCAATAGATTTTTCAAAGGTACTCGTGTGGATAAACGACTTTCATCATAATTATTATGTGTATTGAATCGACACGTTCTACCAATTTTTCAAACAAACGCTTAGTCACGCACGGAACATCAAAGACTTTCAGCCCGCGCGGCTCACAGCCGGGAGTAATTCCACAAAAGGCCGCCTTGAGTCCCACTTGATGAAAACAACCTCAAGAGTCTTTCGGATAATGTACGTAACGAGCTTTTAAGCGCCCCCGAGAGTCCTATAGTGGGGTAACAGGATGCTGAAAGTACTTTAGTAGCCGCAGCCTGATTCTAGACAAAGGCCTTATGTTTGGTCCAGTTGTTTGGTCCAGAAATGCCATTATATTTAAGAACGGAAGACCATCTATCAGCTTCATTCAATGGTCACCGGACGTGAGCGATTAGTCAAAAACCGCCACTAGTCAACACATTACAACGGTTAAATAACCGTAACAAATAATTCATAACTATTCTAATGAAGACAAATGGCGTAAACTCATAAAAGGAGAGATTTGTAACTTGTAAGGTTGGTAGGTACTGATCTTACAGAAAACTCCTTCAAGAATCAATTGAAGCGTTAATACGCTAATAATAATGAGTGCTTATGCCTAATGGCATAGCCATAAGCACTCATTATCATGTACCTAATGCAGGCATTTTAAAGTTTTTGAACTATTACCGTAGGTAATCGTTCTTTCGGCATTATTATTCCTATTCTTTAATAACCTAAATAATTAACATAATGAAATGTCATGCCGCGATCAATCGCCGAAATTCTTCAAAATACTAACCACAGAATCCAAAGGAGTCCACTAGTGATACGTATAAACTAACGAGTATTGATGCAAGAAAAATAAGCTCCAGTCCACATAATGTTTTTATAGTTAGAAGAGTTTTTTAGATTTAAAGAGTAATGAAAACTGTTAGCTTTATTAATTTTAATGCGATATGTACTCGAAATAGGTGTAGTATTGAATAAGTAATTTAGTGACGAGTGTCTCTAAATAGACATTAAGTGTCTTGTTGCAGTCCCTTGCAGGGTTTATGTTGAAACTGCCTACTGTATTTTTAGACCTTATGTACAACATAAAAGCAATAAATGTATATGACTACTCGTATGACTATGACTAATAACTTGTTGCGATCAAGCACGCAAATTTGGTCATGGTTTCAATTCCAGGTGACGTTTTCGCACTATAGTCCAAGTAGCACACAAGCTGTATAAGAGCTTATACAACCCTTAAAATGCTGAAACTAGAGTTATAATGGCTGTATAAGCTGCTGTTATACAGCTTTAGTGCTACTTGGGAGGTATTCGCATTATCCTCATAACCCAGATCTGTCTATTCCCCAAGGACCTATCAATTCGCCTTGTAACTACATTTGCTTGAGAGTCACAATACCCTTGTCCATCACCATTATAAGAACTGAGGAACGGCTGCTAGGGCCATGATAGTTCTTAGAGCCAAAACGGCGTGGCACGATATGACGTCGTAACATGCTGCAAGGCTACGACTTCGTGTCGTGGAAATCTACGACGTACATTGTTAAAGTACACAACACGACGTCGTATTGTGCTACGACGCGATGTCGTATCGAGTTTTGGCCCTTAGGTTTATAGTGAATTTGAGTTGTTACAGTCCTAAATCATTTATAAAGACAATATAGGCATTGATTAATAACATTTTAATGCAGCTTGACTATGCCTTACGTGTCTGCGAGTACTCGGGGCAATCTAATCCCGACGGTGAATACTAGTTAGAATTGAGAGGCGATTGGCGAATCGTGTAAGAGAGTAGTGGTGTTTGTTGGCAGAGGTGCGCGGCGGCTACCACGAGAAGCGGCTGCTGCACCACCTGCTGGACCACTACAACGTGCTGGAGCGGCCCGTGGTCAACGAGAGCGACCCGCTGCAGCTCTCCTTCGGCCTCACACTCATGCAGATCATTGACGTGGTATACTAAAATTAGTTTCCCAAACATGCTAGGAAAGCTTTTCTTTTGAAGAACGAATACGCAAGGAACCTACTTTTCTTCCTAGGAGTAAAATAAACGTATGAAAGCCCATTTTCTCCGCTGCACTACCTTAATTGCTTTTTACAAATACCTACATAAATTTGTATTTTTTTCCTCACATTGTTTGAGTAATGCATTATACATTATATTGTATATTATATATATACTTCCGCTGAAACAGTAATTGTCTGAGTCTGTCTCGTATTGTAGCAGACCTCGCCATGGCTCGGCCTGCAGGCCACCACTCGACGGGCAAACCCCTATTTTCCGGGCCTCTACAATCATGTACTATTTCGTGTTTTGTTTCTTTTTTTCACCAGCACTCTCCATCAAGTAGCTCACGGGAGTGGTTAAACTTTGAAAAAATCGTTGTTTCTTAATACTTATGCAATCTGTAAGACTCGCAGCTACCACCATACCACAGTTGGGCTCTTACAAGCAAAACAATGACTTCTAGAATCATTAAATTTTTTCGTCTTGACGTTCGTGGTGTAACATTCATATTAATCGTTTTCAAAATGTACACCAGTCGGTACCTACGGGCACATACAATATCTGTCTTTGCTTTATATTATTTCAAATTTTATTATTATTGTAGTTGAAAATAATACATTTATTTAGGTATATAGCCCTTACTGTATACCTAAATAAATATATTATAACGATGTATTATTTTCAACTACATAATAATAATAAATTACATAAGGATAACTGACTGATGTACATTTTGAAAACGATTAATATTAACAATTCGAATTTAAATTTTACACCAATATAAGTAGTTATCTAATGTTAAAATATCGAGTCATGTCTAACAGTAGTAAATCTTATACGATCGAATACAACGACACAGTACGAAATGAAGGACTGTCTTTTCTTTCATTTTTCATTTCATGATTCCCATGGTGCCTCTGGATTTCCAACATATATTATAGTAGACGTATATCTTTAACAAATGCATTGTTCCGCTCACCAGCGCAACTACGATTGTTATAAATAGAATAACCGTTATCAATACAAACTTCATTTTAAATAACCTTTTAAATTAAATTTATATTAATTACTAGCGACCCGCCCTCGCTTCGCTCCATGTACTATTATATATAATCATTTCGTGAAAAATTAACTAACTAATGGTGAAAATCGCATTAAAATTCGTTGCGTAGTTTGAAAGATCTAAGCGTACATACATACAAAGGGACAGACGGCGGGAAGCGACCTTGTTTTATACTATGTAGTGATATGTATAATGGCAAAAATAATCCTCCAGAAATTCTTTACAATATCTATTCAGTATATATTTTTTTTCGCAGGATGAAAAGAACCAGCTATTAATAACTAACATCTGGCTCAAACTGGTAAGTGGATTACATTAACGCATAATGACACACAGCCTGCAATGTCAAGCCACTAATGTGTTTGTGTGTTTACTCGCCAATTACGTTATTACATCGTCCAATAAATCTTTGTTTGTTCATATGGGCGGCGGTCCTGCTATAGCTATGTACCCATATCGTAACATATGTCGCTTATGAAACAGGGAAAACACCGTTTCGATAAAGAAATGGCTTACATTTTATAAAATTTTACATATTTAATAAGCATACCTACCTGATTTAAATTATTCATATAGAAATGTAATAAAATGCTTCGATAAACTTGCTCTATTGGAACGGCTAAGATACCTAAGACTGCCTAGTCTAATAACCCTAAAGTCAAGGTGCGATGCGATGTACATACTTTTAATTTCATCCCCCTTCATTTCTCGCATCTGAGTGATGACAAAAGACTAAAAAACCGGTCAAGTACGACTCGGACTCGCGCACTGAAGTTTCCGTACACATTTGTCCGGTTTGCAGTATTTGTTGTTTTTTTATAGGGTTTGACAAATAATCGTACCAAAATTGAGCCGTGTATGTATTACCATTTTTACGATAGAACAAATACAAAAAAAAACGTTTTAGAGTGTTTATAAATAAATAAATAATTAATTAATTAAAAATAAATTAATTAATTTTTAATTATTTGTTAGGAAAGTCGCCGTCATATCACATAGTTATTCTGCAACAAAATCAACGGGCTAACTTTTACGGTTCAAAAGACACGGCTCTTTAAAGTTAGAAAGAGCCCAATTACTTCGGCTTTTTCGAACCGTAACTATTATTCTCGGATATCGATCGGATGTAGTGCGTAATCAATCACACTTAAGATTGTTTAAAGCAAAAGACATCAACGGGCTCTACATTGTAAAGTATTTACCATGAACGAAAAAAATTACCTAATTGCAATGCTAAATGGATGAGGTTAGTTTCTTATACTAGGAGTGTTATTCTCGTTAATAATTCGCTTCACAATTTCGTAGATGAATTATTAACCCAAATTTGTACGATTTTTTTTTATATTTTTAACGGACCTTGCAAACTGAATATTCTGTTTCATCTGCGCAGGAGTGGAATGATATGAACGTGAGGTGGAACACGTCCGATTTTGGCGGGGTCAAGGATTTGCGAGTGCCCCCTCACAGGCTATGGAAACCGGACGTCCTCATGTACAACAGGTAAAAATAAACTTATGAATGGACTTAAAAATGAACTTAACACTAACAAATTAATTTTATGCTCACTAATAAACTTAGCACTTTAAACACGTTCAATGCAGCAGACCACTATAGAGCCATGTGCGACTTTACCTGGGCGCGGTGCCGAAAATAACAGTTCTCGCGGTGGTGCGGGGGTGATTTCTATGTGATACTGTTATGTAATTAGTACAAAGGAGACAAATATATGTCTATGGTAAAAACTAATATCGTATCTAGCTTCAAAGGAAGGTCAAAATAAGTTTTGTTACACGAGTAGGTATATGATACTCCTTAGTTCTAAAAATAATAAACTATTAAGTCTAAATGCTATGAAATGGTTACTAAAACAAAGGGTTTCAAGTTTCAACCGAAACAATCATGACGAAATATGACGAAAAGTAATTTGATAAAACGCATGCTTAGTAATAAAATAAACCGGCTCAAGTCAAAAAAAACTATATTCTATTTTCAAGCGTAATTAGAAGCGCTTGAGATTTTAAAACTCAAACTGCCTCGTTTCGACTTGAGGCGGTTTATTACTAAGCGTGCGAAAAGATGGTAGAATATGCATTTATTTTTTTCAACTCTATTTATTAGCGCATGTCATTTAACGTAATTTACCTACTTACCTACTTAGAACGTCAGAAACCCTGAATAATATTTTCAATATGAAAGTGTATTTGTTTGTTTATTTACCCCGTCTTCACGATTTACGCCTAAAGCGATTGATACAGAAATTTGGTACAGATATTTCTGGTGCGATTAACTATTGTTAATCGCACCAAGGACGAACAAAATTTTCGCGAACGGAGTCATGGGCAAAAGCTAAGTCTTAAAATATTTTAAGTAAATTTTTGTGTCACGATAATGGCTAAATAAGTCAAATCATGGAGTCAAATGATCAAACTTAAACATATGAATATATCTCAGGCCTTTGTGTAAAAATAAATAAAATAAAACTAAAAAAATCACGCCGTCGAAGTTTTCCCTGCCATATTGGCGCGCCACCACGAGACATTTTGAATGGCATTGATTAAATTATTAGCTGGCGATTAAGTTAATTAGTGAATGTTTCTGTCCAGTTGGCATATTATCATCATTTCAGCCTGCATCCACCCACTAGGGTAAAGGCCTCTTCATTTTCACGCGACCTTGCCCGGCCTTGTGCTAAGGTCATCCATTTTTTCCCAACTGTCTGCCAAATGTCATCAGACCAACGTGCTGATGGTCTGTCTACCAACTCTAATCATGGCCACCACTCATATTATAACTTATTAAATGCTTATTCATACGATTATATCACTATTGTTTTAACAGATTTTAACATTTATTTCAGTGTTTTAAAGTGGTTGCTTTTCCTTTTAAATTTAAATTCAGTTCAGAGATAATTTGATTTTGATCAATTATCTTTATTTTTCCCGAATATGGGCACCGTAAGCTGGCTAGTTGTAAAAAATTGCATTTTGAAACAATATTATATTTATTTAAAAGTGCTTAGTAGGTATGTAAGTCATCTCAAATTACCTATAGGTATAGATTATAACGACTGAAGATTAAAGACGTGAGCTAGCAGCGTCAGTCACGTTAGCTATTGTTGATATTCACGTAACACAATTCCATATTTCTTGTGTATAAATTTAAAATAATTTTTATTAGACACGCTATTTTGCCCATTGTACTTTATTTAACAGAGTGATTATCTGCTTATTGAAACTATAGAGTCAAAACTGGGCGGATCTAGGTTTAGTACAGCGGAGATCCAGTGGCCACTTACTGACTCCATCATCAGATTAGCTCTTGGACACCATAATACTGAATTTTCATTTAAGTTACGTACATAATCTAAATCTAAACTGACAAACATGTGAACTTAAATAAAAGCTTGTTCAAACCAGCGAGGCGATACTCAACCACCGTGCCATCAACTTTTAGTATTAGGTACTTAGTGTCACTAGTTACATTCTTAGTACATTCTAGCCCGTCGCGGAAACAGCTACTTTATCGCAGAAAGTTAATTATCACCTAGGTATTTTTATTGATATTTGATGGCACGTTTGACAATCACAATGCTCTGCGTAGAAGGCGCATTCAGAGGCTAGTTTAAGTAATTGTAAAGCGTGAAAAAGCGCGCAGTATGGCTGGCAATAACCCGTTGTACGTTGTAGATCCTTCACTTTAATATAATATAAGCACACAGTAGGCCCTTGTCGATAAGCGTCCCCTCCGGTGCGCCTGTAGCATTATGTTTTGTTCCATGATGCAGCGCAGACGAAGGCTTCGACAGCACGTACCCGACGAACGTGGTGGTGCGCAACAACGGCTCGTGCCTCTACGTGCCGCCCGGCATCTTCAAGAGCACCTGCAAGATCGACATCACCTGGTTCCCTTTCGATGACCAGCGCTGCGAGATGAAGTTCGGCAGTTGGACCTACGACGGATATCAAGTGAGACCATCAATAAAATAAGGGTCAATCAAGAGAGGTTTTTCTTAACTGACATCAATCAAATTAAATAGCTATGATATTATTACCTATATCAACCAAACCTGGTAGTAACAACAACTTCTTTTATGATACAGCTATCATAATTGATTTATCTGACGTTTTTTTAGACTCGTATGAAATCAAAACGCATATTTAGAACAATTTCAAGTGTTAGATTAGAAGCAACCAATGTTTTATAGATGCCCGGAGTGTTCTCGTATACCTGTACCTACAGCAATAACGAGGTAGCTCCGCTGACTAGCCTAAGTTGACGAGCATGATAGCTTGCCCGGCCACCCGAGTCTTGGAAGACGGAACAGCCTATTCTCGGATGACCAAGGCTTTATACATGAATCTCAAGACAAGCTGGTTGACACGCTTTGTCTTTGTTTTATAAGAGATTAATTACGTGGCCTGTATCCGATAATGTGACCGATTAGTTTCAGTGGCGATAAAACATTAAGACCAGCAAAGAAAAGAAAACGAACAGGAAGACATTTAAATTATCGTTTTTGTTACCAGTTGGACCTTCAACTTCAAGATGAAGCGGGCGGCGACATAAGCAGTTTTGTCACGAATGGCGAATGGGAGCTAATAGGTACGTTCTCACGGTTACCGTCTTTTCAGCCGAAGATAAAGATAAAAAAAAAGATAAAATATAATTATTCAGTAAGTAGGCCTGACGGACACTTTTACACGTCAACATTTACCAGCGCTTCCCAAGAGAAGACCACTGCTGAGAAGAAGCTCCCCAACTAACTCAACAGTTAGTCATTTTTTTAATAAAACTTACTTATGGCAATGTTACTACTTATTATTATATACTCGTAGCTAGCAATGGGGTGGGTTATATAGATAGCATATATCTACACATATTATACGTGTAAGCACGTGTAAAATAACCACATAAAAGAGTTTCGATATGATTTCCTGCATAAACCATGACAAGATACAGAGTTTACGTGATTTTTATGAGTTATTTATGAGGTAGTAAGCTATTAGTTAATTTTCAAAATTTCTTTTTTATGCCAAGCATTTTAGATAGTTCTCGACCCTATAGTACGCTTTAGACATCAACGACTTTTTCAAGTAATTTTAAGTGCTAGAAGGGAACTCTATAACTATTTATTATATAAATGAATGTATTGACCTACAAATGATTTATATAGGAGGTAGGAGGGTCTTTTCCGATCGCTACCACCATCTTACCCTTTAACATGTCGCCGACAGTGTTCGCATTGTGTCGTTACGGTGCAAGTAAGACACCCGGTGAAATAACTCACACATAAGCATAATAAGTATTCTACCTTAGGCCGCAAACGCACTGATAGGGCGACGGCGACGATACGGCGGTTTCAGTAAAACAGATTTCTTTTAACTAGTGGTGGTGGCCGCATTTATTAAGCGGCGTGCGTTACTGAAATCACCGTCGCGTCGCCACCGTCCCACCAGTGCGGCCCCGTCCTTAGGGTTAGATGGGCCGCTTGTCGGCTCGCAGTGCCGCAGCTTGCCGCGCGTCGAACCAACCCCATCCTTTAACGCGATACTATGTATTTCCTAATGAAGATAAAGCTTAAAATGGTTTGACAGTGAAACTGCCGGCCGCTGCGCTGCCGACCGCTGCTACTTCTGTGTGAATTGACCCTTAACGCCAAATGTTGGCAACGCCTTTGCCTTGCCATCTTAAGATTACAAATGCCTATGAGCCTCAGAGCCCTCTTTCCATCTCCGGCCCTGTCATGACTGACACAAGGATAATCTATCTTCTTCTTCAGTTTCATATGTAGGTAAGGGATGAACTGAGAGCTTACTTAAAAGTGTTTCAGTCATGTTAGGACCGTAAGTGTTCTATTTGCTCTTTTTCCTTCTCCGTGCCATAAATAAAAACATGTTCTGAACAGGTGTGCCAGGCAAGCGCAACGAGATCTACTACAACTGCTGCCCGGAGCCGTACATCGACATCACGTTCGCGGTGGTGATACGGCGCAAGACGCTGTACTACTTTTTCAACCTCATCGTGCCCTGCGTGCTCATCGCCTCCATGGCGCTGCTCGGGTTCACGCTGCCACCTGACTCCGGCGAGAAGCTCTCCTTGGGTAAATATGTATACATTGGCTCGAGCACGAACACATGAATCGTAGGTAAACTTTTCGAATCGCGTTTAATACTTGAATATGCACTCTTACGAATATTAAAAAGTTTTTAATTAGGTATGTATGCATCCCAACTTTATTGAAAATTAAAAACTTGAAACATCGGAAGGATCGAACCCGGGACCGCTTCGATTGCCATTATTTTTATACAGGGTGTTACAAAAACTACGTTCAATAAAAACTCATTTGTAGGGTCGCTAACCCCTGAATAGAGAAAATGCATTCTTGTAAACCTGACTCTATACAAAACAAACAAAATATTTTTCAAGTTACGAAGATTTTACCTCTTTCACCGTCTTAGGGGTCAGTGACATTACAAACGGTTTTTTATTTAACGGGTTTCATTACACCCTGCATGTCTTCTAACTTTATCGTATACGCAGGTGTAACGATCCTCCTGTCTCTGACGGTGTTCCTGAACATGGTGGCGGAGACGATGCCGGCCACGTCGGACGCGGTGCCGCTGCTGGGCACCTACTTCAACTGCATCATGTTTATGGTGGCCTCCTCCGTGGTCTCCACCATCCTTATCCTCAACTACCACCATCGCCACTCGGACACCCATGAGATGAGCGATTGGGTGAGTGTTTATTGTGTTTTTATGTAGGCTAATTTGGAGTTAGTGCGACTACTTCTACTGCATCATGTACATATGGCGGCGTCCTCCGTGGTATCCGCCATCCTCATCCTTAACTACCACCATAAACTCGGACACCTATGAGATGAGCAACCAGGTAATGCTTAACTGAGTTTTTATGTAAACATGTTTGAACTTGGAGAATCCAAAATGTCTCTCTGGGTATTGGGATTCAGGGTTTTAAGTGATACATTAATATTTTTTACTATATTACTTAATAAAAAAAGTCGGCAAGAATATTTATTTGTCTTTTGTTCTGGTATTTTAGATATAAGTCGTCATTCCTCTCCAGACATTATATTATATCGAAATCGATGAGGAGGACTATATATATATATATATATATATATATATATATATATATATATATATATATATATATATATATATATATATATATATATATATATATATATATATATATATATATATATATATATATATATATTATATAAAGAAAATCACAGGGGTTAATTTCTTAATATTTTTGAGAGTTACGTAATGTAATTTACGTAGCCGAAGTTGTTTTTGCCATTTTATTGCAATATTGAGCGATACTTTTTGTTCCTTAGATTCGTTGTGTGTTCCTGTACTGGTTACCGTGGGTGCTGCGCATGTCGCGGCCGGGGTCGGCAGCCACGCCGCCGGCGCGCGCGCCGCCGCCGCCCGACCTGGAGCTGCGCGAGCGCTCCTCCAAGTCGCTGCTCGCCAACGTGCTCGACATCGACGACGACTTCCGCCACGGGCACTCGCAGCAGCCCCCCTGCTGCCGATACTACAGGTCCCTCGACGATCTACACGAACACTACTCGCCGCCGTAAATAGCACGGTTACGATATTTAACCCCCGCCTCGAACGTTCCGCAGTATACCCGGCCCTAATAGCTTTTACACTGAAAAAAATGTGAGCCAATGAAGAAAGATTTTCATTTAGTTGACATAAATTGAATAAAATATACATAATCACAACAGCAAGGTCTTTTGTGATTCAACTTACATCTCAGTTGCTGCATCTAACCTCTTGTGAGGCTTAAATGGAATCAAGACGCTTATTAACAACAATCGCAATCTTGTTAGAAGTAACTAATTATTTTTTTCAGTGTACTATTCATTTAATCGATCATTAATTCACAAAATTAGCTTTACTTTGGGTCATGGGTGATTACACTTTGCGAGCATTACTCCTGTAGTTCCCTTGGATCCTCGGTCCCACCCGTAGAGTAGAGCGCGGAAGCCCGCATCGTCCTGAGAGCCATTCCTGTTGCAGGGGGGGCGGCGAGGAGAACGGAGCGGGGATCGCTGCGCACAGCTGCTTCGGTGTGGACTATGAGCTGTCGCTCATACTGAAGGAAATTCGAGTCATCACAGATCAGGTAAAAACGTCGAGCTGCAATAGACATAATGTAAACTGAACCGCCTCTTCAAGTTCGTCATCAGGGTGATGTAGAGTATCACTCGACCGAACGAATCTAAAGATGTGATTATTTTCAGATGCGCAAAGATGACGAAGAAGCGGACATTTCGCGCGACTGGAAATTCGCCGCCATGGTCGTGGACAGACTGTGCCTTATTATCTTTACCCTGTTCACAATCATCGCCACGCTAGCCGTGCTGCTGTCCGCGCCGCACATCATGGTGTCGTAGCGGGTCGCGCGGCTGCGCCTGCGGCTGCGTTGCGCCCGCGTATAACGTTCTGTGATACTGCGAATACTTGTTAAGTTGTGATGTGCAAAGCGGCGCGGGCGCCGACGCTGCGGCGCCGAAGTTGCCGCCGCCTGCCTCCTTGCCCGCGCCCCCTATAGCTATAAGTTACGCCGATCAAACTGCCACCCACCTGCGCTCAACCAAATACTGCCCATCTTAATCCCCTTGACTTTTCTTCTTCCCACCAGCAGCTCTTGCTCTTGTTATCAGAAGAATATATTATAAATCGTTGTTATGCTATGGGTATCGATAACCGGTGCGCGCGAACCGTGTGATATATACAGCGTGAGCGCAGCACTTTCCTCTCCTAGAGTGGTCCCGATGTTGTTATCCTGACAAGAACAGCTGACGCGCGTGGCAGCGCGCCGCCCGGCTAGGATAGTCACTGTTAAGTTTGGCGGCAAGCCATGACCGTGGCCGATTAAAAATATTAGCACAAAAACGTCTTCCTTCATACCGTTGAACGACCTGGTTCGCATTTAAAATTTAAACTTTGTTAGAACTTTCTCGATTCTTGAAATCTATTGTACAGTTTAGGATTTGGGCAGTAAGGCGATCGCCCTTTGTTTCCTTCTTGTTCGATTCCGTGAATCGTGGTTACGACCCTTACTTTATTTTCGGATGTATTTGTGTCCGTAGCTAGTATAGAACTTTACAAACAATGTTGATTCAATTGGTACAGGTTGTGATATGCCTCGTTGTGAACGGGTCGATATTGTTATAAATGGTAAAATATCCATGGCTTTATAGCTTAATAAAACATTCGTTAAAAGTTGTAGTTAAACAAAGTATTATTTTATTAAAATCGTACCTGGTCTTTCGGAGCGAGTTATACAAGTAATAAAATTAACTAACATAACTAATAACACGTTTATACATCTTTTCAATACCGTTACCGTATCATTATATCGAGCAGTTCGTATGCTCGCAAAATCTTAGCTTTTGCGCTCTCAATTTTTTAAATTTTGATGATTACTAAACAAACTATCCTATGATATAAATAAAATATATGGACTTGAATTTAATTTAGTCAGTCACAAAATTGAGCAGTCTTCGTGAATGTTGTGTTTTCGAGTTCGAGTGCGCCTCAGCACCGCGCCGCGCCTGTCGACGCCGAGGTACATACAATGAGTCAACGTATATTTAAAACATCATGCCCATTTCACTGCCACCGGCTACATATATACCTCATCAAGTTACATATTATTCTTAAGATACGATGCAATAAAGATTACGTTCAAGAATTATGTAATAAAGTCCTTTCAAGTAATAACTATACAATTGAAAGTTAAACATTTATTTTAAAAAAACATTGTTATCCTTCTAGGAGGAAAACATCCCATGGAAGTCGGGCGAGTGCGCGGGTACACGTTTGGACAACCAATGTACCCTCGCATCGCCTCTCATGTTTTCCTCCTTCGAGGCCTTGCTATGTAAATAATCTTAGACAGTCCATTGGAAGTTGCGGACCGTATATGATTATAAGCCATTGTTTTGTCATTGATTTGTTGTTGTAAATATCGTATCATCAACCACTTTACATCGGTTGCGAGACGAGTGGCGAGCCTAGTGGTACAGCCGCGGCCGCGCCGTCTAAGTGCGCGCGGCTCTCTCGCGGCAATGGCCGACTTCGGTCGCAATGATTTCTACAAAAGTTAGGGTTAATAATCTGAATTGCATTTTGTTTATTAAATATAAACGAATGACACGTGAAGTTTTATTTCGTAGACGACGCAATGATCCCAGATGATGAATTTGATCGTTGCTGTAAATCCTGACCTGATTCCCGGCGAACCGTGGGCCCATCGAGTGCGTAGTTGAGACAATCGATGCTATCCCGCGGGATGACCGCACATGCGCACTGTGCCACCCGTTCCCGTGCAGCGCCTCCAGATTAACGCAATGCAGATAGCGAATATAACATTACGTACACTTATTAAGGAACGTATCATGATTGGTTAACTGTTCGATACGACTATTACGAATGGTAGGTACTGAATTCAAAGGCTATAAAATAAAATTAAACAATTAGAATTTAATACGAATCGCTATATTATAATATTTTCTTTCCTGGAACCCCGCGTTATCTCTTTTTATTAGGTTATTTTATTATCCTTTTTGTAGTTAGGCTGCTTCTTTGCGTTGCGCCCAAAATTTTATCTAAGTAACAGTTCTTTCTTCTTCATCCAAATTTAACGCAGGCTCGTGTACTTTACAAGCTATCAGGCTGTGAAACTCTCTTCCCGTGAAGCTTAGACACGCGAAATCGCTTCCTATTTTTTTTAATATTTTAATAGAGCATCTGTTGTCACTCCCTTAGTTGTCTTCATTTTCCTTTTGATATAGTTATATTATAATTATATATTTATAGTCACGCTTAGGTACTGTTTCTCTTTTCAGAACGCTGACGAAATTGTTATTTTCCGTGATTTTTACTCGTTACCTATGTGTTTGTTTAGGGAGCGGGTCTAGTCGCATACATATAGTTTGTCATAATGTAATGTAGTCATAATTTTTTTTAGTCATACACCCTTTCAGGCTGAAATTACAGGATTTAATAAACATCCGTCGTGTAGATTAATTAGGTTAAATATATTAGGTTACTTGAATAAAAATCCTGGAAAAATAACGATGTGAAAAAAATGCATTATGACTTGTGACTAACAATATGTATGCAACCCAATATGGAGCCGATTATTTATATATTTATTTGTGTTGTTTTGTGTACAATTATTTAATATTTATTTTGTATATTTAGGTTGTCTTAATTATCTTAGTTTGCACCGCCTACCAACTTATTTTGTTTATCTTTTAACTTCTTTTCTTTTTAAGGTTGTCTGGAAGATATCGCTATTTAGCGATAAGACTGCCTGCTGTATCACTTAGTTACATTTCTTTTGTATTTACTTTCCGTGTTGTAATTTAATGGTGTTCAATAATTTGTATTTGTATTGCAATATTATTGAAATCTGCCGTATCCACGTCAGATTAGGCATTAGTATTACTAACTTACTGCCGCACTCAGAGACGTCAATTAATTTTAAGTTTGTTTAAAGTTGCTGCGTCTTATTCTATTGCAATAACAATGAAAGTGACAGCAGCCACTTTAATCAAACTTAAAATTTAATTGACGTCTCTGAGTGCGGCCGTATAATTAAACTTTAAGCACGTAAGTGCATGCCATTGTTTAAAAAAGAAAAACTAAATACTGTAACATTGTGTCACGAAAATTAATAAAATGTTAAAGAAAAGGAATAACTTTTATGACGGATTTCACCAATCACTTAACAGACGATGAGAGTGTAACAGCTGTCAAAATGAATGAGCTAACAGTCGAATAACATTTAACATCGTATGGTTAAGTCGGTACTTGGTACCTCTAACGTAGGTATGACTTTATTAGCCGTAGCAATATAATATGTATAAGATCATTTTGTATACAAAATTTAAATTTTATTTCTACTTTTAAGCCATCTAGATCACAGCACAAATAATAGAATACTGGAATCAGGAAGTAAAAATACATTGAGTTCCCTAAGAACGTGTGAAACAGAATTTCCGAGGTGTTCCATAATGTCTGTATTGTGCATTTCAGTGGTCGCAGCAGACGGGCGGGCAGCGCAAGCCGGGTGCAGGAGCGTTACTAAGGGTCATCGTCATCGAACACCTTCTCATTTAGTGACACTTATTTATTATTATTATTATTCAGGGAGCGGCTATTCAAGGCTAAGGTAACCTAGTATCACTGCGACCAGAGTTGATCTATTGTGATCGCCACAACCTACAGTTCTCCGCTAAGCCCTGTTAATTCTAGGAATTGCAGGACTTTTTTGGCGCCGAGATACTTGATCTCCTCTGGGCACATTATGTGCTTTCCCAATGAGGAGCTACGATGACGCATTATGGTCGGGCAGACGGTGAGAATGTGCAGGGGTGTTTCCTCCGCCAGATGGCAGAGCCTGCACAACCCTGTGTCACATTTCCCAATCGTCTGCATGTGCTTGTTTAGGCAACAGTGCCCTGTAAGCACTCTAACCAGGTTGCGAAGATTGTTCCTACTTAGCGCTAAGGCCTCCGTAGCTGCCTTTTTGCCAAATGCTCTTATAAGGGCTTTAGAATGGTATAAGCCTGGAGTTGCCCTCCAATGTTGAATGGTTGCATTATAGCAATATGTCCACAGGGTGAGTTTTGTTAAGCTTTTGGGGATACCACAGAATGGCTCCGGTCCAAACTGTGTTCCCTTAGCTCCTACTCGTGCGAGTTCGTCTGCTTTCTCGTTGCCGACGATGCCCGCATGCCCTGGGACCCATCGTAGGATTACCCTGTTTTTTGCACCCAGGGTATTTAAAAGCCGCCTGCAGTTCTCGACCAGCCTTGAGTTCATGAAATCAGCTATGTTATTCTGTTAAAACAACGTCATTCAGTTCTACTCAGTCGATGAATATCCGGCGAATTTACATCGTCCGTCAAGGTGGGTAAAATGACATTCAACTGCCTGCACTTTCATTTAGTCGCTAGTTTGACAGCTGGTCGTCTGTGAAACCAGCGACTAAATGAATGTGCAGGCAGTTGAATGTCATTTACCCACTTTGACTGAGTAGAACTGGTTGACGTTTGTGTTAAGAGAATAACATAGCAGAGGTTAGAGCCAAGAGAGCTGCCTGGCTATCCGAGTGGATATAAATATTACTGTTGAGATAGTTGCTTTGCAGATTGGCTGCCGAACACTCAATTATGGCGTACACCTCCGCCTGGAATATGGATGAGTATTTGCATAAATTCAGGCTTAACGCCTTTTTAGGCGCCTCTCCGTATACTCCGCAGCCTACCTCAGGACCGGATTTGGAGCCACCAGTGTACCACTTTAGGCTGCCTGGTTTCCATGTCATTCGATTGTTTAGCCAATCATCCCGAGATGGGAGCTCCACAGAATACATTTTCTGTGGACAGTGTTTGGGGGGCATGGTGTCAGATGGCATCCCCATCACAGGAATATCGCTTATAGAGTTTAGTGACACTACTACAGGGATAAACTTATTCGTCCGATGGAAAAATTAATGATCTAGGAAGTATTATAAATCTGTGACAATACAAATGTCCGTGCTTTTCGGATTTACAGCTACTCGTAAACTACAAGCAGTTTTTTGATGTGTTGACGTGGAACGTCTTTAAAATCACATACGGGTAGGTACTAGGTGAGAAAAGTGGATCGTAACGAAATGGGTTATATATAACTAATAATAACTCCCTAACTTCTAAGTTTAGAGACGCAAGTGGGGTATATTTTTTAGCTTATATAGTATAATCAGCTCGCTGATACAATCATTACTTTATATGATATATCATGGGGTTGGCGGGGAAAGGGCACCGCGGAGATCGGAGTTAAACGATGCCCTCCCCCCCTTAAACCCTTGTAGCTCACGACACAGAAGTGATAGTGCTGTGATTCTCATGTTTGTAGATAGAGTTTATCAAGATCTATCGATTTAAAGAAAATTAGGAGTATTCTGGTCAATATTTATATGAAAAACTTAAATTAAGCATATAAAAAACGATAAAAATAAAATATGTCGGCTTCAGCCCGAGAAAAGCCAACTGGAAACATAATTTACCCATATCGTTGGAAAGAAGAGGACGCACAGGGGCATTACTCTGAACTTAGAAATTCGAACTTCGTCTATTGCTATCCTTTTTGCTCTCGACGCGTAGCTAATTCGCAAGAAAGTGACGGGGCGATCCGAAGTTCGAATTTCGAAGTTCAGAGTAATGCCCCTGGTACTAACTAAGTACAGTCGCCTACATATATATTGCAGCAAACAAGGTGCTCACAAATATCTGAACACGACTCTATTGTCAAGGCGTTGGAGTGCATGTTCAGATATTTTTGACCACTCTGATATGTACAGATATATTTGATGGCGAACTGTACAATATCCGGTGCCGAACGAGGGAGACCGTGAGAAAGGCGTCGTAAAGTTGGCACGGTGCGCTTAGTGAACGGTGGCGATCACCTCTACCGTCGCTGTGTCTATCCCAATGGGTATAACGACTGAATATAAAATTTAAACATCTGTCGAAGATGCCTCTAACGTCAGTCGAATTGATGCGTTATTTTCTATCTAATACACTAAAAACGACTCGCTGGCATGCGACGTTTCACGTTAGGTCAACCAACGGACCTGTGCCTCGACACAGCTCCACCCGATTTTTGTTGAAGCTTGACATTTGAGGGTAAAACTTTGTTTTTTTTTTTTTTATTGATAATGGGTTTGCTCTTGACTAACTCCCGCCCTTGTAGGACGAAGATTCAGTCTACGATGTAGCGAGCTCACCCAGAAGATGCCTATTCACCCTAGCTTTAAATAGGTACGAGTAAACACATTACGCATTTTCTGAGCGCACATGTATAAAAAAACCCGTCGCATAAACTAATGCACAACATTATTGGGACAATTTGTATGTAATTAAAATATCCTAACTAAACGTATAACATCTTAGTCTATGCGTGACCAAAAGTAATAGAAACATCCGAATTTAAATGTTAAACTGCTGCACTCAGAGACGTCAATTAAGTTTTAAGTTTCATTAAAGTAGCTGCTGTCACTGTCTTTGCTATAGCAATAGTATAAGACGCAGCAACTTTCAAGCAACTTAAAACTTAATTGACGTCTCTGAGTGCGGCAGTAAGTAATTACACGTGATAAAATTAAAAGTTAGTTTTAGTTATCAATAAACACAATCACTACCACCTGCAAAGCGTGTCGCCGGCGCTGAGTATGTTAATTAATGTCATACATATTGTCTTTAGGCTACAAGATTGATAATAATATTTTGTATAAGACTGTATAAAGTTTTATACCTATATATGTATATATTCTGGGTATTGCTAAACGATGGGAAGCAGGATAATTCTGTATTCAATTGTATGTAATAAACAGGTCATTGTAATTTTTTCACCAAATGATGAATACCATAAACATCCAAAGAGCATTAGCGAGAAACCTGTGAGTTGTGAAGGATATTCCCTGCGAGTCGGGAACCCGGGTTAGGCTGCGCAGGGCCGGGAAGGCGGCGGCGGCGGCGGCGGCGGCGCGCGGCAGAGCGTGCCGCCATGACGGGCGGAACGCGCGCCTGCCTCCTGGTCGCCGCGCTGCTCACCCTTCTCTACTCAGGTCAGTCGCGATCAACAACACCCCTTATCACCGGCTAAATAGCTACATACAAAATACCATGACATTCAAACCAAAGCCGACGTTAATTAGGCGTTTAACTACCTATTAAAACAATTGCATTGACGTTTTTTGATTACATACTTTTGAAATTTTAAATATTATCTACTTATTACGTGTATTGATAAAGAGCGTGCGAATTGATTTTGTGTTAATAAACACCAATCAAAAGAGGTTTATAGTTTTAAGAGTACTTAAAATTTATTGATTTCCTCCAAACATACGGCAAGGATTTCGTCTCAACTTTCTTACTACATGCATTCATCTCGCGGCGCTTATTGATCTGCCGGAGCGATGCAGCATCACGGACCAAAATGACAAATGACGCTTTAATTGTCTTACAATTTACGTACAGCTATGTGCAAAGAGAGGTGGTCTACAATTGGAAAGATACATTTAAGTAAATAAGTGTTGTTTGGTGACAGGATGGTGTTCGGAAGACGAGGAGCGCTTAGTGCGCGATCTGTTCCGAGGATACAACAAGCTGATCCGGCCGGTGACAAACATGACGCAGAAGGTCGACGTGCGGTTCGGACTAGCCTTCGTTCAACTAATTAACGTTGTATGTCTCTATAGCTTATTTACATTTAATTTCCTGGTCAGAAAAACTACTTTACCTGATTAAATAATATTTTTTTTTTTTCAGAATGAAAAGAACCAAATTATGAAATCTAATGTGTGGCTCCGTTTGGTTTGGATGGATTACCAGCTCATGTGGGACGAAGCTGATTACGGTGGTATCGGTGTGCTTCGGCTTCCACCTGATAAAGTCTGGAAACCCGACATCGTGCTCTTTAACAAGTAAGCTTTTAACAAAATAGTTCCAAAGTGCATAAATAATGTTAAAAATGCAACTATTTACCTTACCTATAGGTAAGGTAAGGTAGGTTCCCTTGGTCACGGTATCACGCGTGAACGGCAGGACCGGTTTCGCTAAATTTTTTTTTAATATTCCTTGAAGGCTGAGGAAGGTTCCTATGAAGAGAAAAATTGGATATTTCAACTTTAAGGGAGGGAAATGGGAGAGGGAACTTTAACAGAAGCGAAGCGAGGGCGGGTCGCTAGTACCTAATGAAACGCGATTTTAGTGATTTGATTTGTTAGACTTGGTTACATATGTATGATTAAACAGGTGTTTAGTTTTAAATTCAGATCAGTCAGTATAAGTAAATAGTCGCTTAGATTAAAAGCGAATTTTCCCGAAGATGGCAACTTAGAGCCGTTTCTACAAGTTTAGCTACTTAAAGGAGGAAGGAAGATATAGGATAAAGGTAACACTTCTTTTATTTTGTTTCGTAAACAAATGGCCTCATTATTTAAACCCGTTGCAGCGCCGACGGCAACTACGAGGTGCGCTACAAGTCTAACGTGCTGATCTACCCTAACGGCGAAGTTCTCTGGGTACCTCCTGCCATTTACCAGGTAAGTAGTGAATGTACATTATTATTATTTAGATAAGCCCACACGCGGATTATAAATTGTATACTTCGTAAATTACAGAGTTCGTGCACTATCGACGTTACTTACTTCCCATTTGATCAACAAACATGCATCATGAAATTCGGCTCCTGGACCTTCAACGGCGACCAAGTCTCACTCGCTCTGTACAACAATAAGAATTTTGTTGATCTATCCGATTACTGGAAATCAGGAACATGGGATATTATTGAAGTGCCGGCGTACCTCAACATTTATGAAGGAAACCATCCCACTGAAACAGACATTACCTTCTATATAATTATCAGAAGAAAGACCCTCTTTTACACAGTCAACTTGATCTTGCCTACCGTCCTTATTTCATTCCTTTGCGTATTGGTGTTTTATCTGCCCGCTGAAGCAGGGGAAAAGGTATCTATCGTTATTATCAATTGCCTTAATTAAATTGCCTTAATTTTAGTCGTAAGTCCTCATTTTGAATTTATTATTTTAGGTCACTTTGGGTATCAGCATTTTACTGTCACTGGTTGTGTTCTTGTTATTGGTATCAAAAATTCTTCCACCGACCTCGCTTGTGCTGCCCCTCATCGCCAAGTATCTTCTGTTTACGTTTATCATGAACACCGTCAGTATCCTCGTCACTGTCATCATCATAAATTGGAATTTCCGAGGTCCAAGAACTCATCGGTAATTACTAAATAATTATCTTTATATTGTGCCTTTTCGGTCGTAACTAATCTTACCATATTAGCGTTCATTATTTACTAAAGTTATTTTAAAAACTTTTAGCATGCCCCTTTGGATCCGAAGTGTATTTTTGCATTACCTTCCGGCCATGCTGCTCATGCGCCGGCCGCGCAAGACGCGCCTGCGCTGGATGATGGAGATGCCCGGGATGGGCGCCCCGCCGCACGCCGCAGCTCCGCACGAACTCCCGAAGCACATCAGGTAATGAACGATATTGTAAGCTAATCAATTTAAATTTCCTTCCCGTGAATGAACCTATATCTAACTCCACAGTGCTATCGGTGCGAAACAAAGTAAAATGGAAGCGATGGAGTTGTCTGACTTGCACCATCCCAACTGCAAGATTAACCGAGCGGCCGGGGGCGGCGGGGAAGTTGGAGCTTTGGGCGGACTCGGCGCACTCGGGGGGCTTGGACTCGGCGGGGAGAGGCGCGAGTCAGAGTGCTCCGACTCGCTTCTACTCTCTCCAGAGGCAGCCAAGGCCACTGAAGCAGTCGAATTCATCGCGGAGCACTTGCGAAACGAAGATCTCTACATTCAGGTAAGCTTATCAGACTAGTTTTCGCCCGTATCTCCATCCGCGTAAAAATCGTTTATCGCTTTTCCCTCGGGAACTATAAAATTTACCGGGGTAACAAGCACTTACCCTATAATTCAAGATAAGAACTATTGCTAAATTTCATTCAAGTACGTTCAGCCATTTAGGCGTGATTGAAACGGGAAACCATCGTTTGTCTTAAACATTACTTATTTGTCCTAACGCAGTTTACCCTTGAATCCCCGACACTCATATCATAGAATGTTTTACTTCGCCGAATTTTGGGTACATATTGGCTCACCGAAAAATGTGTAGTCCGAATGTATCGTTATTCATAATCATCGCAAGTCCTAAAGTGAATTTTACTGAATCCGTTCTGATTTTAGATTTTTGAACCTACGTAACCCATGCTTAAGATAACCTGAAAATAATAAGGTTTCAGCAAAAATTAGCTTTCGATGAAATGAAATTCGGCGAAATGACACATTCGATGAAATGAGTGTCTGCAAAACAAGGGGACTGCCCCGCATCGCGAGACCGAATTATCGTTTGACCTAAACTGCTTTTCAGCTGAGTCAGACAACTTTTAATGTTTCCCAATAATGCCTGCGGTTATGTAAGGATAGGGTGGTATTATAACAACACGAAAAAGTTTCAAAATCGAGGAATTCGGACAAATGACAATTAGACAAACTTTCACATTTATAAAACTAGCTTTTGCCGGCGACTCCGTCCGCTTAGAAGAAGCTTATCGCTTTTCCCTCGGGAACTATAAAAAATTCCGAGATAAAAAGTATCCTATGTGTCGGGTGATTCCCGTCTCATCTTCCACCCTATTCACCCTGTGTGAGCGGCGATCTCGACTGCGGCCTTATCTGTGGTATTACTGAACCTCAGAGCAACTGGAAAGATGACCAGATAAAGAAAATTATTTGCCGTGCCGCCGTTAGCTAAAAACAAAACAGTCTCGCCTCTACACCGATTGTGCCAATTGTATGACTCCTTAGATTATGACTTGGACATCTTTCAACTCAGTTCCTTCGCTTTTAAAAATATTTTAATTAAGAAATACCTACCCACTAACGGCCGCACTCAGAAACGTCAATTAAGTTTTAAGGTTCATTAAAGTAGCTGCTGTCACTTTCTTTGCTATAGCAATAGAATAAGACGCAGCAACTTTAATGAAACTTGAAAATTAATTGATGTCTCTTAGTTCGGCGGTTAGTGTTAAAACTAAATGATAACAGTGTTAGGAAATAATATTAGTATAAATATCGTGTACGAATATAACTGTGTTGTAAACTTTTAAATGATATAAGTTATAACTGTCGCACTCAGAGACGTCAATTAATATTTAAGTTTCATTAAAGTTGCTTGCTATAGCAAAGAAAGGACAGCAGCAACTTTAATCAAACTTAAAAGTTAATTGACGTCTCTAAGTGCGGCCGTAAGTTATATTTAATTAATGTTTTTGTTTAACAACATGTTTTTATACCTTATAAATAAATAAATATTAAGTACTGTGGAAATCTTGGGTGGGCAGGGTGGAAGATGGGAATCACCCTATAGGTACCTGAATTTTTATTCCCACGGAAAAAAATGTTAACATTTGAAGCATTCAAGATATTTACTTTGCACATTATTTATTAATAAGATACTAGCTTTTGCCCGCGACTCCGTCTGCGTGGAAGTCGTTTATCGGTACCCCACAGGAATTTGTAAAAATTTTCCGGGTAAAAAGTGTTGTTAAGTACGTGGGGGTAAGTAACTTATCTCTCTCTCTCTCTTAATTTAAGAGCTATGCTCTTGTCGGTGGAGCAATTTCCATTCCTCTCTCCTCTCTGCCAGCTCCTTGACCTCTTTATACGACACTACCTGCACCTTCTCCTTAATTTGGTCCATGTAGCTTCTTCTTGGTCTTCCTCTAACTTATAGAAATGCACAATTAAACCGATAATTAAGAGTTTTAAGGGGTCCTGAAAACGCCTGTAAACGGGTTTTCAAGTTATCTCCTAATCTGGTAGAGGGTGGCCTGAAACGGCCTGTAAACACTTTTCAGGCGTATGAAAACAACGGCAACTTGGTTGAAATTTTGATAAACTGGTATGTGATAGAGCTACCTCTGAAACGGCCTGAAAACATTTTTCAGGCGCCTGAAAACAACGGCAACTTGGTTGAAATTTTGATTAACTGTTATGTGATAGAGCTACCTCTGAAACGGCCTGAAAACATTTTTCAAGCGCCTGAAAACAACGGCAACTTGGTTGAAATTTTGATTAACTGGTATGTGATAGAGCTACCTCTGAAACGGCCTGAAAACATTTTTTCAGGCGCCTGAAAACAACGGCAACTTGGTTGAAATTTTGATTAACTGGTATGTGATAGAGCTACCTCTGAAACGGCCTGAAAACATTTTTCAGGCGGCTGAAAACAACGGCAACTTGGTTGAAATTTTGATTAACTGGTATGTGATAGAGCTACCTCTGAAACGACCTGAAAACGTTTTTCAGGCGCCTGAAAACAACGGCAACTTGGTTGAAAATTTGATTAACTGGTATGTGATAGAGCTACCTCTGAAACGGCCTGAAAACATTTTTCAGGCGCCTGAAAACAACGGCAACTTGGTTGAAATTTTGATTAACTGGTATGTGATAAAGCTACCTCTGAAACGGCCTGAAAACATTTTTCAGGCGCCTGAAAACAACGGCAACTTGGTTGAAATTTTGATTAACTGGTATGTGATAGAGCTACCTCTGAAACGGCCTGAAAACGTTTTTCAGACGCCTGAAAACAACGGCAACTTGGTTGAAATTTTGATTAACTGGTATGTGATAGAGCTACCTCTGAAACGGCCTGAAAACATTTTTCAGGCGCCTGAAACCAACGGCAACTTGGTTGAAATTTTGATAAACTTATATGTGATAGAGCTACCTCTGAAACGGCCTGAAAACACTTTTCAGGCGCCTGAAAACAACGGCAACTTGGTCGAAATTTTGATAATCTGGTATGTGATAGAGATACCCCTGAAACGGACTGAAACGATGTTTCAGCCTGCTGAAAACGCTTCCAAAGCAGAATTCGTTTATCACTGCTCCCTCGGGAACTCCAATTTTCCGGAATAAAAATATCCCATGTCCTTCCCAGGGCGGTACTCAAATTATCTCCATACTAATAAATTGTATATACCTTACTTAAGAAATGATTGATTCCCCATACAAACTTCCAACCCCATTTTCACCCCCTTAAGGGATGATTTCCGGGATAAATAGTATCCTATGTCCTTTCCCGGGACTCAAACTATCTCCATACTAAATTATATATACCTTACTGAAAAAATGACTGATTCCCCATACAAAGTTCCACCCCCCTTTTCACCCCCTTAAGGGATGATTTCCGGGATAAAAAATATCCTATGTCCTTTCCCGGGACTCAAACTATCTCCATACCAAATTTCATCTAAATCGGTTCAGCGGTTTAAGCGTGAAAAGGTAACAGACAGACAGACAGACAGGCAGACAGACTCTCATTTATAATATATATATGGAATATATGGATAAGTAATACTTTAATTTGTTGATGGCAAACTTTATTTTGAAATAAACTCTTCGTATGCATAATTTATTTTTTACACTGGTTACCTACCTACTGTCTCGATACAACCGGGTCATTAAGTCGCGGGCCGCTTAACGTGTGACGTCACTTACTTCATTAGTTAGTGATAATAATAGTGTTACACGATATTATTATTATTAAAATGTACATAATGCTGTTTCCTTTTGTAGATTTGTGCCATTTGGATTTTAAAAATTTCTCAAATTTATTTTGAATACCTATCACGGTTCGAGAGAAATGATAACTTTATATTATATTTCTTGCTGGCCCATACTTTGAAATACTTACCCTGAAATGTCACTTTCATATAATGTACAAACTTTCCCATTTATAATATTAGTCGGATTAGTAGAAGTAGGTTATACTAATGTGTGGTAAATCTGCGGGCTGCTGGTATTTATATGTAATTTGTTAAATTTATTATAGACGCGCGAGGACTGGAAATACGTCGCCATGGTGATTGACAGACTTCAGCTGTATATCTTCTTCCTCGTCACCACTGCAGGGACGATCGGCATCCTAATGGACGCGCCGCACATTTTCGAGTACGTCGACCAAGACCGCATCATCGAGATTTACCGAGGAAAATAAACAGCGCAAACACTAAACTTACAAGCTTCCGACTTCTTCCTTTAGTAAAATAAGAGTACCTGTGTTGAGCTGAGCAGGAACCTAATAAAGGCTGCAACAATAATCAATAGATACTCTGTTTATGATAAATCAATGTAGTAAGTAAAGTTTAATTTTAATGAGTCACTTTATTGATTTTTAGGTATCGTATTTCTCATATTCATCTGTAGGTAGGTACTTTATTTAACCTACCGTGTAATCGGTCAGAAAATGGTCAGAAATTATACTTTTGCCTGTTTTGTTAAGTTAGGAAGCGATAGAACAGTTATTATTTTTCTAAGACTCGTTAACCACTTTTTCGATTGCGAGGAAAGAAACCAAATTAGTAAAAGTACCAAGTCATTAATATTTTTTTATATTTTTGCGAGGTAAAGTACCACTTTGTTTTCGCTGCAGGTATAGAACATGTACGATGAAAGGAATTAAGAGAAGACAAACTATAGTAAAAATGCCTCGTATTTGGAAGACAATTTCAAATTACCTATTACTTAAATTAAATTAGAAGACTTAAGGATTTTTAAGGTTTGTTTTCACGTGAAATTAGTTTCATTGATAATAGGCAAAGAAAAGAACAGACCAGTTCTTTGTCATATAGTACGTGACTTAAATGGAAACAGTACCTACCAGTATCCTCCAAGAGCCAGTTAGAGCTTCAAGACTAGGAGCAAAGTTATAACCTTCAATGCACTTAGTATTTATGAATAAATATTGTAAGATTATTTCACATAAAATTATATTGGCAATGTTTTCAATCCACGAAGGCGGCGCTCCCTTTTTAACCGACTTAAAAAAAGGAGGTTCTCAGTTTGACCCGTATGTTTGTATGTATGTTTGTCCGCGATTATCTCGCGTTTGGCTGAACCGATTTTGATGCGGTTTTTAATGTTAATATGTTCATTTACGCAAACAATGTCAAACTAAATTGTCGGATGGGTCTCGTGGATTTAAAACAATATACCTAGGGTAAAACTATAAAATAATAGAAATTAAAATGGCTGTGTTCGAAGTTTACCTAGCGTAAAAGCACAATATACTGTTTCGACATAAGTTTATATTTTAAACATGTAACTTTTAGAGAAGAGGTAATTAGGCGATAATGTAAATAGAACTAAGATTTTAACATTAAGAAACATCACGTCATGTATATCCTTAGCTAAGGGAACTAAATAAATACCTGTGACGCGAAGGATGTAACTATAGAGTATGTTTAAATTTTGTTTAAATATGCAGTCCCAATCTCGCGACCGAAAATGGGTTGACATCGACACCAAAACGGACAAGATATTATCTTGCCTTGTCATCGCCAACAGTCAAGCCCATAAATTGTATGCCCTTTGAGATTAAGTCATTATGAACTACTTACATAATTTGTCCCAAAAACTGGGCTATAGGGGATGTAAAAGCAGGTCTCTACCAAAGAGTATGTCTCTATCTCTCCATTTATTCGTTCGTGCTAACTATGAACCTGGGAATTAGGGAAAACGTATTACCGTTTCCAATAAACATTTTTATAATAATACTCTGTAAGAAGTGCATGTTCAACCTAGTTAAATTGAAAAGTGTACTATGTATATCAACTGTCGTCTAAAGCGTAAAACATAGAGCGCGGGCGCGGGTCTGGCGCGGGCGTATTGCCGTTACATTGGACGTAATACTCACATTCTCCGATAGGCCTTCTCACAGAGCGCGTAATGTAACGGCGATACATCCGCGCTCGACCCGCGCCTTCGCTGTGTGTTTTACACTAATTGGACTAAAATGTTAGTGTTGGAACTTGAAATTTATTTTCTGATCAAGTTGTTTATTTTTGTTCAAATTTTAATGAGATATTTAAAAAGCATGAGAATCTATAATGGCTTCATTGCTAACATAATCTTCGTTTAGAGCTTAATTATTAATTCGGCCTATAGGGATTACTTACCAAAAATCGTGAAATATGTCCATTCATTAATTTTATGTCCACGTTGTTTTAATAAACGATTTTTACAAGCAAGACAATATTTATTTTTAAAGTTTTCATACATACAATATATAGGTACCTACATTAAAAAGAAAAAAAACCGTCACTATTGGGACTCCACTTTCAGAGCTTATACCAATGATCGGATTTCCCGGTGCAACACGGGGTGAATGACCTCAAAACGTTATGCTAATATGTGACGTTCTCAATATAAAGTACCTTATGGAGGCAGGCGGTTACGCCGTTTTTAGAACTGTTACCATAGTATTCGTATAGTTAAAGGAATAAGAAGAGCGTACCTGCCTTCCTCCATAAGGTTCCTTTATACTGAGAACGTCACATATGGATATGTCCCGGGATTCCTGGACTTTTATGTTGTTGAAGGATGAAAATGTTTCTGATTTTATTTTTCACTGATATAATTTTAAATTTCAATAACATTTTATAACGTTTGAAAATATAAATATAAAATGTAAAATGAAAAGATAAATATAAAATGTAAATATTTTCACTGTATATAAATATAAATAAAAGCTATACTACGGTGTTTGTTTACCATTTAATTGAAGTTTTTTATTAAGGCAGAATCAAATTAAAACAGTATAATACAATTAATATTGTTTTATTAGTTTTTACGAAATTGAAATAGCATCACAGATCAGACATGGGTACAAAAAATAAAAGGTTCGGGTCAATTTTTCATATTAATATAAAAATGATTTATTTCGTTTATGTTATTATTTAAGCTGCCTATTTATAAATATCATAATTCTCAATAGCATTTTTTTCGAATCAGATCCCGGGATTTTGGTCATGTCCATATTAAGATTTCTACTCGATATCCCGTCGCGTCGTGTTGTACCGTGAAATCCGATCACCGCTTGTAACTCTTAAATGGCCTAACGGATTTTCACCAAAACTTAGTTAAGAACACTCGATTAAGTCACCTTTCAAACAAAAAATAATTTAGTCATGATCTGTCGATCGATCGGCCACATACAGATATACAGACAGATACACACGTTAAACTTCTAACACCCGTCTGTTTTGCGTCGCGTTTATAAAGTATTTTACCCTCCCCGCAAACTGCCCATTTTCTATCGGCCAAATTATACGGCTGTCCTTATTTATTTTTACTAAATTTGTGGAGACAAACACAATCCGCCGTCTAAAATGTGTGCAGTCTGCGCGGGGCCTTACTGTACCGGGGTGGTGGCGTAATGGCGTAGTAGGCACGACATGACACGACACCCTTAGCGTTCTTGGCGTTAAAAAGTGACTTCCAAAAACTTAAACCATTTTTAAATGTAGACACTTTATTTACACTTAAGTAACCTAACACAATTTCTTTTATCTCTTACATCGAAAACAGTCAGCTTAATCGAAAAATTCATAGTAATTTTGCATTGCGCCCGATCCTAATCTGAGAAACAGAGTCCTAATCTGAGGTCCGAGTAGAAGTCGTACTATTTGTATGAGAAATCGGATGACGGAACTCTGATCTAGTGCACAACCTACCATACAAATTCCGATCGGACGCAGTGCGCAAATGCTCTAAATCATGTACTTACTAGTAATAGAAAATATATTTAATTCAAATTTAAATCGAATGAATAATAGAAATACACTAATCGTCATCTTCATTATAAGACGGTGAAGTGGGAGAATAATTTGGTGAAGTCGGGGAATAGGTAGTGGGGCCAGCGGAGGAGGGGGAGTAGGCGGGGGACGACGGGGAGTAGTTGGGCGACGTCGGGGTGTACGTCGGCGACGTCGGCGAATACTTGGGCGACGTGGGCGAGTAGCCGGGCGACGACGGCGAGTAGTTGGGGGACGACGGAGAGTAGTTCGGCGACGATGGCGAGTACCGCGTGCTGCCGCCGCCTGGGTGCTGCGGCGACGATGGCGAATACGCCGGGCTGGCTGGCGAGTACTGAGGGCTCGTGGGCGAGTATTGGGGACTGGTCGGCGAATATGTCGGACTGCCTCCGGCGACTGACGGCGATGTCGGCGAGTAATTGGGCGATGTCGGCGAATATTTAGGCGACGACGGCGAGTAACTCGGAGAAGTCGGTGAATAAGCGGGAGAAGTCGGGGAGTACGACGGACTCGTAGGAGAGTACGCGGGGGAAGTCGGCGTATAGTTCGGCGATGATGGTGAATAGCTAGGTGACGCGGGACTGTACACGGGGCTTGTCGGCGAATAGCTAGGAGATGACGGCGAGTAGCCTGGGGACGCGGGCGAGTATGCAGGGCTGGTCGGCGAATAAGAAGGACTCGTCGGCGAGTACGACGGACTAGTCGGCGAATAACTAGGCGAAGTGGGCGAGTAGCTTGGAGATGTGGGAGAGTACGCCGGGCTGGTCGGCGAGTAACTCGGTGAAGTCGGAGAGTAGCTGGGTGACGTGGGTGAATAGGAAGGTGACGTCGGAGAGTACCCGGGAGACGTCGGAGAGTAGCTCGGCGAAGCCGGAGAATACATGGGAGACGTAGGAGAATAATTTGGAGACGTCGGGGAATAAGAAGGACTTGTCGGCGAGTAATGCGGGGATGCTGGAGTGAGGCTAGGCGAAGCAGCCGAGTACACGGGGCTGGTCGGGGAATATGACGGAGAGGCGCCGGCCGGAGACGCGTAGGGCGACAGCGGCGGTCCGGGCGAGCCGGGCGAGCCGGGCTGCGGGGACCACGCACTGTACGCGGGCGACAGGCCCGAGGCATCTGATGCTCCGGATGGCGAGAACGACGGCCCGCCGGGTGTCATAATACTTCCAACTGTAACAAAAATAAACTTAGATTTCCCAAAATAAATTAGTGTAAACATTAAAACTATTTCGGAAGTTAAATCTCTAAGTTTAAATTAAGAAACGACACTATTAATGTTAGACGACAATCGAGTTTGAGGTTTCGGTGAATATACTATAGCATATTTCAGAAATGTTTAGGAGCTTTCTTTCATAATTTAAAATGGTAAATGCAATGTGTAAAAAAAAATACCAACCTTGGCCAGGTGACCAGACGCTGCTACCGTATCCTGGCGTGTTCTGATTAGACCAAGGCGTCATAAGCGGTGTCATAGATGGCGTGCCGACGCCGAAGTACATGCCGCCTCCGACTCCCATACCCACTCCGAGGCCTCCCATCTCCATGCCGTGCTTACATTTTTCGGCGTCAAGAAGTAAATCAAAACAACCTAAAAGCAATAATAGTTTAAATTAGTCTCTAAAATCATCTTATCTTTAAAATCATACTATATATTGAAAATTTAATAGTTATCTTACCTGTACCCATCCTCGGTAACTGTCCCATTATAATATTCTCAGATACACCTCTCATAGGATCAACTTCGGCATGGCTGGCGGCATCCAACAACACATCGACCGTTTCTTCGAAGGAACATCTCATAAGCGCACCAGTATCTTGCCTGTTGATGCCGTGACGAGTGATAGCCATAAGATGACCTTTAGCCGTCATTACGTCGCAAAGCAACGCAAGATGTCGGTAGTTCACGTATAGGCCGTAGAACTGCAACACAGCGTTCATTTCCTTTTCCACCGACTTCCGTACAGCCTCAATTCCTAGAACTTGGAATATCTCGCAGATATCGTTACTGAAGGTTCTGATTGGGTCGACATCTCGCTCAGATAACACCTTCATTAGCGAAGTGCCGTCAGTTTCCAACAACCATTCGGCAATGGCCTTGAATTCGCCTTGTTCAGTAATAATGATACGTTTCTTTGCCTCAGTCTGAGGTAAGTGCATGTATACCTTTCCAATGGATTCTATACCTTGAAGTGTCATGTCAGATAACATATTTGCTTCTATACACCTCAAGAACATATCGTCTTCCATTTTATCTACCGTCTCTTCGTCATTGTCTTGGAATTTACTTTCTTCATTATTCATAATTCTGATACGTAGTACAAGCTTTTCAGCATTGTCATCATTGAAGATACAATTCAAGTCATCTCCAAATCCAGCATTGATTTTCTCTGCAATCTGTTCCATTGTCAATTTCTTATCCGTCATCCTTTTACGATCTAATTCAATGCGTAAAAGCCAGGGTGAAATCTTTGTTGGATCAAAGTCTGGCATCTCATAGTAGACATTTACGAATTCTTGATCCTCTGCAATTACTGTATTCTGGGGATCCGGATCGTAATAAATAGCCGTGTTCGCAGTAACCTTACGTAAAGTGGTGTGTTCCAGTCTGCAGAGCACATTTTTAGCTTTCTCAGCATCTCGTGCCGCCCCACCAGTTAGGAACACAGTTAGTGAAGGAGCCTTGGGTTTCTTTGAAATGTTAATGATTTCTTTCAGACGCGGCACACCCAGAGTTACGTTTTTGGATGACACACCAGCAAAATGGAAAGTGTTCAGTGTCATCTGCGTAGCAGGCTCTCCAAGGGACTGCGCGGCAAGTGCACCCACCATTTCTCCCGGATTTACTTGCGCCTGTTGGAATCGGGTCTCAATTTCTCCGATTAACCATTCAAATGCTTCACTAGACAATCTATATTCTTCGGAAACAAACTTCGTGCACAGTGTAGATCTTACTAAGCATTGGAACAGCAAAGTAGCATTCTCATTAGCTTGTTTGGAAAGTCTGTCTTCACCAGCTACAATAACACACTTCTTCAGCAGATCCTTTACACCTTGAATTACTTTGATAGGGCTCAGATCAGTAGGCATTCTTTTATTTATATGGAAAATCTTTTGTACATTCCAAATCATTCTCTTGAAGTTACAAGGCAGCACAACCTTAGATTCACCACTAGGGAAGATCTGGCGTAAGATTTCTCTGTCCTTGTTTAGCTGTTCCCACTCACTCTCAAGGTCGGCAATAACATAACCGGACTCCGTTAGCTCTTTTATAATATCTTCATTAAATATCCTCTTCAAGTATCGCTCGTTTGATGGGTCAAATTTGAATTTCTTTTCAAAAGCCTTGTTTGACAGTTTTACAGTTGGCAGATTTTGGAACTCTACAGTTTCTCCAGCCAAGCCATCCTCACCATATCTCAATTGAATGAGTTGCCCTACAGAGTTCCGAACGGTACCATCATAATGAACCATTACAGACTCCATAGCTTTAATAAGACGACGCTGAATGTATCCAGTTTCGGCAGTCTTTACAGCAGTATCAATAAGACCTTCACGACCTCCCATAGCGTGGAAATAGAACTCTGATGGTGTCAAACCAGCAAGGTATGAATTTTCTACGAATCCTCTCGACTCTGGACCATAATCGTCCTTGATGAAGTGTGGCAAGGTTCGTTTACGGAATCCGAATGGAATTCGTTTGCCCTCAACGTTTTGTTGCCCTACACAAGCAATAACCTGGGAAATATTGATGTTTGATCCTTTAGAACCTGATACCACCATAGCCTTGAGGTTATTGTACTCAGTCAGAGATTTCTTAGCTGATCCGCCAGTCTTGTCACGAGCGTCGTTAAGAATACGATTCACTTGATTTTCGAAAGTCTGCCTTAATGTGTTACCAGGGGTTGGTTCCAACTCCATGTTATGAGCTTTTTGAATAACCTCTATTACATCATCTTTAGCTTTTACAATGGCACGCTGAATTTCTTGGTATGTTTGCGGGTCAGCAATAGTGTCTCCAATTCCAATGGAGTGACCTTCCAACAGTAGCCAGTTGTTAATTACAGTTTGAATATTACCATAGAATCGTCCAGCCGTTTCGTGACCCAGTTCCAACATACAAATATGAAGCAGAGAACCAGCTGAAGCACCAAGTGATTTTTTACATAATATTCCCATTAAGAGCTCCCCATGTTCCACTACTACTTTTGTGTCTCCTGGTGAAATCCACTTGTAAGGTCCATCATCTTCTTCATCAGGGTGTGTAGAATGTGTACGAATCATATTTACATTTCCAGGGATGATCAATGTGAATATCTGTTTACCAGTCCACAGTGGCTGTGGTTTTAAAATGCATGGTTGTGGTATTTTACCATCCCAAGTAGGTAAAAACATAAGGAGGTTCATAACTTGCTCCTTTGTTAAGAACACATCTCTCTTTGTCATTTTTCTTACCGCTGTTAGTGTATCTTGCACAATACCCATAACGGGCTTGTTTGCTTGTGGAGTGATGATCTGTCGAGGTGTTATGTGGATGTTCTCCACTTCTGCGCGTGTCTCCATAGACTGCGGCACATGCAAGTTCATTTCGTCTCCGTCGAAATCAGCGTTATATGGCGAAGTGCAACTCAAATTCATACGGAATGTTGACCATGGCAAAACCTTTACCCTGTGACCCATCATACTCATCTTGTGTAAAGTGGGCTGACGATTGAAGATAACCAAATCATCGTCTCTCAGATGTCGTTCCACCTTGTATCCATACTGCAGATGCAGATCTGACGGCTTTGGATGGAACCTCAAGTCTATCCTCTCTCCATTATCTCTAACAATGTACTTGGCCCCGGGATATTGCGCATTGCCGCGCCGCACCAGTTCCTGCATCCTATCAATGTTAAAAGGTGTTACCAACTCTGGGAATGTTAAATTCTGTGCAATAGATCTGGGTACTCCCACTTGATCAATACGTAAGTTGGGATCAGGAGTAATGACGGTACGTGCTGAAAAATCAACACGTTTTCCCATGAGGTTTCCTCTGATTCTGCCTTCCTTTCCTTTTAATCGTGCTTTGATAGCTTTAAGTGGTTTTCCGGATTTCTGCATTGCTCTGAAAAAAATAACAAATGGTTAATGTATAAAAATATAAATGAGTTTCGAAAAATCTAAGCTTTTATGGTAGTTAAAGAGACTCAAATAGAGACTTTTAGTCACAGCTTATTTTACAAAATACTTGTACACTCTGTCTATAGACTGCCCCCTTGCCCCCTATAATAAACCTGTAATCATCACGAGATCTTATTGTCAGTATCAAACAAAAGCTACCTAGATGTAAAATCGCAACCGTTCTCAAACCATACAGAAGGTTAGAAAAGTTTTGATACTTGCGTTGTAATTATTAAAATGTAGGACAAGTAAAATTTTTTATTTACAAAAATGTTTTTATTGAACTGAATACATAATTATGATTTGACAGAAATAACGTTCAAATTAAGATAGCAATTGCAGCTTCTTAACGTTAAAATATCTACATTATTGAAAATTCTAAAAAGCAAAAGTATCAATATTATTCAATCTATCTTTAAGTGCACTAGTAGCCATTTCTGATCCTGAGAGTCAAAGTGACCGATAAGTTGACAATTGTTTACGCCATTGTAGCATTTGAGCTCCTTGGGATTAGCGGTATAATCGCTTGTTAAACTGAATGGACTTGCATACTCTGCTCTCAGGCAAAGATGTGTGTCGTTATTAACAATAGATAAGCCTGCTCGAGTACCCATTGACTGGTAATTGTTAACGCAGAACAAAAGATAACAGTAGATAACAGACGGCCAAATAATTGTCCTAAACTATACTTATTAGTTAAGTGCTTGAAATTGACTACTAAGGTCTGTGGGAATCCAATTTGTTAATATTGTAAACAACGATTTTGTAATTATTCCAACACAATAATTCACTTAATTGAATTAGAAACATATGCAAATGTATTTCGAAGTTTCAACTTGATATGTCATCACTTTTTCCAGCAATACTCGTTTGATTAACATTTTTAAATTTGATAAAAAAAGATCAAAGTGAGGTTATTTTTTTAGGTTAGAAAGACATTTTGTAATTTATCGTCATCATCATCATCATCATCAGCCTATAGTAGTCCACTGCTGGACATAGGCCTCCCCCAATGAGCGCCATAGCGCCCTGTTTTCAGCTTGCCGCATCCAGCATCTGCCTGCAGTCTTTCGCAGATCGTCATCCCACCTGGCCTGAGGGCGTCCTACACTACGTTTGCCGAGTCGCGGTCTCCACTCAAGAACACGTTTACCCCAGCGGTTGTCGGTTCTTCGTGAGATATGGCCGGCCCACTGCCACTTCAGCTTGCTGATTCTTTGAGCTATGTCGGTAACTTTGGTTCTCTGTCGGATGTATTCGTTACGAATCCTATCCTTCAGAGAAACTCCGAGCATAGCTCTTTCCATGGCTCGCTGAGCGACTTTGAAATGGTGGACCAGCCCTACCGTGAGTGTCCACGTCTCAGCTCCGTAGGTCATAACGGGTAGGACGCACTGATTGAAAACCTTCGTTTTCAAGCATTGCGGTATGGATGACGAGAAGACTCGACGTAGTTTCCCAAACGCTGCCCAACCTAGCTGGATTCTCCTCCTGACCTCCTTCTCGAAATTGTTTTTACCTAACTGCAGAATCTGCCCAAGGTAAGTGTACTCGGAAACAATTTCGAGAAGGTGGCCATGTACGACGACCGGTCCCGGATCAATGTGGCCATTGATCATGACTTTGGTTTTATCCAAATTCATGCCAAGACCGATGCATCGGGAGGCCGAGGCTAGGCCATCCAGCATCTGGTTCAGCTCCTCTAGCGACTCCGCCATTAAGACTATGTCATCAGCGAATCGCAGGTGTGAGATGTACTCGCCGTTTATGTTAATGCCCTTTCCTTTCCAGTCCAGCGTCTTAAACATATCTTCCAACGCGCTCGTGAACAGTTTCGGGGATATGACATCCCCCTGTCTCACTCCTCTGCGCAATTGGATGGATTTAGACTGCTGGCCCTGTACTTGGACACTCATGGTGGCGGACTCGTAGAGACATCTCAGCACCTCGATATAACGATAGTCTACTTGGCAACGCTGTAAGGATTCCAGAACAGCCCAGGTTTCGACGGAGTCGAAAGCCTTCTCATAGTCCACAAAAGCGAGACACAGGGGCTGATTATACTCTTCGGACTTCTGTATAATCTGCCTCACTGTGTGAATGTGGTCTATGGTGCCATATCCTCTTCGAAACCCGGCCTGCTCCGGTGGCTGGAACTCGTCGAGTCTCCTGGCGAGACGATTCGTGACCACTCGTGAGAACAGCTTATAGACGTGGCTCAGGAGTGTGATGGGTCTGTAGTTTTTAAGGAGGGTTTTATCTCCCTTCTTAAAAAAGAGCACCACCAAACTCCCGCTCCACGCCTTTGGAGTTCTCCCACTGTGAAGAACGGTGTTGAAGAGCTTCTGTATCTCCTGTATAACAGGGGCTCCTCCAGCTTTCAAAAGCTCTGATGTTATTCCGTCTTCACCGGGGGCTTTTCCATTCTTGAGCTGCCTCAGAGCGATCACGATCTCGTCTTGACTGATTTCTGGTAGTTCGTCGGTATAGTGGCGTGTCAGGGTGGCTCTAGAATCATGGCCGTCTCGTTGGGGACGGAGGGCATGTGCAGCGTATAAACGGCCATAGAAATCCTCTATCTCGGTGGATATCTCCGGCCTCGACAATACGGTCCTCCCGTCGTGCGTTTTAAGCTTCGTCAGGTGGCTCCTGCCAAGCTGCTGAGTGAATACTTTGGAACCTCGGTTTTGCTCTATCGCCTCTTCAATGATGCGTGTATTGAAGCTCCGGAGGTCGCGCCGTACCATCCTCGCAATTTGCTTGTTCAGGTCTGACCTCTCTGACGAAGTCGCTTGGGTGGTTTCCCGTCTTTTTGTCATCAGCCGAAGAGCCTCATCCGAGAGTTTGGACTTCTTGCCAGTACGCTGCTTTTTGCAGAACTTGATGCCCTCGTCCCTTAACGTTTCGACCAGATTGTGTAGGGTCTCATCAGCGTCATCGGTGGGTTCCAAGGCAACAAATCGATCTCCGAGAAGCTGCTGAAACTTCTCGGTGTCCGCCATGATTTGGATTGGGTTAGGTCGGAGCGTGGACTTCATCAGACGGTTTCTTTCAAGCTTCAAGTTGATATTCAGAGAGCCTCGGAGCAATCGGTGATCAGATCCGGTATTGAACCTGTTGATCACTGAGACATCCCTGAATATGTGCTTGCTATCCGTCATGATGAAGTCGATCTCATTCTTAGTCACAGTGTCGGGGCTTTGCCATGTCCACTTCCTTTGGGGCTGTTTCTTAAAGAAGGAGTTCATTAAGAACAGCCCCTCTTTCTCAAGAAAGTTGACTAGCATTTGCCCCCTGTGATTCCTAACTCCATAACCATGCGGGCCTATTTGGGATTCGTTGCCCATCTGGATTCCCACCTTGCCGTTAAAGTCCCCCATAACAACGTTGAAGTGAGCCTTAGTGGTGTTATGCAAGGCTTTGGATATGTCTTCATACATATCCTCCACTTCATCATCCGAGTGTGCCGAGGTCGGTGCATAGACCTGAACTACCTTCATGCTATACCGCTTGGAAAGCCGAAGGATCAGGTACGCTACCCTGGTCGACACACTGGAGATTTCTTCAACGTTGTTAGAGAGAGCCTTATTGACGAGGAAACCTACGCCACCCTGGGATGTTCTATCACCCTCGCGAAAGTAGAGAAGATGGCCTGAGTCTAGGGTTACGGTGTCCTCCCCCTCTCTACGGACTTCACATAACCCTAGAACATGCCATTTAATGTTCTCTAACTCCACTTCCAACTGCGCTAGATGATGGTCAAGCCTCAGAGTGCGTCCGTTAAACGTAGCCAGGGTCAATTTTTTAAGCAATGAATGGTAGCCTGAGGTAGCCCGGGGATTCTTAGCACCCCCTGCCCCACCGTTACCATGGCCGCTACCATGGCCAGGAATAGCGAGGCGGCCGGGAACTGGGGGCCATTTTCTGTTGGCTTTAATTTTCATTGTTGGGGTTAATGCCCATAATCCCCACGCTGGGCATGCGGGTTGGGGATCGCAGTTGTTGGAGTTGTTCTGCAGGGGGCGCTGCTGCCCGTCCCCCCGGTGTATGTCCCTTAGTCGCCTCTTACGACACCCACGGGAAGAGTCGGGGTGGTACAATTCTAAGCCGGCACCACACGGCATTTTATCGATTATGTCGTATCGTAATTTATCGATTATGAATGAATACATAATTCATTTTAATTAATGAAGTAATTTAAAAAAATGTTATTAGTAATTAGCTCTTGGATTTGTCATCATTAATCAGTCGACGATCGAGTTGATAACACATTTGTTTACATTATTAACAAACATTTTTTCCTCCTTGATGTATTCTTGGCGCGACAACCATGGCACAACACGTGCCACGTGCGAATGAATACAAGTTATACGGTAGACAGAGAGGCATAAAGTAGGCAAGTTTCTCATTTTTGTTAGGAAGAGAAATTCTGTACATTATACCTTGTTTAACGAGACAAGATAATATAGCGTCCTCTCTTTTGCACTTTTGTATGCATATGAAAAGGACAAGAGAAAGCGGTGGGCGTGAACAATTGTACCCGAATATTAAAGACACGCTTACATGCCGGCCGTCTTCTGGAATATTTATTTATTACTTTCAACTTCGTTATTTTTTTAATGTTCTTTTTAATACTTGATTGAGTGGGAGAATGTACATTAATTATACATTAAAAAAGTCAATTAACGTCTAATCAAATCAAATATATTAGGGTCATACACAGATTTAGGTTCTACATTGTCCCTTCTGTTCCTAAAAGTTAAAGTTGGTTTCAAAGCCCTTAACTTTCTGGAACAGGAGAGACAACTTTTGTTTCTGTGACTATGTATGACCCATTAATTTCTTTACTTATTATAACAAATATCCCTTAACATTATGATAACAATTCAAATGAGAGCACTGAACACGCGTGCACACCAAACGAGAGAGATGTTGACGGAACTTTGGCTGCCACGTAAACCCATCCACATAACATCTTCACCACCCTTATCATTGACCAATAGAGCTTCCATTTTGCTAGTATTATGTTGTGTCGCTAAATGAGGTATAGTACTATTAGATATTTTGTGGCCACATCATCATAGAAAGAAAGCATTCTAGAAAGTATTCATATCATAGAAAATATTCAACAGCAGTCGGCCAACAACATACTGAGCAATTCACCCTGGATCACCTCCAGTAATTATCAAAAGTTGCCAGCAACATGAAGTGTATGCTAAGTTTTCTAGCAGAATTTGAGTTGGCAAAATAGGAGCATAGGCACCATCCAATTGCAGAAAACAGCTTACTATAACCCAAGGGCTGGCAAACTGCCGCCCGTTAACCAACTCTGGCCTGCAAAGGGCTAGGGAAATATATTTTAACAACATTGTTGTCTTGTTGTCACAAATAGGTGTTGAAAAATAGTTACAATGAAATTTTACTTACTTTGGCATTCCTGGCATATCATTGTCCACAAAAGTAGCTACATGGAACTGCAACATCCTAATATTATCAGCAAGGACATGAGCAGCAGCACCAGACTGTTCATTTCTCATCAACTCATTGTTGGCTTTGATGATGTCAGCTAGTTTGTGTGTTAAATCGTCCTGATTCTTAGCAGCTCCAAACATGACCACAGCAGGTCGTACTGACAGTGGTGGTACTGGTAGCACAGTGACTATCATCCAGTCAGGTCTCGCAAACTTTGGGTCCATACCCAAAATGAATGATTCTTCATCTGTAATTTAAAATATTTGCTTTTTATTTTAACTGAAGAACCAAATGGGCTCTTAGGAATGCACTAGGCAGGTCCATATTTAATGGAAATCAGAGAGAGTGGGGCACCCAGGCCACCTGATGGTGAGTGGAATCTGTGACCCATAGGCATTTGCAAACTCAAGACTGCAATCTTAAGATTGCAACTGGTTACACTACAGATTTATGAATTTACAACAGAATTCAATACATAAATGAGATAAAATTACTAATTGCCCAATTTATAAATTTAGCAACAGAGATTTTGGGACCTATTCTTTAAAGTTGTAACTTCTTTATTTAATAGCATTTGCCCACAACTCTTTCAACATAGAACTCATCCATCGTTTTCCCTTAGGAACTTAAAATAATTCCAGGACAAAAGGCAATCCAAGGGGCATAGGCTCTCTGTATGCCGAATTTTGTCCAGACTTATGACAAGTATGCTTTCTGTCCTAAATAATGTAGTGGTTTCCAAAGAAATTAATTCCTGGGTGAATCAACTTTTTCTTGTTGTTATTCTGTCCCCTTGTCTCCTGGACAACTGTGATAGAGTTTCTTAGAAAAATTGTATTAATATACACTTCTAATATGCTTAAATGAAAACCTATAAAATAACGGGCTTGTAATGCCCACAGAAACTGATGTTTGGTGGATTTATATATTTAAAAATCATAGTTTTAAACAGTTGTCCAAGAGACGTCACCATGGCAACGAGGGACAAAAAATAGTTGATTGACCCTCCTACACTAATTAATTAGCAGCAGAAAAATAGTAGATTGTACAACAAGTGCATATAACACACCATTTTACACGAGACGTTTATCCATCTAAGTGAGCTTGCGAGCGAGGATGGATATAAAGTCGAGTGTTAAATGGGTTTTATGGATGAGTTGTACACTCTACTTTTCACTTCAATTGAGAGGAAATGAAACAGCAACATGATAGAAATAATAATAATAAATGCGACAAAATAAAAATTATAAGTTTATTTCTCAAAGCTTTATTGTGTACTTTGGCTGTTGGTATCCTTGCCATGGTCTTAGATTACTAGCGAAACGAAATAAAATAAAGATGTTATTCAATGAAGTTAAAGTTGTTCGTGTAGCTGTTGGACCGATTGCCTAGGTCTTCAACGAAGATTTTACTATATGCACTAGAGCATAAGAAGCGACTTTATGTCGCCTACGCACGACATAAAGACGAAATTTACGAGCATGAGAAGTGAAAAAGTACTTTATAATATTTTATGGGCTAGACATGTCTGTTACATGCATAATATGGAATGTTAGGCCAAGGTTGTCACTGAATGGACCCACTACATAGCCACCAGAGCAGAGGTAGACCAAAAAGATGGCAGGAAGACTTGGACACCTTTCAAGGTGAGCAGCAGGAGCATCCATTCAAACATTTAATACCAACCTGTTATATGCTTTAGAATTTCCCATACTCTTTCAGCAGTAATAATTATTTTCTTTTCTTGAGAATCTTCATTAACATGTTTCCACTCTGCAGAAAGGTCTAATCCCTGCCTCCTAATAGAGGGCTGGTAGTGACCACAACCTCCATGTCCTGAGCCTTTTTTGGCCTCCTCACCCTCTTTTCCAATATCCATGTCTTCACCACCTTCACAAATGTTTTTACCCTTACACAAGTCATAGACATAAGTTAATCTTTTCCGGGGCTGTCCCTTTGACTTCATTACAACTTCCTTGATCTTGGGATTTGTCTACAATAAAAAGTCAAAATTAGTAAGAGCCCACTTAGAACAAAATGTATACAAAATACATTGGTTTTGGTGTCTTACCGGACTGACTAGCAGCTTAGAGCAATAAAAGCAGACGCATCTTAATATTTTTATTGTCTTTGTTATGAAGCCAATGTGGAATACAGGCTTGGCCAAATCAATGTGACCAAAGTGTCCCGGGCATTCCGTCATGTTGCCCGCGCAAGTCTGGCACCGGGAGCTTCTGTCAATCACCCCTTGTCGAGGATCCATAAGTCCACCCAACTTTGGCCTTCCGCCTTCCATCGTCTCGGGGAAGCGGATACCCCCTTCCGTGACTGACATACGTCGCTAAGGAAAATATTATGTTTAGTCAGATCTTTGATTAGGGCAACTTCATAATGTAATGTACAAGCCCAGAGCTTAGTTTGGGACTAGGTCAATTTGTGTGAGATTGTCCCCTGATATTTATTTATTATTATTTATTTATTTATAATGTACGTAAACCTCAGTAAGAAGTGATTCTTACTGATTCTTAAACAGAAATAACAAAATAAAAGTACGAATAATATGATAATTTATTTGCTCATATAATAAAAAACAGTTAACATCACAATACAAGCACAACTGCGTGATCGTTGGTAGACGTCGTATGGTTATCAAACCAGAGGCTATAACGACAACTTAAGTAGCGAACATTAGAGGAACAGGCGTAAGAAGGGACTAAAAACACTACTTACTATTTCATCTGGCGAAATTATACCGAATTGCACTCTTTTTACTTGGCGCAAAGGCGCCTTCGAATCATTCGTGGTAGCCATTTTGTATGGCTCTCACTCACTGACTGACCACAGATTACAAGGGTCTAAAGTGACAGCGCGAGTGACATGTTTATAGTGTTTATAGCCTAGCAAAAAAGTCGAGCGTGTGGTGATAGCTGGAACTACAATATTTTCAAATGGCAACTAGCACAGTTTAGTAGAGTAAACTTTGGATCATGTTGCCAATTTAATACCGAACAGCATCCTCATTTTTTTGCTCGACTTTTTTTTTTTGCCATACATTCTCGCGCTGCCCACTTCCCTGCTCAACATGGCTGAGTGAACCCTATTTACACTCATCCCCTTCCACTGCTCCTGCCGCTGCCGGAAATATTGCCCTGTGTTCACACTCAGACTTCACACCTCATAAAGAAGTATGAAGGCTGCGTGTGTACACTCACTCGCGTCAATGTTGCCGAAGAAGTATTTAGGGCAATATTTCCGGCAGTGGCAGTGTAAACGGTAACATCGACGCGAGTGCCTCGATGTAAACAATTAATAAGCTATGTCTACACCTGTGCGCTTTCAAGCTCAACATGCGATTTCATCTTTCAATTCGTCTTGCGTCAAGCGCAGGCAATATGAGGGTGACACTGAATCTTCAATAAAATCCAATGTTTTGACTTTTTCCTCCGCCATTTTATTTGCAAAATGTTGCACGTCAACCCAACGGTGACGGATCAGCGTGCGCTACAGGTATGCGCTGCTATCAAACCAGTTTGAGCGCATTCGTTATTGCATGCGATGTGGTTGCAGCGGCATGCGTCAGAGGAAAGCGCCAGTTGAACTAGAAAGCGCACAGGTGTAGACATAGCTATACAACGTGAAAATCCTATGATTAGGTATAGTATGGTAAAAAAGTCGAGCGTGTGGTGACAGCTGAAACTACAATATTTTCAAATAGCAACCAGCACAGGTTAGAGTAAACCTTGGATCATGTTGCCAATTTCATTCCGAACAGCGCCCTCCTTTTTTTGCTCGACTTTTGCCAGGCTATAGCTATGTCTACACCTGTGCGCTTTCATGTTCAACTGGCGCTTTCCTGTGACGCATACCTCTGAAACTACAGCGCATGCAATAACGCATGCGCTCAAACTGGTTTGATATAAGCGCATACCCGTAGCGCACGCTGATCCGTCACCGTTGGGTTGACGTGCAACATTTTGCAAATAAAATGGCGGAAGATAAAGTCAAAACATTGGATTTTATTGAAGATTCAGTGTCACCCTCGTATTGCATGCGCTTGACGAAAGACGAATGAAAGTTGCCGCCGCAAGTTGAACATGAAAGCGCATAGGTGTGGACATAGAAAGAGTATTAACTTGGATCGAGATTGCGAGAGAACACGTTTTCCTGCACGGCTAGCACAAGTGGTCCGCGACCTGTATGTCGCTCGGATCACCCTTTCTAACTCGTCTGTAACGATAGACGTACTGAGCGACAAGCGAGAAAATACAAGATGTGCTAGCCACTCTGCAGTGTGACTGACGCACCGCGCTAGCTGTTTAACGAAGCCTTAAATTTTTTATTGACTGTATCAAAAGTCCGAAGTCAAAACCCCCAGGCACTCCACTATAATTTGCGACCTTCCCCGGGATTCAAGCTAACATAGTAGGCACATACAGTCAATCGGTAGGCCGAATTTGTGAACACTTACCCAACAAACGAAGTTCGTCCGCGTAGAAGTCGTTTATCGCTATTCCCAAGGGAACTGTTCAATTTTTCCGGGATAGAATGTATCCTATGTCCTTCCTCAGGAAACTATTTGTCACTTGCCAAATTTCATAAAGATCCGTTTTGTCGTGAAAAGTTAACAAACAAACATCTTGCGTGACGTTCGTTATTTATAATATGACTATGGATTAATGGAATTTGGAATTTATCGCTGCTGCCAAGGCGTACAGTGCTATCTTTCTACGCAAAGCTTTTTAATTATGTAAGACAAATAAAACGATTTGTTTCACTGTTATTATTACTTAAATATTATTGCAAATTCATGTTTATAAATATACTTTGGCAGAACAAAAAAATCTAGCTCTCACAATTATTATACAAAGGTGCCGTTACATAGTTTATTACTAATAAAATGCGTTTATTGTTGAGGTTCAGTTACACTTTACTACTGCTGGAAGCACTATTAGTATTAAATTCTAAAAAATCCTTTAGGAGCGTCGTGCGTCTTTTCTCTGCTATATCCATTTGATTTTCTAAATCTCCTCGATCTGTTGTTTCTGCTCGCTCTACCTTCCATGATAGATTTTCGATTTCGGCTTCCAACTGGGCCTGAAATAAGAACATTCAAATTTCACTTTCATTTCTTTGCATTTAGTCAGTCAATTGTGAGTCATACTCGTGCACCTAGAGAGTTCTGTGCCGCCACGCAATATATATTTAAATTTTTATGTTATGTATTTACCAAATTCCCCCCTTGTTATTTGACGTTTAGATTTTTTCATTAATTGTTATACCACATATTCTGCAAAAAATCAACCGGCTATCTATTACGGTTCAAAAGATACACCTCTTTAGGATTCCGTTAGGCACCCTTTCGGTACGGAATCCTAAAAAAGGCAAGATAATCGTCTAAAACCTCACCTGCTGATATTCAAATAGTTCTTTTCTGGGTCCAACTTCCATATAATAAGCATATGGATAGGTATATTGTAGAGTATATCTACAGCGTTTCAATAGTCTGGTAGAGTCCCAAAGGTATTGCCAATCAATCCAAGTACCCTCACCAGCCATCACCTAGGGAGAAAAATATGTACTAATCGTTCTATTTAAACTTAAGACTAGATAAAAATAAGAAAATGTGAGATAGTGAGAAATTCGAAAGAAAATATAAATACGCGGAATTAACAATTTTGCTTAATTAATAAATAACCACGGTAGTGTAAACAAACAGGATAAGGGGTATCTAGTGGTCACTTTTGTAAACAAACAGGATAAGGGATATCTAGTGGTCACTTTTGTAAACAAACAGGATAAGGGGTATCTAGTGGTCACTTTTGTAAACAAACAGGATAAGGGATATCTAGTGGTCACTTTTGTAAACAAACAGGATAAGGGATATCTAGTGGTCACTTTTGTAAACAAACAGGATAAGGGGTATGTAGTGGTCACTTTTGTAAACAAACAGGATAAGGGATATCTAGTGGTCACTTTTGTAAACAAACAGGATAAGGGATATCTAGTGGTCACTTTTGTAAACAAACAGGATAAGGGATATCTAGTGGTCACTTTTGTAAACAAACAGGATAAGGGATATCTAGTGGTCACTTTTGTAAACAAACAGGATAAGGGATATTTAGTGGTCACTTTTGTAAACAAACAGGATAAGGGGTATCTAGTGGTCACTTTTGTAAACAAACAGGATAAGGGGTATCTAGTGGTCACTTATGACCACCTTCTCTCGCGGCCGCAAGACCGAATCGCCAACAAGCAATGTAAGATAGATAAGCATAGCTAGGTCAAATCTTGAACGATTACTATGTGACTGTTTCATTAATTACCTTTTGATTTATACGGGTTTTAAGTATTGCCAAAGTCCGCTCCTCCAGTTTAAGAGATCGTGCATGATTTTCCCACCTCTCATAGTAATGCAAATATTTCTTCAATGCCTCACGAGCCTAGAACAAGTTACAAAAAACATTATTATTTTAATCCTTCGTTCAAAGAAACCAGCTTTGAATAGCGAGCTTATTGTGCTTAGCTCTGACCTCAAGTGAGCTCGACACACATAATTATTACAATGATATTATGTAGTGCAAGCATTATATTAATTGTACTGGAAAGCCCTACAATACATACCTGTGCGTGCTGATTATCGTTAGTTAAATTAGGATCTTCTTTGTATCGACTGCACTCATAGTATTCTGAGCCGTGCGTCTTCCAATCGCCGAGGCAAACCCAACAAAAGTCATGTCGGCAAGCCCAGCACTGCATGTGATTGCAGCCCCCATTCTTCTCTATGCATATCTGGCACTTAGGGCAGTCCTTAAATAAATCATACATAAAGACATATTAGACATAAACATTAGGTTAGTCACTGCACACTACTAACTCAAAATGATTATAGCAAGCAGCATGTATAGTTATTTTGTAAAGCACTAGGAACTTGCCTTCGCTTTGGTTAATTAAGTTAAATCTCTTTATAAAATGATTACTGACTTAGGGCCGTATTAATAAACTGATCTTGGGCGAGATGCCCGTCACAAGATGCGTCAAAAATTACAGTTTTCTATAGATTGACGTTTACTTTGACGTGTCTTGAGACGAGCGTCACAGTCGAGACGAGTTTATTAATACGGCCCTTCGTGTAGATGTAGATGGGCATGTTACCTTAGTATGTGCACTGATATAGTTGGCAGTCTCAGAGTCGTCAGCACACTTGGTGAGCCAGCGGCGAATGGTGGCGCAGTCGGTGGGCGCGTGGTGCGGAGCGCCGCACGAGAAGCACGTGAGTAGCTCGCAGCCCGCGCACTCCACGCGGCGCGCGCCCTCACGCACCCACGCCTGGAATATCCACTGGCCAAACAAGATATTCTATGAGTAAAGATACAATGTGCTAACGATGAACTACAGATATTTAAACACTGCAAGAGTCTACCTATCCACCAAAAGTCAAGTTTAACTTGATTAAAGAACAATTTTTTGACTCGACCTACCAAACCTTAAAATCTAACATGAAATGCACTCGAGCAGTCTCCAACAGAAAATTAGCCACTACTGGATATACCAATGTCTATGGACAGAGAACCAGCGCCTACTTGATTCCTCATCTCATAAATAGTTTATAAAGGTACGCAGATAAATGAAAGTGACTCAGCAATATTTTTAGGTATTACTATAGATAAATTCTGCAACTGGAAGCCTCATGTTCAAACCCTTTGCATTAAACTTGACAGATTTGTATATGTCCTTAGTAGACTACGCTCCGTTGTTTCTGAAGCTGCAGCAACAGCTGCCTACCATGGTTATATCTCATCAATAATACGATATGGACTGATCTTATGGGGTAATTCTGTGGATGCTATCCGTATTTTCAAAGCCCAGAAGAAGTGTATCCGATCAATATGTGGGGCTCACTTTTTAGACAGTTGTAAACCTTTATTTAAGAAAAAAAATATACTACCCCTGCCGTCTCTATATATTTTTGAAATGTGCATGTTTGTAAAAAAAACATATATACTTATTTAAAGTGTTACCTAATAAGCGGAAAAAAAATGTTATACTAGCCCCTCCTCAAAGACTCGCACTGTTTCGAAATAATGCCTATTGTATGGCCATTAGACTATACAATAAAATACCTGGTAATTTTAAGGAACATTCAATCAATAAATTTCAAAGACTGTTATTTAAATACTTAATAGATAATTGTTTCTACACTGTTAATGACTTCTTAAACAATGAATGTAAATTAGAATGATTTTTATAATATTTTTTATTTTATTTGAATATGATTTTCTGACAATAATTTTAATTCTATTCATTTTGACTTAAATGTAAAAGATCATGATATTATGTTATTATTTTATATTTGTACGCTGGCACAGCAGGACATGTTTGGCACCTCATTATCATTTTACACCTGTTCTGACCCATGTTTAATGCAAATAAATTATTCTTATTCTTATTCTTCTACGACCTTGATGTTAAATTTAGAGATAGCGTTACTCCCAATAATATTAAGTATAAACTTAAATCTTACTTTATAAATAAGCTGTAAATAAAAGTGTGTGTGTGTATAATTATGTAGTGTTTTAGAGCGTATTACCCCTAGCACAAACCCTTGAGTGGTTTATGAAGTGTTTTTTTGAAATGTAATTATATATTTATTGTACAATAATATAAAAATATATATATATATATATATACTTTCAGGCAAGCAAGGTATAGAGCATATTTTGGTTTATGGTTTTACCTGGCAGTTTGGACCAGGACAAAATCTTAGTTGTGGATGTGACTTGACATGGTCCTTGAACATAAACTGCTGGTAGCGTTCTCTGAGTGCTGGTTTAGCCACGTGAGAAAGCACAAAGTCCTCTGGGGCCCTCACTTCACAGTCCTGTGCCATACATTGAATTGTGTTTGATACGCCTGAAAAAGAATCAGTACTAATTGAGGTAGATTAAGATATCTCTTACATAATACAGGGCATCAGCTCAGAGCGACGGCGGAAGAACGTCTCGCACGTCAACGGGGCCCACGAGCAGAGTCAGCAGGCTTACTGTTCAACCATCAACCCGCACTGAACGAGCATGGTGGGTTTACCGTCCAAACCCCACCAAAATGAAACGTAAACCTAAAAACCGGGCCCTAGTGCCCGGTAGCTCCGAGGATGCTGCCGATGTCGGTCGGCGTTGTTATCACCCAACCGTCAAATGTCCCTATATAATGTCCTAAATTTTTGATATTGTCGGTCTATCTGAGGTGCGAAGAGAAGAAGAAGACATGAGCGAGAGGATAATATGTATACTTTTCTACCACGGTAAAGCAGGTGGTCTTAACGGAGCTAGCTTTATCGTCGCTAAACGCTGGAAAGACAACATAGTAGAGTTCATCGCCTACTCCGAGCGGATCGCTGTGCTAAGCCAGGAAAAAATTGATCGACTATTATAAAAACCTTTACAACGATAGTAACCAATTTTATCTATTCCAACCTACCTTTGGTTACTTCTGCCCTGATTCCATCCCGCCCATAACTGGTTACAAAGTTCATCTTGCACTCTGCAATATGAAATACGGGAAAAGCCCCGGCGAAAACGGCATCACAGCGGATGTACTAAAGATAGGCCAACCCACACTTTTCCCGCATATCACCAATCTTTTCAACTCTATTTTAAAAACTGGTACCTTTCCAACAAATTTTTGTCATTCAAACATTATTCTTCTCCATAAAAAGGCCAAATTCGACTTAAATAACTAACTATAGACCCATTAGCTTTGTTTCACACATCTATAAAGCTTTCATTAGGCTGCATTTCCATAGAAGCGGGAACGAGCGGTGCGGAGAGGAGCTGTGTAGGAATCGACCATTTACATTGGTTGTAAACCACATCTCGTTGCCGCTCCGCTTCAATGGAAACAGTCAAGCGGAGACGAGATGTGGATTACAACCAATGTGGTTGGTCGATTCCTGCACAGCTCCTCTCCGCACCGCTCGTCTCCGCTTCTATGGAAAAGCAGCCTTAAGGTGAAAATAGAGTCGCATTGCGGGTCAATTGGATAGCAAACAACCTCCAGAGCAAGCAGGTTTCAGAACTGATCTCTCTACACAGTTCAACGTACCCTTACACCTAGCCTTTCTAGATTACGCTAAAGCTTTCGACAGCATCACCCACCAATCTATATTCGCCGCACTACAAGACCAGGGCATCGAGGCCACTTACATTCACCTCATTCGCAACATTATAACTCGAGCATAGCCAGTATTAAACTACAGTCACCCGGACCGTCATTTAAAATCAGGAAAGGCGTCAAGCAAGGTGATCCGCTATCGCCTAACTAAGCTGGTCAATGCCACCCTCGAGCAGATTTTTGAAAGTTGGCGGTTGGAGGGGAAAAGAAGGGTATTGAACTCGGCGAGAAGAGATTGACAAACCTGCGTTTGGCGATGATATCATCCTATTCTCATCCTCGGCTACGGAGCTACATTCAATGCTTGAAGATCTGAGCTAAACATGTGCGCCGCGCCTCTGCCGCGCCGGGTCAACCGTCGACGTAAAATCGGCGTGGAAAAAAATCTTCACTCTTTACAGCAAATTGTTTATTATTTCGTATGATTGTTTGATTTTAAATAATAAAATACTTTCTAAAAAGATTATATATCTTTCATTCCCATCTATTTTTTTTTCTATTTATACCTCACGCTCAAGACCAAGCTCAAGACCAACAGCTCAGAAAGTAGATTTCAAGCAGATGGAAGTATGGAATATGTCCATGAGTGAGTACATACTTAGGCCAAATTGTCTCCTTCCAGGCTCGACAAAACAAGGAGGTCGCAAGACGCACCGAGAACGCCTGGAGGAGCTATTGGTTGATGAAGGAATACATGAAGGGAAACCTTTTAATGTCACTTAAGTGTAAACTCATAGACATGTGCATTCTTCCAATCCTCACCTACGAAGCTCAGACTTATTCTTTGACAAATAGTCAAAAATCTGCCCTTGGGGTTTGCCAGAGAGCCATGGAGCGTAGTATTTTGGGAGTCAAATTATCAGACCGCATCACATATACCATACTATGCTCCAAAACCCAAATAGCCCAAGCAGCCGCTAAGCTCAAATGGGAATGGGACGGACATGTCTGTTGCATTCCGGAGGAGTTGTGGGCTAAAGTGTGTACCAAAGGGGTCCCACGCAATAGAAACCGGCGTCGCGACAGACCACGGCGACGTTGGCGAGATTAGCTTGATGCGTTTGATCAAGACTGGTGGGAGACAGCCCAAGATAGGGTTAAGTGGAAGGAAAAGATGGAAGACTTTGCCCAGCAGTGGGACATTGCAGGCTATTATATAATAATAATAAATAATCATTTAAAAAACATGCCTTATGTTTATTAAATCATTATTTTAATGATTGTTTAAATATGGTATAAATGCATCTTTAGTAAAAAGGAAAATGTAACAACACAAAATGAGAAGAATATGAAAATTACATAAATCTTATGAAATATGGAAGTTACAGTCAAATAATTAACCAAGTACATACAAACAAGACCAAAATAGAAACACAAAAAATTAACATCAACTCACTATTTTAAGCATTAGCTACTCCACCTGGGTGGCATCGTTAAGGGGGGTCTCAACCAAAAGGGACAACTACCTACAATCAATTGGTTGAGCCTTCATATCAACAATTAACTATTGTTAACACATTTGACTCCGGGTGCCCTGGCGCATGAACAATACCTGGGTCATTATCAAATTTTGTGCAGGTAAACTTGTCCCAACCTAAAAAAGTTGTTTCCGTTTACATTATCCATTTTCTGCGGTTATTTGAGTGAAATGATGAATTATTTGCAGTTAGCTATATACCACAGATAATTATTGATGATCAGAATCAAAAAATAATGCTTAGTATTTATATAATATTTGGAATAATGCATGGTAACAGAGTGGTAGCTTCATACAAATATTAACAGTGTTCTGTGCAAAATTTGATAATGACGCACCTGACGTGCCACCATAATGTTTTAGAGTAACTTTTTGGATGCAGAATTTGCATCTTTGGCGCGTCGGGAGTGGTACGCTCGGGCACATATGTTGCATCTCCAGAGTCAAATGGGTTAATACATAATGTGAAGGTGACTTTGATAGCGTTTGTGATATAAATGACACATAAGTTGTGACATCAATGACAGAAAAAAACTATCAATAACAAAAAGAAACAGACTTAACCAAACTACCTCTTTAGTAGGTTACCTTTCCTATATGGAAAACCAAAGCTTTAATCCAAAAACTTTGAAAAAATTGTTTATTTATAAGTTTTAAGCATTCTTACCTACTTATTTAATATCTCAGCTCAATAATTCTCATAAATATCTAGGTTAAAGTATAAAAGGTAAAAAGGTTGATAATATCTTAATTAATGGTCCTTTTGTTTTCCTTACCTTGCATAATTTGTACTTCAAAGTGCATACCCCAACAATCATTGCAGAAGTAATGTCCACAAGCAAGTGCACTATACTTGGTCAAAGGAGGAGTGTTGGCACAAACAGCACAAGAGGAACGGCTTGAACTGGCTTGTAATGAAGGCACTCGTGGCTTCACCCGACTGAATAACAGCACTTCATTTGCATTATTCTTATACTTATTTATAATCTCTTGAGCATTCCATTCATAGGCATGTAACATTACCTGTAAATTTCCATTTGTTTAAGTATGTATTTACATTAAATATATAATAAGAATAGACATAATTCACAATTAGAAAAGTTAAGACAAATTAATAATTTATTATTCACATAAACAACCCTGTAGGAACAGGGCAAAACATAAATTAAATACTTACATCAATATTTATCACATGAGACAGTTACCTACCACACAGTTATGTTTACCTAAAAGTATTAAGTACCGATACTTGATAAAAACACAAACCTTAGCGAGTGAAGGTGTAATCTGAAGGCTATTGCTGAGCAATTCTATTGATTCATTTAACAATTTCTCTACTTCTTCCACCTTGTGACAAGTGTATAAAAAATATTCAGGATCAGCCTTACTACGATCCACGGCTTCCATATCACAATCATCTTGTTCTCCATAATAATCGTAGTCGTCACCGTCGTTGTCCGAATATTCCATATCAGATTCCGCAGACATTTTGGAGAATTGTGAATTGGTTGGATGGGATCGAATCTGATGGAGTTAGGTTGGTTGCACATCAAGACGCCATAATAATATTTAAATTCACTGAAAAAATCAAGACATTTATAATGAAAGCAATGGCATGCATATACACAATCTGAAATTAACACTTTTAATTCCTTCTTACTTGTTTATTTCAGGAAAATCTATCGTTTATTTACTACCGTTTTCTGCCAAAAAGTTGACAAGGGTTTCTACTTGGGAAATTATAATTCTACTATAAAACCCCTTCCACACTATACAGCTTTACGCCCAATTTGACTAGATTGGCAATCGAATTGTGTAATGTGCATAGAAATATGAAATCGAAGGTCATCGGTTGGTCGGGATAGCTCGACTCGATTGCGTCCAAGCAAACCTGTGTGTGTGGACGCTAGTTGATCTTTTTTTTGACGTAGTCACCTAGTCACCGTTCAAGTGGCGTGCAGTGTGTGCAGATCGTTGTGTATTTTCTTGTAGTTTCAAGATGGATGACGAGGATAACGGCAACGATACCGAATGGCTTTAGAGGTGTAATAGAGGTTTTAGATCTTTATAAAGGTTTGCCATTCCTTTGTGATGTGTCATATCAGTTATATAAAAATAAGCAAGCAAGGCATAATTCTAGAGATATTCTCATCTATATTTGTAGTTAGGGCCAAAATCTGTTGAGGTTTTATTACGGCAGTAATATGAAGTCTTCTACAAGTGAAGATAGACACTCAAAAGAAACTGCCTTGTCTCGCTGAGAAGTCCTTGAATAAAATGCAGAACTACTACTACTACTACTATTCCTTGTATATTATTTTTACATCATTAATAAGTCATAAACAGAATGAAGTATATAGTTGCAAAAAAGAAGAAGATGAAGATGAAGAGTCAGAAAATACAATAAAGAATCAAATGACAAATGAACGAGGAAAAGAGAACTAAACATCAGAGAAAGCTGACCAAAGAAACGAACAGACAGAAATAAGTCAAGAAAAGGAAACACAAGCGGTGGAAAATGTAGAAGAACAAGAAAGTCATGAAGAGCATACGGAACGTAGACCACAAAGAATAAGAAAAATGCCGACTTATCTAGAAGATTATTATTTAGAAGAACAATTTCATGACGCAAACACAGTATTATATTTAATGTCGGATTCCAACCCTCTTACCTATAGCGAAGCTATTAATAAAGGTAATTGGGAGAAAGCTATAAATAGCGAAATTCAGTCACTACAAGAATTGAATACGTGGACAGAAACATTGTTAACTATTGGAAAGAAAGCCATTGATACCAAGTGGATATTTAAAACTAAGCAAGATGGTAGAAAGAAAGCGAGATTATTAGCAAATGGATTTCAAACAGATAACTTGTACAATGTTTATTCACCAATCGTAAGAGTTTCGACAATTAGAATGATGTTTAGTCAAGCAGTACAAGAATTCTCTCATGAAACAATTGCATGTACAAACTGCATTTTTAAATGGATACCTTAATACAGAAGTGTATATTAAGCCCCCAGAAGGTGTAAAAGTGTCAAAGGACAAAGTTTTAAATTTAAAAGATCTCTTTATGGACTAGGAGAAGAACCTAAATGTTGGAAGAACAGATTCCACAACTACATTATAACAAAAGGATTTGAACAATCCAAACATGATTTTTGCTTATATGTTAAAACAAATGTGTGGTTTCAAATTTGGGTCGACGATATATTACTGTCAGGAAAACAAACAGAAATAACCAAAACAATGAATCAACTTAAAGAAGAATTTAAAGTACGAGATTTAGATGAAAGTAAGGAATATTTAGGCATGGAAATATCGAGAGAAGATGGAAAATTAAAGATGAATCAAAGAAAATTGATAGAAAAAGTTCTAGAAAAAATTGTAATGGAAGAATGCAATAGCCCAGACCCCTATGGAACAGGGTGTATGAACTCTAAAAGAAAAAATAGATGATAATGTGCCTTACCGAGAGCTTATTGGATGTCTCATATATATTTCTACAATCTCACGTCCAGACATCACTTACGCGACATCATATTTAAGCAGATACTTAGACAAGCCTACGAAGAATCTATGGACTGCAGCAAAAAGAGTTTTAAGATATCTGAAACTTACATCAAGCAAATGCTTAACGTACACGAAGTCACAAGAAAAACAGTTGCTGTGCTTCACCGATGCAGATTGGGCCGGCGACAAGGAGGACCGAAAAAGCGTGAGTGGATGTGCGTATTTTTCATAATAATAACTTTGTGTCATGGTTCACGAAGAAACAGCAGATAGTTGCTTTATCTTTAGCAGAGGCGGAGTACGTAGCAGCAGCGATGGCTACATCAGAAGATATAATCTCTGACTTTGGTATTACTAACATTAAAACACGCCTACCGAAGCGCAATAAAAATGATTGAGTGCAAAATAGTAAACGCATCAAACATATCGACAAAATTTTTGTATCTCATATATGTCAACAAACGAAAATATTGCTGACATATTCACGAAACCCCTGGGCGTTATTAAACATAACAAGTAAGTAAACTTAAAGTTTTGTAATTCTATGACTACTCCTACATAATCATGAGTGATGTTGTTTTGTTTATCAGTAGTAATAATGTATAGCTGTTTTGTTAATGTTATGTTAAGGTTAACATAACATTAACAAAACAGCTATACATTATTAAGGCTTAGGCAAGTTTTACTTCTATATCTGTTTTATATCTAATGTCAACTATGTCACTCTGTTAGATAACAACTTGAGGAAACTGCCTTGTCCCGCTGAGAAGTCCTTGAATAAAATGCATTCCTTGTGTGTTTTTTTTACATCATTAATAAAATCAACCCTTATTTTTGCTTCTTGTTAAAGAGGCATCTTGACACAAGTCCGTTCAGCAGAGGCAACAAAATAAAACTAAAAATACGAACAGTGGAACATAGAACCTCCTCCTTTTTTGAAGTCGGTTAAAAATTGGTGATCTTCAATGTACGTGTGGTCGGACAATCAGATTGTAGCCAATTCAATTGGCAAATCTGATAAGTCGAAACACTTGCGCCTAGTAATTAGAACCGTACGATTAAGTTTAAAAAGGGTAACAGATGTTAGAGTATTGGGATTGTGTTAGCGCTTAGTCGAATTAACTGTATCGTTTGGTTGTCCTTGCATTGAACTAAGTCAGCGATAGGCTTAGCGCATCCTTGGCGCCTGCAGCGATAGGCTTAGCGCATCCTTGGCGCATAGCGGTTCCGGTCCCTGAACGTCAAGAACGTTAAGCGGCCCCGACCCGGGTGTATCGAACAGTGATACCAGTGCAATAAATAAATTATGCATACGAACAAAAGTATTTTCTCTTTAAATTCATATAACAAATAATTGTGGTCAAAATAAAGTTTGCCATCAACAAATTTAATTATTTTATACAGTTTATTTATAGAAAGTTGATTTCTTATAAATGTGGAAAGTACAAATACCTTGAATGCTTCAATTTTTTTTTGTTGACGGCAACACCTTTGCCATGATACCCCAACATATCCGCTCATGGTCTGTCGACCGATCGCAAACGCAAAGTAAAAAAAACGGCAACACCTTTGTTACATTTTTTCCGTGGGAATAAAAATTTAGGCATAGGTTAGGTTTGCAAATATTACAATTTAAGGGGCACCACACGATGCAATTTTACCTCCAATTTGACTAGATTGGCAATCGAATTGTGTAGTGTGGATAGAATATGAAGTGGAAGGTCATCCGCTCGACTCGAAATAAAACTTAAATTGTTGATCTTCAATGTAAGTAGGTACGTGTTGACAGACAATCAGATTGTAGCCAATTCAATTAGCCAATCAAATTGTAGCGTGTGGTTACCCCATTACTTACATTGCATAACGCGTAGGTACTGTAATACAACAATGCAATAAATAGTTCGCTATGTAATGTTTTGGAACTTATTGCATTGTGTATGTCAGTTTTACTCTTAATTCTTTTGAAATCAAATAAAGAAAATAAGAATAAAACAATAAAAAAACAGTAGCTTTTGTTTAGAGTCGCCTCACGGCATTCATGGTGCCAACACCTATTATTGTATAATTATTTCAAATAAATTAACCTCACATCAAGAAACAGTTTTATTATAACGACGTCCCGACGACCCCCACAGTACTTCGCCACAGAATAAGTCACAGAATAAGTACATTAATAGAAGCCGGACTTTAAGAAAGAGCAAAAGACGTATACTTGACCTTTTTCTACTTATGGTATTCATAACGAGTTAGAAAGAGATGTCCTTATATGTTTTTTTCGTTTTCCTTCGTGTCGTCACGAGGGTCTGTGAACGCCAGTGTTGTTGCCAAGTCGACAATAATATCGATATCGATTCAATTTTTCAACGAGTTTCCGGTGTTTGATTGAACTGAAATTTGGAATACGTATGTAAACCCGATGACAATGTAATACAATGGTGTCAATGAGCAGATCTGATGATAGAATTGGAAGGTGGCAATAGGATCCTCAGCTGTACTTAACGTAGACCCACCGAGATGGTCATTAGTTTGGTCAGTATCAGTGAAAAAAAACTACAGTTGTCAATAAAAACTTGTCCCTAAATGAAATTATTGACAGAAGGTTTTTGTCATATGGCAGAAAAGGAGAGAGCTAAATTTTATCTGACCGAAAGTGTTATCTGGAGATTAAAAAACTTGGCCCTCAAACATTATAATTTTGCTTTCATTTCATTAACTTTAGCAGCTTTTAACTTTAAGGTTCACAGCAGGTCAAGGATATTTCAAATATGTCCAAAAATTCAACAATGTTTTAGTTAGAATATTAGGGATAGCAACCAAGAAAAAAAGGGTTACAGGATCACTCGCGTGCCTGTCTGTTCCCTTGCCATAGTTTGCTGTATCTCTTCGGTATCCAATTTTCCTACTCGCCGAATCCATTCTACTATCAAGTTTTCATATTTAAATTTGACATCTAAAACCTTTTGGCAACATCTTCTAACTCGTTATGAATGCCATAAATAGAAAAAGGTAAAATATACGTCATTTGCTCTTTCTTATAGTCCGGTTTCTATGAAAGTACTTATTCTGTGTACTTCGCGATTGGATGTTAATTTTCGTTGATTTTTTTGCGTTGGTCGTTTGTTTTTTTTAGGGTATTACTTTACATTGTCAAACTTGTCATTCAAAGGTCACCTTGGTGAAGTTCATCTGTGACAGATTTAAATTCAAAAAGATTTTTAGATTTAATTTTGGTGCGTATTATAAAGATAAAGATAAAAAATAACATGCTGTGAAACTGAGCAATTGTTACTGTAATTTAAGTTTTAAAGATTTATTTTGGCAGTGTGTATTATCAGTGATAAATTGTGTTGTGTAAATTTTAGGTGTCGGGGGATAAATTTAACCCTTAATGATGGAAGTGGCTACGCAAAGGTTTATCGAAAGGGGCTCCCATAAGGGGAAGGGTCTCGCCGTGTTCACGAGCGGTGGGGACTCGCAGGGGATGAATGCAGCCGTGCGCTCGGTGGTGCGTATGGGCATTTACTTGGGCTGCAAAGTGTACTTCATCCGTGAAGGTTACCAGGGCATGGTTGACGGAGGAGACAATATCGAGGAGGCCAACTGGTCTTCCGTGAGTTCTATCATCCACAAGGGAGGCACTATTATTGGTTCAGCCCGGTGCATGGATTTTGTGTGAGTTTGTTTTTGATGATATGAACAAACACTATGTACCTATTGTTATAATCAATTGAGAACAAAAAGTATGGCAAATGTCTTTTGTCACGTATATTGGTTAATTTATTGTTACTTGTTAATTTCATCACACGTACATACATTATTTTTGGTTGTGATAAATGATGAAATATGTTTAAATATTAATTGTGTATGAAACTCTATTATATGCTATGCTATTTTACTTGAATTATAGTGTTATGTCAAAAAAAGCATTGATAGCATATTTAATATGGATAACAAGTAAAATCTTAGTGCAATAGAACTTTTTTTAAAACCTAAAAATAACTTGCATTAAATGAAAATTGCCAATAGGGAATATGCATTATTTTTTTTGCTTTAATAAAAATTAATTCATGTAACAAACAGTAGAGAAAAAATATTTTTCGAATAACTATAAAAATAACCAAGATATATGCCATCAAGGAGTTTATATGGCCGTACATACTGAACACTGACGTCACATTCCATGTTGGATGTCTCTGTCAGTAGTTTAAAATGCTTATATCATCCATATTTTTTGGACGATTTTAATTTTAATTTCAGTTTCTGTCATCTCTTTTATGGTATTTTTAAATTTTGTTAAGAAATATAATAAAAAATATTCATGCATATTCCCTATTATGATTTTGTCTAATTTATGGTCATTTGTTATGGTGGCACTAAATGCACTACATGTGGCAGTATTTGCCAAATATTGATCTTACATCTCTCTCATTTGACACACCGAATGAAAGAGATGCAATAAAAATGTTTAACTAATAGTAATAGCCAAGTGAAGCGCCACCATTACATTTATTTTATCCTACCTTCTGTCAGCAATAGTTTTGTTAAGGTATCAACTTTCCCTTGGAAAAAATATCTCAGATAAAAAAATAGCCTAAAAAGAACTAGCCTTTTAACTATGAAATACAGATAAAATATCTGTCAGTTAAATATATCACTCTACTTTTCTCTGTAATATGAAAGAAAATGAAAGAGTCAATTTATCTCACAGATACCATTATCTGGAGATGGAAAAATAAGCCCTAATTACTTCATGCTCTCTGTACTATTTAAACAAACATAATAGTATTTTTAAATATTGTATTTATTTATTTAATAGTATAGTCTAGGAATCCTAGGTATATCCTAGACCAGTGTTTTTCAAATGGTGGGATGCAAAGTTTTACTCACGGGGTCACCGCTAGCCAGAAAAGTAAAAAGCAAGGATTGTTGGTCTTATATGGTTCCACGGAAAACATAATAAAATTACGCTGTTCTTATCATAAAGCTGTGGAGGTCCTAAGATTTTTTTTTACTTGAATAGTGGTTGTGAATTGAAATAGGTTGAAAAACACTGTCCTATACTTATAGCAAGGCATATCATTACCAGTAAAATGATATCAATTTAATGTATGTATGTAATCACTTTATAATCTTAAAGAAAATAAAACAAAAACAAATTCAACAGAAAATAAGGCTCAGTTAATTAAACTTTTAACTATGCGTTTTTTTCCAGCAAACGAGAGGGTCGCCTTAAAGCTGCTAATAACTTAGTGACCCGTGGTATAACCAACCTAGTGGTGATTGGTGGAGATGGTTCCCTCACTGGGGCGAACCTCTTCCGCCAGGAGTGGGCTAGTTTGCTTGATGAGCTATTGGAGAACAATAAAATTACCAAAGACCAGAGAGAGAAGTACAAGTATTTGCATATTGCTGGAATGGTAAGATGTTTATTATAATAAATTGGTAAGACCACTATTAAGACTCCCATTCTTTTATATTTCTTAATACTTATTTAAAAATGCATTTTAAATTTGATTGATAGCCTCAAAATCAATTAAAATTAATATTATTATGGTTATTTTTCTCGCATTTCAATAATTATCTGCAAAAATCAATGAATATTTATTATAACATACTCAACATAACAATGGGTGATGCACACATTCAGGATACTTACTCAGTAAAACATATGAATGTTTTTTTCTTTATTTATTTAGGTGGGTTCCATTGACAATGATTTCTGTGGTACGGACATGACCATAGGCACAGACTCTGCTCTGCACAGGATCATAGAAGCCATTGATGCTATTGTGAGCACTGCCTACTCACATCAGAGGACATTTATTATGGAGGTCATGGGTAGACATTGTGGGTACGTAAAAACATGTCTACAGGATTATCTTTTATTTTTACATGATTTTATTGAAGTATAATTTGTGTTTTGTGTATATTCTTGAATATTTCAGGTACCATTCTTTTTTCTTATAAGGTTGAATTTATTCAATATAGAATATATAAAAATTATATATTTATAATTATATGCCCCACAATGCAATCTAAGCTTGCAAAAGGAATTGAGGTTTAGAAAAAATAGTATATATATATATGTATTTTTACTTTAGATATCTTGCTGTGGTTACGGCATTGTCATCTGAAGCGGATTTTGTGTTTATCCCCGAGGCGCCCCCCTCAGTTGACTGGCCGCATAAACTTTGTGATAAGTTAGAACAGGCAAGCTTCAACACATACATACCCTTGCCCTTTGCACCTGTTGGATTTTCGCATTATCTCTGCATTAATGGTTTGAATCCTATTTATATACCATTTCATAACTGGTATTTCTTTAGTTTTCTTGCAGTGTACACCGCCCTATGTACGGATGCTACTTATAGCTTTATTTGCGAAGAACCAGCGCCCCTCAATTGGGAGAAAAAGTTGTGTGCAAAAATAGCTGAGGCAAGGATTTAAATTTTATTTATGTGGGAGCAGGATCACTTACTTCATCTACCTTTATTTAATTCACTTCATATATCCAGTTAGTTATTTACTAGGGTTTTATACCTGTCCAATGGTGGTGTTTAAACTATTTACTTACTGATCATGAGGCTCAGAGACCAGGTGGGTGCGCTTGCATGATCGAATACCCGCGGGCCGCTTGTTACAGTTACCTGGCACTTGTGGCCGCTCTGGCGAGCGAGGCAGACCAAGTATTCATTCCCGAGGACCCTGTTCCCAATAATTGGGTTGAAAAGCTTTGCAAACGATTGACACAGGTACGCAAGCTTAATTGAGTGGCTCTGTGCACATATAACACGCAATCATATTGGGCAAATAATTATTTATTTTTGCTACAGTAGGCTCTGCAAATCATCTTATTGAATATGAGTATTTTGAGGCACTTGGATGATATCATTCTTAACCAATTCAATATAACCAACTGAAAGAAGATATTTCCAGTTACTTCATTGACCGCAATGCCAGGACGACTTGTAAAATTGCTGAATTAATTTATGTAATTGAACTGCAACTAGTAAAGTTGGATGAATTATAAAATATATCGGATCTGAGTTTGATTGTGTGTTGGTTGTCATCTTACGCTCTACCTGCTACATACTCGTTTCTTACATCATTGTGGCATGTGTATGCTTTTTAATAATTGCAGTCCTCATTTAAAGTAACGGATAAAATTCAATTCACACATTTAGCTTATAGTAAGCATTCGCACTAGATTTTAAACCGCTTAGTCAATTCATCAAATTCGTATACTAATATAAAATATTAAATGTTCTGTGCATTCCCAAATTCAGCCTTTTCAGTAAGCATGCTTCACGATTACGAATGAGTACGTAACAAGAAATGCGTAAAATACATAGAATTAATCATACATAGTTAATAGCCATAGTAAGGAATCTTTAGATATGTTTTGTTACTTTATGTTGTTTTTATCTGTTAAGTATGCCGCCTGCTACTCCTTCCTATTTATCCTGGTTGAAAATTAACAATAACTTACAAATACTAGGTACTTACAATAATGACATTCTTTAGAAGACAATAATACAAAACGCCGTTTACAGTTGTAACACATAATGACTTCAATAGGAGAGAAAATCGGGGCAGCGTCTGAACATCATTATAGTGGCGGAGGGGGCCATCGACCGCGAGGGCAAGCCGATCACGGCGGAGCTGGTGAAGAAGGTCGTGGTGGACAACCTGCAGCAGGACACGCGGATCACCGTGCTGGGACACGTACAGCGGGGAGGGTCGCCTTCCGCTTTCGACAGGATTCTGGTTAGGAATGCTACTCATTTAATTCTACTTACAAATATAATTAATGGAAGGTTTACAAGGATGACTCTAGAGCTATGTTTCGATGCTTGAGCGTGAATCACGCATGAATGATTGAACGCGAGTTTGTATTCAATTCGGCGGCACACAGATGTGGATGTCATGGATGAAGACATACTTAAAACATTATTTTATTTTATTTGATAGTTCCCGAGGTAAACGATAAATGAATTCTATGAGAACGTCGTGGTACATATATACTACTCTGTCAAGAAAGTACCGGGAAAAGATCAATAATACACAAACTGTTTGTTAATCATCAAAATTTATTTTATCACCTTCAAAGTATGCTCCTTCAGAAACGATACACTTACGCCAACGAATAATCCAATCATCAAAACATTTTTTAAACGCTGTTTCCGGAATTGAATTCAGTTCTCGGCGCGAATTCTCCTTTATGTCTTCTACCGATTGAAAACGGGTGCCACGAAGTGGTAATTTGAGTTTAGGAAAAAGAAAGAAGTCGGCAGGAGCCATATCTGGTGAATATGGTGGTTGCTCGATGGTATTTGTTGAGTGTTTGGTCAAAAATTCTTTCACAATGATGGCCTTGTGCGAAGGCGCATTATCGTGGTGCAAAATCCAAGAATTTTCATTCCACAAATCTGGCCTTTTTCGTCGAATTTGCTCTCTTAAATGCCGCATAACGCTCAAATAATATTCTTTATTTACCGTTTGACCTTCCGGCAAGAATTCCGAGTGCACAACACCGCGATAGTCAAAGAAAACAGTCAACATGACTTTGACTTTTGATCGACTTTGGCGTGGTTTCTTCGGTTTCGGTTCAGTTGGAAGGCGCCACTCCGAAGCTTGTTGACTAGTTTGCATGTCAAACTCGTAAACCCACGTCTCGTCACCAGTAACAATGCGTTTCATGAATGTTGGGTCGGAATTGACTCGTTCTAGCATGTCCTCAGCGACTCTCATGCGATTGAGTTTTTGGAGAAAATTCAGGTCTTTTGGGACTAGCCGAGCGGTAACATGTTTCATACCCAAATGATTAGTTAAAATAGTACGGATCGACTCGTGAGATACAGAAAGTTCGGCGGCTATCTCTCTCAAAGTTGAATGAGGATTTTCAGTCACTATTTCCTTCACTTTTGCGATGTTAACTTCAGTTGCAGACGTTGATGGCCTACCAGAGCGAGGCAAATCTTCCATCACATCTCGACCGCTTTTGAACGCTTTGTACTACTCATAAACACGTGTTTTTGATAAAGTCGAATCACCGTAAGCCTTCTGTAACATTTTCAGTGACTCCGAACACGAAATTCCATTGGCGATGCAAAATTTAAGACAAACTCTTTGTTCAATGTTTTTGTCCATTATGAAATTCGCAATACACACTAGATATGATATAACTAAAAACAGCACTGTATTTAATATAAATAACAGATGCAACTCAAACTCCGCGCCAAAATAGAAAACAGTTGTGCCAATCTAACAACAACAAAAAAAACAAAAATTTGAATTTGGAACCATAAACAAATCATCCATTCCCGATACTTTGTTGACTGAATGTACATTAACATCTCCCTAGAAACAACCGAGACTTTTCAAGAAAGTGGCGATAGTGTTGCGTTATCGTTTTTTTTGTCGTAAGCGTGAGCGACGTGGACGACGCCGCGCACGACACGAACCTCAAATCAATCAATTATTATGTACTTGTAATGTAGCAATTAAGTTATTATGTTAATGATGGGCACGTTCATTTCCCTTTTCATTTATTTTCTTTTAAATGAAAGCTAATACCACTAATATTATAAATGTGAAAGTTTTATGGATGTTTGGATGTTTGTGTTTCAATCACGTCTCAACGGCTGAACGGTGGATGAAATTTGGCACACAGTAGTCCTTGTCCTAGTTTGACACATAGAATACTTGTTATCCCGGAAAAAATAGTTTCCAAGGGAAAGCGATAAAGGCTATGTTATACTGCCGACCTAAGAAAAAAAGAGTATCTGCGAATTATTCACAGAAACACATCAAATCTATAAAGAGGTCGCATTTGTAATACCAATTCGTTTGAACATGTGCCTTTTCTTCTTATGAGGGCAGTATAGTACTTGATAAAACTAAAGTCGGTAGCTTAAACTAGTTTAGTGCTTTACATAAGAATTATAAGACAACTTGTTTTATGACTCGTATTGTCGAAAATAGAATCGTAAAGTGTATGAAATTGTCACGTCTAGTGGCTCACGAGCGTTTGTCAAGATCGAGATATCGAGTTCTTTATAGTACCCTGAATGTGTTAAGTGCTATTGTGCAATTACTGAGGAATACTCAACTGTTTTCAAGACTGCAAATTGACTCTTGGAATGGAGACAGCGCATTTTTGGCACGCGCTCGAGTCTCGACTGTGTTATTTGTATGCGATTTCAGTGAGAAACGGGGTAGGTACAGTTTCCCTTCTATTTTTTATAACTTTGTATTTCTCAAATGTAAAGTACTTACTATCAGCACAGCAGTACTTATATAAAAACCGATCAAGTGCGAGTCGGACTCGCGCACTGAGGGTTCCGTACACATTCGACCGGTTTTTAGTATTTGTTGTTTTTCTATAAGGTTTGTTCTCTAATCATACAAAAATTTACGCTTGTACAGTTCGCCATCAAATATATCTGTACATATCAGAGTGGTCAAAAATATCTGAACATGCACTCTAACGCCTTGACAATAGAGTCGTGTTCAGATATTTGTGAGCACCTGGTTTGCTGCAATATATATGATGGCGACTGTACCTATGTATTACCGTTTTTACGACATAACAATTACAAAAAAAAACTTAAAAAAAAACGTTTCTTGTGGACTCCTCTTATTATTTTACTTTTCGACTATTATATTATTCGCCTATTTTGCAAAAAAAAATCAACAGGCATGGTTTACGGTTCAAAAGATACAGTTAGGACGGACGGACAGACTTACGGACGGACAGCGTAGGCTTAGTAATAGGGTTCCGTTGGTTATAGGTTTTTATATATATTTTTTTGTTGTTGAATATTAGGTACCTACTCAAGTATGAGTAATCGCCGTACCGAGAAATAGTTGTGGATAATTAGAAAACGATAAGATAAAACTACTTTAATAAATTAAGCGATAGATCATCTAAAGCGTGTGGATTATTATTTTAAGAAAATGAATAACGTTTTATTTTAAAGAATAAGTATAATTTGATCTCGTTACTTTTTTTCGCAAAAAGTTTTTACGTTTTTCTGCATAACCGTAATTTCAAATCCATCCATCCAATCAGCCCACATTAACCTACTCCAGCTTCCTTTCTCTTGCACCAAGTTGCTCGGTCCTGCAATGGGTCCTGCGCTTGCCTCATCCAGCTATTTCCAGATGACAATGAGTTCATCAGATCATCGGGCAAAAGGTCTGCCAAGACTGCCAATTGACCTCTTCCTTTGCCGATCCAATCCCGTCATTTCATATAAGTAGTACCTACTTTTGTGAAATAAACATTTATGGAGAATACTCTTTGCATCGATTGATATTCGGAGTCCTGTCGTGATCAAGGCGGTTTAGTTGTAATGCGCTAAAATGGGCAACGGATTTACAATATTAAGATTGCGAATGTCCATGGGACTTATAGTCCACTTACCATTGGTATCTGTGCATTGGTTTAGGTATGTTTGCTTTATCAAATAAGATAATCCATAAGAGTATCCATAGACTTGAGGAGACACGCTACGATCTTCATATCTGTTAATTTACGACCGATTGAAATTAATGTCTCTAACGTTTTGATCGAAGATGCTGATGTCACAGATCATTTGTTTCCTAGGGTTGCCGCATGGGTGCCGAGGCTGTAATGGCTCTGATGGAAGCCACTCCGGACACTGAGGCCTGCGTGGTGACCCTAGATGGAAACCAGGCTGTGCGCCTGCCCTTGATGGAGTGCGTCCGTCGCACTAAAGCAGTCGCTCAGGTAAACATCGAGTGTGCCATTAAGACATTTATAAAATTCACTGGCCAAGGCTGCCTGCCATCCATAATTTCTAGGGGGTCCTAGGTAGGGTTTTAGTTTAAGCGGACACGGACATTTTCACGTGCCGTCTCCATAGCGGCAGTCGCTCTATCTTGAAGCTTCTAAATATATTTTGGGACAATAGACGCAGATGTTTTTTTTTTACATTTGAGTATTTTTTACCTCGTCCGGGATTTTAAATGGTAAATGGTTCGGCGTAGTGCCTTTGAGTGATGGCAGCCATATTTTTTGCTGTGCCAAACAATAATTAATACTGTCCTTTAGTTTTATTTACCTATGCTTGAAATTCGTGAGTCGGTGTGATTGGATGTCTGCTTACTGCAAAATGTACCACACAATTATATAAACATCGTGCAGCAGGTACCATTTAGAGTCTAGACGTATCGATTGGCTTCGTGCGGATTGTTGCTTCTTGTCAAGGATGAATCAATACCATTCAAAAGTAGGGCTAAATCATTCAAATAAAGTAGATTTTATCTTTTTGTACTTTTTTTAAGCATAACAACCCGAGTGTCTCGTCGATACCTATACTTTTTAATATTATAAAGTGGCAAAGTTTGTAAATTTGTTTTATTGTTTGTATGTATGGAACTACATATCCGATTTCAAAAATTCTTTCACCATCATTTAGAAATGACTTTCATGGTGGACATATGTTATTTTAACTAACGAAAGTAGGTACTGACTCTCCGCAGAGGATGTCGAGGGCGGAAAGCTATATTACTCTCATATTGACGACGCGGTTAGCCTAGTTGGTAGTGACCCTGCCTACGAAGCTAGCGGTCCCGGGTTCGAATCCCGGTATGGACAAATATTTGTGTGATGAGCGCGAGTATTTGTTCCTGAGTCATGGATGTTTTCTATGTATTTAAGTACGTATTTCTCTATATAAGTATGTTTATCGTTGTCTAGTACCCATAGTACAAGCCTAGAGCTTAGTTTGGGACTAGGTCAATTTGTGTGAGATTGTCCCCTGATATTTATTTTATTTTATTTATTTATTACTTTCATACGTTTTAACGTCGAACTATCTCTGGCGTTATCGAACACTGCGAATATTTCTGCTTACATAAAGAACATCTAGTCTCAAAGTTTCTTGACGCAACGGGACATTACGTGAACCACACAAAAGATCAGTAATAGTCGAAGCGTCATTCAAAAAATCTAATTTAATAGATATAGGTATGTCGTCTAGGCTATGGCTGACAAGAACTGGGACCTGGCCGTGCAGCTGCGCGGGCGCAGTTTCGCGCGCAACTTGGAGACCTACAAGATGCTGACACGCCTCAAGCCGCCGAAGGAGGCTTTCGACGCTGAAGGCAAACCTTCCGTAAGATTTAATTATTTACCTATTAACTAGTCAGTCAGCATGTAGCTATTAGGTGATATTAAGGAAGTATTCTAGCTACGGCTACAGATGAATGAACGAAACTACCTATCAGTGTCACCTTTGCCTACACAAAGTAGGTATCTAGGTGCAAATTATATTTTTTGTTTAATCCTGTCATTTGCCAAATGAATATCAACCCCTCTCAATCCTTATCAACCCCATTTTCCCCAAATATTTATAACTTATACCCTTTATGAGCAATAAGGGTGCGAATCCTCTCATTGCAAGTGGAGACAGAGTGGTGCGGATAAAAACTACCAATTAGATTGAAGAGTTATCCATTTCGAACGAATTGACTGCAATGATAATTCCCCCTCAGCTTCGGTAAGTGGATACGAACTCGACTGTTGAATGGTATTATTTTGTGGCAGGAGGGTTACACGCTGGCCGTGATGCACGTGGGCGCGCCGGCGTGCGGCATGAACGCCGCCGTGCGCTCGTTCGTGCGCAACTGCATCTACCGCGGGGACACCGTGCTCGGCGTGCACGACGGCATCGAGGGCTTCATCAGCGGGAACATCGTCAAGATGGAGTGGTACGTGCTTGCGGGACTCGCGCGTGGCTGGAGGGAGTTGCTCGGTAGCAGCGCCCACGTTGGTGCCTGACTGCATCCACCCCGCCTTTTTTTACAAGCTTGCAATATTAGTGAGTTAGTTTGTGTAGATCGAATATTGGAACTGAATTTTGAAGCACTTCCTGGTGTTAAGCTGAAATTTTGTACCTATACCTGCGTAAGTCTGCTCAGCGATCGGCAATACGGTTTTCGCCGTGGACGATCAACTAGTGTACTTCTTGCGTATGCCACTCACTTGTGGGGTGAAGCTATCTAGAACCGCGGCGAGGCTCTTGCCGTGACTCTCGACACCTCCAAGGCATTTGACAGGGTCTGGCACGAAAGCGTTATAAACAAGCGTCCATCTTTCGGGATTACTACTGCTCTGTGCGACTGGATATCGGACTTCCTAGAATGAACGGTCAATAAGAGTAGTCTTAGATGGCTGCTCTTTCAACCTAATGGCTATAAATGCCGGTGTACCTCAGGGGTCTGTTCCTAGGCCTAGGCATCTTTGGATACGCAGATGACAGTACCGTTACGGAAAGATACCTGTCCAATGCGCGCGCGAGTGGTACTGAGATTGACTCATCTAGAGAGGCCATGGTTGAGCAGATGAACTTGCAATGGATGTTTCATCTAACCTAATCTTCGGCCGGTCTATTGAGTTAAAAGCGAAAACCGCTGCCAAAAAACTTGGCATCCTTTTTAATGCAAGTAAAAACAATGCAATAATATGGTACCATGGAACTGGTCTGATGATGCAGTCGTAAGGTGGCCATGGGAACTCCGCCATGAAACAAGATAGCCCCGGCGTGTTTGCGTTCGTTTGATTTGTCTCGATAAGCAGATGATGATTGTGCAAAAAAAATAGGTAGGTACAAGAAAAGCTTGTCTCAAAAATTGAATTTTTGACAGAAACCTACTATTCCGTCGGCGGGAAGGAGGCATACGGTCTGTCTAATTTCTAAAATCTGACTTGCAACGTCTCAAATGTGAAAGAAATACATGATCTTAAATTTTGAATGACACCCTGCTGTTCATACGCAGTTCATAGGTATAAGGTTTGGTATTTTCCGTTCATGTGGAATTGTTTTGTTGAACTTCCCAGGTCCGATGTGACAGGGTGGGTGGGGCAGGGCGGCGCGTTTTTGGGCACTAAGCGTACGCTGCCCGGAGACAAGAAAAGCGAAATCGCCGCTCGCATTAAGCAGTTCAAGATCCAGGGGCTGCTTATCATCGGAGGATTTGAGGTAGCTTTAGTTTTTAACATTTACTTAAAGTACAATACTAAGGCAGATTTTTTCTAAGGTTTTACGCTATTCATTCCCTATGAAACAAATCACACATTCTGCACTTATTTTTATTTCCAATAACTTGGTTTTTACAAGGACTGCAAGACCTCGTTTCGGGATTCAATTTAAGAATGAACAAAGTGGATTTTGATCACCACATGTAAACAAAATCTGAGAGTAGATTTAGTAGGTTTTTATTTTCTTTCAGTTTTCAAAAGCAGAAAAGCTTTAGCCGGTTATTGTGGTGGAACAAGTTGTTCACGCTTAAGCCTCAGTGCAAGTCAAGCCTACATAAACCATCTTTCTAAATGAATGTGCATTCTTTCCTTAGGCTTACCAAGCCGGCCTCGAGCTGTCCGAGGCCCGGGCGCAGTTCCCAGAGTTCCAGCTGCCGCTGGTGGTGATCCCAAGCACCATCAGCAACAACGTGCCCGGCACCGACTTCTCGCTCGGCGCCGACACCGCGCTCAACGAGATCACGGAGATCTGCGACCGCATCCGTCAGTCCGCGCAGGTACAGGCTGTGCCCCGACTGGTCAGTGCCTGATCCCGGTGTGATCCCGGCACCGTCAGCAACAACGTGCCCGGCACCGACTTCTCGCTCGGCGCCGACACCGCGCTCAACGAGATCACGGAGATCTGCGACCGCATCCGTCAGTCCGCGCAGGTACAGGCTGTGCCCCGACTGGTCAGTGCCTGATCCCGGTGTGATCCCGGCACCGTCAGCAACAACGTGCCCGGCACCGACTTCTCGCTCGGCGCCGACACCGCGCTCAACGAGATCACGGAGATCTGCGACCGCATCCGCCAGTCCGCGCAGGTACAGGCTGTGCCCCGACTGGTGAGTGCCTGATCCCGGTGTGATCCCGGCACCGTCAGCAACAACGTGCCCGGCACCGACTTCTCGCTCGGCGTAGTGTGTACCCTGCTTGCTTCTGGTTAACACCTGTAGGACAACGTACAGTCATCAAACTGTACAAAATCTTCATTTAATGAGGCCGTCAGTGGTATAATTCAACTACAAAACTGATATAAAATTAAATTAAATGTCGCAAATGTGCCGTGTAAACCCTTTTACGGCCAGCTATTACGGTTCAGTTAGCCACATTTGGTCCATGTATAACTTCCGGTCTGGACGCAACTGTCGCGAATATTTCAAAAAACACACACGAATTTCGGCACGTCATTCCATTATATTACCCATTTTTAACCGACTTCAAAAAAGGAGGAGGTTTTTGGGCTGCTGTTTCTTAATGTAATGTATATATGCTGTAGTGAATCACATAATAATATTAGGTATATGACTAAAAAGCGAAAAAAAAATTGTACAAAAAATAAAACTGTCTTCAAAAACCCGCTATACAAGGTTAAATAATGGCCGGTCTCCTAAGAATTGCCCATTTGGTGCCTCATAGGTACATGAAATATATCGAAGTCGGTGGCAATAATCATGTGACATTGCTATTGTGTATAACTACTTTACTAGAATACCCTCTTTAAATTTATATTATATACTCGTACCTACTTCCTAGAATACAGACCGCAATTCCCTCGGTAATTCTTTGTATTGTTTTTGGCTGCCACGATACAGGCCTAGCCTAGTGTGGAGTCAAAGTTACTTTTGTTATTGTACTGTAATTATTTTGGTAAATAAATCTTTACTTTACTTTACTTGACACCGGCTTAGTTATATTTCATGTAACTATGAGGGCACCAAATAGGCAATTCCTAGGAGACCGGTCATTATTTAACTTTGTTTAGTGGGTTTTTGAATACGGGTTTATTCTTTGTTAAATATTATTTTTGGGACACACTATCCTTTTCACCTTCATGATGATGATGATTTTGTTTGACAGGGAACTAAGCGCCGTGTGTTCGTCATCGAAACCATGGGAGGTTATTGCGGCTATTTAGCAACGTTGGCAGGTATATCTTCTTACTTATGGTTGTTGCCTGGATACCGTTAATATTTTTACTTGTCAATGTTAGTATTTCATTATATCTTATCTTTATATCTTACTATAGAGATTTTTGTACTCTTTCATTAAGCTTTCACGAATTATTTTTTCATGACAGTTTAAGTTTCTTGTCTAAAAGTTTCATGTAAACAATTTTTTTCTGTTCTTTGGCCAGGCTTGGCAGGCGGTGCCGACGCAGCATACATCTACGAGGAAAAATTCTCAATCAAGGACTTGCAACAAGACGTGTACCACATGGCGTCCAAGATGACGGGCGGGATCCAGCGCGGGCTGATCCTGCGCAACGAGAAAGCCAACGATAATTACAACACTGACTTTATTTATCGCCTCTACTCCGAGGAAGGCAAGGGGCTCTTCACTGCCAGGAGTAATGTGCTGGGTAGATAAATGTTCCTTCACGTCAATATTCTAATGCTGCGGCCTCATTTAAGTTTGCGGGATTCGGCGTATAATTCATGTTAACACGTCTTTCAGATGTAGATATGTATATTAAAGAAAGACATAGACACGAATCTTTGCGGAATTCAATGTGACCCCAGCATTAATAGACGACAGAAATATGCATACGGACAGTCATTATCAAATTTATATTAGTAGGTATACAAGGTGTTGAACAATATTTGAACATGATCTAAACGCCTTTATCAATACAGTCGTGTTCAGATATTTTTAAGCGTTTTATAAATAAGTATCATTTTATTTTATATAAATTACCGTAAGAAACGGGTAAACACGTTTGGTATTCCAAGCCTTAAACTTTCTGAAATAATGATACTACTTTGTTGCAACATTAGTGCATTTTTAGTTTTGAAACTAGTCCGTTGATATAAAAGATAAAAAAGATAAAAGATATTTATTCAGTAAGTAGGCCGCACGGGCACTTTAACACGTCAAAATCTACCAGCGCTTCCCAAGAGGTGACCACTGCTGAGAAGAAGTGCCGCAAGAAAGTCAACAGTTATTCATTTTTTAAATAAAATATCCTTATGATAATGATGCTACTTATTCTGGCATTACATAAAACTGTAAAACAAATATAAAATATGTGCGTAGTTTTGCAGGAAAACATGTCACAATTATTACTAGAAAAAATATATCTACACATGTATACGTGTAAGATAACCACATAAGAGTTTCGATATGTTTTCCTACATAAACCGTGTCCCCTAGACAAGATACAGCGTTTACATGATTTTTATGAGTTATTTATGACCTCATAAATACTACTACCTAGTAGTGTTAGTTAATTTTCTGGTTTAAGCCAAGCATTTTGGTCCGTTAGATAGTCCTCGACCCTATAGTACCTACGCTTTAGATATCGACGACTTTTTCATGTAATTTTTAAGTGCTGGAAGGGCTAACTCTAAAACTACGTGCCGGGTAATTTATTATAAAAATTAATGTATTGACCTATAAGTGTTTTATATACTTTACGGACACGAAATTTTCTTATTGCAATTTTATTTTTATTCCTAGTTTTGAAATTTATGTAGTATATTATATGGGGACTCCATTGCAAATTTTTGTCTATGTGGGTAGTTATGCCTAAGAAAAGTGCATTATCTATCGTTTCTAAAAACTCGCCAGAAAAACACTAGAATTTACCGGTTTAACATTAGGCAAAACGAACCTAACACATTGAGTTGTTACTAGTAAACCAATTAAATACTTTAACAAGCGTGACGTTTATCCTACTGTAGTCGACTGATTTTCGGTCTACCTTGAAAATTAATGATGTACGACTATCATCAGCAAATAGCACAATATCACAAAGTGTATCTACTATGGGTGGTAAGTCATTTATATAAACCAAAAATAAGAAAGGACCTAATATCGATCCCTGAGGCATACCTAATTTAACTGCAGCGCCAAAATATATATTTGATTTTTAGCTTTTTATCTATAACAATTTGTTTGGTGGTCAGGCCACATGCAACAGGGCGGGTCGCCGACGCCGTTCGACCGCAACATGGGCACCAAGATGGCCGCCAAGTGCCTGCACTGGCTGGTGGAGCAGCAGGCGCGCGCGCCGCAGGCCGCCACCGCCTGCCTGCTCGGCATCGTCAAACGCCAGTACAAGTTTACTCCGCTCGAGGATCTCAAGGCGCAGACCAACTTTGCGTGAGTTACAAGTACACATCGGATATTGGGGAGCTAATAGGCTATTTGATTCATGTCAAAATAAATTATTTTTACACTACCACTAAATCAAGCTTTCGAAAATAATACGGAAAAATCAAGCTGTCGCTTATTTTAGGAATTTAAACGATTTTTAATTCAACAAAAACTAAATAAAGGAATAATGAAAATTGTGACGTCACAGGGCAGTAGTTTCATACTAACTTCATACTACCGGATCGTTTTGACGTTTCAATAGAAGATGCTGATTAGACCAGTCAGTCAAATAGCCTATTCACTTAAAGTTTTGCAAGTTTTTCGACCTACCCGCATTTAGTATAAATTTAAAACATTTTCTTGAACGTAAGCGTTTAATGTTCCATGACACAATAAAAAAAGGAATAACTTAACCTTTTTTTTTTGCAGTCAAAGAATACCAAAACATCAATGGTGGATGAAGCTCCGTCCGCTGCTCCGTATCCTCGCGAAGCACGATTCCACCTACGAGGAAGAGGGCATGTACATGACCGTCGAACAAGGAGAGATCGACTCAGAGCATGTCATTTAAATCTACTAGCTTTCGCTCGACCACCGTAAGGTGAGCCCTCCCACCAAGAAGCGAGAGGAGTACAAGATCGACCGATCGGTCCGTGTTACGTCATCGTGCTATCGCTCGCCTCGGAGGCCAAGCTATATCTCTGTTGGAGTTGCCATGTAGGTTTTTTAAGTCAAATCTAGTTAGCCGTTATAACTATCATAACACTAACAGCTTTACTCGTAGGTGTTCAGTTGAAGTAGACAGTTAAATTGTGATTAGTTTGTGATTTTTATTTATACACATTTTTTATACTTTATTTATCGACAAGATAATATAGCGTCCTCTCTTTTGCACTTTTGTATGTATATGAAGAAAAAGGCGGTGGGCATGAACAATTTGTACCCGAATGTTAAGGCCGTCTTCTGGAATATTTATTACTTTCAACTTCTTTATTTTTTTTTGTGTTTTTTGATACTGGTTTGGGTGGGAGAATGTACACTAATTATACATTTAAAAAGTTAGTTAAAAAGTCTAAACACAACACATACAGTCCAATTAACGAGCCAGGTCACAAAATAATCGAGAAACAATCCAATAAACAAGCCAGGTCAATATTCAAAATATCAATTCAAGTGAGAGCACTCAACACGCGTCCGCACCGTACGAGAGACAGATGTTGACTGAACTTTGGCCGCCATGTAAACCCATCCTGTACGTCTTCACCCCCTTTTTGCTGACCAATAGTGTGCTTCGTCACTTTCCTAGTATTATCTTGTGTCGATAAATAAGGTCAAATCATGTTAATAGCTATACAAACTTAACTTATACAAACTTTGTACATCAATTGTAATACTGGGGCCACACTAATCGAAAACGCCGTTAATTATCGCGATGATAGACCTGATACGTAGTAGAATAACGTCTATTGTCGTGATAATTAACGGCGTTTTCCGTTAGTGTGACCACAGGGTAAGAATTAGGGACATGTCATTCGATATAAACGGATTTATGTCTCTTACCAGACACAATGGGTATTAATATTAGTAAATAAGTTTAAATGGTTTTTTTATATTTTAAGTGAATACAGACATACTAATGAGAAATTTTAAATAAATTATATAACAAATGAACACTGACCACACTCGAATTCTTAAACGAGAGTTCTGTGACAAGAGTGTTGGTTGCTGCACGTGTCGATTATTTTGTCGCGTTTTTTAGTGCCTCAGTGGTGTTGAAGAGCTCGGTGGAGTGGTCAGCGCGAGCGGCGGCCGACACTCTTGCCTCTGATCTCGGAGAATATAACACTCTAAATGTTTTAATAACATTTTCAAGAACCGATCACATGTAATCTGAAACTTTGACATTGGCAGAATTGTCCTCATGGACAGACGCCATTTTAACATAAAATTGAATTGAATTGAATTCTTAAACCTTTACTCTACCAATCGGTGAGTTTATGCTGAAGTTGATTATGTTGATTATTGAATACTAGAACTATTTATTTATATTACACCGTTTATTTTTGATACGTTGGTTATATTTATTGATGTAAGATAAGCGTTATTATGACGATTTATATCAACACTGCATGTGAATCGTATTTAATCGTATTTTCAGAAATGCCGACAAATCACAACTAATCAATGACAAAATATTATTTTTATTCTAATGTAGTACTTAAGGTTTCTAGTGTAATAGAAAAATATATTGAAATTAAGTTTACTAACAGTATTCTTTGAAATTGTGAGGCGTAACGTATGATCTAATATTAGAGCACTCGTTGCACTTGATAGAGATTATTTATTATAGCAGCTTTTATAGAACCAACAACAAAGTCGGAATATTCGAATATAAATGTTGTTAAATCGTGTTACATTTTATAATAAATGTATTCGCTCTCGAAATTAATTGTTTTTATTTGAGTCTGATGCTAGCTCTACACTCGTCGAGGTAAGGCGAGGCGAGGTTCGACAAGGTTATGCGAGGCGAGGTGACGCGAGTTTCGTGCCAACCACACACTCTCCTAGAAGGCTTATTACACCTTCCTAAATTAGTCACTAACGAGAGGGACGCCGCAATACGTTAGATACGTATATAGATATCTCAATCTCATTCAATGTATTGCGGCGTCCCTCTCGTTAGTGACTAAATTTAGGAAGGTGTAATAAGCCTTTAATTGCTCATTTTCTACATGCGTCACCTGCAAAATGGACGTGATCGAAGTGACAGCTGCCGCGACTTTATATGCATCTTTGCATATCGTCGGTTAAATTCGCAATCCTCGTAAGTCCATTTGACCCAAGTTTACAGGAGACACAAAATACTAAATTGCAGCATGTAGTTGCAGGAAAACATATCTTATATGTGGATTTTAAAAATAACAGTTTAACGTTTGAATGTGATAGATAGTTCGATGCGTTTGGCGATTGGCTACACAATTGGCTAAGTAAAGTTTTTGGAAGAGATGTAAATTATATTTTTTTTCGATAGTCGTCATCCTAAAGATCAAGGAACTGCGGCTCTTTTATTTTTATTTCCTCTAATATTTTAGAAATATTTTTTTCAGTTATTAAGTTGACATTTGTAAACTTTAATGACCGACAAGCTTGTTGCCTTCGTACTTAATGAAAAAGAAAAAAAAACTGTCACATCTATATCTGTCATTGTCAAGTCAAATCAAAGTAAACAAACGATTCAATACCTAATTCATTATTCAAGTGAGTCCTGTGGTGGGAGTGTTGGCTGCTGCACGTGTCGATCGCTTCTGCTGAGCCGGTCGCCATCTTGGGCTTCTCTTTGGAGAAGTGAAGCGTGGCGGTGTTGTGCGCGGCGGAATGGTTGGTGCGTGAGGCGATTGACACTTTCGCCACAGTTCTCCAAATTACCGAACAATACCAATTTTATAAATATATTTTAACCGTACATTGACATTGGCAAAATTGTCTACATAAGTGGACAGAGGCCATTTTTATTTAAAGAGAAGAAAGAATTATTCAAGTCCAAATGAGTTCTGTGACAAGAGTGTTGGTTGCTGCACGTGTCGATTATTTTGTCGCGTTTTTTAGTGCCTCAGTGGTGTTGAAGAGCTCGGTGGAGTGGTCAGCGCGAGCGGCGGCCGACACTCTTGCCTCTGATCTCGGAGAATATAACACTCTAAATGTTTTAATAACATTTTCAAGAACCGATCACATGTATCCTCAAACTTTGACATTGGCAGATTTGTTCTCATGGACAGACGCCATTTTAACAAAAAATTGAATTGAATTGAAGTCCAAATATCGTGCAAAGGTCGTAGAGCAAAGCGGCAAAATCGAAAGACCGGAGTTCGTTCTGAGGTCGTTAAAAATATGTCTAAAAACACTGATCACATGAAACGCAAGCAAACAGAAAAGAGCCGTTGAATTGAATCGTTTGTTTACTTCATGTTTACTTTGATTTGACAATGACAGATGACTTGACGAAGCTAGCGGTCCCGGGTTCGAATCCCGGTATGGGCAAATATTTGTGTGATGAGCGCGAGTATTTCGACTGTCGGAAAGCGGCTGCTTTGCAGATCCGACTATGTTCATAGGGACCGTTTTTTTTTCTTTTTCATAAGTACGAAGGCAACAAGCTTGTCGGTAGGAAATAAAAATAAAAGAGCCGCAGTTCCTTGATCTTTAGGATGACGACTATCGAAAAAAAATATAATTTACATCTCTTCCAAAAATTATTTTTACAAAAAATGGACTTACGAGGTTTGCTAATTTAACCGACGATATATGAATTATGTGAACGTATACCATAAATATAAAATTAAAAAACCTTTGAGAAGAAGGCGAAGGTGGATGACATCTACAGGGTGTCCCAATATCAGTAACCCACATTGACACCGGATGTAGACCAGCCTAAGACAGACCGAACCAGACACTTTTTTTTTTTGCTTTTTTTTTTGGGACTTTTAATTTTTTCTTTTTAACGGAGTGGATATGCGTTACGCATTGTCCCCACACCGAACCAGCCTAACATGACCTTAGTAAAAATCGCATGGTTTTCAAGATTTGCCAGTTTAAAGTTCTTTTCCAGTACAAACTTAAAACTGGCATATCTCGAAAACCATGCAACTTTTACTGAGGTCATGTTAGTCTGGTTCGGTCCGTCTTATCCTGTATACACCGTTCTTCCACGCATCGTTGACTTTGGTATTGTTCTTATGGTTATTATTTTTTCGGGTCCCATAATATTGGTTCCGATTGATATAAGTCGACAAACTTAATTAAATCATCGTTGGTTCACTGGGAATTATTTTTCGACATAATTTTGGCTTAAAACACCCTTTTTCTGCAAAATTTTACGGCTGAGCTGAGTAGCGCGAGAGCGCGGGATGTGGTCGCTGTGTCTCGCCTTACCTCCTCCACCTCACGCTCTTTGATTGAAATAAAGAATATGAATATACTGCCTTCTATAGTGAATGCAAGAAATAAATAGGCAATACGTTATTATTTTATTTCTACTCGTTGACGATCCTTGCTATCGGCGACGCAGCACTTAACCGATGCATTACCACCGTCGGTACACAAGGTTAAGCTTAAGGTTCCGTTTGGTGTGCTGGAGTCAACGACCTTGGAGGGGCCATAAACCATAATCATAATAATAATAAAAAGTCGGCTTTCGTAAAGTTCAAAGGACTTGTGCTATTTATTACCTTTTCTGTGACAGCACCCTAATTTTATGGAACTTGAACTTTACGCTAGCACCACACACTCGTCGAGGCAAGGCGAGGTAGCGCGAGCACGAGAGTGTCATTGTGGCTATCGCGTCACCTCGCCTTGCCTCCCCTCGCCTCGTCTGCGCTCGCTCGGTTCGGTTGTCGGTTTTTCGGACGCGAGTCAAAGAGCGCGAGGTGGGAGGGAAGGCGAGACACAGCGACCACACTCTCGCGCGCTCTTGCGTTACTCAGTATGCCAAATTTTGCAGGAAAGGGTGTTTTAAACCAAAATTATACCGAAACAATGCCGAGTAGACCAACGATGATTTAAATTTTATATTTATGGTATACATTCACATAATTCATAAATGTAAAGATGCATAAAGTCGCGGCAGCTGTCACTTCAATCACGTCCATTTCGCAGGTGACGCACGTAAAAATGAGCAAAGGCGAGTGTGTGGTTGGCACGAACCTCGCGTCACCTCGCCTCGAATAACCTTGTCGAACCTCGCCTCGCCTTACCTCGACGAGAGTGTAAAACTAGCATTTAAAAAATCGCTTCTTTATATTGTGAACGAAAATGTTGCATAGTATACTTCCTTTGATAAATAAAGATCTGTAGATAGATGAATTCAATAAAAGAAATTTCATTATAAATTAAAAAATATATGAAGTTTTTACCAGTTCAAAATTTTGAAAATGGTGTCCTTTTATAGAGCTAAAATATTAAAGAAATCGTTATTTGATCTAATAGTGTGCCAACACAACAATCAACAAACGACAGCGCTGTTGACGTGCGTATAGTGAAAGTGTCACGTCGGCCAATTTGCTGTCAGTAATATTTTTGTTCAGATATAATTTCTTGTTGGCTGCTTATTGGTACGGAATAAACGCTGTTTTATAATATCTTAATAAACTTTGCTCGTGTAATAAAAATCGTTTATGCATCTAAAATACATTGTATACAAGTTCAAGATCTTTCAGAATTAGGTTACTGCCGGGAAAGATGGGTGTTAAGCCAGCAATTGGAAGGAAATCTAACAAAAACCCACCTATATTCAGCCATGAATTTGTTATTCAAAACCACGCTGATATAGTATCATGTGTGGTAATGGTTTTCCTGGTCGGGCTGATGGTACAGGTACGTTAAAAGTAGTTGCCACGTATGCCGATCTTTTCGATGTTTCTGGTGATTCCATATGGTTGTGTCGTGTTCTGGTGGTTACGTCTGTGGTTTTTGTTGCAGTCGACGAGCCCCGTAGCCAGTTTATTCATTAGTTTGCACCACAATGTCAGTGGAGTGGAGCCTACGAGAGAAGCGCCAAAGGGCGAACCCTTCACGTACGAGTCGGGCTGGAAGGATAGTTGCGCGGTGTTCTTCTACTCGCTCGTCTGCATCGTCATGCACGCCATCCTCCAGGAATATTTCTTGGATGTAAGTATTAAAACCTGTAAATTGAATTATTAATTTACACTTGAATTACTTTTTAACCTTCCCAGTGCCAATATTTAACTGTGTTATGTTTGTAGAAAATTTCCAAGAGGTTCCATCTGTCGAAGTCACGGCTAAGTTCGCTGAACGAGTCTGGACAGCTGGTGGTGTTCCATCTGGTAACTCTGCTTTGGGGAGGTGATGCTATCCTCCGTGAAGGATTTGCTCTAAACATTTCTCAACTGTGGGATGGTAAGCATTTCTTCATATATGTTAAGATTTTGAGCATGTAATTTAAATTTTATAGTTATATTCAGGTTTCTATGTGTCTCTAACTCAATTTCATGTCCAATGCAATGCAAAGTGCAAGTCAAAGTGATTTTACTTGAACTCATTCATATTAAGACTTGTTGCATTATATAATAATATACTTGTCTTTATATCCAATGAGCGACCTGTCCTCGCTTCGTTCCGAATACTTTTATATACATAAATTTGTGAAAAATTATCTAACTGATAGTGAAAACCGCATTAAAATCCATTACATAGTTTAAAAAATCTAAGCGTACAGACAGCGGGAGCGACTTTGTTAGTAGTTATTAATTTATTATTATTACTTACCTGTCATGTCTTACACAAAAGGTGTCTCTTAAAATAAAGAATGTCGAGTTCTTGCTAATATAAAAATGAAAATGTTTAACTTGTATCTTCTTAACTTTATTTATTTAAGCTATCTTATTTTGCTAGCTTATTTTATGAAACTGTATTGTTCAGGTTACCCTAACCACCCGATGAGTTTTCTGCTAAAACTGTGGTGGATTGTACAAGCTGCCTACTGGCTGCACACCCTCCCGGAGCTGTACTTCCAGCGCATCAAGAAGGATGAGTGGTCCGGGCGCATCCGTCAGGCCATTGTTGCATTCTCTTTCATTGCTCTGGCTTATGGCTTCAAGTGAGTTTCACCTCTTTATCACAATTATTTGTAATCAATAATTGTTTAAAGTTATCAAATTCTTCCTGGTTAATATATTTCAGTGCCAAAAAAAACTTAATATTAATTATAATTTCTGTTTAATTGGTTATTATGAATAAACTTGATATTTGTTCAAAATATTACAATCCAAACAGGATTCGCTACATTTTTGTTTATATTGTAAAACACAGTCAAGTCAATATCAAGAATGAAGCATTTGTATAATACCAACTAGCTTTTGTCCGTGACTTCGTCCGCATAGACGTAGCTTATCTCTATTCCCTTGGGAACTGTCTAGTTTTCCAGAATAAAAAAAAAAAAAAAAAACCAATCCAGCCTATATACGTCCCACTGCTGGGCACAGGCCTCCACTCACAATGAGAGGGTTTGGGCTATAGTTCCTATGCAGGCCCAGTGCGGATGTGGAACTTCGCACACACCGTCAGATTGTTCTGCAGGTGTGTGCAGGTTTCCTCACGATGTTTTCCTTCACCGAATCCTTCTTTTTTACCATACCAAATCTCATTCAATTTGGTTTAGCGGTTTATCTGAGAAAGTGTAACACACAGAGTTTTCACATTATAATATTATTATGGATATGTGTAATTATGGATTGGTGTAGTGTAAGACAATTAAGAAAATTGTTTACTTTAGGTTCCAGCGTGTGGGAGTGGCTCTGGTGGTGCTCCACTCGTTGGCCGAGTTTGTGGCGCACTGCTACCGGCTCAACACCATCCTCAGGGGAGAGCGGGACGATGTCATCGACAAGTGTAAGTACTTAATAAATTTTTTCAATACATTGGGACACATTTTTTTTTATCACTCCGGTTTTGAAATGATTTATTATATATTTCTAAGAGGTAGTTAGAACTATTTGGAGATTTATAGAATAACATGGATTCAATAACTAAGTATTTCATAAAATTTTACCAATTTTAGATTTAATTTGGGATACAATTAACTTCTTCTAACAAAACTGACTCAACACAATAAATAATTGAGTGCTTAAGCTTGACCAAGGAAATTAATATCTTTTGTTATCTAGGGACGATTCAAGACGCATTTTTTTTTGTTACATGATAGCGGGGGGTCTCCCTCTAGTCGCATACAAACTATTGGCATACTTAATGTAATGTGTGTCATAATTTTTTTTGTCATAAAACCTTTCAGGCTGAAATTACAGGATTTAATAAACATTCATCGTGTAGATTAGTTAGGTTAGGTTAGGTTAGGTTAGGTTACTTTCATAAAAATCCTGGAATAATAAATATGTCGTGAAAAAAATGCATAAATGTTTTAAGTCATAATTTTCACAAGTCATAAACTTGTGAAAATTATGACTTAAAACACATTATGACTAACAATATGTATGCAACCCAATATGGACCCGATAGCGGGACGTATCAAACGCTCCGCGGTCTTACCCTTGTGTGTATTAATAATTGTCCATACTTCCAATTCAGTTGGTATTTGTTTTCAGTGGTGGGGGTGGTGAACGGCGTAGTGTTCGTGCTGGTGCGGCTGTGCGCGCTGGTGCTGGGCGTGCTGACGTTCTACTTCGGGCTGGCCGGCGCCGCGCCGCTGCTGCTGCGCTCCGCCGCGCTCTCGCTGCTCGTCTCCTTCCAGGTACGCGCCCCTCGCCGCCCCGACTGCGCTTGCTCTACTCGTACTTGTACTTGCACAACTCGCGAGAGAGCTGCGCTATGCAGCTGTGTGAGGGGAAGCGCAAGCAACAGAGAAGAGAACTCGGTTATATAGTGCCACAACAACCTGTAAATGATTTTTCCACGAAATTGAAACGTAGAAGCCTATGTTTAAGAATAAATCTGTATTTAAATCGTAACACTGTAAAACTGTGTCAGTTTGGAAAGAAAAGCGGTTCATGGTTATTTAATGTAACCTTTTTTGTTCATAGGTTTATCTCATGTTCAACTTCATTTCTGAAGCCATGAAGCAGAGGCAAGAGTCTCGCCAGTTGGCTTTGAACAGGCCCAAGAGGGAGAAAAAAGAGAAACCTAAAAAAGAAAAAGGTAACAGTTTTTTTATTTCTACCTCTACTATGCGTATTGTCTTATTCTGTCTCTGTTTATCTATACACCTAATCTGACTGATATAATTGTGTTGAATTGCTAACACTCATTTCATAGAATGTTTTACTTCGCTGAATTTTCATTTCATCGACAGGTATTTCCACGTGCAGGAGTTACAATTTTTTGGTGGTCACAGGTCTAACCTAACCTATGTAACCCATGCTTAAGATAACCTGAAAACAATAAGGTTTCAGCAGAAATTAGCTTTCGATGAAATGAAATTCGGTCTGCAAAACAAAGGGAAACCTATAAATTACCTCTAACTATATCTAAACACTTTGTTGTGATGTGTATAATCAATTAATTAAAGATTCAATTAACCATTTCTGGACCAGCCTCTATGGTTGTACAATTCTTTCCTATTGAGATACATAATTAATTTCAAATGATTACATGTGTCATCACTCGTCAAAAATTGTTCAATACGAAATATAATTGTAACACTATTTGTCTGTGAACAGTGAAGAAAGCCCCGGTGGAGGAGTCTGACCTGCCCGAGGTGGACCAGGCCACCAACAAGTCGCTGCGCCAGCGCCAGCCCGCCAAGGCCAAGTGAAGCGCTCACCCGATGCCGCTCGCCCGACCACATGCCGCGCTATCACCCATCCGGCACATTGACATGACATTGTATTGACTGTACTCCAGTAATCTGACGAAATCACCGGTGTGAAATAGACTGCCATGACAAAAAATATCAATTCGACCCAGCTGTATCTACGTTAAATCGTAGGGAATATTGCGTGGCGGTCGGGGAAGCGGCCGTCTAAGTGCACGTCTCGAGAAGTAGTTGTAAACTATTAATGGTTGTCCTCATCCCGTCGTATCTTAGTCTTTCCACTACGTAATGAGTCTTTCTTTTACCGATCTTCCTACTGACGACCCTTAAATCGTCGGAGCACAAAGTAATTTGATGTTTGTATGACACCAGCTGTACTCTGGTAATGAAGAAATGTTAATACTTGTAAGTTTTAATTGTCTTTTTTACAAAAATGTGATGCATTTGACTTAGCGACTGTTTTTTTTTATATAATGAACCGCCAAAAACGCTACTTGTTGATCACATTCTTCTATTTTTTTTATTTACTATGACAAAAAGAAGCAAATTTTACTGAAATGTTTATTTGGATAGAAAAACATCGTATTGTCATTTAAAAGTATAGTGGATACAGGGTTGTAAAATATCTCCTAAAGTGTAAAATAAATTTCTAGGTTAAATGTTGTTTATATGAATATATTGATAAGGATTGTGAGGTACTGCGTGTTCAACACTTTAAACGGAGGAAACTCAAAACTGCATAATTAATTTGCATTTTTAAGCAATATTTCCATTAGAATTCCAAAACGTAGTTATTTTAAAGATATTCGTAATTATTTTTGTAATGCGGATTACTTTTATTGCATACTTTTATTTTGTGACTTTATTTATTCTGTCCCAGAAATTGCGTTAACATTATTTTGGTGCTTTCGAGGATTATTATTACTTTAATTATTAGATCTACTTTGAGCTTGCGGTGGCGAGTCCGTTTGCGATCGCGGGAGTTTAGGGAGAGCCACTTCTGTTACACCATGTGATTGAATCCATGATTGTTGTTATGTATGTGAACTAATGCATAAATTAAATTATTCTTCCTAATGTGAAATTTGTGCTCATAATTTATAGTTATTATTTTCACGAGATTGTCAATTTTAAAAGCTTGATGTTATTTTTATTTAAAATAAATTTTGTAACAATATCATGGATGTTTTCCTAATTTCACAAAAAAATATAGTTATAGCTTGCCAAAAAAAAGAGCAAGACAAGTGGCAAGTGGAACTACAATATCCTCAAGTGACGACTACATTAACTACAGTTAAGTAGCGTTTAAGTAGTAGCTTAGCTGAAGTTGAAGATGCGGTAAATAATCTTGTCGCATTTCCTACTACGAGCATCTACCCGCCGATCTCAAACGCGAACCATCTGACGAAACGTTTAGGCGCCGGCTGAGAAACCTTTTGTTGGACAATCCACTTTATTCTGTTAATGAGTATACAGAACATGACATATAAATAATATTGACATTTAATGTATTTTGTGTTGACTTTCATTGTTGTTATATGCTGTTATTCCTGATTTCTTTACTGACCACGTATTTATATCATGATGTTATGACGATCCTTAATGGAGATATACTTATAAGATGACATTAACATGGAGGTTAAATAATTCAAATTTTATATTTTTGTATTTTCATAATTAATGTGTAATTTCTACTTCTGACGATCTCAATATAATAACTTGTAATTTGACATGAAGTGCAATTTATACTGTAATTTATATTGAGTAATAAAATCTGAATCTGAATCTGAACCTTTCGCGACGTATAATCGGTAATCTTCACGTTTGCTCGGTAATCGGCGGTCGCACGCTTATTTTATTTATTACGCCTTCATATATAAATAGTATTTAGGTTTAGGTTTTCGTTTGGCCCTGTTGGCTTACGAATAACAATAATGCCTGGGCCACACCAGATGCGTTGCGTAGACGTGAACGTGCGCGTTCGCGTTCCACTGCGTTGTATAGTATGAATCCTCACATGAGGACGCAGCTATACAACGCAGTGGAACGCAAACACGCACGTGCACGTCTACGCAACGCATCCGGTGTGGCCCAGGCTTAAACTGTGTAAACAAAGCCATTGTGTTGCGCACGCGACGAGCGTGCGTATAAAAGACTGCAGCTACCTTGAAATTTTAAAGGATTACAAGTAGAATTAGCAAGTAGATTACAAATGCTTTAAAGGATAACCAATAAATTGTTAAAAACCCCCGACATTACTCCGGCCCTTACTTTTAGAACTACGATGTCGCAGACAGATGGGCATATTTCAGAAAGATTGTCGCAGTTAAGGACCTGATTTAAGAAACGCTAACTTTTCCATTACGTCACGAAAATTAACCATATAAGTGTATGACTAAATTTCGTTACGTACCTAATGGAATAAAGTTAGTGTTTTTTAATTAGGTTCTTAACTGCGACAACTTTTCTGAAATATGAGGGGGAAAACGGTAATTTTTTGAACATTGTGGTTATAAATCAAAAAGTACGTCACGGAAAATTATAAAAAAAATTGTTTTGAAATGTGCAGATTGAGTCCTTTCTTATGACACCCCAATTGCTATAAATTATAATCAAATCACTTACATTTTTCAACTCCCCATCCTAGACCCCTTTTCAATTATGTATAAAAATAATTTCATATTTTTTTACTAAAAACAGATGCGGGCAAGCAAGTTATACTCGTACTTACAACTATGCCAAATTTCAAGTTGATAGCTTGTGTAGTTGCTGAGAAAAACTGCTGTGACATACAGACAGACGGACAACGAAGTCTCACCATAAGGGTTCCTTTTTTACCATTTCGGTACGGAACCCTAAAAGAGGGGTGTTATAAGTAAAACAAATGAATAGGTGATCATTTGGCAACTCGTAGAATAGTTTGAACTCAGTGTATGCTCTTGTGATATTTTTATATTATACTAGCTTTTGCCCGCGACTCCGTCTGCGTAGAAGTCGTTTATCGGTACCCCACAGGAATTTGTAAAATTTTCCCGGGTGAAAAGTGTTGTTAAGTACGTGGGGGTAGGTAACTTATAGAAATGCACAATTAAACCGATTATTAAGAGTTAGACTTTCGATCGCCCAGTCCAAGACAATTCCAGATGGCTTTTCTAGAATAATCGACGTTCTTCGACCCGACGTCGGGAATGCTGGAATGTCGTTGCTGGAATGTTCTATAGCTGTCTCTATCTCGTTTTTTATTGCGACGAATCTTGAAAGGTTCTTTGTATTGCTATCTCTTTCTAATCATGCTATCTCTTTCACTTTTTCTGGAAAATTAACCATATTCCCATAACGGCCCATAACGGCCCATAACGGGACCTGAAAACGCCTGAAAACGGGTTTTCAAGTTATCTCGTAATCTGGTAGAGGGTGGCCTGAAATGGCCTGAAAACATGTTTCAGGCGCCTGAAAACAACGGCAACTTGGGCAAAATATTGATAATCTGGTATGTGATAGAGCTACCTCTGAAACGAACTGAAAACATTTTTCAGGCGCCTGAAAACAACGGCAACTTGGTTGAAATTTTGATAAACTGATATGTGATAGAGCTACCTCTGAAACGGCCTGAAAACATGTTTCAGGCGCCTGAAAACAACGGCAACTTGATTAATATTTTGATAAACTGGTATGTGACAGAGCTACCTCTGAAACGGACTGAAAACATTTTTCAGGCGCCTGAAAACAACGGCAACTTGGTTGAAATTTTGATAAACTGATATGTGATAGAGCTACCTCTGAAACGGCCTGAAAACATGTTTCAGGCGCCTGAAAACAACGGCAACTTGGTTGAAATTTTGATAATTTGGTATGTGATAGAGCTACCTCTGAAACGGACTGAAAACATGTTTCAGGCGCCTGAAAACAACGGCAACTTGATTAATATTTTGATAAACTGGTATGTGACAGAGCTACCTCTGAAACGGACTGAAAACATTTTTCAGGCGCCTGAAAACAACGGCAACTTGGTTGAAATTTTGATAAACTGATATGTAATAGAGCTACCTCTGAAACGGCCTGAAAACATATTTCAGGCGCCTGAAAACAACGGCAACTTGGTCGAAATTTTGATAATCTGGTATGTGATAGAGATACCCCTGAAACGGACTGAAACGATGTTTCAGCCTGCTGAAAACGCTTCCAAAGCAGAAGTCGTTTATCGCTGCTCCCTCGGGAACTCCAATTTTCCGGAATAAAAATATCCTATGTCCTTCCCCGGGACTCAAACTATCTCCATACTAATAAATTGTATATACCTTAAGAAATGATTGATTCCCTATACAAACTTCCAACCCCCTTCTCACTCCCTTAAGGGATGATTTCCGGGATAAATAGTATCCTATGTCCTTTCCCGGGACTCAAACTGTCTCCATAGTAAATTGTATATACCTTACTGAAGAAATGACTGATTCCCCATACAAAGTTCCACCCCCCTTTTCACCCCCTTAAGGGATGATTTCCGGGATAAAAAATATCCTATGTCCTTTCCCGGGACTCAAACTATCTCCATACCAAATTTCATCTAAATCGGTTCAGCGGTTTAAGCGTGAAAAGGTAACAGACAGACAGACAGACAGACAGACAGACAGACTCTCATTTATAATATTAGTATGGATTTTGCATCCAAAGTCTTCTTTTTTCCTTTTCAAAATATCCCTTTTTTTATTCCGGTTTTTCAGAACTGCCGCTGCCACTACACAAATACAATCATAAAATACATAATCGACGTCTTCTGAACTAATCAACAATGATACCTAAGTACTTAGTCTAACTAAATGATAGTTCTAAAATCATAATAAATGCGTGCACACAGATCTGCACTTTAGAGTAAAATGACTCGGGGCGTGAGTTCTGATCGCCAAGCAAGCATCGCTGAGCGAGTTGTATATTTGATAGCTCTTGTCGCTGCGACAAACTAGTGGCGAGAGTTCTCGCCGGCAGTGTGAACAGCCAGCGAGCAAATATGTGTCTCTTTTATTGACACGGGATCTATATCTCTTGTTTGTTTTTTGAGCGAGAAAATAGTCGATAGCTAATCGCTTCCTCACCGCCTCGCCTAAGTATTAAATACTGTGCTTAATCCAACGAATTATGTGTTGTCAAATACATGTTTAACACGATACTTGTTAATACCAATATTCCAATAGCATTGCTAGAAGTTATTGTCTGAAGTTATTATTGATTGTTTTCTTCGCCATGATCTGTCACATGTAAGGATTTTCCGTCTATAAAATTTAGTATTCAAGTAATCCATTAACATAAAGTTGTCGTAGACATTAGTTGCAGAATAGAAGGCCAATCATTTAGGCCATCAATAAACTTTGTAACTCTATGCTACTGAAGTAGTTTAAATATATAAGTTATGGTAATAATTTTACGACGGAACATAAAATAAGAAGAACAATCGGAGATTACAGTTTCTAAGTAGGTAATTAATGTGGCAGATATTATAGTGTAAAGAAGACTCTAAAAATAATAGTTATATGTGGAAAAATACCACGGTTTTTACGTGGCTGATCCAGGAATTTATTCCTATTATCCAGACCTTCTCAAGTCAACTCCTTTTTCCTTTATTTTGAGTTAGCCAAGGTCTAAAGGAATTTGAATTTGGAATAATATCGAATGGTGTATTTTTATGCATACTTATATGTAGTTCAAAACAGTAAATACCTATACCTAGTAGGATTTTTTTTAAATGTCGGTATCCACTTGAGAGCTCATCTTTCAAAGAATGGTATTGTTCTATTGTAAACTCCAATCGCAAATGATCAGTGCCAAATGAAACGAAATAAATAACAAGATAATCATTTCAAGATTTTTTGTGTAACTTTAACTGTCACCGCTTGCCCTATCTCCCCCTTCCGGCTTGACGTTGATTTTCGGGACACTCTGTATATACATACGAACATTGCCAGTTAAATAAAAGCTTGTAAAATATCCTGCTCGGTTTCAACTTTATCTTCAGTTCGGTTCAAACCCAGCCACAATCATAACAATGTTTTCTTCATATTAATCTTTGACTAAGGCTACACGAGATTATACTTAGTTTGAATTTTAGATTGATTTAAAACTGGTATGGTAAGAGGAAATTGATTATGTTTGTAGGTATGTATGTGAAGTAACGCCATGTGACTTAGCTGTGATTAGCTGTGACAAGGTTCTACTGTACAACACAAATCAATTCGGTAAGAAGGTACCTACTTTAATATAATTACCTACGTTTGCTGCAGTTCGGCAAATTTATGTTGAATACTTCCACCAGTTCCACTTAGTAAACAAGGTTAACTGGAAGAGATCCCTTATTATATTGAAGCTTGTCTTCGTACATTCTATTTCATCATAAAGCTTAACATTTGTCAAACGTTTACCTACTTGATTTGTGCAATAAAGTTTACATAAATACACGTAAAGTTAAGTTGCGACATTTCCAAATAAATAGGTAGGTACATACGTGGATCGTACATGGGTGGGTAGATTGGATTGTCTATTTAGTTTGTCCGAAACTTTCGAGACGATACGAACTTCGAAAATCAATCTTTACGATCTTTAGATACGAGCCCAAGAAGAGGCCAACTTTTGTGGTAGGGTACCTTTATAATAAATAACGCAATTGAATACGATAGGCGTAGCTAATTTGGGTAAACCAGCTCTGCTTAGTAAATCTAGGTTTTACCCAAATTCTAGTTTTTGGCGCGCCTGTTATTATATATTTCTTTAGGCGACAACAGATCGTAATAGCAGTAACTAGGTAACCTAGTGCTTAATGTAGGTCTATAACCAGTATAGGTGCTATTCCACCGGCGAGGCGAGGCGAGGCTAGGATCTCATTTGAGGAATTGAAATTTGTATAGTAAAATTTCCCGCTCAACTGCGGTGAAAATATAGTCTGGATGGGCGAAACGAGAGTTGAAATACTTGTTGTTAATATTGAACCCTAATACTCTACCATAGAGTGTTTATTAACACTGCAACGAAAAAAAAAGCGTCGCGATTTTCCTGCATCGCCTCGCCTCGGTGGAAAAGCACCGTAAACATCACTGTTATCTCAAGAAGTTCTAGTTAAATTAGTTGCCATTTAATTTTATAACTTTTCGCAGTAACCGTTACCTACGTCGAGGCGTGGCTGGCCTGCACAGATGCACGCGTCCGAAGCTGTGAAGATACACCTATAGGTATAAAAGTGAGGCAGCGGCCCGAGCGCCAGTAGTATCGCAGCACCGCGCGCCGGCTCGACGTCCAACATGCAGCGGGTTACCTTGTTTTTACTCTCGGCCGTGCTGGCTGTAGCTCTTGCAGGTTAGTGCCCTTTTGTCACTTTTTGCCGCCAACCAATGCGACTTGTCTTGTCTTTTTTGACCGGCTTTGCCCACTTTTACCGGCTATTATCGGATCGCAACAACAATGTTTTTATTTCGGTTGAAGTTTTACTAAAAGCAGCATCACGCAACGAATAAATAACGATTTTGAGAAGAAGGAATATAAATTGTATTCTGTATCTCATGGGGTTTATTGGCAGCCGGAGAGGCAATTTGTAAAAAAAATTGTTAGAAACTAAAAAGAAACCGGTCAAGTGCGAGTCGGACTCGCGCATCTAGGGTTCCGTATTTAATACAGTTCGCATCAAAACTATTTCCCAATTTTGAGCGATTCTTAGTAATAATATAAGTAGGTACATATACATAAGCAGTTTCGGGGCCATTAATAAAATAACTAGTAAAACAAGTTTTATTTCCAACGTGTTTAGGTTCATTTTAGGTTGCCTAAATTGTAAGTACCTATTTTTAAAGATTTTTTTGTTAATATTTCAAAAACTATTGATTTTTATAACTTCGTTTTATTGTTTCTATAAAATATAGATAAACGTATATTAGTCTGAATTATTTCAAATTTTTCTGCCCGTAAACTTCAGAGATAAGGGGGGACAGGTCATTTTTTGTACATCTTTCATAAATACGAAACTTAATGAATAAAATTAAAAAAAAAATGTTTTAACATGTGCAAATCACGCACTTTCATATAATACCACATTTGATATAATATACTCGCTTTACTTTGATTTTTGAACACTTGTTTTTATTTTTTATTCGAAAGAATAGACTTTTATAAGCAAATAAAAAAAAAAATCGGATTTTTTGGTTGCGTCATATAATTGTAAAAAATAAAAACAGTTTATTAAATCTAGGACGGTTATGTTGTTTATTTTATGACAAGGTAGCTGTAAATGGCACATCTGTCACTGTTTTTTTAATTATGTGACGGACTAAGGTTAGTGTCCATCTTAGTCCGTCCCAGATTTAATAAACTGTTTTTATTTTTTATAATTATATGACGCAACCAAAAAATCTGATATTTTTTATTTGCTTATAAAAGTCTATTTATTCGAATAAAAAAAATAAAAAAAAGTATATTTTTTTCAGTGATCCCCAATTAAGTAGGTTAGTAGGTACCTACATACTTTAAAACTTTTTTGTTAATTCAAATAATGAGGCCTTGTGCCAACTTCTAAATACTACATCTATTCCAAACAGCCGATTGCATTGCTTCAGCCATTCCCGAAAAAAAGGGTACCGACAGACCGACGGACAGATGGACCGACGGACAGACGGACAGACGGACAACAAAGTCATCTTACTTATAAGGGTTCCTTTTTTCAGTATATTTGATACGGAACCCTAAAAACCCAAGAAAAAGGAACCCTTATAGGATCACTTTGTTGTCCGTCTGTCTGTGTGTCTTGATATTCGGGCCCGTTTACTAAAATGCTGTAAAATTGTCATCCGTGGTCGTTTTGATTGAATTCTGGCACCGAGGATAGCGTAACGTAGTCTCATAGCATCCAGCATCCATGCAGTCTATACTGGTTCCTGGTTCCTTACTTATGTATATAGAGATTCTGACAAAACAGACGTCCCCGCTAAAGCATTTAACATTTTTCGATTTCATAGTTCTTATGTTTTTATTATATTTAATTGCAAGGATGCACACGAGCAGCCCGGCTACCCTGGGTCGGTACCTAAGTGGGCTGATCTGAGGTTCACGGTCATTATTTACATCTCAATATTCTAAACGCGCTGCCAACCCTGAGCTGAGGAGGACTAAGATGGAATGCCCTTTTTTTTTAATTATCATATATGGGTTCTCGTTTGACCTCAGTCTCACCTGATGTTAAGTGAAGACGTGGTCGAAGATGGTACACGCTTACCCAGAAAATGCCTATTCACTCTTGCCCTTTGCTGGTCATAAGTCATAAGTATTCCGGGGACTTACGCACAACAATACGAACAAATAGAATGCAAGGAATATAATTTTATTGTGTAGGTAGTTTCGTTCTTAATATGACATATCCGTTACAGGAAATTATTCCCAGAAAAATAGCAGGGAACGAACTATTTATGTAAAATCATCGTTCTTAGGTAGGGAACATAGCTAAGCTTCGCCTTTTCAAGAGGGGCGAGAGATGTAATGCAATAAGTTTGCAATTAAGCTTTAGAACTTGTTGCATTATGTCATATTTACTTTTAATACTTTATTAAAAGTTAAAAAAGAATTAAGAATATGAATTCGATTTGGTAGAATGTGCTAGAAGCCTGAAGGCTATCAAGGTGATAACACCTAATATTGTAAGTCTCTATAACTTAAATAAAAGTGAATTATCAGAAGAAAGAAGCAGTTTATTATTTAAGTCTCACAGTACCTACCTAATAAAGGGGCAAACATTTTGCAAAATTAACAGCCCTCTTTAATAACATAAGTAGAGATGAAATCTTTAATTTAAGTCCATCCAAAAAATCCATTAAAATTAATATAACATAAATAAAGACAAAATCCTATCCATACTTAATATTATAAATGAGAGTCTGTCTGTCTGTCTGTCTGTCTGTCTGTCTGTCTGTCTGTCTGTCTGTTACCTTTTCACGCTTAAACCGCTGAACCGATTTAGATGAAATTTGGTATGGAGATAGTTTGAGTCCTGGGAAAGGACATAGGATATTTTTTTTCCCGGAAATCATCCCTTAAGGGGGTGAAAAGGGGAGTGGAACTTTGTATGCGAAATCAATAATTTCTTCAGTAAGGTATATACAATTTAGTATGGAGATAGTTTGAGTCCCGGGAAAGAACATAGGATACTATTTATCCCGGAAATCATCCCTTAAGAGGGTGAAAAGGGGGTTGGAAGTTTGTATGAGGAATCAATCATTTCTTAAGTAAGGTATATGCAATTTATTAGTATTGAGATAGTTTGAGTCCCGGGGAAGGACATAGGATATTTTTATTCCGGAAAATTGGAGTTCCCGAGGGAGCAGCGATAAACGACTTCTGCTTTGGAAGCGTTTTCAGCAGGCTGAAACATCGTTTCAGGCCGTTTCAGAGGTAGCTCTATCACATATCAGTTTATCAAAATTTATACCAAGTTGTCGTTGTTTTCAGGCGCCTGAAATATGTTTTCAGTCCGTTTCAGAGGTAGCTCTATCACATACCAGATTATCAAAATTTCAACCAAATTGCCGTTGTTTTCAGGCGGCTGAAACATGTTTTCAGGCCGTTTAAGAGGTAGCTCTATCACATATCAGTTTATCGAAATTTCAACCAAGTTGCCGTTGTTTTCAGGCGCCTGAAAAATGTTTCAGTCCGTTTCAGAGGTAGCTCTATCATATACCAGATTATCAAAATTTATATCAAGTTGCCGTTGTTTTCAGGCGCCTGAAACATGTCTTCAGTCCGTTTCAGAGGTAGCTCTATCACATACCAGATTATCAAAATTTCAACCAAGTTGCCGTTGTTTTCAGGCGGCTGAAACATGTTTTCTGGCCGTTTCAGAGGTAGCTCTATCACATACCAGATTATCAAAATTTCGACCAAGTTGCCGTTGTTTTCAGGCGCCTGAAACATGTTTTCAGGCCGTTTCAGGCCACCCTCTACCAGATTACGAGATAACTTGAAAACCCGTTTTCAAGCGTTTTCAGGACCCCTTATGGGCCTTTGAAGTACATTTGAGAATATGGTGAATTTTCCAGAAAAAGTGAAAGAGATAGCATGATTAGAAAGAGAAAGCCTGAGAACCTTTCAAGATTCGTCGCAATAAAAACCGAGACAGAGACAGCTATAAAACATTCCAGCAACGACTACTGGAACATTCCCGACGGCGGGTCAAAGAACGTCGATTATTCTAGAAAGGCCATCTGGAATTGTCTTAGACTGGGCGATCGAAAGTTAAACTCTTAATTATCGGTTTAATTGTGCATTTCTATAAGTTACCTACCCCCACGCACTTAACAACACTTTACTTTACCCGGGAAAATGTTACAAATTCCTGTGGGGTACCGATAAACGACTTCTACGCAGACGGAGTCGCGGGCAAAAGCTAGTATGTTTATATTTTGATGACCCTCTCTAATGCCCTTCATGCCTACGCATGTAAAGAATATCAAAATGTGTTTTTCTAAATCTCCTTAAATCAAAAATCTATCAATATCTTTAGGTTTGGTAAGCTTGCGAAGTGTTATTTAAACAACAAAAAACGAACCTCGCCTCTCGGGGAGGCTCGAGGCAAAAGGCTGAGATCATCACTAACAACCCGTAATACATCTTTACACTTCATTCTGAAACGGCGACCTTAACCGCTCGTGACCGTCGTAATTCAAATGATTCACGATTATTTGATAGGTAGATAGGTAGGTACATGATATCCAACGTCATCCATACGAGTTCTTTTTTTTATCAAGTAAATCAAAAACGAAGATACATTTAAAAAAGTATTTTTGGGCACATTGTTTGTTTTTTTACCCGACTGCGGCGAAGCAATCAGGAGGGTTATGATTTTTGCAGTCTAAGTTTTTTAGTATGTTAGTATGTTCATCTGTTCCCTCGTAGTTCCTATACTATCCATTATATTTTGACAAACGGGGTGACGTTGAGATTTAGATGCGGAACATACATAAAATTGTTAGCGAATTATTTTTTTTTCGCAAATCTATCGAGTTTGGTGTCAAATGAAAGCTTACACATAGATTTCGATAAGGTATGATTTATAAAAGAAAATTGTGGCATTACTTTGTGACAGACGAAAATAGCATAAGAGGCGAGACGTGATAATGTTTAATATACTTATCAGGGCCGGATTTAGAGGTCTGGAGGCCCTGGGAAAACAAAGAAGCGGAGGCCCCTAATTATTTTCCTAATAGATTTAACGATTTTTTCAACTTGGATGTTTTTTTTTTTTTTGAAATACTCATTGTGGGGGCCCCCCATTTGTGGAGGCCCCAGGGCTGTAGCCCCGGTTGCCCACCCCTAAATCCGGCCCTGATACTTATTGTTGAAGCCAGTAGATGTGCCAGTAGTGAGTAGGTATCCAATTTCATGCTTTTTGAAGACTAGCAAAGTTTCAAATTTTAGTACCTAATATTAAAAATTGAAACTACGAAATTATATACCTAGTGCTAATGCTCGCTTAGAGCCGTAATGCACCAGAATGAATGCATTGTAACTGCATTGCTCGTGGAGCGGCATAGCTCACGCGCCGAGAACAGAACAATGCGAGTACTGTTACTTTTCGCTTTGAACATTCCAGAGGGGCAGTACTACGTGCCGCGCGCGTACTACACGATCGACGCGGAAGGGCACGCGTCCGCGCCGGTGCCGCTGCGGCGCCTGCGCCGGCACATCAACCCGGGGTACTACCCCGGCGGGGCCGGCGCCAATGCCAATGCCAACGCCAATGCTGAAGCTAACGCTAATTCCTGTGAGTATCGACAAATACTTACATACCTATGACAAAACTGAAAACGTTTGCTATGAGCTTCCTGACGACGAGCATCGTCAGAACAATGTCAAGATGATTAAATACATATTTTTATAACCCACTTCCACGGTCTGCTTTAGTGGTCTGTGAATGACCTGACGATTAACCCGATCTATTTCCAATCGGCAGGTTAAGTACGCTAATACCACCCAACCCAATAACTGTGCAAGTGCAATAACAAGTGCTCTGTGCCATTGTTCAAATATCAGTTGTTTCTACACAACATTTTTGTACCATTAACCTATTAAGAAAAGAAGTACAACATATCGTATGCAGTTAACAGCGGCATACAGATTATAAAGTCCCACAGACATACAAGATTTCGATCCATGAATTTTGAGAATTTATTACCATTAGTTGCCCTGGTTACATTCATTTTATAATGAAATGAGTACAGTCGAACTCATAAATAGCTGTACTTTTAGTACCTTGTCGTAGAAACTACTATTGACATACTAAATTCAAGCTATTGACTTATAATACGTAACTGGGACATGGTACTAAAATGTAAAGCTACTTATGAGTTCGACTGTAATGTTACATTCATCCTTCAAAAGATCGTTTTAACCTAAGGTTCAAGGCAACAACTGCAGTTAATTTTAGAAAATTGTTGATTGGAGTTACCTCATCTCGGAGAATCCGGAACTAATCGCTCACTTACCCAGTAGGTGATCCAATCAACGTTAAATCCGAATCATGACATCGCAACAACAACGTTCGTTCAGCAATTAAGGAAGTTCTTGATGTTTCTTATTATAAAGTTATAAGCTAATCTTAACCACGACTTTCCAATTAATTAAAGATTGACGCGTTCATAGAGAAGCGCGTACTGCTTGTAAAGCCGGTATGTGTTTGTTTTTGAAATATGATCGGAAGATACCGGCTAGATAGTCGAGTGCCGGGTTTGTTACAGTGATAAAATTTTAAATTTCAAAATTGAATGTTTAGCTAATAATATATATATATATAAATAGGTTTACCTACTTATTAAAATATTGTGAATATGATAATTGCAACAATTCAAATAATACATACTCGTATTACACTGTAGATAATTTTCAAACGTTTTCCAAAAAAGTAGGTCATCAATTTAGCTGTTTTTCTTTTTTTTTCTCCGTCCATCTGTCATTTCTATGTCCGTCTGTCTGTCTGTATACCACATTCACTTTTTCTCAGGAACTAAAATTCCGGTGGTCATTTCGTCTTCATCATCAGTTCCATTTTACCAACTGATGCTTTTGGAATCCAAATGCTTATGTTCCTCCAGAAAATATGAAAATCGCTGTACGTGTGCTTGTAGTTTTTGAAGGGTTCCGTCGATTTCCCTAGGATTCCATCATCAGATCCTGACTTGGTGACATTAGGACCACCTCTGACGTTTACCTTTTCAAAGAAAAAATAATTTTCAAAATCGGTTCACAATCGGCGAAGATGTCAGGTAACATACACAAAAAAAAAAGAAAAAACAGCCGAATCAACAACCTACTACTTTTTTGAAGTTGGTTGAAATAAAAATAATCTACAGCCTAATATGTAAGTATTATACTACATCTTTTTTTTTGTTCAAAACACGATCACAAATGTTTATTATTTTTCTCAAACATGCTCAGAAAGGGTGGCATTTCTTTTGAAAAACGAAGACGTGAAGGGCCTCATTTTCTTCCTAGGAGTAAAATAAACGTATGAAAACCCATTCCTGTCCGCTGCGATATTTTTTTTTAAATGCTGTCCAATGCATACAGAATAGAAAGGACCAAGAAATAAATCACATACAGCCAAGGCAACTGCTCGTTTTCGTAGCACAGTGCGTGTGTTTTCTTTTTAATTTTCTTTAAAATTGTCAATGGTTAGAAAAAAAAAAAAAACATAAACTTATCGAAATTTAAACGTAGAACTTATTGTTGTTGTGCAAAAACTACAAACATCAAGTCCTCGGTACTTCACTTCACGGGAAAATTTGTCTACTTTTTACAAATATATTTGTATAATTTCCTCACATGTTTGAGAAAAGCATTCTATATGCCTCGGCGGAAACGGGGGGATTGCCTGACTCGTATTTTAGCAGGCCTCGCTGTTGCTCGGCCTGCTAACCACCTCGTCAGGCGATCCCTTACTTTCCGCGCCTAGGCAATAATGTACTATTTTACTTTTTATGAACGCAGTAGCCACGTGAGCTTAAAGCGCGGGTAAAAGCTAGTATATCTATGACTATACGTTTAACAATACTTCGCATTAAAAAAACTTACCCTAGCTTCTTCTGGCACTTAGCTCCTTGCTTACCTATTCCAAAGGAATGGTAATTGATATGCACAGAATAAGCTTTCGGTAAAGTAGAGCATCGTATCGACGTGTTGAGCAGATTTAATCGCTCCCGGCGTCGGACGCCGTTCGACTAACGGTCGTCGTCCGCGGCTGACGGACAAATACACAAAAAACGATCCATGAAATCATTAACTACTTTACTTTCTCTAAAAAGCTGATCATAAAAAATTTGAGTGCCAGCCCACTTAGTCGTCAATTACCCGTGGCAATATGTAGAGACCTGGTTTTATTTAGGTAGTCGTCGTGGGCAGTCCGTCTAACGGTGTGCGCATGATTGGCCTAAAAAAAAACATTAAAATTATACATAACTAGCTTTCGCTCGCGGTTTCACAAGTCCCGTCTTATTCCTTGTCTGCATCATAATGGGACCCCTGTGCAAAATTTTAGCTTTCTAGGTCCAAGGGTTTAGGTTGGGCGTTGATGTGTCACCCAGCCAGGCCTTCTCTTTTTAACCGACTTCAAAAAAGGAGGAGGTTCTATGTTTCACTTCCAATTTTTTTTTATGTAGGTATGTTCACCGATTTCTCAGTCAATTGGGACCGATTTTTTAAATTATTTTTTTATTCAAAAGAGTATATTACTCCTGAGGTGGTCCCATTGTCACCAAGTCAGGATTTGATGATGGGATCCACGAGGAATCGACGGAACTCCTCAATAATTATAGGCACACATACAGCGATTCTGGTATTTCTTGCAAGACCTCAAAAATTTGCATTCAAACAGTACCTCTCGGTGAAGAGGTACTGATGATGAAGACCAGAGATGACCACCGGAACTCCTTAGTCGTAAGTGATTGACGCCAGCAATGAGATTTCGCAAGTCATTATTGGATGGACAACGGACGTATACCGTTTACACTTTATTGTCAGCAAAGTTAATAAGTAAATAACCCTTTGCTGACAAGAGTATAGTAAACTCGTCGAATTCCGTGACTCGCTCAACTTCGTGGTAGCAGTTCTATAATCCGCCATAGAACCCTGCAGGTTGAATCGGGGACCTAAAATACACCATTTATTTATTTGCCTTAGCCTATTTAAAAGTCTAAGGCCGTATTTCAGTTCCTAGATTCTATTACTTAGCAGGGTTTTATGGCGTATTATAGAACTGCTACCACGGAGTTGAGTGAGTCACGGAATTCGATGAGTTTACCCAATCCAAATTGTTGGTTAAACTTAAAATTTTAAAATGAGTAAAATTGGCAAAACTTGTTTAGTATGATGACGGTCCGCTTCGCGCGCGAATATACTTTTCCGCAAAAGTGCTGAAAGTTGATTTTGTATTAATGTTTAATAAATGTATTTTTTTCCTAACGATGTGTTTGTATTTTCCAGGGGGAGGTGGCGAAGCGAACGCCAATGCTAATGCTAACGCGCGCGCCAACGCCGGTGGCGCCGGCGCGCCTGGCGGCTGGGGCCTGGGAGGCTCCTATGGCTCTGGCAAGCCTCTCAGGTAAACCTCGATACTTAACACGTGACAAGTATAAACTGACCCATGAGCGGGTTAGGATTATGCAGCGGTACGTCTCTATTACCTCCGTCCCTATTACTCGTCACGTCGGTTAGGTTACGAGTATCGACGATGTCTTCCGCAAGAGAATAACAACCCCTGTTTATGACGAATTGGCATTTAGTTACACATCATCCCAAAAGCCAAAGGTAGGCTAGAGGGGTAATATACTAACCAATAACAACCCACACAACACCCATCTCAGATCTACAGTGTACTCTGAGATTTCAGAGGAATAGGCAGAGGAACCATCAAAGTGAAAGGGTTACTTTCCAGGAGCGATTATCGGCGCTCTGCCTTTTTGCCCCTTCTCAACCAACGGAAAATAGCCATCGGCCGGAAGGGTCGCTAAACGTTCCAATCCCCCTCTCCCGTAATCGGTTAGGAAGGTTATAGATAGGCCCTCTGCCTATCAAGCCCTCAAGATCAAGAGAAATGTTTCACTCAAGGCAACGTGGCGATTACTCGGCCCGCACGCACCTCAACAGAAAAACACCCCTGACGAACATATGCTGACCTTTTGAACACCCAAGTCGTATTACATGCACATAGTAATGCAGTTGATACAGTCGACATATTCGAAGACACTCATTACAATCGTTTAACGTTTTAATGGGTGTACCTAACCAACGTACTACATATAATTAGCGTAGGAGCTATAAAATAAAATAAAATAAAGTAGAGTCTTCTTAAAGTTGCTTGCTTACTCCCGTTAGATTAAAAAAATAATTAAAGTGACATTTGGATAGTGCAATAATAGTTGCCGTGTAAGTCAATGTTCTTAAAGTAGAATTTAAATCTTATGGAGTAAATGCTAAGTTAAAACTTGACTGAATTCAAGTAAAGTGCTCTTTCAAAGAGTAAGGCACCTCGCAGCGGGTTTAGCATGCATACATACACGAGATAAAATTTGACAGGTGCTAGGGAAATTAATACATCTATTCCATATTGTAACGTAAGATAAGTCTTAGATTTAATACGCTTAAGGTTTAAAATAAAAGTGTCTCGTTCTGACTATTATAACTTTTTATCACTTAGCGACTATAGCGATTTTCACTTTTTTATAGCGATTCTATCAAAACGGGTTTTAAGATTCTATCAAAATTCACTTTTATTTTCAACCTTAAGCGTTAAGTCTTACGTTAGAATATGGAATAGATGCATAATTTCCCTAGGACCTGTAAAATTGTATCTCCTGTATGCATACTAGGGGGCCAGTGGACACGCGGAATATAATAAATTCATAATAAAGCTTTTATTTTATACATAAATAATAAATTTCATATGGTTGGAGTTTTCTGGCGTTTCATGCGGCGCTTCTTCTCCGCAATGATGGTCTTGTCCGAAGCGCTGGTAGATTCACTCTATATTACCGACGTGTAAAATGTATGTCGCCCGTATGTGGCCAATTTACTGAATAAATATTTTGATTTTGATTTTTTGATTTTGTTGGTTGTATGTTTATAAGCATCGCCATTGCCGCCTAATTTAACCCCTGGATAAGCAGCAACTCGAAGCCACTCTGTGTCATATACATGTTTCGCTCGTGCACACTTCATATAATCGCTTTGTGTTGCGCTAGCTTAACTTATATTATCGTACCTACTTAGTAAGATAATTATTTGAAAAAAAATGACACGTTGTTGAGTTTGTTGCGGCGCTTCTTCTCAACAGTGAGGTCTCCCATGGGAAGTGCTGGTAGACTCAGACTTGTGAAAGTGCCTTTGTGTGCCAGTGTTTATTTACTTACAAAAAAAATAAAATGTATGACTACAAACTTACAAGTCACGCAGGGGCGTAGCTACCGCCTTATCAGCCTTATCAAAGATACGGGGCCTCGAACGTGTGTAAACAAAAAGCCGCATTCCGGTAGAAGCCAAAGGCCCCCCAACAAATTTTGATACAGGGATACATTTGATACGTGTTCGATGCTGTTGTTTTACAGTAAGTAGAAATCTAGCATTTGTGACTAACTACCCTTTCTATTTGTTATAGGGATTAACAGCGGCGAACGACATAAGTGATTAATATTCATGGTGTGGGCCATCCTGAACATTTTCCATCAGTTGCACGCCGCGCCCGCGCCGCGCCGCTGCGCGTACGCCTGTCGTACAACTGCCGGAAGACTTATTTATATTTATTGTAGTTAGTTTATATTTGTAACAAATAAAAAACAAAATTAATTGGCATACTCGTTCATTTATTACTTATTCAAATGTCATTTTCCTCGGTGACAATAATTCGAAATAATGCAAAGTTTTATATGCATTTATAATTTTATATCAACTCGAATAAAACTTATAGCTTTGTCCGTCTCTTGTATAATATATTTATCACCGGACTAAATTGCAGCTGTTTACGCTGTTGTCCTGAGAGTGGGCTAATTTATATATATATATAAAAATGAATTGCTGTTCGTTAGTCTCGCTTAAACTCAGAAACGGCTTGACCGATTTGAATATTTTTTTTTAGTTTTGTTCGCTTTAATACAGGGGTGGTTTATATTTACAATTGGACCCGGTAGGTGGCTCTGCGATCGGGCAGGACGACGTCGGCCGGGTCCACTAGTACTGGATAAAATAATACATAATATTCTTCGACGATCCAACCGTCTTGGCGCCAAAAACTACGTCAACCTTTGTGTTTTAGTGAGGACTGTTAATGCGAATTAGGATAAAATTTAAATAGTTAATAAAAATAACAAGAGACAGTAAAATGATTAACCAAAGAATTATAGAATCAAGTCGTGATTCACGATGAAACAACATATGCATTAGATGTCTCACCCATACATAATGATGAAGGTGCAAAAACAATTGGCAAAAAATGCTCATGGTGCTGTTTTTTACAAGGCTCCGGTAATTCAAGTTAAGGAAACATTTTGGTATTATTGCCAGAATAGGCCTTGAAACTATATTTTGTTTATTTAAACTTTAAATTCGCATAATAGGTACGTATTTTTTTTGGATAACTTAACTTTAACGTAACTACATATATTATACAACACAAATACTATACCAACAAGAGACGATAGGCTTTTGAGCGATAGATATTTTAACATTAAATAATAATAATAAATGATAATCATAATTCGCAGCATTCGGTAAGCTACGCACTATATTCTCGTCTCAAATACCACAGTGCCTCAAGACAAAAGTCTTCGATCAGTGTGTGTTGCCAGTGATGACATCGGATCTGAGACATGTTCGCTTACAATGGGCCTCATAAGAAGGCTCAAGGTCACTCAAAGGGCGATGGAAAGAGCTATGCTAGGTGTCTCCTTGCGAGATCGAATCAGGAATGAGGAGATCCGCAGGAGAACTAAAGTAATTGATGTAGCTCAATGAATAGCAAACCTTAAGTGGCAGTGGGCGGGGCACATTGCTCGTAGAACCGATGGCCGTTGGAGCGGAAAGGTTCTAGAGTCGCGACCGCGAACCGGAAGACGAAGTGTCGGTAGGCCTTCCACAAGGTGGACCGACGATCTGATAAAGATCGCGGGAAACCGCTGGATGACAGCAGCAGAGGAGCGATCGTTGTGGAAAACCTTAGGGAAGGCCTTTGTCCAGCAGTGGACGTCTTGCGGCTGATAATGATGATAATAATAATGATTAATGTGAATCGGTAAATGTTTTCACTTACCTAAGGGGTAAGATAAAGAAGAAAAAACATTCTCAAGTAAAACCCCTATGTGGCCTTTTAATAACGTATAAGTACAGTCAAGGTCATAAATATGTATACATTTTAGTACCTTGTCACTTTAATCGCTATGACATTCATATAGTTAAAACATGTAGTTAAACAGGTAGTTTAAACATGACAGTAAAAAGACAAGGTACTAAAATGTATACATATTTATGACCTTGACTGTACACAAATTAAGTGCTAATTGCGCCAACAATTTCAACAGCGCACTAATAAAATTCGTGTACTAATAAAATACCAATGTCATGACGAATCAGGAGGTGGCAATTACTCCACGGACAAGAGCCTAAAAAATGAATGAATGAATGAACTAATAAAATTATTATAGAAAAAAGTATGATAATGGAAAAAAATCTTAAGGCTCATGATTATACGTACGTTGCCATTTTAACTCATAATGTTATGGATGTCTATTTGATTTGTTCTTTTTAGGGTTCCGGGCCTCAAGAGGAAAAAAAATGGAACCCTTATAGGATCACTTGTGTGTCTGTCTTTCCGTCTGTCACAGCCAATTTTCTCCGAAACTACTCGACCGATTGAGTAGAAATTTGGTACTCGTATGTAAATCAGTGACCCAAACACGGACGTGTAACGTAAATAAATAAATTCTATACATGAGAGCCACTTTTCGGGGGTAAATTTGAAAATTAAAAAAAAAAAGTTTTGCGAACTATATTTTGTGACATATCAAAGTTGTGAGAATTTCAGATATATATTTTTTATAATTTTGAAGTTATTTAAGAAAATTGACCATTCCTGCTTCCAAAATTACTGGGCCTAAAATTTTGAAAAAAATATAGAAAAAATCAACCCAGGTCAGGCCAGGTCAGGTGGTAACCCAGGGCTTGATTTAACATATTTTTGACACTCTGAACGTATCTATATTTATAACCATGACTGTAGTAACCTTAAATAGATCAAATGTCAAAGTATACGTTGCACGAAAAAGATGAATTAACCCATTCCACGCACGATTACATCTCGGACTTCAAACAAAATTATTAAATACAATGCTTCTTTCGAAATCAAGAATGCGGTCAAATATATTGGTCGTTTGTTGTTTCACTTATTGTTGAGAGTAGGTATCCAGCGTATTAAACGTAAGTTTATTCTTGACTGTAGCAAAGGTGAGTGCGTTGGCGGATACCACGTCCAACCGGCCTATCGTGATCCCTGCATGTGAAGTGATTTGCCACTGCTACGCTGATAGGGTAACCCCCAATTATTGGCACTCAAAATACCAGTTATTGACACCTAGTGATTGTAGAATTATTGCGTAAACGCAAATAAACATAAACGTAAATTACCTTAAAATGAAGTTCATGGTGCCAATAATTGGTAGGTAGGGTGCCAACAATAGGACTGTTTACCTTATTGCATACGAATTAAGAAAACGCAAGTCTACATTTATCAACCATACTTAAATACGGAAACCTCGGTGCGCGAGTCCGACTCGCACTTGACCGGTTTTTTTATTTTTGTTTGTTTTCGTTCGTATGAAAGGTTTGTATGAAATATTTTTTTTGGGTAATTATACCCGTGCGAAGCCGGGGCGCGTCGCTAGTACAGTCGAGGACAGAAAGATGTTTACACTTTTTCACCTTATTCCATTGTAATAAGGGCCAAAAGTGTAAACATCTTCCTGTCCTCGACTGTACCTACTTCAAGTTCCTACGTTTAACGCCGCGCCGGTTGGCCGTGTGTTCTCTTTCAATCACGGAAAAGTTTTATATAAAGGTACTTACTGCTGATTAACACTGCAGAGCACGGACAAACATACCTGATCTCGGACATGCTATAATTTTATTGAAAAAAACTTATTCGAAAACATTTTATCTTATTTCATTCATTTTGTACTACAACGATTTTTTGTTTTTCTAAATATTGCTTTTATTACTTTTTATTACTTTATTATTGATTAATAAATATTAGACAAAGTTCAAGCGCGTTGATGTTTTTTCTGTCGAATTCGAAATATAGAAGAAGAAAGAAGACGAAGAAAATCGTTTATTAACGTCTTTCGTTCGTTTCGTTAATCGTTTATATACTTTTAATTTGTCGAAAAATTTAATGTGTGTAATGCAATATTTTGTCAAGTTTAATACATTGTATAAATATAAAATTTATAGGCCTTATCGTGACAAAATATTGCATTACCAAAATAAATATTAATTTAAATTTAGCGCTTTCGGAAGCTGTCAAAATGTATAGGATTGTCGTTAGCTATCGATCAGTCGCGTCAGCCGCTTCTGTCAATTCCAGTCGATTTTCGAAAATTGTTAAGTTAAATGAATGTATCTTGCCTTTATAGGGCCCCAGCGGGTTAAGCATGCATGCACGAGATAAAATTTGGGAGGTGCTAGGAAAATTAATACATCTACTCCATATTCTATTGTAAGACTTAACGCTTAAAGTTTAAAACAATTTGTGGTTTTTATTCGTGCTGTCACTTTATTCTTGTAATGCATGTTAAGCTCGCTGGGATAATAGACCACATTTACAAATTAATTTAATTTCGCTTTAATAATCAAGAAAAATATGACTTTCCCTGATCAGTTTTTGTAAGAGGCTTCTTAACTTCGTCGTACCCACAGCGCTGGCGAGAGCCGCCACCAGTTCGGGCCGGTCCTGGGCGCGCGCTCCATCACCGCCAGCTCCTCGGTCGGGCTGGACGGCGCGGGCGGCGGCTACTACGACACGTCGGCCTCGGCAGGCAACTAGCCTGCTCATCATTACCTATTTAGAGCCTTTACATTACGTCGATATGATCTAACTATGCAATTTGAACGAATACGTTCTCATTTTGTAGGTACTAAATGATCGTATCGGTGGATAGGTTCAACAGTGTAAAGGCCATACACCAGACCAAGGGTTGTTCCCCACAATTGAATATATTCTTACATGCATATTATGAGTTAATAAATATTATCCAGTAGATGTTAGTCTTCTCTTCAAAATAAGTTCGGGTTTGTTAGACTGTGATCACAGAGCTCTTAGACATTTTTTGCGTCAGGTTTAATAAATGTGTGTTCCCAGTTTGACATTCCGGTTAAATCTAGTGTAAGTGAACATACAACTGATATAACCAGCCGTTTTATGCGCCGAAACAAATAACATTCGATATGGGGAAGTAGTTTTTTAAGATGCACCCTGTATAATTACACAGACCGGCCGTTCGTGAGTAACAACTAGGCAATCAGACATTTGTGCAGCCGAGCAAAAATAGAACAAAGAACTTAACATTAGTTTTCCGTGATAAAAACCCGATGTTATAGAAGTACCTTTTATTTAACGAATATGGCTTTTCCGTTGATGTGCTTTCTTTAACTTTAGTATTTTACCGTTACTATTTCGAGCTGCATGGTCATCAGTAAGTAGTAAGTGTCCTTTTGTTGCTACTTTAATAATTTCTTATGTACTCAACGTTTATCGTTGATGACATTGAGCAGGCCAAGTTCAAAAACCTGTCGGTTCGCACACCGAGCATTTTTAAATAAACCTTTTCGGGACTTTTTACTCCACCCCGTACCTCAACAGGGCAGGTGATATAGTTTTTATCTATAGTAGGCTACTTAGGTACGTATTTCTATAGCAATCGCTTGATACCTTCCTAATTGTGTTGTTGCCTTACTAATTAGAATTGCTATTATGACATATCTGTATCCGTTTTACCAAGGTTACAATAGACTAATTTGATTAATACCTACCACCACGAAACTATTACAGTAAAAATTATACAGGGTGTTTTTTTATTCGTCTTAAACATTTTGGGGGTTAAATCAGTAAGTCATACTGACCAACTTTCACTATGGGACCAACCTCGAAATCGCGAAAAAAAATTTTACCCTCCCATACAAAACATCGTCAGCTGACTAGCCAAAATGTATGGGATGGTCAAATTATTTTTCGCGATTTCGGGGTTGGTCCCATAGTGAAAGTTGGTCAGTATGACTTACTGATTTAACCCCCAAAATGTTTAAGACGAATAAAAAAACACCCTGTATTACAATAAATCCACAGCATAAGAAGATGTGAGTGGATGAAGGGGATATGTCACTTTGATACGATCTACATTTTTAAGGCATAAGTGACGATGTTAAGTCACAATTTAACTCGTAAAGTCTTGAATACCCCCTTCATCTACTCACGTCTTACTTAGACATAGTTCCACGGTGGTCTAATAGGAACCAAATTAGGCGACTGCACCTAAGTAATTAGTATTACTAAATTACCCATTGTCAATGATAATAGCTCACATCAGTTTAAAATGCAAGAAATCTCCAAATTCAGACGAAAACCAAAAAAATAAAATATGCCGCATCTTTTAATTATATGGAAAATCGGACACGATTTGGTGTACAATGACGGTTGGTTTTATCGACACTGAGGTGCCGTCCCGTCACTTTAACAGCTGCCGCACATTAGGCCACTAGTCGCATACACAGCGTAGCCACTTGTAGCTGCGGTAGTCGCCCGCGCTCGCTACTAGTGGCCGCGTATTGTCGCTCGCCTCGCGCGCACACTCGGCCAGGCTTCTCCAATAAACAATAGCCGCCAGTGGCAGCCACTGGTGGCCGCCACTCAGCCTCCGGTGGCCGCGATTGGTGGCTGCGTCTAGTGGCTTAGCCGAACCACTAGTGGTCGCGTTTTAGTGGCGGCCACTAGTGGCTCAATGTGCGGCCGCCCTAAACCTGAATGCTGAGTATGTTGTGATATGAATTACAAAGATAATATAATAATAATAATAATAAATCTTTATTCACAGATAAAACAACTTTTACATAGGTGACTGACTTATGTTAAAATGTTACAATAATATTTGGCCACTGCTGCTAAACTAGGCGGAGACCTGTATTTTAGCAGACAGCGCTCATTCCCGTCGGGTAGTATTATAAAGATTTTGAAAGAATATAAACAAATAAGCAAATAATATTTAAAGGAAAAAGTTATACAAAACAGTTTAGAGAAATAACTTGTACGTGTGTATGTTGTGTGTGTGTGTGTGTGCGTGTGCGTGTGTGTGTTTGTGTGTGTGTGTGTTTGTGTGTGTGGTGTTTGTATCTACATGTGGTTGTAAAAATCTATCTAGGAGTAGAAAGAAGTTCTTCAGTTTCCTCATAGGTGAGAGTTTGCAACAGAGACGTTAATTCTTTTTTACATAAGATCTTGTTAAGCGAAAAAATGTATTTTAATTTGTTTATTTTGTTATACATATAGGGACCTAAGAAGCAGAAGAATCTTGAAATAAATGAAGTACGAAAATATTGCGGCTGATGAACAATTATATCTTTTCTTCGTTTAGGCAAGATGGAAGGGTCGTATGTCGTTAAGCTATGTTGCTTCATAATAATGCTGAGCAGAAATAGCTGCCGAACGGTAAGGACTTCGCAGGTCTGATAGAGTTGTGTGGTTGGGAATAATATGGGCCGAAAAGTACAAACCTTGAGAATTGCGCGCTGAGCTATTTCCAAAGGCATTAGAAAAGTTTTTGGTGCTCCTCCCCAGCAGGAGATGCAGTATGTAGTGACTGACTGGCATAAGGCAAAATAGATCTGTTTTAACAATATTGGTTCCACGGCATGGCGTAAGTTTTTAAAGATATAAATGAGTTTACGTATTTTACCTGTGAGTATGGAAATGTGTTGCTTAAAATTAAGGTTCCTGTCTAAAACAACTCCCAAATATTTAATAGTTTTGACGCGTTCTAATGATTTACAATTACAGTTTATATTTTCTTCTTGATAACAGTCATGTGCGAGAATTTTGAGCGCTTCTAAAGGTTGACTGGTATCTCTTATTGAGAAGGCAATGTACTTGGTCTTATCTGCATTAAGAGTTAATACATTTTCCCGGAGCCATTTTTTGACAATATCGAATCCATCTTGGGCGGTCTCGAAAACTTTATCCCAGGTATTTGCAGTAAAAATTAGAGCAGTGTCATCCGCGTACGAAATAAGCTTTCCTGGGAGAGCTGAATGATTTAATAGATCGTTCAAATAAGCCAGGAAAAGAGTAGGACCAAGTATGCTGCCCTGTGGCACTCCGTGAGATACAGGAAGTTCACTGCTAATGTGATTTCCCAACCTAACACATTGGAATCGCTCAGATAGGTAGCTCTTAAACAGTTCTAGTTGTGTTCCCCTAATGCCAAGCCCCTCCAATTTTTCCAATAGAATAGGGATAGATACCGTGTCAAAGGCCTTGGCCAAATCGAGAAAAATGCAGACGCATTTTTGGCCTTTATCTAAACTCCCGGAGACAAATTCTACAAAGTTTTGTACAGCATCATTGGTCGATTTACCTCTGCGAAAGCCAAATTGCTTATCAGATAAAATGTTATTGTTCTCAAGGAAGTTGATTAACCTGGAGTTGATAATTTTCTCTAAGATTTTGGATAGTGCAGGGAGAATAGATATTGGCCTGAAATTGCCGACACGATCTCTATCTCCACCTTTGTGGATTGGCGTTACAACAGACCTTTTTAGTTCTTTAGGGAAAATGCCAGATTTAAGACAGCAGTTAAAAATGTGGGTTAATGGAGGAACAAGAAACGCTCTGTTTGTTTTAAGAACTAAATTTGAAATTTTATCCCATCCTACGGAGCAGTACTCTTTTAGACCGAGAATAAGACGATTTACTTCAGCCTCGTCAGTGTCTAGCAAAACAAAAGAGCGAGTCTCGTTTTGACTTGAACCTTGACTACACCTTTTGCTTGATGCTGTCGGCGATGATTGTGTTTTAAGTTTTTCAGCTAAAGATCTGCCAATATTTACAAAATAATCATTTATCTCATTTACGGAGTTTTGTGGGGATGAATGTAAAGTTAATAGTTCTTTTGGAAATATATTTACTTTAGACGTACCCGATATATTTTTGATGGCTTCCCATAATTTTTTGTTGTCTTTTCCAGCTTTATTTATCAGTTCTTTGTCATAAGATCTTTTGAGCTTTTTTAAAAGAGAATTACAAAAATTCCTGTACCGTGTATAAGACAATTTAATGAGCTCATTATCAGGAGATTGCTTGGATTTAAGGTGCAATTTATCTCTATGTCTTATGCAGCGTAGGAGTCCCGGTGTGATCCAAGGTTTAATTATCTTTCTACGCCCAGTTAGTGTAACGGTCTGGGTATTTTTTTCAATGGCTAATATTAATGATGTCATCAGGTAAGTCGTAGAAAATACAGGGTCTTGTGACTTGAAAATAGGTTCTAAATCGATATTTTTGACGTCAGTTACTAAATCTACTATGTTAAGTTTATTACGAGTGGCATTTTCATGAGTGCGAGCTAATTTATGATTTAAGCATAAAAGAACAGCTTTATGATCAGTAAGCGTAGTTTGTAGAACAATTGTAAGTGAAGGTTTTTTACTTTTTAGCAAGACATGATCAATGCAACTATTACTTGCATCTCTTGTTACTAATGTGTGTGTTGGTAAAAGGCCATGGAATGCAGTATGTGTAAGGTACCGGCCAGAAGAAACATCGATAGTATTTGTGGCTATATTAATGTTGATATCGCCAATAACTGCAATGTTTTCAAAATTTGATAAGTTTTGTAATACCCTATCTAAACATGTCGTAAATAAATCAGTACTGCTGGATGGCGAGCGATAGATAGCCACAATTGCAGTATTTTTACTAAATTTAATCACCAGGCCATTACCAGCTTCAAAATGTGGTTCATCTATAGAGCAGGCAAGTGTATCTTTGACATATACTACTACACCGTCGTTTTGATTGTGATTAGTTATTGTAGCAAATGATCTGTAGCCTATTAATTGTGGTATTTGAGGTGCTTGATGTAACCAACATTCTGTAAGTATCAGTATGTCACAATCTATTCGAAGTTGGTGGAGCAGTACTTCAAAACTAGTAAAATTACAGTTTATGCTGCGTATATTTTGCGTAAGTATTGATAAGTATGTTGATGGTGGTGGAGTATGTTTAAAACAATTTTCAGGATCACAAGACAAAGACTTGGATATCGAGACATTATCAAGATCGTCTATTATCGTGTTAAGACTATCGAATTTTAAAGTAAAATTTATATTGGTCCATAGTTGTGATATCAATTATGGTATAACTTTGAAATTGTAACCATTGTAGGGAGTTGCAGAACTTGTGTGTGTTTGTGTATTGTAATAGTGTAGGTGTAATGAGTAGTTGAGTGTAAAGTGTAACAGTTTTTACATACAAAAAATAATAGCTTATAACATTCTCTATCAGAACTAAAAACAGTCATGCGGTCTTTTTAAGTTCCTCTAATTTTACATCGTTTGTGATTCTAATGGCAGGTGAGTTTTCATTCTTACGTAAATAAACAGCTCCATGCGAGGTCCAACAGAAAGTGTATCCGCTATCCCTTTGAAAGGCTCGTGCCAAGAAGAAGAGTCGCTGCGCCTTGGAAGTCAATGTTTCAGACACGAATACTGGCTTGACTGGATGCTGCAGGTGAAAATGTGAGGTGTTCAGTTTCTCCCCTTTAGCCTTTAATTTATTGAAGGTTTTTACTGCGTTTAAAATGTTCTCCTTTTTTAATACTGAGTTCAGTTCAGTGATGATGGGTTCTGATGAGTCTTTGGATTTGACCCTGTATATATCTTTGATATCAGACTTATTTATTTCACTTTTAATCGTCTTTCCTAAATTTATGACAATGTCGCAAAGACTGTCCTTACTTTCACCGTTTGTTTTAGGAACATTACGTATCTCGAATCCTGTATCACGACTTTTACGCTCCATATTCTCGACCTTTTCTTCAAGGGCTTGAATAATCAAACTGTCTTCTTTCCGCTTAGCCTCTAAAGCAGCAATACGGGACAAAAATTCGTCGTACTTGCTTGACATGAGTTCGACACTTTTTGTCAACTCTGCGTTTTGCTCCCTGATAATAGTAATTGTACGTGTAAGGTCAAAGAATCTTTTTTCTTGTTCCTTAGAGAAGGCGGAAAACATGTCCTTTATAGTCACTGTTATATTCGATTCATCCCCAGTTACAGCGGTAGTTGAAACAGATGCCGCGGTTGTGTTACTTAGTACGGTGGTACTGCTCGATGCCGCCGACGCCGCCGACGCCCCAAGCATTGGCGATGCGGCTGCCAAACGTTTTGTTTTCGTGTTCTTCATGTCTCCAGTAACGAAAGAAACACCAGGAGAAAAGGAATTAATATTCCCAAAGAGGTACTTATGCGTTAGAGCGCGGGGATCTAGTAATCTGGGCGCCGATCGTGAGATTCGAACAAAATGACTTTCCGTCCACTCAGCGAAGACCTCTCCGCTGTTTGGGGTGAATGAAGCAAGCGCAGACCAAAATATTGCTATCACTGTTGTTGTCTCTCTCCTATTTTCAAAATTAGTAAAATATAAAGAGGTTTGGGTACCAGGTTGGCAGCCGTTCGGAGCAATGTACGATGCACGCTTGTCACTTTTGTAGCTTGAATTGCTTCCTGGTATCTTATGCACTCCTAATTTTTACTTTCTATTTTTTTGAATTCAAATTGAATTTAAATTTGGTTAAAAAATATTTACAGGTTTAGTAAACACGTCTACTCCGTGCGGAGGTCCGGGGGGAGAGGATACTGTAACCATAATAATTAGTCATCATGGGAGTAACGCGGTAATTGGGATCATTAAAACTTTATATAATGTATGTATGTACCTATACAAAACTATGTTTGAAACGTAAATTTTCTGCAAACAATTGAATTAAGGCTTCGTAACGGTTCATGTAGGTACTTAAATATTTTGAAACTCAGGGCATTAATCTTACATTCAAGGCATTATCTTTTGTTACATGGTGTGATTTAGTTCACTTATGTCAAGCCTTTAAGTTTAAGAGTATGTCAAAGAATAGAACAGTAACGTATTACACGAATGTAGTTTTACGATGTTACCTTGTAACCCATGGGTAATACTTTTGTTCTGTTTAAAAGCAGTAAACTCAGTGAAAAGTTGTGGGTATTTTATTAATAGTTTAGGTAATGGTTCAGGATGGGATGGGTCACCAATAAATAAATATTGTTATTTATTTCATTGTGATAGGTGTAGTAACTATGTGTTAGGATTCATTACAAAATAAAATGCAGTTTCAATAGTGTTCAGAAGTTATTATTTACTGGCCTTTGTAGGTAATCTTAACATAATTATGACTTAATTTACACTCCAAAGTGCATTTAATACTGAAGAGAGCCTCTTCTAGATTTCCTAATACCCGTACGGCATGTGCACTTACGCACCTAATTTTAAATTTGGTTGTAGTATTCTATTTATGGGGTAACTCAAACCGGTATTGAGGCTTGTTGTACTGGTAGCCGCCGGGGGTGGGCTCGGGCTCCGGCGCCGGCGCGGGCGGCGCGATGGGCACGTGCGGGGGCGTCACAATCACTGCGTCGTCAGTGATGGCCACGTCGCGACCTGAAGGCGCGAAGTTCCGGGTGAACTGCTGCTGGTAGAACGGATGAGCTTGGTAAAACTGTGGAGGAACCTGGTTGAACTGCGGGGGAACTTGGTTGAACTGCAGCTGCGCTTGGTGCCCTGGTGCTCTGTACTGCGTGTAATCGTACTGGTTTGGAGTGAACTGAGCCGGAGGGCCGTACTGATTAGGCAGTTCCATCCGACCAAACATGTTTCCTAGGAACGGAAATTTGTTGGTGAAGTGGGCCCACAGGCCGGTGCCCCCGACCTGGTTACTGCCCTGCCCGTTGTTCCCGAACTTGTCCCAGAACAGCCGCTGCGAGCGCTCAGGGAGGAAGTTGGGGTTCACAGCCACCGAGTAAGGGTCATCCGGGCCGATGTTGTAGGGCGCGTCTCTTTGCGGATAGTACCCCACAGCGCTACCTAAAACAAAACATTAATTAATTTCACACTGTTTACATTCAGTTCTGTTACGTGGTACAGTACGCATGGTGGAATGTATGTGGTAAGTAGGTAAACAAGATTCTAACCAAATTAATATTTACTTTTAATGCATCAGACAAGTTCTACAGTAAATTTGTAAGATTTGTCCTGGTTTGGTCCATTTAATACCACATAAGATTCCAACTTCAGGGTAATCGATTATGCTTAAGTAGTTCACTTTTTACAACACTTTTAATTTATACAAAAATATAATCAATGTGGGCAATACCGTCTGCGGGGCAAGACCGTACACAGGCGTTTGTGCATATTCGTAATGGCGTCACGCCGCCATCTATTTTAAAAACGTAGAACTAAAAAAATTCCCCTGGTTTATCGACAAGAGATAACAACGGTGTGCCGTTCTTAGAATGGACACAAGCGCCATGTCAATTGCCCCGCAGACGGATTTACCCACATTAACTATATTTTTTAAATTTAATATCACCCTGGTAACGTCAATATTCAAGATACAATAAACTAAAGTGTTCACTAGTCCTATATGTTCACTTCACGTACCCACAACACAACACAGAAGAAAGAGCGGCGCATTCATTTTCGCAAGAGTCCGGCGTTGACTGCATCGTATTGTGGCCCGTACTTTGTATTTATACCACCGCTATTTACTCCTAAAAGAGGACCTTGAGGTTAATTCTTGTAACCCAATATTGATAGTGTGAGGTAACGGCGGTGGTGGCTCACCCAGCGGACAATAGGCGCGACAACTAGGTGACTCGTGCCTCATGCACAGGCCGTGCCGAATCCACACGTGTTATATGCTAAACTCCTAACTTCCACCTCGAATCGGTCGTGTAATTCCGTCGTCCAAGAACGCAGAATACATAATCAGCTCGCGAAAGCGGAGAAAACGCGTCGCAATTGTAAGATTTACAAGGGGATTGCGTGTTTTGGAAATGGCTGTAGGTACGTAAGTAAGTACTAACGAATCATTCGATTACACACCTTACCATTAGTCATACGAATATAATAAGGATGCTAAATAAATAAAAGGGTTTTGGCACATAGCAATCGAATTTAACAGTATCTTTCAGCTTGTCCGCCGACGCCGAAGAGTACCGCTTAATACGCCTTAGCAATGTTCCCTAGTTATAGGGAGTGATAAAGCAATAGGATTTTTCAAGCAGTGCGATTCTAAGTATATAGTCCTACTTATATTGGAATAAGGGAATTCGAATAAAACAATTAAAATTCTTCTTCAAAAATTAGCCAAACATTTAAATTGGTCGAACTGGATTTTTACGAACGCTAGAAACCTCTTCATGCGTAGATTTTTTATCGCTACTCTCGTAGGATTTTTTTTTTTTAGTTTCTATACCTTGATATACATATATCGACGCTGGAAAGCGATCTTGTCGTATCTCGAAAACTATATATGGAACCAGAAAAAAGTTGCTGATATTTTGGTCCAGGTTTCGTGGCTTCTACGACGAAATTTTTCCGAGTTCTGACGTTGATTTTGGACATCGATTTTTTGCGAAACTTACAAAAAATGCTGTAAATACGACAAATTGGCTGTTTTTTATTATAAAATAGATACACCGAATAATTAAATAAAAATTGAGATACACGGGCCACGTTTAGATGCTTCGCAATACTTACAGCATTTAATCAAGCCAACTAAATAATGGTTCACCGAGATACAACAAACTCGCCGCCGCACATTTGCATTTAAGTTATAGTTACAGCAATTCAATTAGCTCTATGTTAACTGTGGTTTAGATTTAGGACTTTATTATTCAATCAATGACACGATAAAAATGCAGTTAATAAAGAGTTTAAAATCCAAAACGAAAATTGTTACACTAAGTAAATTCCCCCTCCCCCGTGCACCTCCCTTGTATACGGCATTTCGCGATCGTATGGCAGTGGACGCGCGGCGTTGAATTTTCGTGGCTCCAAATTTTTGTGCGTAAATACGCAATAATTCAACGAAGATCACAGGTAAGTAGTAAAGTCGAATACGTTTGGTACGTAACTTTAATATCCACTATCGATTAATTAATGTGTATTATTATTATATCGTAAACTATTTCTTCGGGCCGCTTCTCCGCCACCGTGGTCCCATATAACGAAAAAAAAAACAGCAGAACTACGTACCTATGTAAATACTGCGTGTGCTACACGGTTTTAAACCACACTTTCTACCAAGGTGACCTTGGTAGAGAAGCGAGCTGCTACACGGTTTCAAACAAGCCCATCTGTTTGAAGCGCACGCCTATCTGCCAAGGGCGTTTAAAGGTCATACGAAATATGGTTTAAAACTACGCTCTACACGGTTTTAAACCGTGAAGCACACGCTTGCGTGACAACGGCCGAAAAGTTGAGGAAAAAGATCCATAATTGCTTTACTTATGCCATTAGAATTTGTTATTTAAGTTTTCAAATGAAGTCTGATTTACGTTTTATTGTGTGTGGACAAATTAAGTTTTATGTGTTTTTATTAAATAAATATTTGCCTACATAATTTTAAATAAACCCAACCTACCTATTATTAACCTTTTCATATTTACTGCATACGATACGACCCACACCTAATAACCAAATTAGATACAATCAATTAAAGAGATCAACATGTTGATTCCAAATGAGTTACTAATAGCCAAATCATTGATTGGAAATGGAATGATTTTTCATTGCGCCATATGATAATTGATAACATTTTAAAATACAGCAAAATTGCTGCTTGGATTTGTAAAAGCAATTGCTGTAACTAGTATAAAACCAATGTTATAACAATGTTAGAATAATTTTGCCAATGCTATTTGGTGGATGTTCCTTTGATATATATTATACCTGAAATATGGCTCTCTACTGATTCAAATTAATAAGTTATGAATTTTTGAAACTTTGTTTTGGTTCTACTGTAAAGTTCGATTATTCGAGATACGACAAGATCGCTTTACAGCGTCGATATGGTATGTATGTGTGTCGTCATAATTCTTCCAAATGCTTCTTGTCGTTGATGGCTACCATTTTCTCATTTTGTACAAAAAAAAACATTATTGCGCAAATTCACTTATAGTTACCATAAGTAACTTAGAAAAGCGCTACATCTATATCAACTGCCAAAATTATTGTATACACATGATTTTACCAGACATAGTACCTACTTTACATACACTAAAATCACCCTGTACGATGATAAGGTTTTTTCGTGCAAAATGCACTGGAACGTAAATGTTTGCTTAACATAATCGGCATTATTCATAAGATAACAAGTATTTGTCTTCGCCAGTTGTCGCGGCATTGTCCGAAGAAGCGTTTTGCGAAACCTTTACCCAAGCGAGCTTACACGATAGTCACGCAGCCGTAGACCTCGGACGCCGTAGACAGGCCGGCAAATATTGCAAAGATAGGTGAAAAAATTAACAATATTTAAAATAATCAAAATATACATGCGAATAAACCTCCTAAAAATGTTGATAAAAAATCTCTTTGTTATTTCATACTTTCACTGATGAAGTGCTTGGAAAATTATACTCCACTCCCAAACACTTCTTAACTGCCCGAGTTTTTAGAGCTTCAATAAATCTCTGAGTAAAATGACTGACTTATGGCGAACAGAAAGTCGGATGAAGACGTCCTAACTGTTTTTGGGTGCAGAATCCCTTGAAAAACAAACAATTACCTACCGAAAGATTTTAAAATCTTAAGTTAAGTAAGTAATAAGTACAAACCTTTGAAAAGTTAGGTAAAATTATTACCACATTATTTTGAAGTGGGCTATTTGTAGTTATAGAGATTTAAAAATAAGTCACACTCTTGATCAGTTCGTGTGCCATTAGGTATGATGTTCTTCAGAACTTTTATAATTTACCCGCCGCTATATTGTCGCGTTTTTGTAATACACGTTTTCCTTTCAAACGTCCACGACGAAAGAGTAGGAGAAAGAGTAACAATAAATTGACAAGTCCTCAAAATCCAAAACGAAAAGACCTACTTGTAGCCGACTACAAGTAGGTCTTTTAGTTTTGGATTTTGAGGACTTGTCAATTTATTTATTGAGGACTTGTAATTCCGAAATTACTTATTTTTTTCTACTAATGAATATAGAAATGCGACGCCATCTCTACTACATCTAAGGGCATTTTTTAATCCCTAACTTATCTCTTAATCTGCCCAGCTTAAGTTTAAAGTTGATTATGGCAATAGGGAAAGTAGCTAGCAGCATTGGGTCAAGACTTAAAGCCACTCGTGTTACCAGCGACGCGAGATAAATGGCGACACGAAAATACACACAGGGAAGCTTTAAAATATGCAAATAGGCAATCATGATTTATGAATAAATCAATTGATTTCGATGACCCACGGAAAGGTCAGTACGAGAACAATGATGAATGCCCATGTACATTAACTTAAATTGATAAAAAAGTTTAAATACAAGGGCGATCGCTTTGTATGGGAACCGTGTAAAATAAGGGCCTTGCATACTCATACATATATGTGTAACTTATGTTGTGCAACTATTAAAAGCTGTGTCAAAAGTCCATGGGAATTCCAAGTTGATTGTACATGCATGTTCATACATTCCCATAGACTCTTGGCACAGTGCTACATATAGGTGTACTCGTATAGTCAAGGTCATAAATATGTGTATACGTTTAGTGCCTTGTCACTACAAGAGCCAGTGAATAACACGTTGTATGTATTACTGACATCTCTCTCTCTCTCTCTCTTTATTTAAGTCTTGTCGGTGGAGTAATCGCCAACCTCTCCGGTCCTCTGTCAACTGCTTGACTATCTGGTACGACACGACCTTAACCTTCTCCTTTATTTGCTCAAAGTAATTTCTCCTTGGTCTTCCTCTGCCTCTCCTTTCTTCTATCTTTCCTTGTTTGTTATTTTTAGGAAAATTACATTAACATAACTGCGCATAAATAATCTGAACTTGAGGGTTGGTCCGCTGCGTGAGAAGACGTTTGTTGTATTATCTGTGACGGGTTCTGTCATGGATGGCAAAATGGCGTCAGAGCTGATTAAACTGCATCAAGAGAACGACAGGTTATTTTACTAAACCCCACATAAAACATGGTGGCAGCGGTAAAACAAGAAAATAATGAGAGCTGAACTAAATCTTAGTGTCTTGGAAGTGAAATATAAAAGAAACAATGAGTGATGACGACGAAATTAAAATGAGTACCACTAGAGAAAACGTGGCGGCTCCAGAAAAATTTTCGTTTGCTCCGGAACAATGGAGTGTATGGAAGAAGAGATTTAAAAGATTCATGAATTTAAGCGGTAACGATAAGAAAGACGACAAGGAAAAAATAAACTGCTTAATATATTATATGGGAGATCGAGCTGAAGAAATAGTGTTACGATTTGAAGAAAAGTTAAGCTATGAAGATATACTAATCGCTTTTGACAACTACTTTCTACCTAAAAGAAATGTAGTCTTCGAACGTTTTAAATTTAATTCGAGGAACCAGCGTGAAGATGAATGTTTCGAGGATTTTCTAACGGAATTATACAAACTTGCGGTAACATGTGAATATGGGGAACTAAAGGAAGAACTGATTAGAGACAGGATTGTCATAGGAATTAAGGATAAAAGGACCAGCGAAAGAATGCAGTTAAAAGAAGATTTAAAGCTGAAGGATGCAATTCTGATTGCTAAGCAAGCTGAGATACAGCGGAAGGAAAACCGAGTCATCACAGAGAACAGCATGGAAGGGCCAGCACTGAATAGAATTCAGATGAAGAAAAGCGGATCAAAAGAGGATCAAACATGTTGGTTCTGCGGAGGAGGACGTCACCCAAAGGACCAATGTCCAGCAGTGAAAGCGAAGTGCTTCAAATGTGGGCGGTTAGGACACTTTGCCAGTTTGTGTCGTGCCAAGAACATAAAAAGATTAGAAGATGATGTTCATGACAGTGTGTTTAAGGTGGGTTCATGTGAAATGATTGAAAAATATCTGATTGAAATGGGCATTTATCAGGACAAGGTGTATATTAACAAATTAAATTTTCTGATAGACACAGGCGCGGACATAACTGCAATACCAGACTGCATAAGCCAGCTTCAGTTAGTGCAGTGTGATGATAAGGTAAAAGGGCCAGATGGTACATGTTTACAAGTCATAGGAACAACTAAATTAAGGTTAGTGTATAAAAATAAAGAATATTATGACAAAGTCTATGTGATTAAGGGTTTGAAATGTGCTATTCTGGGGCGCCCCGCTATTGAAGGTATGAATATAATTTCAATTTGTTCTATGTCAGAAGGAGAGTATAGTAGTACAGACAATGTAGGCTCTAAAGTTCAAGTTGAACAGGAATTTCCTCATATTTTTGATGAGTTGGGTGTTTTCCAAGGGGAATTCAAAATTAAGTTAATAGACAATCCTCAACCTTATGTGCAGGCAACACCACGGAGTGTATCCATACCTCTATTACCTAAAGTCAAGGAAGAATTAAATAAACTGGAGCATCTAGGTATAATTAGCCAGATCGAAGAGCCGACTGATTTTGTGTCACCTATTGTGGTGGTGTACAGAAATGAAAAGGTTAGAATATGTGGGGATTATACCAAGGTAAATCAAAATATTAAAAGGCCTGTATACCCTATACCAAAAGTTGAAACAACTTTAGCAAAGCTCAATGGAGCAAAATATTTTTCAAAAATAGATGCTACATCGGGGTTTCACCAAATTAAATTAGACGAGCAGTCAAAGAAGCTTACTACGATAATAACTCCTTTTGGAAGGTATATTTATAATCGTTTACCTTTTGGACTAAACTGTGCACCTGAATATTTCAGCATGAAATTTAACAACTTATTTAAAGATTTGAAAATTGCCATACACATGGATGATATATTGATTTATGAGGAAACTTTAGAAGAGCATGACCGGGTATTGAGGGAAGTTTTGAAAAGGTTAAATAAAGAAGGAATTACTATAAACAAGGCAAAATGCAAATTTGGAGTAAAAGAAGTAACATATTTAGGGCACATCATAAATGAAAAGGGTATTAAATTAGACCTAGAGAGAGTAAGAGCAATACAAGATTTCAGTACACCTACAAATAAAAAGGAGCTGCTTCAGTTTTTGGGTGTGGTCAACTTTGTGGGTCGTTTTATACCTAATAAATCTCACATATTGGAGCCTCTTCATTCTCTTTTAAAAGAAAACAATTTATTTATTTGGGGAATGTCCCAGGAATTAGCTTTTAAAGAAATAAAAAACATGCTTCAAAAAGCACCCACTTTAGCACATTTTGATCACAGAAAAAAAATTGTCGTGTCTGCTGACAGCAGTTCATATGGCCTGGGGGCAGCCCTTATGCAGGAAGATGAAAATGGCCAGAGGAGTATTGTGGTATATGCTAGCCGCACACTCACAGATTCAGAGAAACATTATGCACAGATTGAGAAGGAGTGCCTAGCCCTAGTTTGGGCGGTTGAAAAATTTAGAGACTATGTGATAGGTATTAAAGTACAGTTAGAGACTGACCACAAACCTCTTCTTCAAATCTTGCATACAAAGCCATTAGATGATCTCACCCCTCGTTTACTTAGATTCAGACTGAAGCTTATGCGTTTTGAATATGAGGTTAGATACATCCCGGGTAAAGATTTAACGGTAGCGGACACTCTCTCTAGAAATCCATTGACAACAAGTGAGCAAAAAAAGACTCTAGCTAATGCAGACTTAATAGTCAATCTGTGCATAAATGAATCTGTGAATGATGATATGCTTCTTAAAGTTGTATCTGAGCAGCAAAAAAGTATTGTACATTCCAAACTTAAAGACTACACTGTAAATGGATGGCCACATAGAAATAAGTTAGATAATTCACTTAAAATGTTTTATCAGTACAGGCATAACTATACAGTAGAAGATAATTTACTTTTGTATAATTCAAGAATAGTAGTTCCAGATACACTCAAAAGTGACATATTGAAAAAGATACATGAAGGTCACCTGGGAATAACCAAATGCAGGGAACGAGCAAAGCAATCAGTGTGGTGGATCGGATTATCCAAAGAAATAGAGGAAATTGTAAGAAATTGTCCTAAATGTATAGAAATGCGGGTAAATCATAGAGAGCAAATGATTGTGGATCAGGTTCCAGATAGGGCTTGGCAAAAAATTGGTATGGATCTTTTTAAATTCAACAGCAACTGGTTTTTAGTGATGATTGATTACTATTCACGATTTTTAGAAATTTTCAAGTTAAAAGATTTGACAGAGGAGAGTGTTATTATGAGATGTAAAGAGACATTTGCTCGCTATGGTATCCCAGAAATTGTCCGCACCGATTGTGGAACTCAATTTAAATCCAAGTTCAATGCTTTTGCTAAAGAGTATGGATTTAAATCAATTACTAGTAGTCCATACTATGCTCAAAGTAATGGCCAGTCTGAATCTGCAGTAAAAATAGCAAAAGCTCTGTTAAGTAAAAATGAGGATGTACATTTAGCATTAATGATATACAGAAATACTCCAGTTGAGTGTGGCTACAGCCCAGCTGAATTAATGTTTAATAGAAAGCTTCGTGACAATTTGCCTGTAATATCTAGTAAATTGAATAAAATTGTTGATGTAGGGAAAAATTATAAAGTTGTAAGGAATGAAAAGAAGAATAAAGATGCATGGTACTATAATAAAAGACACAGAGTGTCAAGTTTGCCTGAATTACAGATAAGTGACAGAGTATGGGTAACTGATCTAAAAACATATGGTAGAGTAAAAGAAAAATGTCAAGAACCTCGTTCATTTATTGTAAAAACAGACAAAGGCATGTTCAGACGTAACCGTTGGCATCTAGTGTTAGCTAAACAGGATAATTCAGAGGATGAGGATTACCCTATTTATGAAGAGGTGTTCGAAACTCCTGCAAGTTTTCTGGATTCCCAAAGACAGTTAGTAAATGATTCTAATTACAGTCAAACTGAGGCTTATGAGCAGCAAAGCGATGCAAATTCAAATGTTAGAGAATCCAGAAGGCTTGTAAAGAGACCGGTTTATTTAAATGACTATATTTGTGACTAGTTTTAGATTTTATTAAATGAAGAAATAACTTGTTTTGTTAACCTTATGTATAAAGGAGAGATGTTGTATTATCTGTGACGGGTTCTGTCATGGATGGCAAAATGGCGTCAGAGCTGATTAAACTGCATCAAGAGAACGACAGGTTATTTTACTAAACCCCACATAAAACAACGTTGAGAACATTTTCATTTCAGGATCAACCTACAATCAATGCATAAGTATATTTTTATGTCACGGAGAAGTTGTGAAGTTCGAAAAGCAAAAGACGCGCGGCCGGCGGACAAGTCACGACATGACCTGCACACATTCGCATTCGCCACACATTTGCATCGCTTGATACGAATTCGAATGCTTAACATTACCTATGCGAATCATTCGCATAAGCGAATACGAATACGAATGTTCGTAACATCCCTAGTACAGTCAACATCAAATAGATAGGAGCAGTCAAAATGGCCATATAGGTATATTGCAACACATTCTTATTAGTTTAGTATATTTGATTTTATTTAAAATGTCGGAATCCACTTGAGAGCTTATCTTCCAATGAATGGCTTTGTTATCTATTGTGAAGCCCGACCGCTAATTAGCAGTGCAAAATGAAACGCACAAATAACAAAAGATTTCATATGAATAGCAACTTTACCGCTTAAAGAAGAAGGTTCAAATTGCAATGGCAACGCATTCGAGATAGTACTGTTTGTACTGTTACACAAACAAACTTCCTGGCTGCCGCTTTCAATTTGAAACAGTACTATCTCGAATGCGTTGCCATTGCAATTTGAACCTTCTTCTTTAAGCAGTAAAGTTGCTATTCATATGAAATCTTTTGTTATTTGTGCGTTTCATTTTGCACTGCTAATTAGCGGTCGGGCTTCACAATAGATAACAAAGCCATTCATTGGAAGATAAGCTCTCAAGTGGATTCCGACATTTTAAATAAAATCAACTATAATAAAGGTGTGTTTCGATATATTTGGCCAATTTCGCTGCTCCTATCTATTTGATGCTGCCTGTACTTACCTATTATCTACGAGTTTAAACATATGTACCTACACACTTTTACACCTTAATTCAATGGGATAAGGCGCAAAAGTGTTTACATATCTTTGAACTCGACTGTATGTACATACACTAAGTAATTACTGTATAGTTGATGCTTATAAAACAGTTCCAAGAACTCCAATATTTTACCTAATTGCTCGATGTTGTAGAGTCGTAAAACCACGGATAATGTGGGTTTTACGACTATGATGGAGTCATTCTCTGACACAGCAAAAGTGAGTTCGTTGTAGAGCTGTAGTTCATGATAGCCACACTGTCAACGAGTTGACTAGGTAAAACCGCAGGCCTATAAAATTCGCTCGCTCATCGACATACCTACTCTCAGCATTTACGTCAGGGAATGGCATGGTTGTTTAACAAGGATCAAGGACTCCCAGAGTTTGATCGGCCGAGGCGATCAGAATTATGTCAAACTCGTTATCTGTGTCCACTCGCCACTCAGTTACTCTAACTAAGCGGTCATTGTTCTAGAAGATGAATTACGGATGAGCCAACGGAAATTATACCATTTACCGCGTATTATATGGACGCCCGCGGCTCGTTGACCCGGATATATGTAAACGATCGTGAGCAACCGGGTACGCCATATTCCCTTGGCTTATTTATGTGCGTGAGTACCTTAAACCTGAATACCTCGTTAAAATGTGGGTACCTTTTGTTAAATTAAAACCTTTATTAATAATAGAAGGTCGTCTTGCAATTTACACCTTTATTTGTAGTTGAATTATGATATAATAAAAGAGGATTTATAGAAAAGATAACTTGCTCTTATATCCACATTCTAGCTCGTTTGATTTTATTACCTACACATTATACTTTGCTAAATGCAATTGTAAGAATATCAAACTAATATCAGCATTGCATAAGAGTAAGTACTTTAAGAACGTGGTTATTAGATTTTTCCTTTATTTGTGCTCTGAGACATTGCTTCTTGCTAAATTTCTAAGCTTCTAAGTCAACGGGAAGTACCCTATAAGTAGGTATTGATTCCCTTGAGATTCCCTTGAATATGCGGCATAAACGGCCGTATCTTTAGATTGCGTTAGCTTAGAAGTTTTTGACTTTCCACAGCTCCAAGGGAAAACTCGGAAAAAGAGGCAAAAATCTTCGAGACTCGATTACCGTGATTTACGAACTATTTGCATATGTAGGTAACCTATCGCAATCGCGAAAATTCTTTGACCGAATTTCATTTGACCGAAAACGTTTCGTTTTTTATCGTTTTTCCGATGACAGGATACGTCAATTTTTTATTTCACTATTGGACATCAAGTAAACATATTTTTAGTCCGAGCAACTTTTCTCCTTGTAGTCACTTGCCCTATGTATATATAATATAATATAATCCAGCCTATATACGTCCCACTGCTGGGCACAGGCCTCCACTCACAACGAGAGGGTTTGGGCTATAGTTCCCACGCGGGCCCAGTGCGGATTGGGAACTTCGCACACACCGTCAAATTGCTTTGCAGGTGTGTGCAGGTTTCCTATGTATAGTTACGTATTTTTTTCAACGCCCATTTTTCATTTAACCAATGCTACAACTACCCTAGGGATCGTTACGTATTTTGTTTCTTGACCCATTTTTCACTTCATCAATGCTACATATAGATTTCGCTACGTTACGTCAAATATTCATTTCAGTCCAGAAAATCTTGCTTGTAATTTGTTTTAACTATCCAGAAAATGCAACGAGCAAGACGAATCATGGCAGAACCGAATCGGATAGGTTAGGTTAAATACTAAGGTACATTCAGAAATAGGAAATATGTCGATAAATTATCAAACAATTACATTGTACAACTAATTGTACGGCGAAATCAGTAATAAGGAATAGATAATTTGTCAAATGGGTAAAAAACCAAAACAAGTAATGACTAAATGAAAAAATTCGAAGTGATCTTTCGGGCAAACGTAAAAAAACCAAACCATATTTGCCGAATAGTTTTTGTCGAACCAAAAATCGGTCAAACATTTTTCGCAGTTCAGATAGGTAACCGCATAATGTACCTGCCCTGTAACACAGGGATGCCTAGCACAGGACCCATTGTCATGATTTTTTTACCCACAATGTTGCACTTCTACAATAAAACTTTTTCATTTTTTTCATTTACCTACAAGTTTGTGCGGAACCCTCGGTGCGCGAGTCCGACTCGCACTTGACCGACTTTTTCCAACTAAGTCCAGGCAAATATGGGCTTATACTTATTGGTTAAGTTGTGAACGTTAACGGTACAAATACTTTATAATCTGAGTTCTGATACTGTTATTAACTAGGTTTTGTAAATAACGCGATATATATGTTATTATTCTAAGGCGATAGGCATGTCCCTGACGAGCCTTTGTGGATATTGTGAGTGGGTGAAGGAACCGAGCGCATTAGTCAGCCCTTCCATCGAGAACTACAAGGCGTTGTCGCCGAGACAGCGGAAACGGTGTAAACAATATGCTCCACCTACGCGGTACACTTTTTGCAAACAGTGATAGCGTCAGTGTAAGGACAAAAATGCGGACTTGACTAGGTATTTTTTACTTTGCATAGTTACACGTTGTACCATCAGCATCACATACTTGCTGAGCCACCGTAGAGAAACCTGTCGTAAAGGAAAGATAGGTAGGTTTCAAGAGCATTAGTTTAGGTACCTACTGAATCCTTCCCTTATAAATTGTTAGTAAGTTGCTATCTCAGGCATTTAATAATGCTGTGGTGCCACAGTAGATATACATTATAAAATACTCCAACGCAGTGTTAATTAGTTAAACGCTTTTAAAGGAACCGGTTTTTTTTTTGAACAACCGACGTTCGGCCAATTAAGATTTTTTGTTTTATATTGATGGTAAAATGACCAAAGCGCTGGAGCCAGATTTTTAGAGACCCGGGACAAACAGTCTAACAGCAATTAATGGATTCAACCAGTTTAAGGCTGTAATTATTGAAATGTTAACCTTTTTTTCGTTTTCTTTCCACTTTAATTAAAATACAGAGATTTTGATTCAACAGGGCTGGAACACACCCATTCGATGGAACAACGAACCGTCATGTATTTTTTTTAAAGCAACTTAAGTATATAATTACTCATAAACCTTACTGATGTAGATGCTACTAAGATGGCTTCAATGTATACCTATCGAACAGCATCCGCGATGTCCGTAAGAGTCGTGAACAATAGATGAGAAGCGATGATTGTATCGGCAAATATAATAATGTGACAGGTAACGTGATTTATGATCGATACCGGGACAATGCTGCCATCCTAGGTCCTGAACGATTAGGCCTGATGGGAGTCATCACTGTAATTGTGATTGGGATAACGATGCAATAAAGGTAAATGTATCGCTTGGCACTTAATAATTTTGCTCCAGGCTATATACGGATATACGGTTGTGGGTAAGTTTGTTGCATTATGGATAATGTAAAAAAGGTTTTTAGTTCCTCCTCTGATGAAAAAGATCATTGTGGGCCTAAACACACTTTATCAGTTTTGTATTGTTTTTATGAGAACTCCATTATGGTCAATCAACTTCAAATTGAAGTAATATTAGATTGTTCAACATTTTGACACGAGATATTTATCCACCCGAGCAAAGCGAGTGTGGATGAAGTTCTAGTGTCAATATGGCTTTTTAGTCTCAAGTTAAGCACTCTACTTTTCACTTCGATTGCGAGAAAAAGAACTTAAATTAAAATACCTAATAATTTTAAGACAGACACGTAAAAAGTTACAACTTAATATCGCTATTTTTTTACTCTCAACCTGTCACTGTTATGCGTAATAGACAACAACAAGGTTTGGGATTAGAACATTTAGAACATAACAAATAGTCCATAGACAACATTTCCGAAATGAAGACTGAGGCCAGCCACAGACCTACCGAACAGAAGAGAACAGAGAAGAATTACATCTTGTGTGTGATCGTTTTGGAGTTTAAAAAATGGCGGAATCAACAGAGACCCTTAATTTACTTGTAGAATAACTGCCGCACTCAGAGACGTCAATTAACTTTTAAGTTTCATTAAAGTTGCCGCTGTCACTTTCTTTGCTATAGCAATAGAATAGGATGCAGCAACTTTAATGAAACTTAAAAATTAATTGACGTCTCTGAGTGCGGCAGTAATTCGATTTCTTATAAACTAACGAGATAGGTATATTACTCGTATAATCTAACGGTGTTCACAATCATATATCTATATGGTGACATATATAATGAACCATAAGTAATCGGAATAAGGTAGGTAGTGTTATTTATGTACTTGCGACGAAAAAATTGCATGGAAGATTTATATGGATATTCCTTTTTCCGGGATTTTATTAAGGAGGTAATTTCGTGTAAGTAGTACCTAACATTAAAAGAAAAAAGTTAAAATAGCCATGTATTATGAGTCATTTTAGAGCATGAGAAGTGAGAATTATTAAATTTGCAACCGAAATATTAAGAAAAAATATACGAAACCTACATTGTTTCTGAGAATGAAAAGCCAAACAAATCTAAAAACTCAATCTCAAAACGTTTACATCATGGACGTATAAATTGAATTAAATGAGTACCTAAAACTACAGTGAGTATTCACCTACTCGTAAGTGCCCAAGAAAGTTTTTTGGACACGTTAGCAGGAAATTGAAATAAAAAATTCACACGAGGCGTTTAGACGTCCACGGAAGTACCTATACGTACCTAATTACGTAAGAGGAAGTCGGGTGTTCGTTGAACTTAAAATGAGATTTAGTGCTGGATAATTTGATATGACGCTAAATTCTCTGAACCGAACATCTTACATAGAATAACTCAAGGGTTTTTTGGTTTGCGCGCATGTAATAATTTTAAGACAAAAAAATTGACCTTTAATTATGTTTTTCCGGCCAAGCAATTTACCTACTATTCGTAGCACTTACGATTATGTTCTGCTAGCGTGAACTTGCAGATTGGTACTAGTGCTTTTTGAAAATCAAAAGGAGTCATTGGAACAAATTATCATTTCTTTCTTCACTAACATGTTTTGGCATATAAGCGTTGCTTTTAGGTATTTGTCAAGTATAATATGTACCTACCTAGTTATTTGCTCTTTGTTTAACATATTTTTTATGCAATTTAAATTCAGCACCCATCTTACATATGTACCTACCTACAGAATAATTTATTGGATTGACGTCGTTCAACAACAAAAATTCTTCGTTTTATCTTCATATGTACCTATGCTCGAGACCCGAGGTACCTAAGGCCTAAATCCTCCTCCGAGAGCAAAACTTCAAACTTAAGGCCAAGGCTACATCAAGCAGCGATTTCCGATGCTACTGATGGAGCGAAACCAGATGAATATAGAATGGCTATATACATTAATACGCGAAAACCAAGCGATGGCGTGGCTACATTGTGTAAAGCATACGTCGTGATTTAGGCTACACTGAGATAATTCAGCATTTCGTCGGGAATTAGTCTGTAATTCGCTGTACGCTGAACGCAAAAGATTCGCAACGATTTCGCGCGAAAGTACGAGTACATAGCTGCGCAGCGAATAGATCGACGTACTCGACGTGGCGGGCGAGGGCAGAGGACGAAGCCTCACCGATCTACCCTATACTTATTTAAACTATAAATAAATTGTATGACAACTAAGTGCTTAAACGCAGTTTTTCACGATCAAAATTACAAATTACTGGTTTTGTCCATATATTTGGTACGACATTTACTAAAGCGTGACGTCATACTTAGTTGAGTGTCAATTTGTATTGGACTTTTCAACGCTGACAAAATTAAAGTTTTTTTCAAGTAATTTGTAATTTTAACCGTGACGGTATAAAGAACGGTTACAAGTGATTTATTTATTAATTTAAAAAATATATAATGTACTAAGGGCGGACTTAATGCTTAGTAGCATTCTCTACCAAACAACCACAAGATGCTGACTGTTGACGACTACTTTACGACATAAGACAATTACCTACTGGCCAAAACAAATAAAACGCAAATTAAATTAATCACGCTTTATTAAAATAATTAATAACCGAGCAGTTACATTTAATTAATGTGTGCGCTATTAAATTACAATGAAAATTTAATTACATTATTAGATACTTGACTGTTTCAAAAATTATTTACATGGAAATAGTAATACAGGCGTGTGAGTCTACGATCTTTAGGCAGTATTTGTTATAAACAAAAATAAGTACTTACACAAAACATAAGCTAGGAAACTTTGACATTTCTTGCCGTAGTCATCCCCTAAGTTAAGAGATTATAAAATTATTACAACGGCCTTTTATGGCAAAATACCTTATAAAGAGAATATCACAATAATCTTAACCATATAGCTAATTATAAATAATTATATTAGTACCTCATACAAGTAATGACAAGTCTTAATTTTTATTGTACCTATACATCTCGAACATTATTAAGTATTCTTAGTATGGACGTGGATTTAAGTTATCTCCTTCCGTAACCTGAAACAAGTATAAAAAAATAAGTTTTCATTTTCAAGTTCAACCTTGATCCGTTTTTATTACTAAGAAATAAATAAAATAAATAAATATCAGGGGAAAATCTCATGCAAATCGACTTAGTCCCGAACTAAGCTCTAGGATTGTACTATGGGCACCTACTAGGCAACGATAAACATGGTTATATAGAGAAAGACATACATAATAAATAAAACATTCAACACTCAAGAACAAATACTCGCGCTCATCAAGTCATCACATAAATATTTGCCTATACCGGGAATCGAACCCGGGACCGCTAGCTTCTTCGGCCAGGTTACTACCAACTAGGGTAATAGCGTCGTCGATTGTTTTTGAAGTGTCTATTTTTAGGTAGGTACTTACATGATTTGTGTGCTTACTTTCGTATTAACGACTGAATACAGATATTGCCTGCCTGCGAGGCTAGCGGTCCCGGGTTCGAATCCCGGTATGGGAAAATATTTGTGTGATAAGCGCGAGAGTTCCTGAGTCATGGATGTTTTCTATGTATTTAAGTATGTATTTATCTATATAAGTATATTTATCGTTGTCTAGTACCCTGGCGCCTAGAGCTTAGTTTGGGACTAGGCCAATTTGTGTGAGATTGTCCCCTGATATTATTATATTATATTATTAAATAAAAAAACCGGTCAAGTGCGAGTCGGCCTCGCGCACCGAGGGTTCCGTATTTAAGTCAGTCCGACTCGCACTTAACCGATTTTTTTATATGTAAAATAATAATATAGATCACATTAAAATTATTTCCAAATTTTTTCTGTTTAGTAAATATATAAGTATTCGTTTTTCGATGCAACAAGTCAGGGCCAAGGCCAGGGTCAGGGTCATTAGTAAAATAAAAATAAGTTATTTACTACGTGATGTTAAGATTTAGGCAATTTAAAATGGACCTTAACATTTTAGGTTGCCTAAATCTTAACAGTCATTTTCAAAGAACTTTGTTAATATCTCGACAACAGTTGACTTTCATAACCTCGTTTTATTTTTCCTATTAAATATACCTACCTAGATAATCAAATGTAAGTCTGAATTATTTCAGATTTTTCTTAAGCCGTAAACTTAGATATAAGGGGCGGGGGGAGGGGCGGTCATTTATTGCAAATTTTTGGTCATAAATCCGAAATTAAATGACTAAAAATAAAAAAATATATGTTTTAAAATTTGAAAATACCTCACCCTTTCAAACCCCCCTTTTAGACCGCATTACCAATTACTTACTATAAAACTATTTTCAGTAGTTGCTGAGAAAAACTGCTTTGACACACAGACAGGCATCGAAGTCTCATCAACACCACCAGGTAAGCTAAGGAGCTAGCTGATGATTAGCGGACTCTAGCAGGAAATTAGTAATTATACACAACATGAATAAGTGTTACAAAATGTACCTATTACAAAATCACAAAGTAACTTGTAACTAACCTCCTTTAGTTGGGTATCCTGCAGAGGCATGAGCGCTAGCGGAGCTGCTTGCGAAGCTTCCCGCTCCGCCGTACGCGCCGCTTATGGCTCCCGCAATACTCTTAGCAGAGGCACTAGCCAGACCGTTGCCCAATCCCGCATCATGTCCACCGCCATTAGAACTATCACCGACGCTGCTACAGCCCCCCCCGCAACCTCCAGTCGAACTTCCACTGGCATGGTTCGCGCTTCCAGTGTTATAAACCCCAGCAGTAGCCCCGGCTACAACAACGGCGTTTGCTCCTGCACTAGCTTGTGATCCGCTTCCTGTTCCGAGCAAAGAATTGCCATAAGGTGAGCGATTTCCACTTCCTGGTGTTCCCGCGTGTAGGCCACTGCTGGCGCCAGCATTACCAAATGGCGAGTTATTGCCGACTGCAGCACTACCATAATTTCCCGGCTGTACTCCAGCTTGATATCCGGCGTTCGGCTTTGTGGCTATGCCGTTACTTTCTAATTTGCCGTGATCATAAGGCTTAAGGAGGCCAGGTGGGCCTCCGAATCCTCCTGTGTAAGCGACTGCGTTTGCACTGGCGGATGCACTAGCGCCTGCGTTTGCAACAGCGCCACCCTTAATTGAGTTCCCTGGCCCATTAAGGACCGATTGTCCAGGCTGAGATCCACAATTTCCTGATGTACAAGTACTCGTTGTGTATGTCCCAGTTGGGGTAGTAGGTTTATTGGAATAATTCGACGTATCAGCTGTCGGAGACAACCCGTGTGAAGTAGACGGAACCGCACTAGTGACAAGTTGTGTGGCCTGATTTGTTGGTTGTTGGCTTGGGAAAGCCGGTTTAGATGACATTGAATAATCTTGCGGCTTTAAAATCCCAGGTGGGCCCCCAAAGCCACCTGTGTAAGGAGGTAATTTTTCATCGTTGGATGGGTGAATTCCGCTTGTTGGTTTAGAAACACCCGCAGATCCAGCTGCGGCATTAGCTGCGGCATTAGCTCCAGCATTAGCTCCAGCTGCTGCACCATAGTGGCCAGGAGTAGAAGGCGAGGTAAATGGTGGCGTATATATAATGCTCGGTTTACTTGGAGTTGGATGTTTATTCTCCAGCCCAGTCGGACTAGGTGCAGATGAAGGATAGTTGCCACAATTGCCAGAAGCACAGTTTCCCCCAGCACTTGTTTGTGAATAGCTAGGGACTTTGTACCCCGGATATATAATGGGGCCGGTCGGTGATGGCGAAGGATAGTTACCACAATTGCCAGAAGCACAGTTTTCTCCAGGGCTTGTTTGTGGGTAGCTAGGGATTTTGGCCCCCGGATATGAACTGGGGCCGGTTGGTGATGGCGAAGGATAGTTACCACAATTGCCAGAAGCACAGTTTTCTCCAGGGCTTGTTTGTGGGTAGCTAGGGATTTTGGCCCCCGGATATGAACTGGGGCCGGTTGGTGATGGCGAAGGATAGTTACCACAATTGCCAGAAGCACAGTTTCCTCCAAGGCTTGTTTGTGAATAGCTAGGGGCTATGGAACCTGGATATGAACTAGGGCCGGTTGGTGATGGCGAAGGATAGTTGCCACAATTGCCAGAAGCACAGTTTCCTCCAGGGCTTGTTTGTGAATAGCTAGGGGCTTTGGAACCTGGATATGAACTAGGGCCGGTTGGTGATGGCGAAGGATAGTTGCCACAATTGCCAGAAGCACAGTTTCCTCCAGGGCTCGTTTGTGAATAGCTAGGGGCTTTGGAACCTGGATATGAACTAGAGCCGATTGGTGATGGCGAAGGATAGTTGCCACAATTGCCAGAAGCACAGTTTCCTACAGGGCTTGTTTGTGAATAGCTAGGGGCTTTGGAACCTGGATATGAACTAGGGTCGGTTGGTGATGGCGAAGGATAGTTGCCACAATTGCCAGAAGCACAGTTTACTCCAGGGCTCGTTTGTGAATAGCTAGGGGCTTTTGAACCTGGATATGAACTAGGGCCGATTGATGATGGCGAAGGATAGTTGCCACAATTGCCAGAAGCACAGTTTCCTCCAGGGCTCGTTTGTGAATAGCTAGGGGCTTTTGAACCTGGATATGAACTAGGGCCGATTGGTGATGGCGAAGGATAGTTGCCACAATTGCCAGAAGCACAGTTTCCTCCAGGGCTTGTTTGTGAATAGCTAGGGGCTTTGGAACCTGGATATGAACTAGGGCCGGTTGGTGATGGCGAAGGATAGTTGCCACAAGTGCCAGAAGCACAATTTTTTTCAGGACTGGTTTGTGAATAGCTAGGGGCTTTCGAATCCGCGTACGCACTCGTCGGTGCTAATGAAGAATAGTCACCACAATTTCCTGAGGCACAGTTTCCTCCAGAGCCCGAAGGAGTATGTTGTATCGAGCTGGGTGCAGGCGCAAGATATTTACCGCAATTTCCAGAAGCACAGTTAAGTCCAGAAAACGAAGGTGGTTGGTAAGATGTTGTTTGTGACGAGCCTGGAGCTTTAGGATTCTCGTTATTGTATGAATTGGTATGGCAATTTCCTGATGTACATTTGTTGTTGCTTAATAATTCTTTCTGTTCCGTATTAGGGAAATTAGGACCTAAATAGTTTGGTGAATATGAATTGCCATTAGCTGGGTTGTAAGAAACGTCGGGATAATTGTTCGAACACTTCCCCGAGGAACAAGGTCTGCTTTTTCCATCAGACGAAGGGGTCAGATAAGAATTTTGACTTGGAACGTTGTTGAAATTCAACGGCAAACTTCCTGTTCCCGGATTAGGGTATTCTTTTGGAGCAGTCAAGTCCGAAGTGGGTACTTTAGTGTAACTCTGCGGGACTCCTTGAGCATTGTGGGAATTATCACTACATTGAGGCGAATTACATGTAGGCTTTAAATTATCAGGAGCTGAGCTAGGGTTAGCATTAGCGTGTGGGTACGATGGAATTGCACTCGCTGAAGATTCACAATTTCCATTAGTGCAGCTATAATTCGGAGGTTGGTACCCACCGGCTGCCTTGTCATATTGAGAGGATTGCAAATCTGAACTGGTTTTCGAGCCTGCTGCTCCAGCAACATTAACAGGAATATCGTCGTTTTCGTGATCGTCGGAATCTCCGGTCGACAAAGTATTTGAAGTGCTACATTTGCCTGACACACATTTCTTGTCGCAGTTGGAACCTTGGCAGTTTGAGGGTTTTTGGCTGGTGCAACTACCGCTAGGGCACGGCGCGTGGCCTGCGTTTTGTGAGTAAGATCCAGCTGCGGCCCCTGAAGTTGCTATAGCTGCGGCGTTTGCACCAGATAGAGCGGGGAAACTGGATCCAGGATTACTTAATATTCCACCTTCAGAGCTTTTTTGGCATCCTCCAGTCGTACATCCCACTCCCGCTGGCCCAATCGAGCCGGAGCCACTATAGCTGAAAGAGCTGGAGCTTGAACTGGCACTTGATGAAGCGAAGCTTGACGACGATGCCTTGGAGAAGCTTCCCGAAAATGCGCCCCCGGCAGGGATGTTGCCCACACCACCGAAAGCACCGGCTATGGCACTTGAATCAGCTATAACAATACAATATTAAATGATATTATAAAATCGGCAGTTCAAAAGTGCTTTAAAGTGGAGTTCTATAAAATGACTGTAAACTAGTTTCATAACTACATATTTTATATTTAACTCAACCATTCTATTAAATAAAGTAGCAAGTTTGTGCTGAAATTAAGAATAGGAAGTTGTCGAGAAAATTTTCCTTAAATTAATGCTGTGAATATTCTGCGTCTCATCATACAAACTTAATTAGAGGATCTAGGCTCCGGCGCGGAAACAGTGCGGGTTAAAAGACTTCAAAGAAACCGTTTCCTCCTTCCTTTCTTGAATACAAAATAAATCTTTAATAAAAATCTCTAATGAAAATTTATATAAGTATGTCTTTGATTGATAAAAAGTATAATCCTTGAAGAACGGTAAAAATAGAAGATGTCTAACCTTTAGACCCCTTTAGGGAACCTGCAGTGCCCTTGATGCCATACGCGTAAGGGTTGGCCGCCACAATCCCCGCGAGGGTCAACACAAAGACACATGTGAGCTCCATCACCGTGAAGCTTCGCGACTACAATGCAATGTCTCTCCGGGTGCCTGCCTTTATAAAGCGATACATAAATAGCTAGTCGTTCATAATATATCGCAAAAAACCAGTTGGCGCTTACCGCGAATCAAATGTTAATGTTGTTTCCCGCATTCATTAGAAGCGACGCTCCGCATTGAATGGTAATTGGGTGCTGTAAGGTACCTACTCCTCTCAAAATTTTATTACATCAGTATTGTACGACGTCATAGGCCTGTTTTATGTACATGTACGGTAGTGGCATGATGCTTAGGTATAAGATGTGTCTACTTACGAGTACTTAATTATTATTATTACCTTGTGTAAACAAATACTCATACTTCCTTACCAATAGGTATTTAGTAACAATTTAGAATACATTTTTGGGCATTTCCACCAAATGGTAGATTTTGACGTGTAAAAGTGCCCGTGCGGCCTACTTACTGAATAAAAATATTTTATCTTTTTTTAAATAAAACAACGATATTTTATTTTTTCTACTTACGATTTAATAGTAATTAGTCTAAGTAACTACATACCTACGCCCAGTCCTGAGAAAACGTTAGACTATACTTCTGACAAAACACCAATTTAGGACTTTCTGTGTTTAATTTTAAATTCTACGATTTGCCTACAGAGCCATCTATGGATATCGTATAACCTAACCTACTTGCAAACGTAAACACGCATATCATGTTGTGTTCTGAGGTTAAATCGGGTAAGGCAAAGGTAAGTTCCGAATAATTCTCGCAATTCCGGAGAATACCTACTAAAAAAACGAAACACTTTCCTCAGTAGGTACTCTATACTGGTTAGTAGAATCTTGTGCCAGGGTCTGTCCTGGTCTCTACCATCCATCTATCCTCTATCAATGTTATCTCGTAACCTACCGCCAAGCAGCAGTGTTTGCATTGTTGTGTGCTGGTCCGGGCATAAGACAAAAGAAATTCGAAAAAACCGGTCAAGTGTGAGTCGAACTCGTGCACTGAGGGTTCCGTACACATTTGGCCGGTTTTTGGTATTTGTAGTTTTTCTATAGGGTTTGTTCTATAATCACACAGACGCTTGTATGTTTTACCGTTTTTACGATACAACAAAAATAAAAATACGTTGAATAAAACGTTTCATGTATGTAATATATTCTTATTAAACTTTCTTTCTTTTTAGAGTTCCATAACTTTAGATAATTACTTATATTTTACGAGAAAATTAAAACGAAGTGTTCAAAATTTATAGTTTTCGAGAAATTGACAAAAAACTTTAGGCAAGTCAAAATTGCATTATTGCATACAATTAAACTACATAAAAAGGTATATTTTTGAAGTACGGACTTAAATACGGAACCCTCGGTGCGCGAGTCCAATTCGCACTTGACCGGTTTTTTTATTTGTTAGGAAATCCGCCGTAATAACACATTCTGAAAAAAAAAAGAATCCGCTGTTTATTACGGTTCTAAAGATACATCTCTTTAAAGTTAGGACAGACGGACGGACACGGTAGGCCTAGTAATAGGGTCCCGTTTGACACCCTTTGGGTACGGAACCCTAAAAAGGCGTTACATTTGTAGCATAAACCTATTTTTACCCAAAATCTGCTACTCAAGTGGTCGCCGCCGCTTCAGAATATTGTAGTTCCGCTGTCACCACGACAACCTCTTTTTACCAAGCTATAAGTAAAAATAATATTAATCTCATTACCATCTTATGTACCTACGGAACTCTCTGTCCGATATAGACCTGTACTTCACCTGTTTTTTTTGGATAAACGGTCTTATACCATTCTAGCTTGGACAATAATTTATTAACGACAAAACAAGTATCTATCTTAATTGTAGTGTTTATTATGTCGTGCATTAACAACGCTTATATATAATTAATTATTACATCTAGTAAAATAATAAGTAAGCAATCAATTTACTATAAAACTACACAGTTGTTATATCACCCCCTAGTGTGATGAAAATAACCTAACCTTTCGCTACAATATGGGGCTTTTTAAAAAGGGTGTCATTAAATTGCGTGTTTATCAGTCGATGGCAATAAAAAAAAAACCTATGTAAAAAAACCGGAAGCCCCGACAAAATCGGTACCCCTACTTTCAGAGCTCATGAAAATGAAAAATCGTTTATTCATTTAACTCACTAATTTTACAAAAGTTGTTGAGGCCTCCTAGTAGATAATAAGTTTATCTGTAGCAGGAGGTCTCGCTCTTCCAAATGCAGTATATTGTTACATTGTTTGTTAAATGATATATTTTAAAATAAAATATTATATTAAATTAAAACTATTAACCTTACTTAATACTAGTTGTGAGTGTGTGTGTGTGTGTGAGTTAGTGTGTGTTTGCTGATGTTTGAAATTTACACTAAGGTAAGTAAGTGGTTTATTCTTGCAGTTTTAGTTTCTATTTTAGTAGATCCTCTGTGTCGTCACGTCATAATTGCGTTCATATAGCCACTTAATTACAGACCTTTTACCCTTTCCCTTCCCTTTTTTTTTCATACCTTTTTAAGTTATTAGTGAATAGATATTTAACACTCTGTTGATTGTATTATAAATGCGAGCAGATTGTACATCAAACTGTCTCTTTGCAAACACAGATTTAAATACTGGGACTGCTGCTACTGGTTTATTATCTTCTTCCACTCGAAGGTGAGGGATGATAGGTAAAGGATTTATGAAATTTCAATACTACAGTTAGTATATATAGTTTCCTCATAGTTACCACACAGTACCACATAGTAACCCAGTCATACTCGTAACTCTAAATGGCTTTAGTATAGTCATTGTCGTCACTAAACTATGGCTATGTTTTTTATATAGCTTGGGTACGGTGACAGCTGTCACTCGGCAAATATATAGTTGTCCCTAACTATGCAAAAATTTATCGATTTTTTACGATTATCGATTGAGTTCACAAAGGGAATTTTTGGCATTATACCTAAAATAACAACAATAGATGACCAATTTAACAAAAACAAGAAATAGTAACACAAACAAGTAACAAAGTAACAGTCAAAAACACCACACGGCACTAAGAACTCGGAACAAAGACGCATAAACCCCTTACTCATCTACTTCAGGGTTAGCTGGAAGAGATCCCATTTAGGGATAAGTTCGCCTTTGTACTTTAAATTTACGATGTCAATGTATTATTTACTTATACTTTTTGTGCAATAAAGAGTTTACATACATACATACATACATACATAAAAGGCAGACATAATACACTGACTGACTGACTGACTCTAAATATACACAAAACCAATATCACTTTTATCTTTCAACCCCCTAGACCCCTTTTCAATTATTTTTAAATTAATTACATTTTTTTTTACTAAAAACAGTTGCGTGTAAGCAAGTTATACCTTCAACTATGCCAAATTTCAAGTTGATAGCTTGTGTGCTGAGAAAAACTGCTGTGACATACAGACAGACAGACAATGAAGTCTCACCATAAGGGTTCCTTTTTTACCATTTTGGTACCATCGGAACCCTAATAACGCCCAAATACCCCAAAGCCCGGTAGGTAAACTTACCTGTTGAAAATATGGTAATATCAAATATGTTGTTGAAAAAGTCATACGTGTCGTCAATTACACGCAAAATTCTATTGATCGCTAGGCGATACAGACTTTTTAAATTTTTCCTAAACTCTAAATTAAAAAAAAATTAAAATCAAAAACAACAAAGGAAACGAATAAGTAAGTAATTGATAAATTTTTAAGTATTCCGCTTTGTATCAGTTTTATTTTCAATAACGCCATTATAAAATGTAAGCGGCCAGTATTCGTAATGCCATGTAGGTTTCTCTAAATAGGTAACAACCGTTTAGTTTTTAGGTCTTCTTTCAGCATAGTGGGTGTAGAAAATGTATATTGAAGTAGGTTTCTCTAAATAGGTAACAACCGTTTAGTTTTTAGGTCTTCTTTCAGCATAGTGGGTGTAGAAAATGTATATTGAAGCATTTTATGTAAAGATTTCTCTATGTTCTTCCAAAGCTATTGTTTTGAAAAAAATACATGTTATAGTTTATTGTAGGGATTATTATTTGTGAAAAAATTGTAGGTGTCTAATATTGAAATATTCAGTCTTTTTTTCTTTCTTCTTTTTATGACATTGTGACGTAACGTGTAACTTATATTGCCATGTAATAAGCTTTAGTAGATGTACAACATATATGAAGTACGTATTTTATTTTTTTACCAAAAACCGTAAAGTTTTAGCAAGTAAAATTTTGCACATTTGTTACTAAAGCAAAGCAATAAAAATTACAAGCTAAAACTCGATGGATGCACGATCAGATCACTACGAAATACGTTGAAAAAAATCGTTTTTTTTTTATTTATCTTTCTTTTTTTATTTTATTTGTTAGGAAATCCGCCGTAATAACACATATTCTGAAAAAAAATCAACCCGCTATGTAGGTGCTACGGTTTAAAAGATACCGCTCTTTATAGTTAGGACATGGATGGCCGGACGGAAAGCGTAGGCTTAGTAACAGGGTCCCGTTTAAAACCCTTTGGGTGGTTGAAAAATTAAACGTAGTACATATTACTACATATTTTAGTGTGAACAAAAAATGGAAAACTGGTGATTTTGAACATGATGGCTCTCTTTCGTACTTAGGTACGTTTTATTTATTGTAATAATAATCCTCAAGAAAGATGGATTTAAATTGAGCACATATTAAATATATATATATTTTTTTAATTAGCCTGTTTTAATGTCCCACTGCTGAGCAAAGGCCTCCCCTCTTTTCTTTTTTTAAATATTTTATATAAAATAAATTATTAGGCCTAAACAATAATTGCATAGTGAGAGATAATATTTTGTCATTACAATAAACAGTTAAGTATATGAATTATCCCCCAGGGTGACCTTAATACTTTAAATTTAAACGGGCAGACGGACATGGCGAAACTATAAGGATTCCTTGTTCACTACGGAACCCTAAAAACGATCAAGTGAGAGTGGAACTCCCTTTGAATTAGTAAATAAATAGTAAGTGCTATTAATATTCAAATTCGAAATAGAAAATTTGTTACTTAATTTACCTACTTAGATTAAAATTAGAATTGCTGTTTAAAAAAATGTTACTAACGAACAACACTTTACTATTTTGTATGTCGTCACTAGGTACTTTGAAAAAAACACGTATCCGATTTATTTTTCATAAAGTATGGGTATTACTTATTTGGTACTGGTTAAATATTAATTTTTAACGGTAATTTTTTTATTTTCTAGACACCTTTTCAATTATTTATAAAATTTATTTCATTTTTTTTTACTAAAAACAGATGCGGGCAAGCAAGTTATACCACTATACCAAATTTCAAGTTGATAGCTTGTGTAGTTGCTGAGAAAAACTGCTGTGACATACAGACAGACAGACAACGTAGTCTCACCATAAGGGTTCCTTTTTTGTCATTTTGGTACGGAACCCTAAAAATGCACCTTACCCAACATCTCTCCTTCCATTTGACACTATTAAGCTAGACTTTATTTTTATTAAGTATACCTACTATTATCACTATTACTTCTTAATTAGGTACTACTTTAGGTAGGTACTCTATATTTATAGCAATCTATAGTGACGACCCTCGCTGTTGCAAATTACCTAGACAAACATTTATTTTTCAAACTCCCATAGTTCCAAGATGTATGTAAATCTAAAATGGATGACATCATTTGAACCGATACCATGAGAACTTGACTCTAATGACAATGGGGAAAACTGAATGACAGCATAAACTGTGGCCGACGAATTGGGTTGCAGATCCGCTACCTAAGCGAGGAGTGGCGAGGACAAGTGATGGTGCAGTCGTTGAATTAGTTCAAACATCGGATAGGAGAATATTATAATAGGAGTAAAATCTTGTATATTTCCTTTTCAGCACATCTTGACGGCCATGTTAGATTTAAATATTAGCTAAGGCCTCTGGTATTCTAGTTTTACAGCTTTCCCGATGAAAAGACAAGTACACTGCAACACAAGACAGGTAGTTCAACTTTTTGAAACTAAAAAGGACAACACAGATATAAGATGAATAAAGAGCAAAATTTAGTTAAGTTGCGCTTATTTATTACTAGCGACCCGCCCCGGATTCGCACGGGTAGCAGAGCATATATGCACCTGAATCTTAATGAATTATACACCTAATAAACCTTCCGCATGAATCACTCCGTCCATTGGTGAAAACCGTATACAAACCGGTCAGTAGTTTTTGAGTTTATCGCGAACAGACAGACAGATGCGGCGGGGAATTTGTTTTATATGTAGTGATTTTAAGTTAAGAATAATCTTTATGCATAACTTTACAGTGAATGTTCCATACATTTTTGCCGTCGCAATATTATCTTTAATATACATTATATTGTTTACGTCATAAAGGCGATGTTATTCGTCTCCCGTAGTGTCGAGCCGGTGTGACCGTGGCCTTAGAGCGTGACAAAGCGCGGCGAGGAGACTCGTCGTGCGACCGCAGGCGTGCAGGCTGCACCGTATCCGGGTGACGTACCGCCCACATACTTACCACTAATTCTCCATACATTCCAAACTATATATGTATCATCCATACTTTTATAAATCATGTCATGAACTTGACTTGGACTTAAACGGCAATAAAATACCGTATGCCGTAAATATCTCGTAGTTAATATGCTTACTTTTATGGCTTAATATACTTATCTGCTTCTACGTTACGGATAACTTGATGTATATTATATCTTGAGATCTTCGCTGCCTGTGAAGGGCTTATCTACCATACCTGCGGGCTTAACATGCATGCAGTAGATAAAATTTGACAAGTGCTAGGGAAATTAATACTAATACATCTATTGCATATTCTAACGTAAGACAACGCTTAAGGTTTAAAATAAAAGTGTCTCGCCCTGACTTTTATTACTAAGCGACTATAGCGATTTTATCAAACCGGGACACGAGACTTTTATTTTAAGTGTTCACTCTTACATAAAATATGGAATAGATGTATTAATTCCCCTGACACCTATCAAATTTTATCTGCTGCATGCATGTTAAGCCCGCTGTACTAGCTGTCTGGAACTAGAAAAAAATTAAGTAAGAAAGATGTTTTCCCGTGATCCCCGAAGATGCCGTTAGTCAGTGGTTTGTGCTCAAGAAGATTTTTTTTTTATAAATTAGATGACCTGGTCAACTTCATACCACTTTTTTAGATTTTTCGGCTGTTCCTAATTTTATTTTTTTAAACCACCGACCGTATAGAAGCTAACAAAAAAAAAATCAAATCGGTCGCGCCATTCTAGAGTTTTTGCGAGACTAACGCACGCCAATTGATTTATATAATATAGATAGATGTTAAATTAAAGGTGCATCCATACCGAAGTTACTTTATGTGGTGCAAAATGTTGTTCCACAAAAAGTAACTTCCTGACAAATGCTTGGATGTTTGACGGCCGCACTCAGAGATGTCATTTAAATTTTAAGTTTCATTAAAGTTGCTGCTGTCACTTTCTTTGCTATAGCAATAGAATAAGACGCAGCAACTTTAATCAAACTTAAAAATCAATTGACGTCTCCGAGTGCGGCAGTTTGACTTTAGGATACGCCTGACTTAGGATACGCTTCTTAGCATGGTCATTGCTACTTAAATCTAAATCGCGATTTAAGGTAAAGCATTTTTGCTAGGAAATGTAACTAATGTTACGGCTTACGGTCAACAGGTATTTTGGAGGTCAAGTTATATTTCAGGTAGTATTTATTTATCCTTCTAATATTATAAATGTGAAAGTTTGGATGGATAGATGGATGTTTGTTACTCAATCACGCCAGAACGGTTGAACGTATCTGGATGAAATTCGGCACAGCGATAGATTGTAGTCTGGAATAGCACATAGACTACTTTTTATCCCGAAAAAAAAAATGACATGTCCCGAGGGAGCAGCGATAAACGACTTCTACGCGGACGGAGTCGAGGGCAAATGCTAGTAATTTATACGGGTGGGATAAATGCTAGGAAGATGATAATTTATAATATATACGATGCACGATGTGACGTCAAAAAAGAATTATCCACCGCACTTTCATTTTACATATTTTCCATGACTCAAAAATAAATTAATTGGAAGTTTTTAAATATGTTTATGTTCGCTATTATCCTTACCTGATAATGAAGTTTGACTTCGAAGAATGCCACAAGGTTATTATGGTAATGATAAAAGGTCTACAAGATGCTTAGTCAGCATCCGCACCGTAGCCTACGCACAAACAATAAAGTCTCGAGCAAGAGCACGTACTTGACTAAACAGGTAAATGGTAACATCTTTCGTTTAACATTTCTTAGATACGGAGTGTTGTCCTTTAATTACAACCTTGTCTTTAACTTGCAATGTTTGTATGTTAGTTTGTTTGTTTAGGTCAACTCTTGCATGTTGAATTAGAACCACTTCCCGGTTTCCGATAATATTCGGTTTACCTACGTGACTTCGGTGACAATGCAATAATATGGTACCTGGTCTGATGATGCATTCGGAAGGTGGCCATAGGAACTCCGCATCGAAATAATATTTGGCGTGTTTGGGCTTGTTGGATTTGTCTTGATAAGCAGAGAATGACTGTGCAAAAAAAGTACAGTTTGCAAGAAAAGCTTGTTCTAAAAATGAAATTTTTGACAGAAACTTTTTTCCTCGTAAAATTCGGTGAATAAAAGCAACTTCATTAAAATGTGATAGTTTATTTAAAATATGCATGCCTCTCCAAACCGTTTTCACATTTTGCTTACAGTTAAACCAATCAAAATAAAAGGAAATAAAATTAGTAATACCTACTAAAGAAACTCGTAAAATAATTTAATTTGTGAATGGAGCATTTAAATAATAAATATACGTGCATCCTAAGTAATGAGAAATGACCTCTATAATAATATTGACCTTTCGGCAATAAAACTGTGTAATAAGCCTATTGTTTCATGATTATTTTGAACATGGAAGGGTGAAAGGTTTGAACGGTCACAAATTGAATCACAAATGAATAGGCCGCCAGAGAACATATATATTATAAAGGTCACTCTTCAAACATAATGCATCGTAATTCGGGAGTCGGTACATCAAAACTATATGAACTCGTCGGGTTCTCGCGGGGCGTCCAAGTCGCGGTAGTGTATGACTGGGCGGTAGTCCGCGCCGCCGCCCCTTTAACAAGCAACCACCGCGTTAACCACCACAATTGCTCAGGAGTACATACCCTAACAGATTCCAAGCTTTATACGTTACATACGCCGCGTTATGCGGTTTTTAGGATTCTGGCGTTTTCGGGGGAAATTTAGTAAGCTGTGACTGATGGTGAAATCTATTTAAGGTACTTATTGATTATCGAGTAAGTCCTAAAGCAAAAACACTATTATGGCGATTAGATATCGTACAAAATCCAAGTCACTTATACGATTGCTACGCTAATGTGACTTCTGCATTACAAGTTATATTTTAATTTTTTACAATAATTAAACATGCCATCCCAAAAATGCTCGCTCCTGCTCCTGGTGATTTCTTTAATCTCTTGGTGGAGGACAAAGAAGCCGCGAGCAACTTCTGCTATCTCTGACAGGTCGCATGCACGTCTCCAGTAGACAGTCCAGTTTCTGCCGGCTCAGCCGGAGGTCGGAGTGCCGCATCCGTGACACTCCCGCCAAAACCAGCGGTAATGCGCATACTAATGAAGCTTAGAATCTGTTAGGGTGCGACGAAAACCACATCACTAAAAACTTCGTACACAATATAAAGTCGTACGCCGAACTTTCAAGGAAGATTCATCTTTATACTAGACATTATTGTAATAGTCATATTTTTAAGGGAATGTCTCTACATCTGTACATTGACCATTTGTTACTCAGTAAAGCACTTCGTTTGTAAAACGCCACAAGGAAAACAAAGAATGTAACGATAAGCCTTTTATAAATATTTTAGTCCTATTTAGGAACGACAAAGAGTATCTCGGCTTCCCGGGGTTACGTAACAACAGCACCTTGTGAACTTAAACTAGAGTAGATAATATAGGATGCGAAGTAGAATGAAAACATATTATTGAATGACAGTTTATTATAACTTGTACAAATGGTTCTAATATATGATTTTGTTACAAATATCTTGTTAACTCTATGAACAAAACTAAAATACTTATCTAACGTTGTCTGTACTGTTGGCATATTTTATGAAAATAATATTTCTTACAAAAAATATATAGCTACATATAGGCCTAAATATGAAAAAAGTTTAACGAATTCATGATGATTCTTATGGTAACAACAACACAACTTTAAGAAAATAGTCCCCATTCCCGTAGTACTTAAAACATATAAAAAAGTAAGTAACCAATTTCTTCTAATTCGTCTATTAAAATATAACGTTAATTACAGTTAGATAGTTTAAAACAGGCGCTGTCCGGATTTATTGATAAATCCGTTATGCATACATAAGAATCGTTTCAAGAATTCTATCTCAATGGTCAAACAAATAAACGATTAACAAATTAACCTATGAGTCAATACAGACGGAATTCGGAAAATTACTTACTCATATTCAATAATTAACTAGCACAATCGGTTACACTATGGAATTGTTGTGAGAAAGTAATACATTATTTCTTAACCGGAATGCGTAATTATAAAGATCTGATATAAAATATGTCATGGATACAATCAAACTTAAAATATATCACCACTGTCCGGGAAGTCAAGATCGTTGTATGTAATAATAGGCCGGGAGCGGTCGATGTTTTCCCTGTAAATGTTTCCCTTATCTCAATATTATGCTTTTGTGGGTAATTAATATATATTTTACTTTAAAAAGCAAAAAAATGATGCCATGCAGTTAAATCAAAACCAGAACCTTTAAGCACTTTGTCAAACAATAGCTAATTTTTTTTTAAATATCTTACCATAAATAAATTACATATGATTAATACTGCCGTGATTGATATTTATTAAGCAATTTAAGAATACTATTAGCTTGTTTACAAGCGTTTACGCTTCCGCGTTGATGACAAGGATTAATAAGCTAATGACCTTTTAATGACTCTAATACAATTTAACATACGGTCATACAAGATAATGTTTTAATCATATTAAAACCGGATGTAAAATTATATTGTGGTAGTCTCTTGAATGTTATTAACGGCCGCACTCAGAGACGTCAATTAACTTTTAAGTTTGATTAAAGTTGCTGATGTCACTTTCTTTGCTATAGCAATAGAATAAGACGCAGCCAATTTAATCAAACTTAAAATTAATTGACGTCTCTGAGTGCGGCCATAAGAAAATAAGGATAAAGCTGTGGACTTTTAGGATCGGTTGCGGATAAAACCGATTAGCGTTCAGTTCATAGAAACGTAAGCGTAAAGGCGCGGTTGACCTTTTAAAACAGCGCATTGCAATGGCTTATCACGACGATCAGAGTCGGTGCTTTTATAGCTCATTCATAATTTTAGATATTATTTAAAAAAAAATGACACGAAGAAAAAATTACGCCTATGTTTATAAAACAGACATACAAAAGCAATAACAATCACAACAATGATGCATTATATCAGCGTAATAGACCTGACCCATGTATGGGGGCATTAGTTTTGTTTTGATTGATTAGCCGCGCCTGTATCGATCAAAACGTCGAACCTCGAGCTTAGGATTGATTTAGGAACTGGAACCACATTTACCGTAGCATTTTGCATGAAGCTAAATGATTAACTTTACATACGCGTTTAAGGCGGTATTCAATTAGGCAAGTGGCAAGTGCAAGTTGTATGCAAGTATGGCGTCACTTGATTAAAAATTTTACTTGTGTGTTTGAACACGCATACACGTACATTTTTTATTTAAGTGACGTCATACTTGCATGCAAATTGCACTTGCCGAATGGAATACCGCCTTTACAAGTATCATTAAATTTTGTGAAAGAAGGACAGATAAGGTAATTAGTTTATGACAACACTGACGGTGAGGAAGCTGTTGCTGATGTTGACGTTATGTGGGGCGATACCTAACGGTTCTTGAAAACGTTACGAAGAATCTACGATATGGTATAAAGGAGATTAAAATATTACTTGAGCTTCTAATAGCCAAAAGATAAGGGCACAATGATTTATTAACAAGTCAAAATATAAGGGCGATTATCAAAAAAAATTCACGTAGTTAAGGCCTTAAGAAACGTTGATTTTCTTCCAGTGTGACGAAAGTTAAGCATACAATCAACCAATCAATCATATGGCTAAAAATAATTCTCTTATTACGTCAGCATTGTATTCTGTTGGTGTCCGTATTAAATAAATAAATAAATATGCTTGACTTTCGTCACACAATGGAAGAAAATTAGCGTCTCTTAATTAAGGCCTTAACTACGTACAAATTTTTTGATAATCAGTAATAATCACCCATGAATCAAAGACCCAAATTAATATAACTAGCAAACAATTAGCCTACTTAACTTTGTCAAATCAATTAAATTAATATTACCTTTATGGGAGAACAACACCAAAAATATTTGACAATATTGATTTGGGCATAAAAGCTTCTTCCACCCGGGTTTATAATGGCCAAGCCATTAAAATGACTGTGAAACAACTGCAAAATCTAGCATTTTCATACAAATGGCGATAACGTTTTCCACCCCCTAAACGTTAACCGAATTCGACCAATTTTTGATATGTGGTCAGTCGGAACAAAAACAATGTCCGTACGTTTCGTTTTTTTTAAATATGATTAGTTATAAAGAGATTATGGCCGAAATTACTTTTGTATGAAAACAATAAAACGGGAATAACCCGAAATTTATTAATAATATTGAAAAATACTAAACGTACGGACATAGTTTTTGTTCCGACTGACACCGTATCAAAAGTTGGTCGAAATCGTTTAACATTTAGAGGGTGGAAAACGTTATCGCCGTTTGTATGGAAAGCCGTCAACTCACAATTCTCTTAAGCCCTTTTAAGTGTTGTATTTTAAGATGGTCATCTTTAATAGAGGCAAGTTATTCGTAAAACCATAACGTTTTCAAATGTCATAAAATACACGCCAGAACCGGCAAACAATTTTTCGGTTTGTTTGGTGCAAAGCAAACACGCATCTTAGCCTCAATTCGCGCGAAATACACTGTACTTCGCGCACTCATGGGTGATTTGCAAAAATATTGTACATAGTTAAGCGAGCTCAATTTAAGGAATAAACGAATTTCATTTTTGTTTAACGAAAATTTGTCATACATTCACATATGGTTAATTTTCGTTACACAAACATGAAGCTCGTAACGTCGCTTAACTATGTACAATATTTTTGCAAATTACCCTTAAATGGGCTGTTATAGCTACTGACACTGACAAGTGTAAATATGAGTGATTGTAAGGTGTCGCACTGGGCAAGGCGCGGTGGAGGCGGTTTTAGTAGGTTTAGTCAAGGCAGGGCGTTTTCGACCCAAAAAAGGTAATTGCATCTTTGTATTGCATTAAACATACTTCAGAATTTTTGGAATTGTTCTCCGATCCCTTTAATCATAATAATCATATATGCAAGCAATCGCAACAAAAAAGAAAAGTGTTTGCCCAAGATGTCGTTTAGGTTAAATAAGTATGAAGCGCGTTAAAACTAACTAATTAGTAATGATGGGTAGTTAGTTACCTGGGCCTGGAGAAGCGAGGGTGGCGGGGCGCGTAGGGCGCGGGCGGCGCCCAGCCGCCCCAGCCCCAGCCGCGCGCCGCGGGCGGCCCGCCCGGCCCGCCGCCGTACCTGCCGGAGCACCGAGCCTGAGGACTAGCCATTCGCCGAACATACCAACCAACGAGAGGGACGCAACTCTGCACTTGGAAAAGACACGACTGAACCGATTTTACGCTTCAGGCCCATTAGATGTTGTTCCGTTGGCCGCAAAATTGGATAATACATTACTGGTACCAATGGACTGTGTCCATATTTATTGCGTTTGCTTTGAATGGTGAGAACACCTGAATTCGCCTTCTCGCTCTGCTGTCTTATTACTTCAAGCCGAATACCAAACCACTCCATACTAAAACTGACATAGATAGCTCTTACTTGATGGTGCCGCCGCCGCGACCAGGATGTGCAAAAACGTATCCTAGTTACGGAACCATTTCGGTCGACACATACATACAGGTGTCTCAAAGGGGTGGCAGTTACAGGGCAAATCATATTGAAATGACTTTTGAACACTTTTTTTCTTGATGTTAAAATAAGGAATGTCATACGAGGATGGCGCGGGAGGCGGCGCGTGCGGCGCGGGCGGCGGGCCGCGCGCGGGCGGCTCGGGCTGCTGCGGCCGCCGCACGTCGCGCACGTACGCGTTGAAGTACGCCACCTCGCGGCGCACCTCGTCCACCTGCACAATCAACACGCTGTCACTGACTCTGTCACTGAGTGTCCCGGTAGAGATTACGTCATTCTACAGGATCTACCTGCCTGCTGCCTACCTGCAGGCTACTGGAAACTTTCCGTACAAACTGCTGTAGACTACGTCAGTCTACTGTGAGGTACACCGTATTCAGCTATTGAATATTATATGGAATATTTTATGGAATATTAGTAGTTGGAATGCTTTTCTAGCTTACTCAAATCTGGTTTGTATTACCGTTCCCGCAGACAAATTTTTGGTAATTCGCAATTTATAACAAGTCTTAATCAGCTGAAAATTTAAAAAACGAATAAGTATATAATAAATATGTGAAATCTTGGTACCTTCTCGCCGTGTTTGTTAAAAATGTGTTTTCTTATGAAATCGGGCCCCTTGAACTTCTTTCCGCTGAGTGGGCACAGCCACTTGTCTTTCGATAGCTCTTGAGTATTGGATTGGACGAATTTCTCCACTTCCGCGTCAGGATCCTGATCGATGTAAAATTAATATTATTTAAAACTGATTACATTTAATCATGATATAATTTAAAGCTCAAATATGTACCTTAATACCAAGTTTTTGCAATTCCTCATCAGACAGAGGCTTGACGTCTTGTAGGAAGGCGGACATTTTCCCTTCAAACGTTTTGATGTAATCCTGCACTTCTTGTTGGGAGGGCTGTAATAAAGTAATGATTTTTCTAGATTATCTAATCTATATATATAAAAATGAATTCCTATTTCCCTAGGTATCACGCGTGAACGGCAGGACCGATTTCGCTAATCCTTTTTATTAAATATTCCTTAAATTAGAAGGTTCTTATGAAGAGAAAAATTGTACATTTAAACTTTAAGCGGGGGAAATGGGAGGAGGAACTTTAACCGAAGCGAAGCGAGGGCGGGTCGCTAGTTTCAAATAAATAAATAATACGAAATCTATAAAGTTTCGATTTGTATAGTGTTTTCAATCACCCTGCTAATCAAATTGACGTTGCAATAGAAGCGGAGTACGATGTCGTGGATTTGAAACTCTATATTTCAAATTAGTCTAAAAAACATAAAATCACCTTATTGGCCGGTGGACCGGAGCGGGCGTGCATGATCCCGCAGCGGTTCGGCATCTCGTCTTCATAGGGGTACTCGCAGTGGTTGTAGTAGTCTACGGAGTGCACGATGCGCAGGTACAGCACGAGGCGGTCCAGCACGCGCACCAGCTCGGGCTCGGCCGGCTCGTGCGCGCCGCTCTCGGCGGACGCGTCCACGCCTAACAACTCCTCTTCTTCCGTGGACGCTTCCTCTATCAAGTGCTCAGTGATCTTGTGGAGGACGGGGTTCTTCGAATTTAGGCTGAAGTTCTGCGAATAAATACGATGATTAATGTGAGAGGAATAACTAACCGTAATAAAACTTTGAACATGCCGGTCGGTGATATAAGGTGGCGGCTTTTCGCGCAGCGAAAATTATAGTTGTTATACACATGATTTAATTGAAAAATAGATATCTTTTAGGATGCTAAAAGAGCGTAGATGTAGAACAGAAACTTTATTTTATGGAATCGTTTAGTGGTTCATAGAATCTACTTGTCAAATTTGAGGCTCAAGCTCAATTGAACCAAACGAAATTATAAAAAAGGTTTCGTTTTGGCAATTTTAGCCAAATAAGCAATTGCTGGGCTAGTTACATCAGGCGCGACCGGTTCATTATTGGCGACGTCCTCGCTTGGCTCCTGGTCCCAGAGGCGCGTGCGCGTGTCGAGCAGGTGCGCGAGGCGCGCGGCGAGGCGCGCGTCGGCGCGCAGCACGGGCCGCTCCAGCGTCACGCCCGACACGGCGCGGATGCGCCGCTGCAGGTCGCGGTTCACGATCGCGCCGAGCTCGCACTCGCGCAGCTGACAACAGGAAACGATCATCAATTTCTGATTATGTTACAACAGGTAAAAGTTTTTCGATCCCAATTTGACAATAGGGATGATGGATGACTTAGTAGAGATCAATTATTTCACACAAAGAATGTAGACTAAAACCCGAGTTGTATTGTAGCAATCGTAATTTTTTTTAAATTATCAAAAATAAAAAGTAGGAGTTTTATCAGTTCAAGGTGTGACGTTATGGCTACGTATTTAATGCAAAATTCCATACTAAAGTCGGAATTCTAATCAGGCGAACTAGTTTTGAAAACTGCAATGCACAAAGGCACTTGTACGATCGCCGACGATGAGCGAGAAGCGACTACTCTACAGCTAGAAACTAGAAACGAGTTAGAGAGCAGAGCGAGAAGCGAGTGTGTACTTCCGATTGTTTTGTCGCTGGGCTATAAGCGAGTGTTCCAGTTCGACGGGTGATTACTCGCACGACTCGCTCGGGGCGGTCGAGACATACATGAGTAAAATGACCGCTGCCTGGCGTCTGGCTCGGCGTAAGTTCTCGCCGGCAGTGTGAACAGCCAGCGAGCAACTATGAATATATGTGTATCTTTTATTGACACGGGATTTATACCTATTGTTAGTTTCTTGAGCGAGAAAATAGTCGATAGCTAATCGCTTCCTCACCGCCGGTGGGACAAATGTCTTATTTAGAAATAAAAAAATACAATTTACATTCCCGGTTTAAAAGTAGAGAGAGAGCCAACTCAGACCAGATAAACTACGTATAGGTCGAGTCGATACTGACACATCGACGTTTTCACATCACTATTAAATTTCAATCATATCTGGCAACACGTATTTGTCAAACCTAGTTCGCCTGTTTAGAATTCCAAATTTAGCTAGTGCGGATTTATAATAATATTATATGGTGTCATTATGACAATTAATGTTGTGCTATTTAAGGGACCTCCGTGACATAATAGGGAAATAATGAACGTAGCTTTCGATTTCTTAGCACTGAATGTGTAAAAGTATAACAAAATCTTTCAGAACTTTAATAGTAGTTTACGTGACGGCTGCGTAATGCCAATTACGCAGAGCCGCGTACAATACTCTCATATCTACTCATATTTTAAACCCTCTATGATAATATATATATCGGTAATTATATTGTTACCATTTCATCTTGATTGATGCTTCATCTCGAGTGACATAATAAATTGTCGCCGAATCAAACTGTATCGTGATTCGAATAAATTAGAAATCCATTACAGTATCGGCAGCGAACACGTAAAGTGAGCTTTACATTACAACCACTAGAGATTTGACACGACGACAGCAAACACCACTAACTGACGTAAAGCTAGTTGTAACTTACGGTTTCTGAACGCGTTGTAGAGGTTTTACGTTATGGGTGTAGATAAAAGACGGTGGATGTCATGAAAAACGTAATAATTAAATGACTTTTTACAATTAATGGTGAGGGATTACCTTCTGCTTACAGAACCTAATTGAGTAGTTTTTTTTGCAGTTTTAGGGTACCGTAGTCAAACTAGGAACCTTTATAGTTTCGCCATGTCGTCCGTCTGTCCGTCCGCAGCGTAGCTCAGACTCTTTAGTACTAAAAAGCTGTTATTTGGCATGAATATACATATTTATTAGTCACGCCGACAATTTGTTGCTAAAATAAAATCTTGAAAAAAAAAATTTTTTACGGTACCTCCCCTACACGTAAACTGGGGATGGTTTTTTTTTTCGTCTACCCCATGGTGTGGGGTGTCGTTGGATAGGTCTTACAAAAATATTGCGGGTTTGTAAAAAAAAATCGATTAAGGGATCCGTTTGTGAAATATTAAGCTTTTAACTCATTAAAATAAAAGCAAAGTTATCTAACAAAAACTCAAGTTAAAAATTAAAATAATCTTCTAAAAACATACTCTAATGTTATTGAGGTTCCAGCAAATATCCTTGATGTTGACTTCGCGGCGGAAAGTGACCCACCCGCGGCGGAACCATCGACGCTCAGGCAACGGATCGGCTAGAGCGACGCGCAAGAAGCCGCCATAGCGTTTGCACATCTGTAATTAATGCAAATAGTTATGAAGCTTTTGTAAACAACTACAACGTTTGCAAATTTAATAACAGATAATAAAAAAAAAACAAGTTTCTGCATATCCAATGTACACAAAACCCGCATCTATAAAGTGTACTCACGGCTTCAACTTCCGCTTTAGTAATACTGGGCGCAAGATTCCTCAAGAATATTGACGTGGTTTTATGCAGAGCTCTAGACTCCTTCTTCTCCACCACCACATCCGAAACAGACTCCTCTTTTTCATCTCCACTCTTATCTTCTATCCTTTCTTTCACCTTATTGTTCTCAATAGGCTCGTCTGTCTTTTCGATACTCGGAGATTTGGATTTTTCCTTGATTATTGGTGACTTGTCTGGTGTTTTGGATTTAGATTTCGATTTACGTCGCGGCGCCGCCTCTCCTTCCTCATCGGAGCTGGACGACGATGAACTAGACGACGAGGAGCTGGATGAGGAGCCAGGCGGTGCTGAAAACATTTTTTTATAATAAATTGAGGAATCTACGTAATTATCTTTCCTGCTATCGTATCATGTAAAGGAATAGTGGTAAGGTACTGAACATTCGCAATACTTACGGGGCTCTTTTTCCGGCACTTCGGTTTCCGGTTCCGTGCCGGGAGCAGAGTTGAAGCGCGAGAAGAGTTTAGCTTGCTCCTGAAGCTGCCGTAGATTTGGATCTATCTCCATGGACAATGGAGCAATTGGTTTGGGAGACTCGGGTTTCTTATCCTAACGAAAATATATTTAAATTATTATGGTAATAAGAATTAACAACATTATTATGATAATAAGATAAGTTCATCTTCTTACCTTGTCTTCTGTTATTTCAGCATCATCTTTTTCTTCCTTTACTTTAACAGCATCTACATCAATGACGACGGGTGGCTCGTCACGTTTTTCTGCACAAATTTAATAATGTAGTGGTTGTCCAGAATGATCATGAATTAATGATATATCAACTTATACCTAAGCTATTTACCCGATTTGTCATTGACTGAATTAGAGTTTTCTTGAGGCGGAGGTAGGTCAAGTGCTTTGAGATCTTCTTCAGTGCCGCCTTCAAGCTTTATGACCACGGTGTCCAGCAAACGAATCAGTTTATCTGACTTGTCCACATCCACTGATACTTTGTTGAGTTCCTCAGACTCCAATAACTCAAGGAAGACATTCAGACGATTCTAAAATTAGTTTTTCTATTAGATTTAATTCATATCAGGGAAATATTTGATTTAACTACATTTGCTCCTGTTTACCTTGAGAGCACTCAGTTGCTCCTCTTTCCGTTTTACTGACTCTTCAGGATGATATTTGATCTTGAACCTAAATAAAAAAGACAACTTAATCATGCTTTAAAACAAGAGTATACAACATGACTAACAATCTACTAGTCTTGTCATATACTCAAATATAAAGTTTTGTAGAAGCGTTTAAAGTTAGAATTACTTTTAATAGTCCATAATTAAGATGTAAATTCACTTCTACTCAACTCGCACACAAACATTTAGATGACTTTCCAAGTAACAAAATAAATGTAATTTTATTTTATTGTTAAACTGATGATAAATAGCACATTAGTTAGATGGAAGGTCATGTCATATAAATATACCTTCATAGTACACCAGCTTTGTCCATTCAGAGTATTCAGACCATTGACGTTGAAGTGCAGATAACTAAAGAGCTTAGTACTAATTTAAAAAATATCTTCAGTCTCACCTGTTCCACACGTGTGGAATACTTTAGCCCTAAAACCCTACTGTAACGAAACCCGTAGCATTGCGCGCTACGGGTCAACGCGGGATCAACTAGCTACACACACCATTTTATTATTTGTATAAAGTTTCAATAAATTTTTCTGAATGTTGTCCAGCAATTCCACGCGATTACGCGGTTGACTGTAGGGAAAAAAGGTTAAGTTAACATTTGCAGTAGGTCCTTAAAAAATTCTAAGCCTTAACTAACATTGCAAGATGACCTAAAGAGTTAAATATAAATTAAATTATATTAATGCTTAGAATCTCTTAATTACCAGCAAAGAAATCGAGATTACAAAAACAAACTGTAGTTCTAGCAGATTTGCTAGTTACTCATAGTTTATGTGGCATACATATTTTGCATGCACTCAATATTTCTTCACATGATGAGTGTGCACAATGCAATGATATTCAACAATCAAATAGGATTCCTTTGTATAAAATTAATTTGATTTGTGAACATTTTTAAAGGAAACATCATTAAATGAAACACACCATTCTTCATCCTTATGAGCCACAAAAAATTCATTGAGCTGTTGCCTTCTGAAGTCTAACTTGTACTCATTGTACTTGAGGATAGCATCATCAACTGTGATGGAGTCATCTTGTGCTGCTAGGAAGGCTTTGAAGCTCATCATGGAGGGGGGACCCTCACTCGGACCAAGAGGCAGTACAGCATCCCTGAAAACATATATTTGTGAAATATCATTTTAACAACAATATTGCCTTTATTGCAAAATTTCAGTACTTACATACACCATAAACCAAATTAAATGACCATAAAAAAGTATTACAGAATTAATTAACTCATTACATATGCTACATTCATTAAAAACTAGAATAAGAGTGTATGCTAGTGAGAGAGAATTACATTTATGAAAGTCATTGTAAGAGCTATTGCACTATACAAAATATTTCATTGGTATATGGGTAAGGCCGCGGAGCATTTGAACCACCCCTCCTCTATGCTACTAAAAAATTACATGTAACATTACAAATAACATTTACTTTCAAGGTATTATGTTAGAAGCTAAGCACAACTACCTATTTTCATTCAAAGTAAATGCCGTTTATTATATTAAAAGTAGTTTTTTTGGTAGCATAGAGGAGGCGTGGTTCAAACTCACCACAGCCTTACCCATATACCTATGTCAAAATATAATCAAATGTAATATCTAGCAGCAAACAAATAAAATCTGTCCAAATGTTGTTATTGTAAGATCTTATAGTTTCTCCCTAATCTCAAGTGAAAACAACTCTAACTATTGTATCAATGGGATCTGTTTACCGTGCTGGTACTGGGGGCATTGGTTGGCCATAACCCTGATGAGCAGGATGTGGTCCAAAGTGGTCATGAGCCCAACCATAAGAACCATAGGAGTCATGAGGCATCCCCCCATATCTTCGGTCTTCCATAGGCCAATCAGGTCGGATGCGTTTATTTGGTGGCCCCTCACCCCTGATTGGTGAGTAACCGCGACTTGCACTGGCTCCACCACGATAGTCCCTGTAGTCAGGCCCAGACCGACCTCCACGTGATCTGTGCAAGGTTCAGAATTTTAAGCAATGAATTAGTCTATTTAACTTTAACTAACTTGATATCTACAAAATAAATAGAGAGCTAATTATGTAAGATGGTATCTATGAACTACTATTTATAAAATAAGGTATGAAACTTTTGTTCATACATCTAAATATGTATAACGAAATGGGTCCAAAAAATCGTTATATTAATTGTGATGAAGAATACATCAAAAAAATTTTGTTGACTACAAGGAAGTTGTTGGACTATTAAATAGTATGTAAGAACACTAAGAACTAAGAATGATTTATTTATGATACTATGTGTCCAAAATTAGTTGTTATGATTATTTAAATTCTCTTGTTTATACCTTACAATTAATGCAATCGAGCAACGCTTGGAAGGCCTAGGGGCTTGGGTAGGAAGTTTAGGAGTAGCATGATTTTGAGGTTGGGATCTGAAAAACAAAACGTTAAATATGCGATGTACACTAAACTACTGCCACATACGCTAATATGTACCTCTCAGACCACTCTTCGCGGCCGCGACCCCGTTCTTCCCGACGATCGCTACTCCGGTAACTGCTTCCCTCCGCAGTCCCTCTTTCACCACGGAATTTATCACGCCTTTTACGATCATATTCGTCGTCGCTATCAGCCATAATTTAGGATAGCAACGGTAATATCGTCAATTTGATATGATGATTGCTAATTTTGCAGTCAGTCTAAATAGTAAGTCAAATATAGTTACGAATAAAAAGCGTAGATTTCTCGTAAGGCCCAAACTTTTGACGCAACAAAAACCACAGATAACGAAATTAATTAATTACACGAACACGTGATATGTTGCCAGGTGTGAATGGTGTTATATTTTTGGTGTATGACACGCTCTTACCCTGGGGCTACACTAACGGGAAACGCCGTTAAAAATCAACGTCGAAGGAAAACGAAAGAATACCTATAAGAACATCTCTTTCTAACTCGTTATGAATACCATAAGTAGAAAAAGGCAAAATATACGTCTTTTGCTCTTTCTTATAGTCCGGTTTCTATTAATGTACTTATTTTGTGGTTTTACTAATGCGTGTGCTACACGGTTTGATACCATGGTTTTAAACCAAGTGACCTTGGTAGAAGCGAGCTGCTACACGGTTTCAAACAACCCCATTTGTTTGATATCTGCCAAGGGCGTTTAAGGTCATGTGAAATTTGGTTTAAAACCACTGTCCACACGGTTTCAAATCACCTGGTTTTAAACCATGGTTTCAAACCGTGTAGCACACGCATAAATGAGGAACTTGACATCAGGGAGCAAAATCGATTTTGCTCCCTGTCGGCAGGGCAGAAATGAAAAATTAAAAAATATATATTAAGAGGGAGCAAAAACGAGTTTTGCTCCATTAAAACGGGCTACAAAATCCTTTTTGTCGAATAGGTGAAGTGAAAACTTAATATTACGCTATCTCGCTCGCTCCAACGTGGAGGCCCAAAATTGAAATAATTACTTATTAACTTAAATTTATCTTTAATTGTACTTATGAATAAAATGTGATTCCATGTGATTTATTTTTATGTTTTGTACTATTGAAACATTTCAAAAATGCGCAGCACGGATTGTTTTTTAACCCCCGACGTAAAAAAGAGGGGTGTTATATTATAAGTTTGACGTGTGTACCTGAGTATGTACCTGTGTGTGTATCTGTGTGTGTATCTGTGTGCATCTTAGTATCTGTCTGTGGCATCGTAGCTCCTAAACGGATTGACCTATTTTGATGTTTTTTTTGTTAGAAAGGTGACTTAATCGAGTGTACTTATGCTGGACACACAGGGTCAGTTAAACTGATCACTCTAATCAGTTAAATGACGTACTTACATCCAAAAGCTGACCCTGAGTTCGTATAATTTCAACTTACGATTTCACACTCACGGTCAGCTTTTGGATGTACGTCAGTTGAACTGATCAGTTTAACTTACCGTGTATGTCCTGCATTAGCTTGGTTTGATGAAAATCCGTTAAGCCGTTTAAAAGTTATGTATGAGCTCCTGAAAGCGACTTTGTCGGGAGTTTTTAATAATTATGTACTCACTTACTTGAGATCTTGTAGTGACGATGTTCGTCCAGTGATGTATAGTCAAGGGCATAAATATATTTACGTTCCCAAGACCTCAAAAATATATATACGCCTTTATGCCACTGGCAATAAGGTCCATGTATACATATATTTGACGCGATGGCTGTATATATATTAATACCCTTGACTGTATATACGTGCTCGGAGCCCGTTTAAGTCTTTGTCGGAAGATTTTTTTGCTCAAAAGGTTTTTTTAGGCGCTGAACAAAAAATTTAAGCAAAGATCTCGTGTCGCAATTTCGTGTTTCTTTCCGGAAAGTATATTTGGGTGAATTGGGGGATAGTGCCGATGGTAACATGTCTTTATGTACTAGTAATACATAAAGTTTAAAAAACATGATTAAAAATTAAATACAAAAAAAGAAACACCCGTCACAAAAATAAAACTTTACAAAGTAAATAAATATTGACCCTTAAAGCTTAATGTCAGTAGTAATATTTTGATTCAAGCGTCGTCGTCACGTCGGGGGACCGCTAAGTAAATAAAATAAAAACAATAAGTACTTAGTTACTAGCTATTATACAATATTATTAGATGTATGTACGTTGACCAAAAGTTGACTGATCGGTGGCGGCGTCTGAGACGTCGGTATTTTAGGTTCCCGGAACCTATATTGACGCCTGGTACGATATCTTCCCTTTTTGCTTTCATCTAAGAATACTTGTCTTATCATGATTTATAAAATTGAATCATTGGGTAAGTACCAAATTTTTCCGTAAATATATAAGGAGTTAAAATTAATAAATATTAATTACAATATTTTCAAATCACACGCTCTTTATTTTTGAAATATGACATGGATACATATTAGGTATACAATACAATTCATACTTTAACTTTGACTTTGAAAAATCACCTCTTGCAGTAGGTACGTTTTGATACGAGTGCCGAGGTGTCTTGGCCCGAGCGGTAGGCGAGGGACAAGAGTCAGAACGAGTGAAAATGACACGTGTAAAAATGTCAATAAAACAAAAATAAGACAGTAAGTGTACGATCATTCACATCACATTCAATCAGCCAGGCTTCACTCATAATACTCTTTTAGCCAGCGGTCACGCATAATACTCATTTAACCGAACAATCGTAATAATATTAATTCAACCAAAATTAAATAAAAACCGGTCAAGTGTGAGTAGGACTCGCGCACTGAGGGTTCCGTATTTGTCTGTACTTCAAAAATATACCCTTTTATGCACTTTATTATTATATGCAATAAGATCAATTTTGACTTGCCTAAATATTTATTTATTTAATTTTTATTGCACAAAAACAAGTACAAATGGCGGACTTAATGCCTCATGGCATTCTCTACCAGTCAACTACGTGTCCAATTGGAAATGTACATAGTAGGTGCACAGTATAACAAAACTAAAACTTACAACATAACATAACCTTTTATCATTCCGCCGTGCATATAACTGGCTAGACCATCTTGTCACTGGAGACGAAAAGTGGGCTGTCTATATTAACCATACACGTAAGCGACAATGGCTGGGCCGTTAAGAACCAGGAAAACCTGTGCCAAAACACGATTCCCACTACCACCGTAAGGTTTGGTGGGATGTACATACAGTGATATATGCTTACTAAGAATTTCTTCCAACTAATACCACAATCACAGCAACATTTCACTGTAAAAATTGAAATGAAAATCTGAACTTGAAAATCTGAAGCTTGAAATTGGTCGTAATAAACGTCCACAACATGGCAAAATATTTTTCCTCCCTGACGGTGCTCGGCCGCATATTGCTAAGAGTACCCGACTAAAACTATTGGAGCTTAATTGGGAAAAATACCTACCCCACCCTCCACATTCAGCGGACTCCCCCCCATTCTAGACCCCTTTTCAATTATTTATAAAATTAATTTCATATTTTTTTTATAAAAACAGATGGCATAGTTGTATAACTATGCCAATTTTCAAATTGATAACTTGTGTAGTTGCTGAGAAAAACTTCTGTGACATCTGTATGTCACAGCAGTTTTTCTCGGACAGACAGACAGACAACGAAGTCTCACCATAAGGGATCCTTTTTTAGGAGTTTAGTACGGAACCCTAAAAAATGGAAGAGTAAAAAGCACTAATGCGAAAAATCCAACTTTCCGCACGATATAAATACTTTTTAACACACTTGCTCGTAAAGTGGTCCTTGTATTCCAGCGTCTTTAAGGTACAGGCAGCATATTAAAAACACATGCTTTTATTTTACATTGCCACACTAGTTTTTATTACGTTACCTACGGTTTTTTAAATCTTAGCAAAGAGTTTTGTGACGTCTTACAAAATAGAAAGTAAGCTTTTTGTGAATACCAAATAATCTTTTTTTTTTCAAGAATATATTATGTCCTTTCGCGAACTTTAGGTAAATTAGCTTTACCTATTCCGATCACTGGTTATTACACTCTCGCCTCGGCTCCTTCCTGCAATCTCACCTCGACTTTAATGACCAAACTTGGCACAGTCGTATCATAATGTGCTATTAACAAATGGACGTAGTTTTGGGAAAAGGGTCCAACCCACAAAACAAAATGTATTTAAATTTGAACTTTATGGCTGTCAATATTAAGTCAAATTCTACAAGTGTGAAATGGTTGAATTGGATCCTTTTCGTTAAACTACGTCCAAATAGTGACTCCATAGATTTTAGAACCCCGGCATGCTACGAAAAGTCCTAGCTCTACTTATCACACTCCTAAGTCTTAAGTCACCAAATACTCTAGTCTCTCTCTACATACATACATGCTTGAAAAAAAAGGTCAAGTGCGAGTCTGACTCGCACACCACAGGTTCCGTATTTAAGTCCGTATTTCAATAATATACCCTAGGAAAATAATTTTTATTTACGACGTGTTGAGGTCCATTCTCGATTGCCTAGATTTTAAGTCATTTTTAAAGAATTTTTTTAATATCTCAAAAACTGTTGGTTTTCATAACTTCCACAGAAAGACAGACTCCGAAGTCTCACCATAAGGGTTCCTTTTTAGGGTTCCGTACCCGAGGGGTGCCTACCTAACGGGACCCTATTAATAAGTCTACGTTGTCCGTCCGTCCGTCCTAACTTTAAAGAGCTTTATCTTTTGAACCGTGAAAGACAACCTGTTTATTTTTTTGCAGATTATATGTAACGCAACGCTACCGATGGTACCTCGTCGTCGAGCTCTACGACGTAGGTACTAGTTTTTAAATTGACCGCAGGACTGGCACCAACTTGACCCGTGTTCTGTAGGTAGGTAGGTAGGTATAAGTCTAATGAGTCAGCATGCGCGTTTCTGGCGAGTCCAATATTTTGTTGTTGAATTTTGAATGTAACAAAGGCGAGATCGTTGGCGATTCATACACGTCCCAACGTTACTCGACAGTAGCCGCTGGCCGCAGTTGATCTGGTCAGTAGCATCGCCGTGGTTGTTGTTTTACCAAGGAATGTGTCAGGTACACAGCGGTGGTTGCGACTAATGCCTGCCGCGCGCCCTCCCAGCCATCAGTTCAGGAGCAGTTGATCTCTTTAGTGGCGTCGTTGCAGTTGTTACCATCACAGCGGAAGGTGACAGGCATACAGGGCGGGTTGTGGCACACCAGCTTGTGTCTGCCACATGTCCCGGAATAGCCATTACTTTAAGAACAGTTGATCTCGTCAGTAGCGTCGCCGCAGTTGTCGTGGCCGTCACATCGGGAAGTCCCGGGGACGCAGCGGTGGTTGCCGCACTGCATCTCGTGCTTGCCGCACCCGCCGGCGCAGCCGTGCGGCTCGTCGCTGCCGTCAGCGCAGTCCGCGAAGCCGTCGCAGAACCGGACTCCAAGTATGCACTCGCCGTCGGTGCACGTGAATTGGGATTCTGGGCATTCTGAAATAGAGGATCAATTATAAGTATATGGCACAAATCCATTAAGCCATAGGTTCTTAAAGCCCTACGGAGCACCGGCCTAATTTGACTACGGGCTCGCAAAATACATGTAGCTACCATAATACCATATCTTTATTTATTTATCTTTCCGCCCACGACTTCGTCTTCGGAGAGTCAGTAGGTACTTTCGTAAGTTAAAATATAGCCTATGTCCACCCTGAAAGTCTATTCTAAATGTTGGTGAAAGAATTTTTGAAATCGGTCCAGTAGTTTTTGAGTGTATTCGTTACAAACATACCAAAATACAAATATTTCCTCTTTATAATATTAGTGTAGATAATCCTATTAATGTGACTGAGTATAAGCAGGGCTAGGCATGCCGCATACGTAAGTTAACGAAGTTTGTGTCGTAAATTTCATTTTTGTGACAAGGTTTTCTTGCCGACTGTACTTTTTTTTTGCACAACCATCATCTGCTCATCAAGACAATGCCAACAAACCGTAACACGGCATGGCTTCTTGTTTCGTTGCGGAGTCTCTATGGTCACCTTCCGAATGCATCATCAGATCAGCTCCATGGTACCATGTTATTGCATTGTCACCGAAGTTACGTCGGTATACCAAATGGTAATTTCACAAGGTTACTTTAGTTTATCAAATGTTGTGGACTGTATTTCTGTCATTTTCTTATTTTACTCGTATCAAATTGAAAACATTTTGCCGAAAATTTTAACTTTTGCACAACTCTAAGTAGGTAGGTACTCGTAAACTCGATAGGATCATTGTAGAATATAATATGAATACAATCTAGATCTTAGTAGCTAAAGTTTACGTGAAGGTTCAAATGAATATTACATTTAATGTGGATGTAGACATAATGAATATGAACTCCCGTTAGGTGTGAGACAGTCAATTTACATTCGTAACCCAGTTCCGAGGCTGCCAAATGGGGGTCACTTCGATTTACTTTACATACTGTTTAATGTCAATTCGGCTTCCAAGTTCATACATTTTCACCTTAGTGAAGTGATTTTTTTACAGAAAACAAGATGTGTATAATATATACTTTTATTAGGGTTTCATACCCGAAGGGCGCCCAACGGGACCCTATTAATATGCCTACGCTGTCCGTCCGTCCGTCTGTCTGTCTGTCCTAACTATAAAGAGCTGTATCTTTTCAACCGTAATAGATAGCGGGTTGATTTTTTTCAGAATGTGTAATTACGGCGGATTTACTAACAAATAAAAAAATAATAATAAAGGGGGTCCCCATACACGAAACGTTTTTTTTTCAATGAATTTTTTATTTTTGTTGTATCGTAAAAACGGTAAAACATACAAGCGTCAAATTTGGTATGATTATAGAACAAACCCTATAGAATAACAACAAATACTAAAACCAGCCAAATGTGTACAGAAGTGCGCGAGTCCGACTCGCACTTGCCTGTTTTTTTACATTTTTACGTCCTTAGCACAACTGCGTACGTCCAATGTCAAGACACGCATGAATACGTAGTTTCTATACGCTCACAGGACAAGATAGAATCATAGGTGACTTCGTCAACGGTTAATCCTCAATAGAACTAGTTCCTGGATTCAGGGACGGATTCAAGGTTTCATTTAAGGAGGGGGAGCTTCCACCTCCAAAGCCAGCTCTCCTCAGGTCTGGTCTTGATTCGTTTATTAAAACGTTAGCCTTTGGTTTAAACTTTGCTGCCTTTAAACTTTAAAGGCAATGCAACCCTCTCCCCTCGTAAATCTACCACTGCCAGGATTGAGCTAGCTAGAAAATATGAACGTAGTGAATTATTGACCTGTCGTGCAGTTAACTTCGTCATAGCCATCCCAGCAATCGATGACCCCGTCGCAGAGCTTGTTGTTAGGGAAACACGATATCGCCTGCCCACAGCGAAACTCCTGCGTGAGGTCACATTCTGGAAAAGTAAATAAATTCAAAATAATTGTTATGTTACCGTCATCGTCATCATCAGCAAGACGTCCACTGCTGGACATAGGCCTCCCCCAAGGTTTGCCACAAGGACCGGTCCTGCGCCGCTATGTTACCGTATTAAACAATATTTTTATAAATAACTAAGCGACCTTTAACGGGAATTCCTAACGGTTTTAGTGAACATGATACGTTCTTAGCGTGGTTACATAAATTTGGTGTTGAAACTTGGTGACAACAAACCGATTCACCTGCTCACCAGTGAAGCATATAAATAATCAGATTAGCCCATACTGACCGCAGTGCATTTCGTCAGACTTGTCGTAGCAGTGCACGGCGCCGTCGCAACGCGCGGAGGACGCGACGCACAGGCCGTTGCGGCAGCGCCACTCGCGCGGGGAGCAGGTCACCAGACTCAGCAGCCGGCACACGCGCACCCCGCGGGCTCGGTCCACCAGCTGACAGGCCTCGGTTTCTAAGGCGCACAACCCTCCACAACCTGTGAATGAATAGAGCGTAGTGTACAGTCAAGGTCATAAATATGTATACACTTAGTACCTTGTCACTTTGATCGCTGTGACAATCATATATGCAGGTTTAAACATGACATTAAATAGACAGGTACTAATAAAATGTAAACATATATATGACCTTGACTGTACTTTCGCCAAGCCATTGCTAAGGTAATTGAAACATTGGTTGATTGGCAATTAAGGGTCTCCTTGTCCTCTTTATCGTCGTGCATCTATCGCGTACGCGCAAGCTGAGCTGCAATGAATAACGTTTTTCGCTCTTGTTGCATACGCCGCCGAAACCAGTCGATTAACGTGAAGAGACCCTAAGTATGTGGGAGCACAACAACCTTCCTCATGACATTTCTCTAAATGAAGAAGAAGTAATACTATACTAGTAATAAAGGCTAGTCTAAACTTACCAGTAGGGTCGTCGGCATCGATAGCTTTCTTACAGTCCGGAGTCCCACTGTTCTCGTCAAGCATACATATTTCATCTGATTGGCACGAGCAGAAACTTTGCGATACAATATCTCTGTTTATAATATCTTTTGGTCTTTGGATTTCTTTGCTTTGATTTCTCGGGTAAGTTCTTATATTTTTACGGATTTTTGATATGATATTGTTGATTAAAGTATTATTTTCTGTAGTACCGCTGAACACCTCCGTCGTCAGTGATATTTCTGTGACAATTTCCGGCAATTGGGCCGACGGTAAAGCTACGAAATTAGTTACTGCTGGAGAAGTTTGATTTAAAATTATAGGTTGAGTTGGCACTACAGTTGTACTGATTACTTTCGTTACACGTGTAAAACTAGGAGTAGTAAAATTGACCAAAATGAAACTTATCACTACAATAGCAACAATCATTACACTTATTGAGCACGCCTGGATCTGAGTCCGCTTCTTGGCGGGGTCAGCCAAAGCAAAGTTCACGACACATCCGATGCCTTTAAGGCTCTTCCTCAGTCTTCGCGGATTAATTTCATTAGGCTGAGATTCATAAGCAGTAAATTTTTGGCGAAAACTTGAGTCTATTTGATGAGATATTGACGGAATGCAGCGGTTAATCTCTACCTCGGTGGTGGCAGAATCTCTCATAGAACTTCTTCTGTATGAGAAAATTTCTGGACGATTATGATCACATATGAAATCTCCCTGAGTTTCCTCTGACGCTGAGTCTTTCATACATGATTTAATATTTGGAGTGGAATGGTCATTAGGTTTAAAAGTGGCCTTTGGAGATTTTATTTCATATTTTCTCATCTTTCCTTTACAAGTATAACAATACGTGATAGTTCTTTCGTCGCTTGGTCCATTGTTAAATATTATTCGCCTTAAGTTGCTATTTGACCACAGGTGGGAGCAATATAGTTGATCCCAGTTTGATGTTGAGGCGTCTGTATCAGTCTCACCGCCTATTTCTCCAGAAAAACTATTTGAAAGAGTCATTATAGCCAATAACCTTTGTTAATCGTCATTATAATCTGCGAAAGAGAACACACTATTAAATTATTCCTACGTGTAGGTACTTTTAATTCGTGGCGTAACCTTATACTTTAGAAGGGTAAGCCGGGTCTTCTACCTAATTAATAAAACGTAAACGAGACGGTTAAGCTCGTAATAGTGTTTAATGTGGCAATTTAAATAACGGCTTAAGTTTTAAGGAGATAATGTTGCACGTGAATTCTATTGATGATGATGATGTAAATTGTTGACTATTTAAGGACGACCCTGTGCCACCGAAGCTAGCAGCCCCGGGTTCGTTCCCCGGTAAGGACAAGATTCGTGTTATGGACACGGATATTTTGTTTCTGGGTTTTGGATGTTTTCTATGTATTTAGGTATGAATTTATTTATAAAAATAAGTATATATATCGTTGTCTAGTAGGTATCCATAGAACAAGCATAGAGCTTAGTTTGAGATTAAGTTAATTTGTGTGGTATTGCATTAAAACAATCACACATCACACAAATGAAGTATAAGTACCTACCCAATTTGAATAATTTGCTCAGTGTTTTAGCCAGAAGCGCCGCTATCGCAGACATTTCCGAAGAGATATTCACACGGCAAGAGATATTTACGTCGTAAGCACGCTTAAGATTATTATAAATATTATCTTTGTTCATACTGTCCACTTTCTCACGTTTTAGAGTTTGTAGCAGCTGTTTATAGTATTCATAAGAAAGATGCTACACAAAGATAACCTACCGTTTCTTTAGGTCATGAGTAAAATAAATAGATCGATTTACTTGCTCTGCATTTCGCTTTCAAAATAGTCATACAAAAATCGGTTTAAATATTTGAAATGTACAAAATTGGGATTGGGTTGGCCACATTAAGTTGCACACTTTAGGGTCCAAGTACCCTAGCACGTAACATATCGGTAGCCCACACGTTACGAACAGCTGTGATTCGAATCCTACAAACCAACTCGCGAAATAACGCAATTAATACTTAATCTACTTACGTGGTGAGATAAGATTGTTTGTTAACTCGACACTAACTAGCACATTTTTACTATTTACTATATAATATTGTCTGAATATGGAAGCTTATGGACGTCCGCGTGCTGAGCAGCCGCGGGTCTTGTGGACGGGCCCCGTCACCCTGACGACGACAAACAACCACCAACAGCCCCTCGGAGCGAGACAGCACAGGAACAGAGACAAGCATACCGTAAACAAGTTGTAGAAAAGAGATACCTGTATAGGGGTTGGTGACGTACTGGTGCCAGTGACCAAGTAGGCCTGTGCTCACCCAAGAGTGACGCGCGGCTTTTTATGTTCGAGCGAGCCAACTGAACTAACATCTGTTCCTTTTAACACCCTTAGTTACCTACAGTGCGACAAAGTCATAACGCAGGTGTGCTGAAGTCAGGCGAATAAAAGTTTTCGCAGTGCTTATCGAAAAGTTATACACTAAATCGTTACGTCGGCGTTCTCTTTTTAGGGTTCCGTACCAAAATGATAAAAAAAGAAACCTTATTTGGACCGAAAAATCTGAAAACTTCCTGACTTACAGATAATTACTTATGTTTTACGAGAAAACTATAATGAAGTGTTCAAAATTTATAGTTTTCAAAAAATTTATAAAATACTTTAAGATCTGAACTAAAATTTAGGCACGTCAAAATGGACTTTATTGCATACGAATTAAAGCACATAAAAAGGTATATTTTTGAACTACGGTCTTAAATACGGAAACCTCGGTGCGCGAGTCCGACTAGCACTTGACCGGTTTTTATATGTTATAGATTACCTAACAGTAAGTGAACTTCACGAAACAAATAGCTTGTAGCTTGTGGGTAGGGATCAAGGTCTGTAGCTGACTATTTGTCAGAGTACTAGGCCATTTCTGTCGTTATCGATTAAAAATGTTTTTTTTTGTAGGTTAAAATTTATTGCTCATTTATATGTAGTAAGCAAGTCGGTGAACATTCATGACATTGTTTTTGTTATTTGTATAACGTGCAATGACCTTTGATAGATTACACTCATACGAGTATCATATGATTAGCTTCGATATTTATTGTCAAAGAATTTCATTACCGTGAGTGTAGAACCTTGTCGAAATGAAGCGGCAAAATTAACGACGATTTCTTTTGTTTAAGGCTTAATCCCTTCTAATCCCTAGTAATATTATAAATGCGAAAGTAACTCTGTCTGTCTCTCTGTCTGTCTGTTACCTTTTCACGCTTAAACCACTGAACCGATTTAGATGAAATTTGGTATGAAGATATTTTGAGTTCCGGGGCAGGACATATAATACTTTTTATCCCAGTAATCATCCCTTAAGAGTTTGAAAAGGGGGGTGGAACTTTGTATGGGGAATCAATCATTTCTTAAGTAAGGTATATACAATTTAGTATGGAGATTGTTTGAGTCCCGGGGAAGGACATAGGATACATTTTATTTCGGAAAATTGGAGTTCCCCAGGGAGCAGCGACAGACATCTACGCAGACGGAGTCGAGGGCAAAAGCTAGTTTAACATAAACCATATTCTTTGCCAGGAAGTTCATTCCTATTCCTACTATTTATAGTTGAGTTAATCTGACCGCTTCTATAAACACGTATACACTTGTTATGTTTCGTTGACTTTTTATAAATACTGCATTGAGACAAATCCTGCAATGACGTTCAATAATAATGATTATTATGATTAATCACCTCTTTAATATGCCTTACTGGCGAGTATATACCTAATTTTTTATTCCCACGCAAAAAGGTAAACAATGTTACGTCACTGTCAATGTGACATTTCAGGGGATCTCAAAGTATGGTCCAGCAAGAAATATAATATAAAATTTCATTTCGCTTGAACCGTGATATTCAAAATCAATTTGAGAAATAATTAAAATCAAAATGGCATAAATCTATGAAATGAAACAGCTATTTAATAATAATTATAATGTTTAACATTGTTATTATCAATAACTAATTAAACGAGTGACGTCACACGTTAAGCGGCCCGCAACCACAGTATAAATATAGCTAAAGCAGTAAAGATACTACGAACAAACGTTCGAAACGTTGCACTCACACCGACGCACGTCTCAACCATTCGTCTCGACGCGACACCTGCCACCACCACGCCACCTGACAGCTGCCATGTTCTCTTAGGCGTAATTTCTTATAAATGTGCAAAGTATAAATATCTTGAATGCTTCAAATGTTTTTCGTTAACGGCAACACCATCGTTTACATTTTTTCTGTGGGAATAAAAATTCAGGTATAGTAACTAGTGCTTGCACGAAAGTGGCCAAGTGTTTGAAGTAGCGATACACAACTTTTACAATTCATTCAAAAACCATTTATATGCACTAAGATTGTCACACTTTTTTTTTTTTTTCGTGTTTTCGGCATTCATTTGTCCCTTACGGTTTTGGTACTAAAAGACATCAACGGGCGCAACGGTGCAAAATATTTACTACGAAGAAAATAAAAAGAAAGTCAATGAAATGTAAATCTGCCACTAGCGCCTATATTGAGTAACACAGTCGGCATGCATAACTATTGCATTCTGTGAACTTTACCAACTGTAGAAATCTGTCAAAATGTATAGAATTAGCATAAGCGATCGAACAATAGCTTACGTTAATCTTACACATAATATTATTTGATTTCTGCAGTTGTTAACGTCAGCTGAATGCACTTGTCTCGATGTAGCTACTGATATCTGCATAGGGCATAACTGCACGGATTCTCTAATGCATCTAAAATTGCCTATGCTGGAGTATTGTATCTTAGAGTAATCAGTGCATCGGGAAACGTCTACGTGTGTCTTATTGGTGCGAAAACAAGAGTGGCCCCAATAAAACAAGTCAGTATACCGCGTTTGGAACTATGTAGAGCGGTTCTCGTAGTTTCTGTCCAATTTCCTGTATGATTGTCATTTTTATTTGGACACATTACCGGGCAGTAAGTACTCAATCTACATAATGATTCATTTATAAATTACATAGGTGCCCGTAATTTAAATTAATGGATATAAGTACGAGAATATTATGGTACGCTACGGAATACTAATGTACCCTAATCGACAATGAAATGCTATATTTAAAAAAATATTGGTATATTTTAAATTCCTATGTTTTCTGGGGAAACTCAACCCGCTAGCAACATTATTTGTTTACTTGTGTGCGTGCTGTCGTGCGTAAGTACGTGTTGATTACGCCTACATGAATCCATTTTGTGCTTCACTGTTGACAGATTGGCTGTTGGAAACTATCATTCTATGTGTTATTATTCTAAGCTTTACCCCTACTTTTTCGTATTGTTAACGCTATGATAACTCTTCTCTTGTTTGTCAGTAAAGGCGGTCTTATAACTTATAATATAAGCAATACGATTGCAATAGGGGTAAAAGAAAGTAAAAAAGGAACCCTGTTCTCTTAATTAGGAAATTAAAAATTGAAGAAATCTTCAGGTCAAAGGTAAGTAAAAAGTTAAGCTCAAGTCCATCCATTCATTAAGTTTGTATTCTCTTCCAAAAGACTTGTCACACCTCGTCAGCAAATTTAGGAACCGGACACATGAGCACATGAAAGACCGCGAGACTCTAGTGGTTGCTTACCGGCTTGCTTTTCTCTATCATAAGGAAAGGTCTAATAATATTCACAAAAGTGACCTTGATGAATATGCAGTATGGTACGTAAATAGCACGGGAACATGGAATTGTACAGTCAGTCAGTGTACTTAAACAATCGATATTTATAAATTCCTTTAGCTTAAATTACTAAAATGCTATAAAGCGAGCACAATGATATTAGCAGGGTGCATGATATTAGGTATCTAAACCACAGCTCTGAACTCTTTCAATAAAGAGTCATTAGCAGGCATTTTTTGAATACCATTATACTTATTATGCTGTTGACTATACTACTAATAAGTGCATGTGCAATCGCTGCAGCATCTTGGCGTGCACCGGCTGGCGGCCGCTGCAACGGGCTGCGAGTCCGAGACACGCAATCAAGCAAAGCGCATCAGGCACAACTCTCACTGCGCGCGCCGCATGCGGTTGTGCTCACTCGCCCGCTGCGTCCTCGCCTCGCTCGTTCGACTCGGACGCACACCTCAGTGTTCTGGCACACAGCGAACCGCATGCGCGCTTAAACGAATATCGCGCAGTTTCTCCCGTAAATAATTAGTATGTGAATGCGACGTGTATTTGTTCAACACGAAAACGAGTGAAATGTTGTTGGTTCGTTGATCAGCGCGCATTCACTACGTCTTGCACCTGGGCCGACTTCATGAGGAACTGCTCAAAATATCCTGTTTTGCTAAGGTGAGCCAAATACCTATTTAACATACAAGTTTTTGTAACTTCGTACTATACCCCAAGTTAAGCGAAGTTTAACCAATTCTTGCTTAATGCTGGTTTTATGTCAATATTATAGTATTGCAAGAGGTGTGTAGGTCAGATGATCAGATGTCCCACTTGTCAGTGAGGCGACATCAAGTCACCAAACCGAATGGCGAACTGTTGTTAACTGTTAGGTTGTGCCGCTTTATTGGCTATGATATTTAGAGGGCGCTCTATTTCACATTTCTCGTTATGTTTTGCACGAAATCAACTGATAGGTACTGTTCTCTAACTGGTAGTCTTCTTTGCTTAATGTCCATATTTCTTAAAATGTGGTCAAGGACTACTTGTTTTATCAGACCTTACTTAGCAAACCTGAATATTTAAAACAAAACTTAGAAAAAACAAGTTTAAGTACAAAAAGCAATACCAAAATACGGGTAAAAGTAAACTTAAGTAATTCCGATTATGTTTCAGAAACACAATACTGTACTATGCTTTGGTGTGTGAGTTCAAATTAAATGAATTAAATTGTTTTAAATAAATTCATAGGCACTTAATACTCGTTTTAATAATATCGTGAAAACTTTTCCTCATTAAAGTAATAAAAACAAATACAACAAAACTTGTATGCGGTTGAGTGTTGTTTTGCTCAAGCGACCAAAGTTATATGTAATTGCTGATACCCAGTTCCGTGAGACAACGTTCTCTGTTAAAAAGTGAAAACCGTTTATTTACTATTTCTTACAAACACATTGTATTACGCGTGATAATGAAGGCATTTCATGAACAAGACAATCCAGTTGAAACTACTTGTAGCAAAGTTGAAGACTAGCCAGTTTAGCTTTCTCATACTTAGATATTTATGACGTCAACCCGAAGCCTTACATGAGTTACATGTACTCATAAGGTAGTAACCTAATTCCTAAGTATAATCAGAAGAGAAACAACGTTCCTTATCATCTGATCTGAACTCTGCCTTTCCCCGGAAGAAAAGCGTGCAAAATATTATTGGAAAGTTTTTTTTATATCTAAAAAGGATGCGTGTAAACCAGTCTGGCTTTGCAAAACTAGTATATTACTTAAGCGGTGATAGTTCATAATCATAACGAGTATAAATAGAGTCAGCAAAACAAAACTCATGTCGCGATGTCGGAAATAATGCTCTACTCTTACTAACAAAGTACTCGTCTTTAAGCATTATTATTCAACTCTTTTAAATTTCAAGAAATTAGAGTTAAATAAATAATAGTAAAAAATGTATTTAACTATACGCTCATTAAATATTTGTAGTAGTATTCCTGATAATGCGTCGCGATAAGATAAGACAAGTGATACTCGTAAATCATATAATCATTCAATACACCGCTTCTATGAGAAATTTAAGAGCTGTGAACATTCGAACATTTCGAACTTGTTCGTTTGTGTTTATTACAACATCTGCAGTTCACTAGAAGTGTAAAAGCATTATAAATTCAAGTCATCCTTTAAGCATGGCCGCTTGGCTTGGCAGCCACTTTCTTTCGGACGGTCGAAGGAGGTTAACGGCAAAATTCGATGTGCCTCGAATCGCAAACTTTATCTATACTGATTCAGCATTATAATTATCTAGTGTGTTCTAGTTATAATATTTTTTGTCATATATTATCATTATGTGAGTAAATATTACCTGGTAAATGTAACTTTGGTTCAATTTAAGTTATTAATTGACTTACTGTGATAAGTCAATACCCTACAGTGGCTAAAGAAGGCTTATTATTTTAGTTGGTCGCCGTTTTATATTAAGTTCTGGTGAACATCGCCAGGGGAATCTATCTGTAGTCTAGATAGATAGATAAATATTGGTTAACCTAATAAAAGACGTAAAATAACTTGTTATCAACACCTAATTAGGGTGACTGATTGATAAGGACTCTACTTGTAGGTTGGTATGGTCTGTACGAGTATGCGTGGTGTAATTATAATGTGAACTTACTTATAAGCAGCTACAATTTATAAATCCAACTTAATGAGTAGCGGAATCATCGTCCCAATTTTTTGTAAAGATGAATTTCACGAGTACAAGGTCGCGGTCATCATCAAGTACAGAATAAATGCGCCCGTATGTAATGATCTAATGATTGTTTGTTTGCTGTGGAGAAGCGCAAATTATAAATTAAAGTAAAAAAAAAATTATATATCTCTACATCGTACTTAGTGAGTGTCAGTTTATACTAACGAAACGTACGGACATAGCTTTTGTTCCGACCGACCACACATATCAAAAATTGGTCGAAATCGGTTAACATTTAAGGTGTGGAAAACGTTATCGCCGTTTGTATGGAAAGCCGTCAACTCACAGTCCTCTTAATGCATTTATTTGTATTTGTACCATCAGTGTTTGAGAAAAGCATTATTATATACGTGTGCCTCGGGAGGATTGCCGGCTCCTATCTTAGCCAAGGCGCGGCCTGCAAACCACCTCTTCAGGCAAATCCCCATTTTAGAGGCCTCCAATAATGTGCTATTAAAAAAAAATATCGATTCTAAAGAAGGAAAAAATATAACCTCTTTTCACCTAAATTATTCAGTTTTACATTGAACACGTTGGATGATTTGAAGAAGCGGTAATTTCTTAGGGTTCCGTACCCGAAGGGTGCCTATGGGTGACGGGACCCTATTACTACCACTACGCGGCTACGCGCTGTCCGTCCGTCCATCCGTCCGTCTGTCTTAACTTTAAAGATTTGTATCTTTTGAACCGTAAAAGATAATCCGTTGACTTTTTTTGCAGAATATGTGATATAACGGCGGCTTTCATAACAAATAATAAAAAGTAAAATAACAAGGGGTCCCCATACAAGAAACGTTTTTTTCAACGTATTTTTATTTTTGTTGTATCGTAAAAATGATAAAACATAAAAGCGTCAAATTTGGTATGATTATAGAACAAACAACAACAAATACTAAAAACCGGCCAAATATGTACGGAACCCTCAGTGCGCGAGTCCGACTCGCACTTGACCGTTTTTTTTAGTACCTACCCACCCACGTCAGCCCAGATGCCGAGTAAGAATAAGAAAACTTGTTGAGGATTTTGTGATGTTGATGACTCAGTCAGTCGTTGGACTTAAAGGTGGTGGGAGTGGAGACAAAGAAAACATAAAAAAAAATATGTTAATGATTAGCAGTTTTTTTTTGGTGAAATAATGCTGAATACAATATACATTGTATTTGAAACAGTCGTTGATTACTCGTATCATTGGAAATTTACTTGTTCTAAACCTCGCTCCTCAATTTTTTTGCGTGATGGAACAAGTAATTCTAATGTTTATTTGCACAGTGTCACTTAACGGATTTCTTTCAAATACAAACATTACGTAATCAGTTCAGCTAATTATTTAATCTCCATCATATACCGTACAGTCAGCATCAAATGATAGGAGCAGCCAAAATGGCCAAATATATCGAAACACATCCTTATTCCTATACCTAGTAATAAAGATGTGTTGCGATATATTTTGTTGCTGCTTGTACAAAGCATCAATAATAAAACAAAATATCGTTTGATGAAGTACCTATAGAAACCCTGTAAACGGTGAATCATAGAAACAACCTTATTATCTAAATATTGTTGTCTATAATTGACCTAGTTATTTTATCAGGTAAATTCAAAAACGAGGAAGGACATTATAATGCCTCATTAATTAATTATATTATTACGATCTAGGACAGGGTCAAGGACGGTTGGGAACGATGCTCTTAGTCTTTAATGATTAATCATACAATCGCGTGCATCAATATGCACTGTGTACCATTTACGGAAGTAAAGTAGTTCTATATTTCCCTATTGTTATACTAATGTATATACTTATGTATAAGATTATTTTTACTGATAGACAGACAATGCACAGGCTCAACTACTTACTAAATGGCTAAATGTAGAAAATAGCACCACATAGCACTCCAGGTTACATACCTACCTAAGTATTATGTAACGTATGTTAGTCTATAAAGGTATATAACTATGGGCCACGTTGCCTGAAAAGGCTTCTATTCTATTCTAGTACTAATGTAAAGGCACGCAAACAAAAGGTTTCTCAAAAACCACCACACGGAAACAAATAAGGAGCACCGAGAAACGAGTTTGAGTGTATATAGTCGCAGCCATCCCCTATTAATCTTATTATATTCGCTGACACATTGTGGAATAGACGTGTGTATTCGACAATGTAAAGCGAATGTGTTGTATCATATTATGTTGTTGACGTTATAGTAGCTGTTACTGCAAGGTTCCCAAGATACAGACTGTGCTTAGTTTGGGACCGATGGATACAAAGATCGTCAATTTATAAATTTTTTATATTATATTTATAAAAGTATATGTTGAATTAAAAAAAGTTTGTAAGTTTGTAAAAATAATAATGATAATGACAAATAAATAAAAAAATAAAAAATAAGTGGATATCTATAACGTCAACAATATCATTACGATATGCGATATAGTAGCACGATTAATATCAATTGGAATAGAGCTGCAAAATCTTAAATGTCCTTTCGGTATAGGGACGCATTGTTGCTTAAGTTAACTATTGACGACGCGGTTAGCCTAGTTGGTAGTGACCCTGCCTACGAAGCTAGCGGTCCCGGGTTCGAATCCCGGTATGGACAAATATTTGTGTGATGAGCGCGAGTATTTGTTTCTGAGTCATGGATGTTTTTTATGTATTTAAGTATATATTTCTCTATATAAGTGTGTTTATCGTTGTCTAGTACCCATAGTACAAGCCTAGAGCTTAGTTTGGGACTAGGTCAATTTGTGTGAGATTGTCCCCTGATATTTATTATTATTATTATTTTTATAAGCTTTTAGCAATATGTTTGTATGTTAGTTGGTTTAGATCAAATCTTGCAAGTTGAATTGGAACCACTTCCCGGTGTCCGATTGAGCTGAAATTTGGTATACCTACGTAACCTCGGTGACAAGCAATAATAAGATACCATGGAGCTGCTCTGATTATTATGCAGTCGGAAGGTAGTCATAGGAACTCCGCGACGAAACAAGATAGACCCCGTTGGATTTGTCTTGATAGGCAGATGATGACTGTGCAAAAAATAGTACAGTCGGCAAGTAAAGCTTGTTCTAAAAATGATTTTTTGACAGAAACTTATTTATGTGGCATTATTGAGGAATATTTCATTTAGTGTGCAGTCCCGAGCAGAAAATTAGTAAGTACCTAGATATAATGTAACTTTTAACGTTCAACGGTATCTTTGGTAGTTTCTTATCTTTGCCTAGTACGCATAGTACAAGCCTAGAGCTTAGTTTGGGACTAGGTCTTATTTGTGTGAGATAGCCCCCTGCCTGATATTTATTTTTATTTTGGGTATCTACTTAGGTACCTACCTGAACATTAAAATCAAAAATAATACAGGCCAAAACATTTATACATGGACTTTCACGTAAAACACGAGATAGTGTTAATAAAAGAAACCGTTTTCCTCGATTCTTGTATGTATACCTAATCAGTTAATATTTATTTCTGAATATGATCAGAAGAGACAGAGACTCGCCCTGTCACGCGGTCGTAGACTCATAGGTACATTAGTAAGATTATTAGACATTATTACTCGTAATACCAAGTGACTGATAAGATAACCCGGTTCTTTAGCTTAATCTACGGAACCCTTATTCGTTTTCCTATTTAATAACAACCAACAAAGACGTCTTTCTGTAGCCCGAGGCGGACTCCACACTCTAGGCTAAATAGATAAACCCGAGTTTAATTAATTTTATATGCATATAATTATTTATCAGTACGCATGCCGTATCAATTACTGTTTGTTTTCGTAAACAATATTGAGCCGTTGAATATGTGGTAAGATTGTCCATTGTAGAGGTCAGTCTTTATCGGTCGGACGGCTCGGCGAGCGCCAGGCCATGTAGGTCAACTGTCACCTGATTTTCTATTAACTCCATTTAATTTTGTGCTGGATACCTACGATACATATGGCAATCTTTATTGAAATAGGAATTTTCATAAAACATACTAAAATGTAAGTTCTATTTTTGAGATAGCTAATTCCAGTGTATGTTACTATCAGAAGTAACATACAGATATATAGTCCTAAATTTGAGGTTTAAAGTTACGCTCTTTCTTTCTATTGTGTAACAATTAAAGGGGAAGGGGAAGAGCTAACAAAGTTTTGAACTTAGTTCTTCGGAGTACTTATATCTACCAGAGGACTATATTTACTGGCAACATTATACGGTATGTACAAAAACGTTCATATTTTTTATTCTATTTTGTTCAGCGTACCCACTTATTAATCTTAAATTACCGAGTGATAACAGCGGTAGATAAACTTTGCTTCGTTTTCGTTCGCTGCTTGAATAAAAATGTAAATTATTGTATATTTAACTTGTATTGAATTGATTGAAATATCTTTAACATTTTTGTATATGAAATACTCGCAAATGCTGTGGAAAGGAAAGGAAATAGTAATTACAAGCATACACATATGCGACTAGGCGACTACACATTATGTTGTTCAACCACATTGCCATCACAATAGGACACACACAAAGCACTGGAAATAATTGATACAATAAGCATAGCTTCATTGAAACGAATTATCAAAATTAAAAATGCTTACCTTGACAGAAAGATAATCCGAAAAAAGGCGACCACAATGAATAATAAGGTGTTTAGGTCTAGATTAGTGCGTAAATTTGTGACGTCCAGGGCTGGCCACGAACACTATTTATACGCGCCAGTGATTCGTTTTATAGATAGCATCGGCAAAGCGTCTTGAACACGGCATATCAAATGAGATCTTTCGTGCGATCTCTCGACAGGCGCTGCGCGCGCGTCCAGCCTGACTAAATATGTCGTTCTTAAACGGCACACACCAAAATAATGGGAGCTCCGATTATTACTGGGCTTCGGTTTTTTCTTATTTATCACAATATTATCTTAATTATGTTTAACCGTTTGCCTGTAAACGCATATTGCCTACGTTTTCTTATCTCCGTTATTCATATACTGAGGTTTGTGTTTTGGGAAATAACGGTAACATGACTGTCTATTCGGGGGCCAATTTTATAAGTAAGAGCAACGGTTTTGATTTCATGAGCCCACTACTTAATTTAAAGTATATTGATCAAATTGTAGGTAACATAATGTTTTTAATCCTCGAAGGCGCGCCCGCCTCTAATAAGTACGTACAAAGTGTTATTTTAGCTTGAGTTTGGTAAAATTGGCCTCATAGTTGCTAACTTGAATGAGAAATATCTACTAGGTAGATTGAATGCGAATTCTTGGACGCGTCGCGTGTGACTATAGTGGTATATATACTGCCCTCATAAGAAGAAAAGGCACATGTGCAAACGAATTGGTATTGCACATGCGACCTTTATTAACCTACACAGGGTTTAATATGCTTCTGTGAATAATTCGCAGATGTGCCTTTTTTTCTTACGAGGGCAGTATATATTTATAATTATATACGCGCCACCGCAGGAGTACCTACCTATTTGTGGTTCACTGAGTCAACAGTTGTCATTACTTCTGACAACTTTATTAATTGATTTCCTATCTATTGCCTGCAAATTCGTATTCTATATGTAGAATTTGTCCGCTGTCGGACCCTGAACAAAATATATCGAGAAGTCTAGGCCCGGAAAATTGCAAAAATGATACATACATACTACAATATTAATAAAAATGTTGTAATAATGAAATTACATTGTCATATAATATCTACTATACTTATTAAGTTTCGCGTTGGTGTGACAACTGCGAGCGTTACGCGGTAAATGGTCAGATCACAGTTTTGGTAGCGCGCTGCGCGTGAGTGTTCATATTTTTTGCTGCACATGGGTAATGCCTGCCAACAATTATAATGCGTTCCGATGAGAGCCTTGGGAGTTCGGGTGCGCTATCGGGAGGTGAAAGTAAGTTCGATGAACTAGTTGTAAATGAAAGTTGAACTATAACAAAGGGTGTCTGGATCGAGTAGATATCCAGAAAGTAAAAGGTCAAGCCTGTCAAATTCGAAAACTCAATAAAAGCTGAGCACCCGACCAAATGAATGCAGTTCTGTTCTTTTGTTATACTATGCTGCACCGGCTTATAATATCAATACAATTATTCATAATCATCATGCCTTGCATATTTTATAAGGCTTGCATAATATCCATAACTCTGCTGCCGCAGGCGCAACTTTCTACATCTTACGTACCTTCGATAATGGAATAATAGAGCAAAACGTTATATTCCTAGTTGTAAACATACAAGCGGATGTTTGTGTCATAATACCATGAACTAATTAATTAATACAAGTCAGTATGACGGACGGTGCGCTGTGTTGGAATGTATATCATATCATTGTCAGTACTGTTGGTGATCGTAATAACTATCTCAACATGGTAGGCTTTTGCACTCACGCGTGCAATATAAAGAGCAGTTTTTTCCTGTCCGGTGGGAGCGACAGCTATTTCTCTCCATACCGGCAGCAATAGGTGTCCAGTCAAGTGCCTAGACCAGTTTTGCTTCGTGCCTGTATAGGTATTCCGTCTAGAAAATAAAAAAACGAAAGATAAGTGTTTTCACAAAAAAGATTTTTGAAACAGAGTAGCTAACGTATAGGGAAAAGCTTTAAGAACCGAACACCCAACTAAGAGACGAGAGCTTTAAGAGGCGAACTAATGTTAATATCTGAAATGTAATCAAATGCCTTATTTCGAAAAAAAAGGCTGTGGGAAAGTTAACTTTTCAAAATTACTTATAACTACATAGTTTTTCATCAAATGTAGTGACTACCTTTATTAACACTTCCAGCACGGGCGACCACCGTGCAGTAAGCTGGCTCCCAGCATACAAGCACGAGATAAAATTTGACAGGTACTAGGGAAATGAATACGTAAGACTTAACACTTAAGGTTTAAAATAAAACCTACGTCTCGTCAATTCTTCGGTATGGTTTAATTCTATGGGGAAACTCCATTGACGTAGAGCGTGTTTTTAAAGCTCAGAAAAAATGCATTCGAACCTTATGTGACGCTGGATATAGCGATTCGTGCCGGCCATTGTTTAAAAAACGGAACATTCTACCTCTTCCTTGTCTTTATATACATATATGAAGTACCTATGTATATTTGCCAAGAAACACCTTCACCTGTTTAAAACGAATGCTGAAGTTTCCAGAACTAACTCTAGAAGGGCGAATAAGTTAGTTGTTCCAAGAGTAAACTTGGCAATACCATACAAATTACCCGAAAATATTAATGAAAGCAATAGTATGTATGTGTTTAGAGGCAAACTTCAAAAATACTTATTGGAGCATTGCTTTTATAATGTTGGCGAATTCTTGACAAAATAGTAGTTGTTAGATTTAAGTAGTATGTTAAATTTTTAAACTATAGTGGAATATGTAATGCAATAATATATTAAGGAAATGACATTAAAAATATTATAAACAAAACAATTATAAAATTCACTTGGTATTAATTAGTTTTCAATGTATATTGTATTTTTAGTAAAGAATTTAGTAGGGTTATATAACTTTATATTTACATTTACACGTTGCATATGCGACAGAATATGAGAGCACTGTTTTGTTTTTAAGACCTGTTATACTACTGTACCATGTTCTTTGTAAATAAATAAATAAATAAAATATAATAAATCTTGTTGAACTAATAGGCAAAAGGTGCGTCCCGTGCGCTTGGATCACCACTCGAACGCACAGGGTGAGACTCGAGCGCTGCGTCGAATTGGCAAAGATTATAATTCTGATTGAAAAATATTTAAGAGGTAAAGAGTACAAACATTATACTATCTCTATTATCTCCGTCTAATCAGAACTTTGTTTCAGCTATTTTGTGAACATAGCGCTACATTAAAACTGGGTTCTTAGTTCTTAGAATGGTTGGCTTGTCTTATTCACTTAATGATTTAATGGTTAAGTTAAGTACCTAATACGCCCAATAGACAGAATGAACGAAATCTACTCAAATTATTCGGTAAACAAACAAAATTATGCACGAAAGAAAGCTGTTTAAGCATTCAGATCGGAGATACTATACTCGTAGTCCTTGTCTGCGGTGAAACTTGCATCTTGCGTGTGCGCGTCGCAATGCCGCATTGAGGCCATAAATAAGACGTAGGTAGGTACGATTATTTTTACCGCATGATTCCAGTTTCTGTAAAGTACCTAAGTAAGCTTATACTTGCTGAAGTAAAATCATTTTATCAAAATACAATGAAATGAAACTAAACAAAATTGAACTTTCCGTACCTAATTGGTGATAGGTTCAGTTATCTAAAATGTGTAACAAAATAAATTTTCAATAAAAACCTAACTGCATGTTTTTATAATGTCGTCTAGGTATATATTACGCTAGCTACTACCAAGTATTCATCGTTAATTCCACCATTTTGTCGTTCGTGCCTCAAAAGGAAAAAAGGAACCCTTATAGGATCGCTAAACTTCGTTGTCCGTCCGTCTGTCTGTCTGTCAAGACCCTTTTTCTCAGGAACACGTGGGGGTATCAAGTTTAAATTAATATCGAATACTCAAGTGTGCAATCCCTTGGAGTTGTAAAAAAATCCAACTTCTAAGTCAAAAGATAGGGCCGTTTATGCCGCATATTGAAGGGAATCTCGAGGGAATCAAAACCTATAGGGTACTTCCCGTTAACTTAGAATCATTAAATTTTGCAAGAAGCAATGTCTTATTATAACACAAGTAAGGAAAAAATCCGAAATCCGTTAATTTGTAGTTACATCACATAAAAAATAAACACGCCTCGCTTGTCAAAATCCGGTGATCCGTTCAGCCTATATGAGGGAACCAAGAACCATACATACAAACACTCATACATACAATGATATATAATTACGTAATACAGGTCAAAACATTACCCTCCTTCTTCGGCAGTCGAGTAAAGAGGAAAAGTTTATCATAGTTTTGTGTAAGTATGTTAGTGTACAATAGTGTACATTAAACCAACAGCGTAAAGATAAAGATAATAAAAGAACAATAAGTTGATACGGAAACATTTTTTTTATTTAACTGCCTAGATATAAATACCACGTGCCGATATTATTATATTTCTTACAAGCTTTCCGCCCGCGACTTTGTCTGCGGAGAGCCTATGTCCATTCTAAATGTTGATAAAAGAATTTTTGAAATCTGTCCACTAATTTTTGGGTTTATTCGTTACAAACATACAAAAATACAAATCTTTCCTCTTTAGGTGTAATAGTACCCGGGAAACCAAGCGACGTCGCTCGGGTCGAAACCGAATTCTCATCGATTTTCTATAAAAAAAGAAAACAAAGAAAAAACCGATCCATAAGCTGGGTGTCGAACCCACAGTCTGCGTAGTAGTCCAACGCTTAACGCAGTCCGAACTGTGCCGTGTAAGGCTGCCTTTCCATAGAAGCGGAGACGAGCGGTGCGGAGAGGAGCTGTGTAGGAATCAACCAATCATATTGGTTGTAATCCACATCTCGTCTCCGTTTTCATTGAAGCGGAGTGGAGACGAGATGTGGATTACAACCAATGTGATATGTGAATGTGCAAATGAACGGTACCGTTAAGCTCAGGCAAAGTTAAAATTTGCCGGGTTAAAATGGATTTTGCATATTTGATAAATTACTAGATTTGTTCACTTTCCTAAAATAACTATACCTACTAAATAACATAAAGCTTACACAGTACGCAACAATAAAGTACCTTAAATACCTATTGCTCGTTCACTTGTTTATTACGCACACTAAAATAAGTACAACAAAACAGATCTAGTAAAATTTCCGAAACCACAACTGGAGCCTCCATTCGACATTATAAGACTGATTATACTGATACTGGGTGTTTTTTATTCGTCGAAAAAAATTTGGGGGTTAAATCAGTCATACTGACCAACTTTCACTATGGGACCAACCCCAAAATCGCGAAAAAAAAATTGACCCTCCCATACAAAACATCGTCAGCTGACTAGCCAAAATGTGTGGGATGGGCGATTTCGGGTTGGTCCCATAGTGAAAGTTGATCAGTATGACTTACTGATTTAACCCCCAAAATTTTTTTGACGAATAAAAAAACACCCAGTATGCATCCAGAATCGGTTCGATCCAAAAACAAAACGACCCCGGATAAGCCCGGATTCAATCCGCCGCTCGAAAATTCACTTGATATTTCCCTGCATCGACTATATGTAGTCGGACCGGACCGATTCCGGATGCATATAGTCCGAGCCTAATCCTGATGAAATAAGTAGGTAGGTACCTAGTTAAATAGAAGACCGAACTTTAAGGAAAAGGAAAAGGTTAAATTTCTTAAAATATCCCTTGAATCCGACAGGAACCGGTCTAGGTAAGAAGATGGCATGTTTACAATGTATCCTAGAGCAATATCGGTAAGAGGATCCGGGTGGGAAGTCTCGCATGATACTAACGTTGCTTCTTAGACTTCGTCAACGCTTTGCATTAGACGAGTCAAGAGGTCAAACTGGAAAAAATAAAAGGAAATACCTATGTACTTATACCGTCGCAAAATGTAAAACTCTACCTAAAACTCACTACCTAATATGTTTGCTCTCTGATAGTAGGACCCCATTTATTTACTTACGGAACTATTCGTAAATACAACATATACAATGTAGTTAAGAGGTTTCCAGCAGTGCTTACGTTACCGTCAAGTCAACACAACACAATCGCAGGTAACAGGCGCGCAGCGGTTCCGCCAAGTGTTGGATAAGGATGGACTGTGCCCAGTGAACAACTGGATCGGATTATTTTCGAACCTCGGTAACAATATTTCAATAAGAGACTCACCGTGTGCGAATGTGCGATACGCCGTCACTTTCTTTGCAGCGAGTCAATGAAGCGGGGAGAAAGTGCCGACCTCCACGTCCGTGTACAGAACTTTGTAAAATCCGCTGACTCACACTTTGTTTTCTGCGTATTCTTACCAAGCGACAATTACCTACGTAATGTTTCTGCTGTTGGGATCATCTGCAGCTACGAGTATAGTTCAACCGCTGCGAGGCACAGCTACTTACTTGCAAAGGCATATCCCATAATGTTATAAATGTGGATGTGATGGTTTGTCTGTTTTGTCTTCATGGTTAAACACCGTGAAATTTGATGACAGTTTATAACCCGAAGACGGACATACTGTTAAACAGTTTCCGAGGGAATATTGATCAACGACTTTTATGCCGACGAAGTCGCAAGCGATTACAAGTACCTATATAAACTATCTACCTACCTATCATAACGCCTGATCAAATCACTTCGATCCTTGCCCGCCCGATCACTGCCCGATGCTGGGAGTAGGTATATAGTAAATGCTGTTGTTTTTTCATTTCCCGACTTCCCGTAGCATGAGCGTATGTATGTAAGTATGTCTATTTCTTTGGCACGCTCTATAGCTAAACGGTTCGACGGATTTCAACATACGAGGTGTCGTTAGGTTCGTATTATCTGTCGAAGTGCTATATATTGGATAAGTATATAATATTTCAATATGGCGTCCGAGAAAAAAAATATGGAGGGGGTTTAATAGTATTTTATTACAACAAGGTCAACAACATATCTTATAAGACTATCTCACTTCTCATGCTCAAAAAGTGTGTCATATTAGGCTTATCAAGCCGGGCTAAAGTAGTACATTTAGTCCCTAGGGAAAATATGAATGGAACGTTGGGTTCTTTTTTGGTACGTATACTGTTTAACTAATTTAACTCTTTATAAAAAAACTTTGTATTTGGTATCAACCAACCAGAATACAGCTAGATATATATTAAAATCGACTAATCAGGAAACAGAATTAATTCCACAATTGACGGAGAAATCGGTGAACATACCTACCTACATAAAAGCTGTTTTGATAGAGCAAAGGCTGGTCTAGTTGATTGTGAACCTCTAAATACAGGACACCCTATTTGAATTTTGTGACCCTAATAATTGAATTTTTTACGCAAATAGTTTTGTTCTATTTCCTCGCAGTACTTAGTTGTTAAAAGCACTATGTCTGCCTCGGCGGAAAGGGCTTACGAGTCCATCTATGGGCCTTTCTAGTCTAGTCGAGTCTCTACTAAGTACTCTACCTAACTCCTCCCTCAAATGCATATTTTCTCGCATCCGCAACAATAAGTACATTACTGGCAAATAACTTTAAACTGGCAAATCTTGACAACCATGCGATTTTTACTGATGTAATGTTGGTTGGTTCGGTGTGGAAATGATGCGTAATGCATTACCACTTCGTTAAAAATATATTTAAAAAAAAATCTAAAAAAAAGGCTGGTTCGGTCCGTCTTAGGCTGGTATACCTCCGCGGTGTCACTGTGACGTTCGACTTATGAGACACCCTGTATGTTTGTAATGTGAAATAAAGAGTTTCCCACTTTATTGACACTGCCAGTGCTAACACGGTTGATGACATCGATTGTACAGCAAAGTAGGCAAAGCCTTGAGAAAGACGCCTTGTGACGCAAATTACATAAGCCTCTAAATGACCCGTCGATCACATTGAGCACGTTTAACGTAGGCCGAAAAAAGTGACCGTGATACCCGAGAGTAGAAGTCGAAGTAAATCATTAAAAATTTACTGCGTGTAACAAAGAATTGTTTGAATTATGTAAAGCCCCATTTAATAGGTCGTGGATCGTCCGTTGTCCCACTTTCACAACATTTTCTGAAAGTTACATTAGACTTTTACTACAGTATTTTTAATAAAAAAAACGATTACCTATAGTGTCGTTATTTCTTTGAGCCAAGACTTAATGGATTTATACATAAAAGTTAATTTATTATAGAAATTAATTTATGACAATTACATCCAACCGAAATATTGTAAAGATTTTTTACGACTTTCACGGCAGGCGCAGGAAGAAAGTTATTGTGAATACAGTGGTGTACAAATGTTGTTTGACACTTTTGAATTCTGTAACCTGTTTGCCTTCCTTCTTTTAAACTGGTGGCGTTATCTAGACGTTAGGCTATACCTAATTATTTTTTGTGTTATGAATTAACTACTTATGACTCATTGTAAACTGGTTACGTTCAAAGCGTCATAGAACTAAACATTAATATTTGCTATTAATTGACCGCATAGTTGTTTGATTACAGAATACGTTCGTTTCAATAAGCGACGATGTGTAAAACCAGAAAATTTTGCTTGTTTCAGATAACCTCCTCCTTCGCCTTTCAGTGATGATTATCAGGATACCATGGCTTCCGCTGGTACTTTTTACTGTTGCTCATATTACTATTGTATCAGGTAATCACGAATTAAATTGAATATATTGTTATATCATTAACAGGTTGTTCACGTAAACATTCCGTCTCCTCTGTTTGCATAAATTGACGCTGGTATTTCCAGTAAAGTAAGAGTCCTTTAACATAGCAAATCATGCATGCCTTTTAGTCAATGACCTAAGTAAATAAAAATAAATAATCACTTTTACTTCCAAATTCTCAGAGGAATTCTCAGTACTTATATAAGTAACTACCTACACAGAAGTTCAAAATAGCTTGTTCTTATGTTAGTAAAATGATTGCTTAAAATAATTTTACTAAGAACTAATGTTAATAAAGGTACACAGTGTTTTTTGATAACTAATAAGATGGCGTTACGATCATGACATTCACTATTTCATCATTTAGGTGTATTGTTGCAATAATACCTACTTAGTTAGGGACCGGAACCGCTTACCCTTAAAGGGGTTTTCGTTAGTGTATTTGATAAAAAAATAAATACAAACCCCATCGTCGACTTAGTCCAATGGAAGGGTAACCAAACGATACAGTTAATTCAACTAAGCGCTAACCTAATACCCTGTTACCCTTTTTAAACTTAATCGAACGGTTATCGAGCTATTTTAATTTCTATGCGCAAGTGTTTCGTCTTATTATTGCACTACCTACAAATTGAATGGGTAGCGGCTAGACAGAAATCGCCCGAATGCGCAATATAGAGAGAGGCGATCAATAGGGTAATACCCAGCTAAAGCGAAATGCTTAAATATTAAACTACCGAAACCGTAATTAACGTGGTAAGCTAGCTCTATGGAAGCGGTTAACTAGTTCAAAGGGTATCCTTACGTTAAGGTAATACAAACATAAGGCAACCACATCGATTGGGTAACCAAATGATAGGGTTACCCTATCGATAGAGTTAATCAAATGAAGGGGATTTCCGGTCCCTGACTGTACCTACCTACATCTAAATATTTTTTCCAGGTAACCCAATATTTCTAGACCAACAAAAATGGAACAAAAAACCCGTTATAAGATGGTCGCCCCCGATGGACAATTGGAACTGGACGGCAGAACCTCGCAACCAAGAACTATTCTTCATGCCCTCCAACTTCAGCCATAAGCTGCCGCCGTCCGCGAACGAGACAGAACTTATTGCCCACATGGCCGCGCTCAAACGAAACTACTCCCGCTTGTTGTGGGATAATGATAAAAGCTCAAACTTGCCAATTTTTGTAGAGAAAGCCTTGAAACTACTCAATTTGAAGCAAGTGTACTACGAGGTAGAGCACTCTGTGATGTCCAAGGTATCGTGCACGGCGTGCAAGGCGGGCGCCGGCCTGTTGCAGCACTACATTAGGCTCGGCAAGAGCAAGGAAGAGATCAACAAAATGATTTATCAGTTCTGCGTCTCCTTGAAAATACAATCCGCTAGAGTGTGCGAGGGCATTACAAGACTCTTTGGGGTTAGATATTTTTAAATACCTTTGAGGTCTAAACCTCAACAACTTTATAACTAACCACTGTGCACTGTAGTGCTGCAGTATTATATCACGAGCAGTCGTTTGGATAAATTGTGAATAATATAACTTTATGCCGTTCGTGTTTGCTTTAGTTAAAATAAATAGGCATGTACATTATATCTGACACCTTTTTCCTGCTTTCAGAGTGAGGTAGTATACGTACTGAAGCGTATAACCATAGGTCCCGACGAGATTTGCAGCTTTGTTATAGGCGATGCTTGCGGCGACGTATACAATCCGTACCACGAATGGGAAGTGGCTTTCCCGCCGGTGCCCAAGCCGGCAGTGCGATCGCTCGAAGCCCCGCTGGATAAGGCGCCTTCCTTCAAAGTTCTTCAAATCTCTGATACACACTTCGATCCATACTACGCCGAAGGTAAAGTCAATAAAAATTTCATCGAAACGTAATTAATTATCATCGATAACTTGTGACAAATATCGATATACCTTCAGTCAACAAAGTATCGGGAATGGATGATTTGTTTATGGTTCCAAATTCAAATTTTTGTTTTTTTTGTTGTTGTTAGATTGGCACAACTGTTTTCTATTTTGGCGCGGAGTTTGAGTTGCATCTGTTATTTATATTAAATACAGTGCTGTTTTTAGTTATATCATATCTAGTGTGTATTGCGAATTTCATAATGGACAAAAACATTGAACAAAGAGTCTGTCTTAAATTTTGCATCGCCAATGGAATTTCGTGTTCGGAGTCACTGAAAATGTTACAGAAGGCTTACGGTGATTCGACTTTATCAAAAACACGTGTTTATGAGTGGTACAAAGCGTTCAAAAGCGGTCGAGATGTGATGGAAGATTTGCCTCGCTCTGGTAGGCCATCAACGTCTGCAACTGAAGTTAACATCGCAAAAGTGAAGGAAATAGTGACTGAAAATCCTCATTCAACTTTGAGAGAGATAGCCGCCGAACTTTCTGTATCTCACGAGTCGATCCGTACTATTTTAACTAATCATTTGGGTATGAAACATGTTACCGCTCGGCTAGTCCCAAAAGACCTGAATTTTCTCCAAAAACTCAATCGCATGAGAGTCGCTGAGGACATGCTAGAACGAGTCAATTCCGACCCAACATTCATGAAACGCATTGTTACTGGTGACGAGACGTGGGTTTACGAGTTTGACATGCAAACTAGTCAACAAGCTTCGGAGTGGCGCCTTCCAACTGAACCGAAACCGAAGAAACCACGCCAAAGTCGATCAAAAGTCAAAGTCATGTTGACTGTTTTCTTTGACTATCGCGGTGTTGTGCACTCGGAATTCTTGCCGGAAGGTCAAACGGTAAATAAAGAATATTATTTGAGCGTTATGCGGCATTTAAGAGAGCAAATTCGACGAAAAAGGCCAGATTTGTGGAATGAAAATTCTTGGATTTTGCACCACGATAATGCGCCTTCGCACAAGGCCATCATTGTGAAAGAATTTTTGACCAAACACTCAACAAATACCATCGAGCAACCACCATATTCACCAGATATGGCTCCTGCCGACTTCTTTCTTTTTCCTAAACTCAAATTACCACTTCGTGGCACCCGTTTTCAATCGGTAGAAGACATAAAGGAGAATTCGCGCCGAGAACTGAATTCAATTCCGGAAACAGCGTTTAAAAAATGTTTTGATGATTGGATTATTCGTTGGCGTAAGTGTATCGTTTCTGAAGGAGCATACTTTGAAGGTGATAAAATAAATTTGGATGATTAACAAACAGTTTGTGTATTATTGATCTTTTCCCGGTACTTTCTTGACAGAGTAGTATACATAATATGTACATATTATTATTTATCGAGTTATCGTACAACGACTTGCGAGAATAGTTATTTATTTCGTCTTCCGACCTACCTGTTCTATTAGAGGACGATGACCTTACAAGTGCAAGCGCTGTTTGAGAATTCACTGTACAGTAAATTTCTTAGTTAGTACGCAAAGGTGGAGGTGATTGTATTAAAGTAATGCTAATGAGTTTACCAGCACAAGTTACGCATAAAAGAATCGATCAAACTGAGAGTGAATATTTGGCTTGAGGGCACCAACAAAACAATTGATTGAATTGAATTGTTTGTTTTCAGTGGTCCCTATTTGAATGACTACACGAAAGCCAGTGTAATAAATAAAAAAAAACAAGCATAAAAGAAAAAATAATCAAGTGAAAATAAAAAAATACAAAAGAAATTAAACACGCAACCGAGAAGAAAAACCAATAGAAATTTAACAGTTTTAACCTTAACAAATTTAATTTTGCTATTTATAACCGCCTTCCATAACTTGTAAGAAACAGTCAACTATGCAATTGTATGGCAACACTTGTGCAGATCAACCAATTTTATTGACTGTTGAGTTACACTAAGTAAGGGCCAGAGTGATTGTATGTTCTGTGAATAAGCTTTATTGATTCCACACAATACTAAAGTATATGTACAATTCTTCTTTGTTGTATCTTCCTCTTAATTAAATTAAAATTTATATACTTAATAACAAATTTTTATTTCATGCAGAAGCAGAATGCAAAATTTTTTTTACAGTACAATCTAAGTACCTACACTATTTATTTATTAATATACCTGGATTAAATCCAGGACAAGGATCACCGGTCTGCCATAAGTCCGTTCAGACTTTTAGGCGTGATTAAAAGACAAACATCCTCACAAACTTGCGCATTTACATAAGTAGGGTAGGATTGTAGCATTCCATCAAACACGTTCTTTCCAACTAAGATTATACCAGCAAAGAACCAAACACGTTGGCTTAGACGTTAATTAGCTGAAGATATTGATTTATACGTTGATTATAAATCAAATGAGTTTTACAGTGGGTAAATAAACAATCCAATTGAACAGGCTATTAGACGTATGTGCCAAGTGGGAGTGAGATGTAGTTAACTTTCTCTGGTCGCTGTGCAGGTGCCAACGCCGAGTGCAACGAACCGCTGTGCTGCAGGGCGTCCAACGGGCCCGCCGTGACGCCCGGCGGCGGCGCCGGGCGCTGGGGCGACTACCGCAAGTGCGACACGCCCAAGAGAACCATCGACCACATGCTAAAGCACATCGCTGACACACACACGGTAATCTACATAACTATCTTATTCACCCGTAGCCATTTAATGGCATACTGCATCTGCCGTACGACTCCATTCTTCAGGCACTTGTACCACCGCCGGCGAGGAAGCGATAGCTATTGACTATTTTCTCGCTCAAGAAACAAACAAAAGATATAAATCCCGTGTTAATAAAAGAGACACATACCTATATTAATAGTTGATCGCTGGCTGGTCACACTGGCCGGCGAGAACTCTCTCCACTCGCTGGCTGTTCACACTGCCGCCGGCGAGAACACTCTTCACTACACTAACTACTCACTCGCTTCTCGCTGCTCGCCAACTCGTAGATATCTAGTTTTTAGCTCTACCTGCTTTTCGCTCATCGTGAGACAAGTGCTTCAGTAGGCTACATTTCCTTTAAACATACCTTTTTATATCTGAGCAACCCGCCAGCACTCGCTTCGCTTCGGTAAAATAAGTTAAAATATAGCCTATACTTCTGGATAATCAAAAATGTTTATTCAACGCCATTTCAACGATCACATAGTAAAAAAAAAAAAAAAAAACATGAGAAAGCATTGAAAAGGCAGAGGGACCCTGCCTTAAAAACCAACTTAAAAAACAAGTGGTGAAATAATGATTAAAATCGATTCAGTAGTTTCAAACTTACAAACAAACAAATCATTACTCTTAATAATATTAGTATAAAGTATAGAAGTATAGATTTACCGGTCCACTTCCAAAACTTAAGTCTAAATACTCAGTTGAGTTTCATCTTTATGAATATGATTACAATTTAGAAGTCTTTCGGCTGCTTCTAACCTAATTTTAAACTGCTGATACCTTTACCCCGATTCTACACAAACCCCCTTACTAATAAACGTTGAGTAACGGCTGAGTAGTTATACAATGCTTTGTCCTTATCTGTCATTGTGACATTTGAATTCGACAGATAAGGACAAAGCATTGTATAACTACTCAGCCGTTACTCAACGTTTATTAGTAAGGGGGGTACATTACAATTTCCAGATGAGCTAACTACTACCTACAGCCGCGATAAAACAACAAACTACATGCTCAAATTATTGTTTCTGTTCCGGCTCCATAGACGGTGGTAACGCTGTGATTAGAATCATGTAGTTAACAATAAACGAAATTATATTTCAATTATTTTCTTATTCACAAAAACATTTTTAATATAACCCGGATGTGAATTACCTAAACTCAATAGAACTCAAAACTCAAAAAAAAATGTTTTTTGTATTTCAGGACATCGACTATATTCTATGGACCGGCGATCTGCCTCCTCACGATGTCTGGAACCAGACAAAAGAAGAAAACCTGAAAGTATTGCAGGAGACTGTAGCACAGATGTCGGATATGTTTCCAGGAGTGCCAATATTCCCTGCGCTCGGAAACCATGAGTCATCACCAGTGAACAGGTAATTATATACTATACTTACACACACATATATTTATTATACATATATGTTGGTGTCCGTATCGTTGACATTGTACCTAATATTGGTCGAGGTCGTTTTAATCTACCGATCTATACATGAGCGTTTGCGGTAGATGATTTGATTAAGGTTGAAAAGCGAAGTAGAGTAGTGTATATTTTTGTATCCACTACTTAAAAAAAAACAATGGAAAACGTAGCACGGAAACCAACTTAGAAGTATTCAGATTACAAACATTTGTAAGTTCCTTCCTAATAAAGCACGCAAAATAGACGCTTGACGTCAAGCTGCGAAAACCAGCCCGTATAAAATACAAATCTTTGTGAAGTACCTACCCAGCGTCCCGATTCCAATTTTGAAGCCTGATGAGGTCGTCATCATAAATGAGCATTCCTCAAAAAGTGACCATTAAGGAGGCATTTAACTGCCGCATTCAGAGACGTAAATTCGTTTTAAAGTTTCATTAAAGTTGTTGCGTCTTATTTTATTGCTATAGCAAAGAAAGTGACAGCAGCTACTTAATGAAACTTAAAACTTAATTGACGTCTCTGAGTGCGGCCGTAAGTGTCAAATAACACGCAATTGATGTCTAACCTACCATTGCGTGATGAAAGTAACAACCATTCTACACTAACCTTCAGTTTCGTGATGGTCACCAATGCTTCTTTAACTGGACATTTTTTTGCCAAATGTCGCGTCGGTGTAACCCCTTTGACAATGTCGTATGAGGTTTAAGCGATCATGTCGGTACTAAAACGTACAGATACATATTTATCATGTTGACTACCTACATACCTATACTTCTAAGAGTGAATAACCAAAAGTCTCGCGTTACTCTAGCTTTCCTCCGCCTTACATCTCGTCGCCCGAGTCTAACATCGCGTGGCTTTACGACGAGCTGGACGCGCAGTGGCGGCGCTGGCTGCCGGCCGGCGTGTCGCACACGGTGCGCCGCGGAGCTTTCTACTCCGTGCTCGTGCGGCCCGGCTTCCGCATCATCTCGCTCAACATGAACTACTGCAACAACAAGAACTGGTACGTTGCCCTGCGGGCCAATAATGGTCGCTTTTATCGCTATGGAGCCTATAGATAAAGCATGCGTCTCTGTCGCACTTACCTTCACACTTGCCAGAAAGTCTACCTTACTAAAGTGCTTACCTGCTTAAATAGTCTCTGAAATTCAACCTGAACAGTTGTACAACTTAAAACTATCGATTAGTTGCTAAATAGCTCGGTAAACTACCCTGGTTATTTACCTAATTCAGCTGAATAACACGTTGTAGTTTCAGCGATCTAGGGAGCAATTATTAATAGTTAAGTAAAGGAGTATGAAAGGAGGGTTATCTGGAAAAGCGTGCTTGAAGCAATCTTAATTTCGTACTTTGAATTTTGTAAACTGGATCTTAACAGGGGCAAAAGTAAAGATCTTGGGTTACGATAGTTATGAAACACTGTTATTATACTCGTAACGTAACATACATCTAGTCGATGCATTCGCCCGCATACTGACGCCGCCGGCGCCGGGGAGGGCAATTATTAAACAATGCTTACACCATTTCCCTTTCCTTCGGCACACGTGTCGTTACTAATTTTCTATCCATGATCAATAGGCACGTAAGAAACAACAATTATAGGTTCAATGGGAAGCTTAATACTTACTCTGTTTGTCACGGTAAAGTGACCACGTCAAACTAAAGTAAGAATAACTTCCCTTTCTTCTAGGTGGTTGCTACTAAACAGTACGGATCCTGCAACCGAGCTCCAGTGGCTCATTTACGAGTTGCAGTCGGCAGAGTTCAGCGGAGAGAAAGTGCATATTATTGGCCACATACCGCCTGGTCACTCCGACTGCTTAAAAGTGTGGAGCAGGAACTACTACGCAATAATAAACCGCTACGAGTCCACTATAACCGCTCAATTCTTCGGCCACACGCATTTTGATGAATTCGAAGTATTCTATGATCCAAACGACCTCGGTAAATTTTAACAAGTTAACTGAATCGATTAAACTCTTAACTTCGTCATACTTATTTTCTTGTTTTGTTCGCAGGGCGAGCGACAAGTATAGCCTATGTAGGCCCTTCAGTATCACCTTACTATGATTTGAATCTCGGATATCGAATATACTATGTAGATGGTGATCACGAAGCAAGTACCCGGGTACGTTTTTAAATCGGAATTTAAACTTGGCATCATGACTATTGAAAATTAAAGGAATATTAAAAATATTTATATTATTTGTTCTCAGTTAGTGGTCGACCACGAGACGTGGATCATGAACTTGAAGGAGGCCAATCTGTTCGGCTACCCCATATGGTACAAACTGTACTCAGCCCGGTCGGCGTATAGCATGACGGCCTTGCGGCCGCAGGACTGGGACAAGTTTATCGACGATATGACGGCTAAAGAGAACGTTTTCAATTTATATTACAAGTAAGTAATTCCAAATGAAAGAATTTAACGATCGCTCGTTTAATATTATGTATATGGCTGCGTTATTTATTGATGTATAAATGGATACTTCCAGGCATTATTGGAAGAATAGCCCCCGTCGCGGCACTTGCGACGGCGAGTGTCGTAAACGGTTGGTATGCGACGCGCGGTCGGGCCGCTCGCACGACCGGCGCGCGCTGTGCGGCCACATCGAGGCGCGCATCGACGGCTCCACGCCTGCACCGCAGACCTGGCGCGCCTGGTTCTATAACGGACTCTCCGTCTCGTAAGTATACGCAACACATATTGTAGCCCCCGAGTAAGCGGCCAACGATGCTGCCCTAATGTTTCTCTTAATTTTGTAACTAACCTTTATAAATATGTAATAGCATGAAAATTGTAGATCTTCACTTGATGTATATAATAAAATGGAAACCAGAGCAGGATTCCGATGTACCTACCTACATGCTTTAAAGCTTATTTTTCAGGTTCAGCGCTTTAGAAAATTTAATTGCGGTGATTTTGAAAACTTTGTAAATATTTACTTATTGCTTATAAGCGACAAACCTATATTACCTACTGACTAATCAATGGAACGAACTGTAAAGGTAACAAAAATGTATTCAGCAGTATGGTGCATGAAATGACACAGTGTTTAACCTTGCCAGCACATTAGATTTCACCATGCCATGTCTAATCAATCACTTGCAAAGTTATTTTACACCTGCTGCACTTGATGATTATTTATGGTTACGGATCAATGTATGATAACTCCATGACCAAAATGTTTAATGGAAAGTAGGTATTTTAATTGTAGAGCAGTCCCAAATTAATGTTGAGGCTTTTAGCTATGAAAAGCAATTAGTTCAGACCTACCCAACAAAAAAGAGCCGCCAGTCATCTCATCAAAATGACAGGTTATTTACGGACTTATCTAAAATATGTGGACAACAATTTTTTTAAAGTGGTTTCTTTAGTGATTCAAAATTTTTTTATACAGTAAGATTTCACTCGCCATTTCTATATCCGACCCCGACCATACGAGTACACCCTACAAAACAAAAAACACACCCATCTGCACTTTCTCACTCAGTAATATAGGGTGGTGGTTACATACCGCGGATTGAACTGCTTTTGATAGGTACTCGTACTTACGTATAATTTAAGTTTAGTTTTAATTTGCGATATGTTTCTTTTTGTACAGACCTAGTGTACAGCAAGTTTAAAAGGTGGTGGATATACTACTTTACAGGTGAGCAGAGGTGAGACAACTCCAGCTTTTGTAAATATGCAATTTCAACCGATTTAAGTAGGTAGGTATTTATTAAGGTTACGGTTTCATTTTGTAGATGCACTTATTGAACCATTTTATTGTCTGTCCTGTCGTGATCGGATTTTTTGACACTAATCAATTAATAAGTCAGGTATAAAAATCAGAACTTCAAGTACTAACGGCCGCACTCAGAGACGTCAATTAAGTTTTAAGTTTCATTAAAGTAGCTGCTGTCACTTTCTTTGCTATAGCAATAGAATAAGACGCAGCAACTTTAATGTGACTTAAATCTTAATTGACGTCTCTGATTGCGGCAGTAAGTCTTGAAAGATTTGAGAAGAATGTTTAGCTCAAAGTAATGTGATCTAAGATCGAACTCTTAACTTAGAGGGCCTATGCACACGGCGTATTTTATACGCGCCGACTACGCGCGTTTCACGAATGCGCCTTTACAGAGATGCCCACCCCACATGTATAGGGCGAGGCACGAATGCTGCTACAATATAGAACCTTTTTTGGTTCTATATTGTAGCAACATTCGTGCCTCATCCTATATAAGCGCGTCATCTGCGCGTAATCCGCGCGTATAAAATACTATACTATCCTATCTATTATTCTATACTATCTATTCTATACTATCTATTCTATTCTATACTATCTGTTATATTCTATCTATACTATACTATCTATTTTTTATCATATCCAGTGGTCGGAATAGGTAGAGCTAATTTACCTAAACTTGATGCATGTTCATTCAATAATGTGTTCTCATCTCACTCACGCATAAATGAACATGCGTCAAGTTTAGGTAAACTAGCTCTACCTATTCCGACCACTGCATATCTTTCTTAGCACCAACCTTTAATTGTCTCTGTTTGGCTCATTGGTTGACTGGTAGAGAATGCCTTAAGGCATTAAGTCCGCCATTTGTACTTACTTTGTGTATTGTCAATAAAGTTTAAATAAATAATAAATAAGCCTTGTGCATAGGATCTAAACAGTACGGAATACTGAACGCTGCTAGCGAGATGCCACTGACAAGTCATACATAATTTTCCTTCGGCATTCTATTTAATATTTAGTAATCACTGACAGTATAGGTAATTTTTCAAGAAAGGTTTTTAATTGGCACGAAAAAATTGAACAGTTGAACGAAAATTTGTATGAGTGGTGTGTTTAAAAAATATATTTAGAATTTAAATGGGACTGTACACACAAAATAAATGTTGTAAGTTTGAAAATAACAGCGGGGCTACCAAGATTGAGAAATAATTTTAAAGGCGTGAGTTTAACTTCGACGGGATAAGGATATAGGTTACCTATAACCATACGAGTATATTGTGTCAAATTTGCTAGCCACACTGGTTTTAATCGTTGTGCTTATGCCAGCTCTTGTTATTCGACATATCTAGAACCTTTACCAATGTCGTGGTAATCTTTCAAGACCTCATTGCCACTTGCAAGAATACTTCTGCGAAAAATGTCCAAAAGTAACTTGAAAGTGTAATACCTCTAGCCACTTTCCGATATTTTAGCACAAGTTTTCTAGCAGGTAGGCGTATTTGCGACCGAATTCAAGGTAAAACGGTAATTATTAGATTCAAACAAAATGAGATGCTTTTTATACAATATGCATTTTTGATGAATTATTTCAATTTTCAATTGGAATACAATTAATTATACGTATAAACATCCTTCAAAAGTTAACTTTTAAAATTTTAATATATTAATATTAATTTCCGTTCCGTTCTCTGTCTTAAGTGAGAAAAACGGGGAATATGCAACTAATTAATACCTTTTAAATATTTTCAGGATGTCAATGATAATGCAAATACCTCAAGTGGCATATTCCATACCAAAGTTCGTGATGGGTCTCGGCTGAGAAACCTTTATTTTGGGATCAAAGGAACCAGTTGCTATCACCACCGGACGTGCAGCAGTCTACACTACCGCAATGATTCAAATGTATTACAGGGAACAACAACAGAACAGGAAACAAACCTTAAATGGTGATTAATTTGCTTAAGGAAATTAATTTAGAACGAATATTTTGAATGTGATTCTATTTGTTTCTTTTATTTATCTATACTATTAATAGTCATAGTGACTATAAGTAAGAACCACTATTTATTATATTATCACATAATAATTGAGTTGTCTACAAATCTCAATGATTCCTGGAAACATGATACATTTTTTAAGAAAATGGTCTCAAATGAACTAGTTATTTAATGATCCCTGATCTTGTATACTAATTTGTGGTATTCTCTGTTCAGCTATCAATGCTATCATAATTGTAAGTTGTACATACAAATCTTTACTTATATGTTTATTAAAAATTAATGGAAAAAGTGGTGTCCTAATTTTATTTATTTATTTTAAATGCCACATTCGCCTAGTATTCCTAATAATAAAGATGCCGAGTACAAAACTAAAACAAAAGATTTTTCAAAGATTTTTTTTATTTCTTAAAAAATCCAATTCGTACAAATAGAGAGCTTTTGAAGCGTCCCAAATTACAATCACTATATACAACGCACAATTAAACATACTAAAATAATGTAAATCATCAATTTCAAAATTAAATTATTATTCGAAGCCTGGCAGCTAATGTCTTATATTATATTATAACGTAATTTTGTTATAATTAACAAAACAGCTTTTGACCTTAGGGCGTTTGAGCACTACATTTTTTTAAATCGTTAAGAGGGCGGACATCGTCGCTCTACGTTTACACGCGCTACTACAAGATATGTTTTACTGTAAGTACATCAACTCTTAGTTTTCAGAGAACATTTAAAAATTATATAGTGCACAATCGCCTTATTTGAATGAAAATAAAAATGGCATCTTCGTTGCCCTTATTGGCAGTTTTTCTGCAACATGTAAAATAGTGAAATACATACATAGCGCCACTTCATACGTAAGCAGAACAAATAATAATATTAATAAAAACTGAGGTATGTACCAGGCAATATCATGATTTGCTATTACATATTAAAACACTCGAATTTAAAATATAAAACGCTTGTTCATTTGGATTGAAACTTTAAACTTTTTCATTAATATAGATATATGCAATGATACTATATAGTGACAAGGCCATTTTATTATTTAAGTCAAAATTATCGGAATTAAATAAATTTAATAGCTGTTTCAATACTATTACAAACAATAATTGGCAAACATTATTTTAACAATGTTCTAGGACTAGATACTTATTTGTTTGTACATAGGATGATTTTTAATAATCGCAAAATTAAAATTATCATTACTATTAAAATGTCAGAGATAAAAAATAATAAAACTATAATTAAACATAAAATGCAACCTATTTGCTAAAATGTCATGTTAATGTAATTCGAGTTTTAATTAAAAGTACTTAGTGATGTTTAATAAGAACAGTCTTGTGTTCATGAGTAAATGCAAAAACCTCACAATAAAACATACTATATCTTCAAGCATGCATCAAAGTTGTTAAATGTAATGAGTTGGACTTGTATAGTGTATGGACTATTATACTGAGATCACCAAAATTAATTACTAAGGTGCGAATTAAAAAATGCTGACGGGCCGGACCCTTAAATCAACGGGCGTGAAATGTGCTAATGCTAAGCTAAGTACAAAAGCACTGGATACTTACTGATTTTGCACAAAAAGTGTAAAACCATTTAGTCGTCATTGCTGTGGTGTTAATTAAAATAATCAATTCTGATATCATAATGGTATGTGAAACAAGGCTCTGGTTCTATTAAAGTTATTGAGCAAATGTTACAGAATAATATTTTTAATTGCGTAATTAATTTATAGCGATAGTGGCGTTTAGATAAGCAAATGATGCAAAACTTACACTTACATGGACTGTTTAAAAAGTCACAGCGGCAGATAGTTCGTGTCTTACTCGAAATGCGATGCAGATGCTCGTCAGACTTAAAAATAAAGGCAAGTTCCTATATATTCTATAAAACTCAATAAAAACGCGACACAATCGTACGTTTACACAAAGTAGCAAACTGCCTACGACTGCACTCTAGTCTTCTTTCAAGAGCATAACCGTACAGTACAACTCTGTTATTCAGTCCGTGAGCACTTAGAATAACATTCGGGTTCGGGTAAAATCGGACGTAATCGTGTAATAGAAAACGACCATTCGGATTTTGTGGTTGTCCAACACCCAAAGAGTGCAGTCGTCGCTATTTTTCGACAATTGATTTTAATGGGGACACGTCTCAAAAATTGTATTTCTATAAATAGTCAATCACGGGAAATTATATATATTTACTTAATTTAAATAAACATGTTTCAAAAGAAGCGGAAACTTTTACGGAAAGTGATAATTGTAAATATTTTAATAAACTTCAAGACCGGGTGATAGAAGCAATAGATTTCAAAAAATACATTACGAGTATATATATATATATATATATATATATATATATATATATATATATATATATATATATATATATATATATATATATATATATATATATTAGCTAATATATATACTCTTACTGCCGCACTCAGAGACGTCAATTAAGTTATAAGTTTCATTAAAGTTGCTGCGTCTTATTCTATTGCTATAGCAAAGAAAGTGACAGCAGCTACTTTAATGTAACTTAAAACTTAATTGACGTCTCTGAGTGCGGAAGTAAATGTATTTTTTGAAATCTCTGTTATATAGACATATAGACTCTAGCGACGCAGGGATTAAAAAAACAATTTCCAAAGGACAACGTCTTATTAAAGCCCATGCCGGCAGTGCAATTGGCTCTATACCTGGTGCGTTGCTTATGTATAAATCTACAGACACAACAGGCGATTATCACAAAGAAATTAATACCGAGAACTATGATAAGGTTTATTTTACATTGATGCCTATTGTCTACTTAAGTTTTTACGGTAAGTTTAAAAAGTTTTTTGATTTAATAAGAAAGCAGAACAGCAGTATCACCTTCGCGTGTTACCGCCGGTACCTAAGTATCTTTCTAAAATCCGAATGATATTCTAAATGCTCACACGGACTGTAATGAATAACCTAATGACGCGCCTGTATCGACGAATTGTGACGTCTACCTACGTAGGTACGTACTTCCAAGGAGGGCCTTGCATCTGCATCGCGTTTGCGAGAATTACGTGTTTCATTTGCGAGCCAGCCCATAATTTTTATTTGTATTAATCATTTAACATGATTACTAAATCAAAAATAAATTCTGTAAACCTTAGTCAGACTATAGGTAGAGCTTAAATGAATGTGATTTGATCAGGTATATGATTATCTTAAGTAGGCACTTTGTAGATACACATGTCTTAAAGGCACACAATTTGTTTTGAAACCAACACACATGTTTATAATACTAGTCTTATATATACCAACCTATTACTAGTAATTTACGTTAACATGGCTTTCAATTTCAGTCTATCGTTAAACTTCCAGAGTTTTATTAGATACTTACAATACACACACCAACCAATACCGATACACCATTAAAATGTCTTATTTTGGAATGTAGGGATTATGTTAAAACAAAATATTTATATTTCACAGATACCTTCCTCCAAAAATACAAAGCCTATCATTGACATGGATTAGATTCAATAATCTAACTAGATTTCGGAATAAGAGTAAACATTAAAATTTTTATAAAAAAATGGCACAACACCTGACACTGGGAATTTATATCTAAAATAATCTCAATACATACTTAAACTAATTGGTCCCTACACATACTGTCTTTAATAAAGCTCAGCTTCTATATCTAGTGTAACTAAAAGGCAGCAAAAGGTTTTAGCCAAAATGACATACAATACAAAGTGGAACACATGGCTGTGTTGACTGGTAAGGTCCTGGCTTGGCTAGTAACTTGGACTGCTGTTGCAAAAACTGTTCTAAGCCAAGCACATCCCTTACTAAAATACACAATATATTAAAAATCACTTGATCAGAAGTCTACGCAAGTTGCTCTTACTTTGTTTAGACCCAGCAGCACAAGATTTCTTTTTCCTTTTGGAAGGACTAGGTCCATCAAGGTCATAGCGAATGCAGCTCTTACCTGGGTGCCGGTCACAGGAGCAGTACTTGCAGAATTGGTATGCACAAGCAATCCTTGTGCACTCTGCCCAGGTCTCTCCAGACAGTTCCTCTGTAACCTTGGCTGGTTGTTGACACCGCACACATGCCAGTTGAATGCGAGTATCCAGAGATGCAGACTGGAATAAAGAGTATTTTAATTAATTAATAGAATTGGGTCAGTAACACTACTGTCCAAATGATTTATATTCCACTTATTGCCCATTTTGATACAAATATTTATACAATCATCAACATTTCATTGTACTTGGAAATCCAACCAGTTTGCTCTGATGTACAGAATTATATATAGGTATTTATTAAAAAAAAATAAGAGTTAGTGAAACAGCAGACTAATGTCAAATGCGTACAGTTTCACCAGCAAATGGTATATAGATAGACAGACATCAACTTCTGAATGACTGACTTTTTTGAGATATGCTCTTAGGTATATGAAAAAAAAACTGTACAACAATAAATCAGTTAAATTCTGGGTACAATAATAATAACAATATGTCGGAAATTGATAATTATAATTCTACAGAATTTTACCACACTAACAATTCTAAATAATGATTACGTAATCTCACCAAGAGATAACATGTTTACAACACTCAGCATTAAGATGAAATAGAATTAATAAGTTAAACAAGACAAGGTAAAGGGTGAAGATTATAAAAAATTGTACTTTTCTATATACAAATGTTTCTTGTTTAATAAGTAGGAATTAATATATACATATCCAGATATGAGACCTAGCTAAATCGATTTATATATATATGAAAATTCGTTTATATATATATGAAAACTCGAGAATGGCTCAACCAATTTTTATGAAAGGCTATAGCCGGGTTTCCATAGTAAGTCGGCGCTTACATCAAATGGGCTCCGGGATTTTTTTGTGAGTACCTCTTGTAATGAAGAATATTTTAGCCGAGTATGAACATCCTGCTTGTAATAGTTTTTGACTTGTGATTTTTTAAAGTTTTTTTTTAATGTTTGTTTTGAAAATTTTTAAATGACGTTCTTTAGATAGATTTGCACCGCCACCCAAAAAACGAATACTAGTTATCGTATAAAAAAAAGAAAAAAAAAAGACCAATTTAAAAATAAGCATTTTTTTTGTGGTTGTGAAGTAGTGACACCTCTAGATTTTTTTCTCAAAATAGGCCATATATTGGCCTACTACTTGCCTAAATATCAAAATTTTCCAGGCGGTACTTCCTACAAAAAATCAGCAGAATGTGTGGCCAAGATGTGTATTCAATCGGTGTTTTTCAAGGTAGTATTCAAACTCTTCGATTATGTTTGAGTTTTCTTATCAGATTGTCGTATTTAAGAGTTATATGCTAATGACAACTTAATGTCATCGTGATACCAGATGTTTATCGCATTATTTATCTGCCATTTATGATTTTAACTAGCGTAATTCGATAATATTTAACTGCAATGAATCCGTTTCATGGAAATAATAATAAAAAGTTCGTTTATTTCATGAAAATTAATATATATCAAATAAAGTCAATGAAAAATCCCCGAGCCCATTTGATGTAAGGGCCGACTTACTATGGAAACCCGGCTATAGCCTTTGGCACACAGATAGTTTATTACCTGGATTAACACAAAATATACTTTTTATCCCGGAAAATTTGATAGTTCCCGAGGGATAAGCGAAAAATGACTACTACGCAGACGGAGGCCCGGGAAAAAGCTAGTATAATAATTAATATCAGAGGACAATCTGACACAAATTGACCTAGTCCCAAACTATGCTCTGGGCTTGTACTATGGGTACTAGACAACGATAAAAATACTTATACAGAGAAATACATACATAAATACATAGAAAACATCCATGAGTCAGGAACAATTACTAGCACTCATCCATCACACAAATATTTGCCCATACCAGGATTTGAAACTGGGACCGCTAGCTTCATAGGCAGGATCTTTACCAACTAGGCTAAACGCGTCATCAAAAATTCTTTAAACAAGAACATGAATGTATAAACATGTTATGAAAAATATCATAAGAAGCCTTACCCGTGAAAAAGTTTTGAACCTAATGCTTCTAGGAGAGTCAGGAGGACTGTTGGGAGAGCTGCTCGCAGTAGGGGCAAGTTCAATGTTGTGTATTTCTTTTAGTTTTCTCCTCACAATGCCACTAATATCTTTTAGAGAACTACTTTTTTGGTTCTCCTGATTCTCTTTGGATTTTTTAATATATTTCTTTAACTTTTCTCTCCCCTCAGCAACATCTTGACAAATCTGAAGCCATGTAGGGCTCACCAGAGTAAAGTTGAATACGTCCATATGAGATAAGTAACCGAAGATCTTGTTTATGGCAGGCACACAATGGACCCTCTTGTACAACATTTTGATAATATCTATCCTTTGATTGGGTTTGAACTGCAGAGGCCCGCGGGGTACTTGGCTGTGCACCACCTGCAGGCTTTGTGGTTCACAAGCCAATGAATGAATTTCAAAATCCAATTGCCTGGCAAATCTCTTTGAGGGACAGTTGATATTGTTAATTGCTCTTAGTGGACTTGACTTGTGGTTAGATTTCAGTCTGTTCAATTTACAGCTGCTTTTACAAACTTTCTTGATAGGAGTGGAAGGGAATGATAATGCATGGGCATTGAAATTATAGATGTTAGTTGTGTCACTATAATCTGAGTTCAATGGGGAAATAGTATAGTTACCACTGAAGTTGGCAGAATCATTAACTTTCAGTTTCTGTATTTGGCCGGCTATGACACTAGTAGGAGTGGTAACAGATCCAAAACTGATATCATGAGGATTGTCATCATCTTGATAAGGCCTCTTTAAACCTCTTCTCTTAGAAGGTCCTTCAGTAAAGCTCTCATTCAATGCTTTCTTAGTTAAGCTATATTGGTAGCCAAGCTGTGGTTTACTTCCAGGGGTATTTCTATAAAAATGCTTAGCATTTATGTGAATCGATCCTTGAATGCCTGATGGATCGATGTTCTCGGTTGATAATTCAGAGCAGTCTATAGATCCAGGAGTGAAGGTGTGGTAACCGCTGTCTTCTGCCCGCCAATAGCTAACGCTCTCATAAGACAGCACTGGGGTGGCTGGTTCAGCCATTTCTGCGTGTACATTCATATTTTAATGTCAATATTGTCAATACCACCTCTACTCCATTTTAAATAGATACGAAATCTAATTTCGTATTTCGTTAGGTCTTTTTCCGCGCCAAGTTCACGTGACCCAAGTAAACACGACTGCCACCACAGGCGTCATTACCGATTTTCTTTCAAACATAATACGACCCTGGGTGCTAGGACCAAACATACATTTGTATATATCTAACGTAAGCACTTAATAGATTTCTGTGTAACACTATCTTCGGAATATGATCACTTTTCCGTTAGACGAGAAGCTTCGTTCGTTATTGCTAAGCTTAGCTTTGGTTGGCCGTTTTGCTTTTGCCTTTTCGTACAAGCTTTTTTTTTTCGATATTTGACTTTTGATTATAAATAAATGTTACCAAGCGTAATATTTATTATAGCTTCGTGTGTGACGCGATTTAAGGTATTTTTTAATTTAAATTTTTTCCATCTTATTTATGGTATTTTCATATTTTGTTAAGAAATGCGATAAAAAAAAATACGTGTATTCCCTACCTATACCTGAATTTTTAATCTCACGGAAAAAATGTAAACAAAGATAAGTCACTGTCAAAGTGACATTTCAGGGGATTTCAAAGTATGGGTGGGTAAATTCTGGGCGTTTCAGCCGTTATTAGTATTAGTATTAGTAGTAAACATTTCTTGAATGCTTCTAATTTTTCTCGTTAACGGAAACCTTTGTTTAAATTTTTTCCGTGAGATTAAAAATTCAGGTATGTTTATTTACCGTAGCACGACAAAAATGTATAGCCCTCGTAGATAAAGTTAGAACAATTTTTGTCGGATTGTACCTTTTATTAGATAATGGTATTGTCAATGGTAACTCTTACTGACTTGACATTACGGACGTAAACGTAACGTCAGCAATATGACTGCGATTTAGATATAAGGTGGGCTTAAACAAATTGGAATGGATTGTCCGCGGTACAACTATTTTTATGGTGACTTAACTGACGACTTTAAAAAAAAGATTAATTATATCGACGGTTAAAAGGCGACTTGATTCAAGCGCCATTTTGGAAACTTTACAGGAGAGCAATTTAAAGTTATTTTTTTTGGAAAAAAAATCACTGCACGCTGTGTATCTACTTAATCGTAAACACACACTTCAATTATAAAACATCGTTAAGCCTGCTATAATTTGATATATATAAGACAAATAAATAATGTTTTTTTTACAGAGTTAGATGTAACTTAAGCCATTATGCACAATTATGTGATCAAGGTCAAAAGATTTAAGTGCATGAGCACGAATTATCTGATCAAGGCAATAGGATTTAAGTAAATTAGTTCAAACTATCTGTTCAAGGTAAAATAATGTAAGTGCATGAGTACAAATTATCTGATCAAGGTAAAAGGATTTAAGTGCATGAATACGAATTATCTGATCAAAGCAACATGATTTAAGGGAATGAGTTTAAATTATCTGATCAAGTTTAAAAGATTTCAGTGCAAGAGTAGCCCACGACGGATTTAAGAAAAATGATTTATGATGGCAATGTAGTTATAAACTGTTCACGCCGAAATGACTCAAATTACACATCTGTTACATCAGGTTAAAGGCAAAAAGCTTTAATGGAAAGATTTATTGAAATCTGATTTAGGTAAAATAATTAAATAAAACTGACAAATAAGGAAAAACTACTGAAATGACATCTCAATTGACAAATAACTTAATATATTGATGGAATAACCATACTTTAAAGTACTTAGGTTTTTAAGTCAGTTTTCCTTAGTTAGTAGACGTCACTAAATAATGAATTATTCATTTTTGGCCATAGTAATTCCAATAAAACATTGTTTTGTCAATCAACACTTGTTTTACTTATTTTTTTTACTTATACTTAAAACATTTTTTCACGAGCAGATTAATTTTTTCCGTTTAAAAAAAATAGTTTCAACAGTCACAAACACAAAATACTGTTCAAAGAAAAACAGCACAACTAACATCGGTCCATAAAAAGGTTCAAGGAAGAATTATTTAAGTGACAGCGATATGTTTAAATGTTCAAAGGAAAAAGATTTAAGTGACAGCGATATATTTGAATGTTCAACGCAAAACGATTTAAGTGACATCGATATGTTTTAATGTTCAAAGGAAAAAGATTCACGTGACAGCTATATGTTTGAATGTTCAAAGCCAAAAGATTTAAGTAACTACATTTCAAAACTCTGATTAAGGTAAAACGCGTTAAAGTCGGATGTTTAATTATTTGGATCAAGTAAAAAAGATTGAAGTGACATTTTCGTACTAAACCTATAAGGGAAAAAAAGGCTTAAATTACAAGTAGTTCAAAAATTATCCTTCTTACGTGGGCTCATAAACCATGGTTTAAAAAAAATACTAAATTCCCGTCACTTAACACCCAGTAATTAGAAATGATACCAAATTTGACTATGGATTCAAGCGCCAAAAAAGTGCTCCGATTTACTTCAAACTTACTTCAAACGACGCGGAAAAATTTGCTGATTCCAATGATATATATAACTCAATATCGCCCAGAGTGGCGCTTGAATCAAGTCGCCTTTTAACCGTCGATATAAACCCCGTCACAATCCAATAAAGTATCGATATCGATATATCGACAATTCCCATATTTACGTAATCAATATATATTATAAAAGAGAAAGTGTACAATGTGCGTGCCGCTAAAACTCAGAAACGAGTCCCGGTACGATCAAGGGAATTGTATGGTGTGGTAGCCCTGTATCACCCGTCCATGAAGAAGGTTCCCGTTTTTACCTGAAGGGCGTGCTTTTGAAGATATAAGGGCTGGAAGTTTCGAACAGTCCAGAACATTCCAGAGTATTTGAGAGCATGCCATAACATTCCAGAATGTTCCGGTATGTTCTGGAATGTTCGGGAATAGTCTGGAACGTTCGGGAATACCCCAAATCATTGTGGAACATTCCAGAACACTCGAATGTTGTGGAATGTTTGGAAATAGTCTGGAACGTTCTGGATCATCCCGTAAAGCATCCATTAGTTCGGTAGGTTTTGCTGTCATCAGAACAAATTTCTGGAATGATCTAGAAAGTTCCAAAATGCGTGTAGCTGTCAAAAATTTCTAGAACATTCTAGAAATTATCAAAATTTCGACCAAGTTGCCGTTGTTTTCAGGCTCCTGAAACATGTTTTCAGGCCCCTGAAACATGTTTTCAGCCCGTTTCAGAGGTAGCTCTATCACATACCAGTTTATCAAAATTTCAACCGAGTTGCCGTTGTTTCCAGGCGCCTGAAAAATGTTTTCAGGCCGTTTCAGAAGTAGCTCTATCACATACCAGTTTATCAAAATTTCGACCAAGTTGCCGTTGTTCTCAGGCGCCTGAAACATGTTTTCAGGCCGTTTCAGAGGTAGCACTATCACATACCAGATTATCAAAATTTCAACCAAGTTGCCGTTGTTTTCAGGCGCCTGAAACATGTTTTCAGGCCGTTTCAAAGGTAGCTAGCTCTATCACATACCAGTTTATCAAAATTTTAACCGAGTTGCCGTTGTTTTCAGGCGCCTGAAACATGTTTTCAGGCCGTTTCAGGCCACCCTCTACCAGATTACGCCATAACTTGAAAACCCCTTTTCAGGTGTTTTCAGGACTCCTTTGAAGTACATTTGAGAATATCGTGAAATTTCCAGAAAGAGTGAAAGAGATAGCATGATTAGAAAGAGATACTGAGAACCTTCCAGAATCGTCGCGATCAAAAACGAGACAGAGACAGCTATAGAACATTCCAAGGGCATTACTCTGAACTTCGAAATTCAAACTTCGGATCGTCCCGTCACTTTCTTGCGAATTAGCTACGCGTCGAGAGCAAAAAGGATAGCAATAGACGAAGTTCGAATTTCGAAGTTCAGAGTAATGCCCCAGCAACGACTACTTGAAAATTCACGACGGCGGGTCGAAGAACGTCGATTATTCTAGAAAGGCCTCCTAGAATTGTCTTGGACTGGGGAATATAAGGCGACCGGCCCAAGCCGCCAAGTCACCCTCCGTTCACATGACATTGCACTGCACGGTTTTTCCATACAGTTCTTTCCCTATTCGGTCGCTGTTCGATAATATTAGTATGGAAAAAACGTGCCGTACGACGCCGTGTGAACCCACGCTTAGTCTTACTTGGAGAGCGATAAGAATGATACACCTGTGAATTAGAAGCGACTACGAGTTTATAGTGCGATTATTGTTTGTAATGGTTTAGTGAGTGCATCAGTGGTGCATCAATAAAGTCCTCTTAATAATCGGTTTAATTGTGCAATTCTATTAGTAACAACACTTTTTACTCGGGAAAATTTTACAAATTCCTGTAGGATACCGATAAACGACTTTTCCGCAGACGAAGTCGCGGGCGGAAAGCTAGTATATATAAATATGACCTTTTGACAAATGTGTCAATTTTCGTCCAAAACCGGCTAGGTCCTTACTTTTTCAGACATATAGTGGTCTCTTTTTAGCATATACAATTTCACTTTAGTGTAAAGATGACAGTTATCTATTTATCGCTTCTTATTCTATGGCTCCTTCTATGCTTTAGTTATAGTTCTGTGAGTTTGTGGATATTAGATTTAAGTATTATTCGTTTATTTATTCGATAATTTCAGCACTGTGTGTTATTTATGATTTAGTTTGAAATAATTTATTTAAACATAATGAAATGTCACGTCCTTGACGATCATCTCTAACGATATTGCTTTATAGACTCTAAATGCTTTATAGTTCTCAAAATGCCACCTATATTGAAAGGTTTTTGTAGACTTTGTGCAAAAAAAGATGAGTTTAGTAAGGATTTACTGGAAGAAAACAATACACACGTATTAACTCTCATTAGAGACTTTATTCAGATAACAGTAAGTTCGGCCTTGTTCGTAACAATGAATATAGAACTTGAACATTTTCTGTGGTATTGTGGCCAAAACTGAAATAATTGAATTATTAAAAAAAATTGTGTATTTACATTACTGTTACTTATTGTTACAGATAAATGAAACTGATGCTTTTCCAACAAAAATATGTCTTAACTGTGAGGAGAAATTGGTGTCTTTTCAATTGTTTGTTTTGGAATGTTATAAAGTCCAAGATGAGTTTAAGAAGATAATAGATAAGGTGGAGTTGGACTGCTGCACTGAACTGCAAGTTAAGCTCGAAGGTAGTAGTAATACAGACTTTGGTGTACCTGTAATTAAATCAGAGGTATGTGGTAGCTTTATAAATATCTGTTTACCTGTATTTGCCTGGCAGAAATTGAACCTTATAACTTGTAGAACAACCATAATATATCATGTTATTTGTTACTAAGACAATCATTCAACTGGTCATCACTTATTACAAGCTTTTAGGCCAAAATTCATTATCTTGGAAATCTGATGATAAATCGGGGTATGGAATCACTTAAACCATGGAATAATTAAAGTCAGGTCAACCAATTGTTAAATTTGTGTGATGAAAGCTAGAAACAAAATAACAATTGTCATTCCACGGGTTAAGTATGGTGGTTCATACAGTACCCCTCCATATTAACATTGACCCTGCCAAATTTAAAGTCATTCGATTTCTATGATGTGGTTAAGATTGTCGAAAACCGATGGATGCAAGCATCGCAGGAATGATCCTTGTGGCAAACCTTGGGGGAGGCCTACGTCCAGCAGTGGACGTCTTTCGACTGAGATGATGATTGATGATGATGATTATGAGATTTCTATTAATGAGTGAATGATGCCTATACAAAAAATACAGTTGACAAAAATAACATATTTTGACAAAAACTTATTGATTTGATGTCACACCAATTATTCAACAGGTTAAGTGGTTATTCGGATAAATAACTTGACTGTATGTTATTATATTATTCCTATAGTGTGCTTAAGTAATTAAATTTTTTTTCAGGTCAAAGATGAACTTACTGCTGAAGATATTGTGTGTAAGTTAATTAAAACCTAGGGTGAAAGTATCTTGATTTATAATTATAGTGCATGTTGTAGTCAGGGGGGGATCAGTATTCATAAAACAAAGTCACTTGGCAACATTATTATGCGCTAGCTTTTCCTCATTTTTGTTTTCTCTTAATACAGTCAACGTCATAAATATGTGTACAAGTTTAGTACCTTGTCACTTTAATCGCTGTGACATTCTTATAATAATATGGCAGTTTAAACATGACAAGGTACTAAAATGTACACTAATTTAAGACCTTGATTGTACCTATCCAATCACTCTTAGCATGCCTAATTTGTTCAAAGCGTTTGATTATTTTTTATTCAGTAAACAAACACCTAATAAATGGCATGAATGATGCATTTTAAGAAACAAATGTGGCATGATTAAAAAATGTAAGTTGAATATGATGTTTTATCTAGGTGCAATTGCAACAAATGAAGCTTCATTGTCAGAATTTGAAGCAGTGGACTACAATGACGATGATGATGATGATGATGGTGATGATGATGATGATGATGATGATGACCTGGATGATATAGCAATAGCATCACTAAAAAATATTAAGCAAAAGCGTACCAAAAGGAAAATTATTTCAGAAGAAGAATCTTTGAAGTTTAGTGAACTTTTAAAACAACCTAACTTAAAAGTCAAAGATTTTGTTAAGTGAGTATCTGTGTGTTATAATAAAATCAGTTTACTATTAGTTAAATTTATTTGTTAGGTCATCAAGAGAGTTGAATTGCTATTTATTGCAGGTTAACATGTAATATATGTGAAGCAGAGTCAAAAACGTGGGGCAATTTGCGCATACATTATTTCAAAACACACAGAAGTAAAGCAGTTGCTTACTGCATTTGTGGCTATGCCATTAAGTCTAAGAGTGTTCTATATAAGCATGTGGCACAGCATAAGTTGGAAAGCAGAAAAATAAGAAAAGCAGCAGATCTAGTGGAGGAGAAACAAGAGGATGACAAATATTCCAGTTTAAATGTTAAAAACTTTGTGAAGTTAGTATTTTGTTGCACCCCACATAGTAATGAAACTTATAAGATACCATTATTTTTATTTCAAGTTTTCTTGCCTGTGAGTTATAAAATGGACGCGATATTTATTACCTATTACTCTGTTCCCACAGTTTTACTTGTGAAACTTGTCAAAAAGTCTGCTCCAGTTGGTACAGTTTAAAAGCCCACTGTGAAAGAGTCCATGATACCCTGCCCATTGTGCACTGTATATGTGGAATTGCTCTCAAATCCAAATCTGTTCTTTACAAGCACATACAGGATCATAAAAACCCTAATGTATTATCGTAAGTATTTCAAATGTGTATGTCATTGAAATCCAATCAATTTATTTATTGTAATATTTTATCATTCTCCTGGCCTGGTTGTTTCCAGATGTGATAAATGTCCACGAATAACAAGAACACTAGCAGCATTAAACAAACATAAAATGCGGCATGTACCAAAATCGGAAAGAAAGTTTGCATGTGATTCTTGTGAAAAAATATTTAATACAAAGGATGCTTTGAAATCTCATGAGAGATCGCACATTCCAATAGAGGATAGGAAAATATATCATTGTGACAAGTGTAATATGAAGTAAGTGGGCATGGTTTTTTTAGTAGTTATTTATTAAGCTATACAGCTTAATTCTTTGGTGCTGTTGTAATTTTTGTATTGTAATAGTATAATTATGTAGGCTAGGTATAGCATTTCGTTATTGGTTTGGCCGGATCTACTTGAGAACAATATAATGTGAAAAAAGACTGCAACTACCTTGAAATTTAAATCCATTATCAAACATTATTAGAAGAAAAATGTCGTTACTACGAGGGTGATACAAACTCTTTTGTTATGATGTCAGTGATGTGTATTTTTAGGGGTGAGACTTCGTTGTATGTCTGTCTGTCACAGCAGTTTTTCTCAGCGACTACACAAGTTATCAACTAGAAATTTGGCATAGTTTTATAACTTGCTTGCTCGCATCTGTTTTAGGTAAAAAAAAATATGAAATTAACTTTATAAATAATTGAAAAGGGGTCTAAAATGGGGGGTTGAAAAATGAATGTGATTAGATTATAGCAAATGGGGTGTCATATAAAAGGGCTTAATCAGCACGTTTCAAAAAAAAATAATTATAATTTTCCATGACGTACTTTTTTGATATATAGCCCAAAATGCACAAAAAATGACCGTTTCCCCCTTATCTCCAAAGTTTATGAACCAAAAAATCTGAAAAATTCCTGACGTATATCTAATTATTTATATTTTACGGAAAAATAAAATGAAGTGTTAAAAATTTACAGTTTTTGAGAAATAACTAAATAACTTGTGTTAAATTTATACAACTCAACCTAGACCTTATTGCATACGAATTAAAGTACATAAAAAGGTATATTTTTAACACAGTTGCTCAAAAAGTGGTACTTTTCGTAGCTGTATATCGTGCGGAAAGTTGGTTTTCGCGAACTAGTGCTTTTTACTTTTCCATTTTTTTTTAATTTATACTTCTTCCAATTCATGACTACTTATTGATGAGTGTTAATATTAGTTTCCTTTAAACATCGTAATCAACATAAAAACCTACTGTTAATGTAAGAATACGAAATAGTACATTTCGATGCTAGTGCGGAAAGTATGTCATTACTTCACGATTACCAAGATATCTTGCCACGAGCCGTAGGCGAGTGGCAAGACTCGGGACGAGTGAAGAATGACATTTCCGCACGTGTATCGAACGACGTTTTTTAAACACAGTTGCGAAAAAATAAATCAATTTCAAACTCTGATTTACTCATTTTATAAGCAACTTTTTGAAAACTTAAAATTGGTAAACAAATTCGTTGTAAGTACGATCTTTCGCAGTGAAAATTTTTGACATTATGAAGAGGTGTTTTTTTTAGCTTTTATTCGACTAGAATGGATTTTGTTATTATTATTGAACCCACGTTAATTAAAGTTTTTTTTCAAATGGATGTTCTATAAGACATGAACAATTGTAAATATAAAACATTGTACTATTATTACCTAAGTATTGTTATTTACTATTATTTGTGTATCGTATATTTATAAAAACAATATCGAATGTTGCCTTTGGAAACTTAAAAAATGCTTGCAGTAAGAAAAAACGCATGGCTTAAAGGACTTAGCATCCAGGCCTTAATCATTAAAAAAAAAACGCCTCTTCATAATGTCAAAAATTTTGACAGGCGTTTCGGCAGCTGTTCCATTCCATTCAAACAACTTATTAAGAACGGTTTTTCAATATTCAATATTAAAAAATAAACGTGTTATAATGATGAAGAGGTAAGTAATAAAATATGTAATATGTATATTTTTCGTATTCTTACATTAACAGTAGGTTTTTATGTTGATTACGATGTTTAAAGGAAACTAATATTAACACTCATCAATAAGTTGTCATGAATTGGAACAAGTATACATTAAAAAAAATTGGAAAAGTAAAAAGCACTAGTTCGCGAAAACCAACTTTCCGCACGATATACAGCTACGAAAAGTACCACTTTTTGAGCAACTGTGTTAAAAAATATACATATTACATATTTTATTACTTACCTGTTCATCATTATAATAACACGTTTATTTTTTAATATTGAATATTGAAAAACCGATCTTAATAAGTTGGAACGGAATAGCCGCCGAAACGCCTGTCAAATTTTTTGACCTTATGAAGAGGCGTTTTTTCTTACTGTAAGCATTTTTTAAGTTTCCAAAGGCAACATTCGATATTGTTTTTATAAATATACGATACACAATTAATCGTAAATAACAATACTTAGGTAATAATAGTACAATGTTTTATATTTACAATTGTTTATGTCTTAAAGAACAGGCATTTGAAAAAAAAAACTTTCATTGAAGTGGGTTCAATAATATTAACAAAATCCATTGTAGTCGAATAAAAGATAAAAAAAACACCTCTTCATAATGTCAAAAATTTTCTTCAAATGTCAAATGAAAAAGTTGTTTTTAAAATGAGTGAATCAGAGTTTGAAATTGATTTATTTTTTCGCAACTGTGTTAAAAAACGTCGTTCGATACACGTGCGGAAATGTCATTCTTCACTCGTCCCGAGTCTTGCCACTCGCCTACGGCTCACGGCAAGATATCTCGGTACTCGTAAAGTAATGACATACTTTTCGCACTAGCATCGAAATGTACTATTTTGAAGTACGGACTTAAATATGGAACCGCCGGTGCGCGAGTCTTTTCATCCACATTGGTTTATAGGCCGACGACAGAACTGCAATTCCTCGTGCATGTTGGGCATTATTTTCCATATTTTCATTCACTTTAATCCTTATTTTGCTGACGTATTTTCGGTGCGTATGGCGTGTTCTTGATAAGTCGGATTAATAGATACACTGAATAAGCTCGCTCCACCTTCGACCTTGTTCTGAATCTGAAGTCTTGGGATAAAGAGCAAACACATTTATTTTTACTTAGAATGGTTGGTCCTTTATAAGAGGCAAACAAACCTTTTGTTGTTGTTAAGGTTCACGACGCGGTCGTCGGCGGCGTCGCACAGGCGCGTGGTGCACGACAAAATCAAGAGCTACGTGTGCGACCTGTGCGGCTACGCGTGCGGCACCAACGGCGAGCTGCGCCAGCACCGGGCCATCCACAGCGAGGACAAGCCGTTTGTCTGCAGGAAATGCTCTAAACCGTTAGTGCTTTCTGTTTACAGTAGGATTATTTTTAAATGTCAGAGAGCTCTTTCAAACAGTAATATTGTTTCTATTGTAAAATCCAACCACAATTATCAGTCCAAAATTAAACTAAATAAATAACAAAATAATTCATTTGAATAACGACTTTGCCGCCTAAGCTAGCAGGTACAAATTGTAATGACAGCACATTCGCTATTAATTATTTTTGAAATTGAGATCGGTACCCAGATAGTCTGTTGGTGTCAGTTACAGGTATATACAGTATAATTTCATGTGTTGTCATTACAATTTGTAACTTCTAGCTTCGCGGCAAAGTCGCTATCCAAATAAATTCATTTGTTATTTATTTCGTTTCGTTTTGCACTGATAATTTACGGTTGGAGTTTACATTAGAAAGATGAAAGATTGAAAAAATGAAAGATTACATTGTTTGAAAGATGAGCTCTCAAGTGGAATCCTACATTTTAAAAAATCCTACTATACTTCAGATCGACGATCGACAGCCATAGAGCGTTCTTATAATGTATAGTTGCACGGCCACGGCACGATTTTACCGTGCACGTCTACGGTAAATGGTAGAATTGTGTCCCGCGGCATGCCGTTACCGTGGACGGTAAGCTAAAAGCGTCTCCATACAATTCCATTTATTTAGGGCTCCTGCGTGACGGTACAGACGTGCCGCGCCGTGCCGTTCAGCGGTAAATTCTTCCATTGTCTGTGACGTGGGAGAGGAACGAATTTATCAATTAACTAGCCAGTCTACCACATTTCCTTTACCAATAATTATTGATTCCATTGACTTGACTGTCCTATTCAATGGTTAAACCTTACGACGACATTGGAATACAAATAAACTTCATTGCGAACTAACAACATTACGTAAGTAGTATTTGACTTATCATCTTTACAATTTTTTAAATTATTCGTTTGTTTTGCAGCTTTAAGACTTATTCGAATCTCAAAACGCACATGGACATCCACGAGGACACATCGTATCCGTGTTACGTGTGCAGCCGCGTGCTCAACAGCCGGCGGACTCTTCGCAAACATCTTCTCGTGCACGAGGACAAGTGTCGGCACGTCTGCTCCTATTGTAATAAGGCGTTCAAGAGAAGGCAAACGTTAAAGGTGAGGTGTGGAGTGGAGTGGAGTGGCATTCGAACCACTAGCACTCACCAACCAGATAAAAACCAATAGTGATGTGTGTTATAACTACCGTATAACGAATGGCTAATGAGTCTAAAAATCCGAGCGACGTATAAGTTATACTATTCATAACTTTACGACTGTAGTTTATCGAAATCACTATTAAGTACCCATTGAGTTTTATTTTTTGTACCTACACCTAATGCGTTCAATGCAATACAAACTTAGTGCGTTGTTGTGCAGGTTCACATGTACACGCACACGGGCGACAAGCCGCTATCGTGCAAATGGTGCGAGGAGCGGTTTGCGTACGCGTCCACGCTGCGGTCACACCGTCTGCGCTGTCACCCCGACAAGATGGCGCAGCAGGTCACCGACACGTATATCTACCGCCACCACAACATCACGCAGCAGGTGCAGGTGAGTCTACGCTGCGGTCACACCGCCGGCGCTGTCACACTGACTATACTTAGCCTCTCCATACAATTCGCGTGTAAAACAACGAGGTTTCTTTTCTACTTTCGTCGAACATGCGTTGTTAGGTACTCAAAACTACTCCCTCCACCCCCGAAAAGATGTTAAGTATTATATAAATATATATTTAAAAAAAAGAGCCACTTATTCTAGTTTTTATTTTAACAATGAAGACTAATTAAAAAAAAGTCTCGATGCCGTAACTTTTCTAGACGAAAGAAAATCGCAGAAAATATATGGGGGTCGAAATTATAGGTCTTGGTGTCCTCTATGTCCCCGTTCGATTTGATCTGGAGTTCCTGAGATATCCTGTAATGCTACGCGAAGTACAGATTCGTTTATTATCAGGTACATTCGAGTTCATAAATATGTGTACACGGTTACTACCTTGTCACTTTAATCGCTGTGACAATTCATATTATGGCAGTTTGAACATGACATTCCACGCAACAAGTCGGAGCCAAAGCAGTAGTCATTAATAAAATAAAAATAAGTTATATTTACTACGTGTTAAGGTCCATTTTAGGTAGTCTAAATGTTATCAGTAATTTTCAAAGAATTTTGTTAATATAACAAAAACTGTTGATTTTTGTAACTTCGTTTTATATTTTCTATAAAATATAGAGAAATGCCTCTAAGTCATACATTTTTGTACCTTTACAATGTTGTACATTTATGGTCATAAATCCGAAACTAAATAGGTAACTAAAAATAAAAATGAAAGATATAAAATGTACAAATCAAACCTTTTTATTATGATACCTCTCATGATAGGTTATAGCAGTTTTTTTATCCTCCAAATAAACACTTTTAATATTCAAATTTTCTTACAAAGGCCTTGAACGAACCACTAAATGCGGCATATATTACAAATTTTAGCCTGATTGCTTTAGCCATTTCCGAGAAAAAGGGTCTTGACAGACGGACAGACGGGCAACAAAGTCATCTTATAAGGGTTCCGCTTTTCATTAATTGGTACGGAACCCTAAAAATAGAGTTCATCACACACAATGCCTTGTAAAGTTTTATGGAGGAGGGGGATACAATTTTAGAGCAATTTACTCGATGAATTAATGAATGAAAAGTCAAAAAGAAACCTCAATGTTATTTTTTAAGTCCTATCCAACATGTTCTGGTGTGGTCACAATTATCTAGGAATTGGTCACTATTGTCGAAAATATGATCATTTTTATTTTGACGAGGTTGCGTAAGGTGCATGAGGTCGAAAACTTGGTTTATTTATTGGGTCTAACAAATCCACAAGAAATCAGAACTACCGGATCTAACGCAAAGAGTTGTTAGATTTTTCCGTATTATTTGGGATGGGTGCGAAATTTTATCTTAATAGACAACATTTCAAAATTGCAACTGATGCTAAATCAAAATCATTTGGGTAACTAACGGTCAGGATTCCGAATGTACAGGGTGTCCCGGAAACCGACGATGATCCGTCGACAGGTGATAGGGTTGCTAATTATCTCTCAGTAAATCAAATTTAAGGTTTAGTAAAAATGGCTTCGTTTTTGAGATTTTGTCATTTTTGTAAAAATTGAAAATTTTCTCCCTCAGCTCATTTTTTCAATGCCAAGACTACAAAATGTGAATTTTTTAAATCTAGTTTTTGTCAAATATTCCTGAAAAGTAAGTAAAGTAAGTTGGAATAAAAGAAACACTTGAAGTAATTGTTATGTATTAACCTGTTAAAGTAAATGTTTGAATTATTTTATTTAAAAAATAATTGTAAATTGTGTTATAATAGATATATTTGGCCAACGGAGCCAAAATAACTTCTTAACTAATTTTAATTAAGATTATGACTTTAACCTACGAATATGTAATATGTTTTAATATTCAAAAGTTAAAGTTATATTCTGAATCGGTATAAAAGGGGCTTTCTTATCCTGCAATATTTACGTCAAGTTCCGGAACATCCTTTAGGTACTTTATAATATTTTTTGATTTTAAATGAAAGAAAAAAATATCGCTCCTTTCGATAGTGACTGTCTTATTTTAAAGCTGAAACCTGTTTAGTGTTTTAGGTTTAATTGTTATATGATTTTTTTTTCAGGATTATATCAAATCCGACCTGGCTGCCATAAACGCAAAAAATGAAGTGGAGGCTTTATAATAATTAGCACCATAGCTTGTAGTTCCCGCCAGATGATTCTATGTAAGAGTTTTATATGTTCTATTTCATTAGACACCATGGTTCATTTAATAAATAAAGAATTTACCTGAACTAGACTAAGTAGTTTTAGTATTCGCTGTCTCAATTCATACGTTTTAAATTAATTTCTTCAAAGTTCCGCTTTATAAGAGTGATAAATGGGTCGCCTATGGTAAGCGTGTGTTTTTCATTGATCAAAATGCAGCACGAAAATGAAGCGGCTGGTTGAAACAAAGTAGACTTTCATTTGTTTGAATACCACGTCTCAAAATGACCTAGACAGTGACGGTGGTAGTCTGGGTTTTAGAAACAGCAAATTTACTAATAGCTTTTCTGCGAAAGTATTTCGTAAGCAAGTGCAAAATTTAACTGAAAGCATTCTCAGTTTGCAAGCAAAAAATTGTCATAGATCCGTGGCATAAGGCACTATTGTCATGCACTGGAAATACCTACGTATCGATCGATAGTAATAAGAGTGACAGCTCTCGTTGACCTCGGGACGTGTTCAAGGCTTGAGATTGTGTGATATTTTACTTCATTCTTCTTGGTAAGTGAAATTGTCAGGATCCTATAGGTATAAGTACCTACCTATTTAAGAGAAATTAATTTACGACCAAAGTTAACTTAGATATGTATACCTAATTCAAAATCAGTTTGATGATTATTTTGTTATATGCGATAGGTATTAATGCATTGCTGATTTTGCTGAATAAATAAATCTGCGATTTCTGGTAACTTTTTTTTTGAAGTTTCGATGTTTCGAAGCGTTTTAGAAGTCGATATGTGGTTGGATATGGAGGGTGAGAAATTGGGCTAAAACAATCTACTTGTATTAAAGATATGTGAAAGCACACAATTTAAATCTTTACCGTGAAACTAAGTACTTACCTACCTACATGTAGCAAAGCGTCGTCCACAAAGCAATCATAGCAAGGAGCAGTCTAAAGTCAAATAAAATGTTGATCTAGGTTAATAAAACTTTCAATGCTTTACTACAGATACGCTAGCAGCAGCACTTTTACGGCGCGCGACAATCGGGCAGACGAAGGAAATTTACGTAACTTTTCATTTGACAAAATTGCTCAAAAAGCGGAGCGCGTCCATAGATATGGCATCGTCTCATATGAATTCTGAAGGAGAGGCAATGTTTTATGCAATGACGACGGTAAGAGGTGAAAAGCGGGGAAGCAAGAGAAACCCGGTATTGGATGGATACTGTGGGTCCATGCGGCGATAAAGGTAGTCCCGGCTGGCGCACCGCCAACCGCCCAGCGCCCTGTGACCGCTCGGCGGACGCTGGACAATGACGTCCGACGCTTAACAAAACCCAAGTAAATTACGTAACGGAAAACCCATAATAAATATGTAATGGCCCTATACATTATTCAGGGAACTTTTGATAAACAAGCTCATATAATAAATAACTTTTAGTAAGTAGTTATATAAAAAATCCAGACTCCAAAAGTAGGTACTTTCTCGTAGCTACTAGTGACTGACGCTTACGTTACAACAATAAATTAGTAACATCAACGGAGAGTGGTTAGTGATGATGTCTGAAAAAGAAGGGGCTTAGCAAAGGTGATACTTAAGCAACGGCAGAGGTACGGCCGCACTCGCACTTAAAAGCAATTAGGTTTATATTAATCAAGCCGGATTAGAGTCGCGCAGTTTACTCTAGACGTGTTGCTATCATGTTTAGTTAGGTAGATACCTACAGTCACCTGCATTAATATATTATCCAACTAGTTACGTACTATACGTTCTATACGTTCAATTAAGGATATCAAATTCTGCAAGCGACGACACTTTTGAACACGTAAGTAGTTATAAAGTTTACTTAGTATTAGTATAGATAACTTTAGTAATCATAGCTAAGCGTTGGATTAACTTGCAATCTTACCCACCTTTGCAAGGACTTGCAAGGTTTAAGTTAAAACTTAATACGGTGCATTGGGGTAATTCCGTCTGCGGGGCAATACCGTACACAGGCGTTTGTACCCATTCGTAATGGCGTCACCCCGCCATATCTTTTAAAAACATAGAACTAAAAAGTTCCCCTACTTTTATCGACAGAGTTAACAACGGTGTGCCATTCTAGAATGGACACAAACGCTTGTTTACGGTATCGCCCCGCAGACGGATTTATTAATACCCTTTAGTTAATACTTATACCCTGTTTCACATGTCAGCGAGTAATAACACATGAAGGTTCCTACTTTACATAATATTGTATACTAGCGATTCATGTATTATTTATATAAACTTCGGAACTATCTAAATGATTGTTCAAACCACAACAAAAACGATTGTTAAGAGATTGGATTGGACTTAAACTTTTCAAAACAGTTCTTGGACAACGGGACAGAATAACAAACAAGAAAAAGTTGATCGACCCTCTAATAAAAATTTAGGTTGAAAAATGAAAATGAAATGAAAAATATTTTACTAGCAAAACTTTTTATCTATGGTTCTGATACTATTATAGGTAATTAATAAAAAAATAGAACCGTCTTCAAAAAAAAACCACTAAACAAGACTAAATAATGACCGGCTTCCTAGGAATTGCCTATTTGATGGGTGCCTAATAGGTACATGGGATATATCTAAGCCGGTGTCAAGTAGGTTTACACAATAGCAATGTCACATGATTCTTGCCACCGACTTCGATATATTCCATGTACCTTTTAGGCACCCATCAAATAGGCAATTCCTAGGAAGCCGGTCATTATTTAGTCTTGTTTAGTGGGTTTTTTTTGAAGACGGTTCTATTTTTTTATTAAAATTATTTTTCGTCTTTTTTTATTTTATTACATTTTTTTTTCGCTTTTTAGTGATACGAGTATAACTATCACTAAAAAAATCGCGTCAACACAAAATCGGTCGAGTTGAACTAATATATCGCTTAATAACGGATCCATGCGGATGACGTCACGTGGTATCCATTATTCTTGTATACCAAAACCTTCTCCAGAATGTAACAAATACTTTGCTGAAAACCGCATCTAAATCGGTTCAGCCAAACGCGAGATAATCGTGGACAAACATACATACATACATACATACATACATACATACATACATACATACAAACATACAGGTCAAACTGAGAACCTCCTTTTTTTTTGAAGTCGGTTAAAAATAAAGTGGATTTTACTCGAGTGAGTTAAGCCAAAAGAAGGGATTTTAACGGTCTATATGTATGTATGTGGCCCAAAATCGGATGTTCCACTCTAGCTCCCAAGCTAAATAAATAAAAATAATAATTCTAATAAATGGGGTGTCATATGATTCGTCAAAAACGTGCGAGTGTCATAAGCTATATAAAAATTGTAAGGGTGCGACATACCTAGTAATTACCTACTAGTCGGCAGTCGGGTTTTAGTTTGCAAATTATTTTTTTTATTATCATAACCGCTACCTTAAATAGTACCTACCTACTTACTTGTACCTAAGGGCCACTTGCACGGAAATTTTTAGATATTAAAATAACTCGGAGTTTAATAACCCGGGTAGATATGAGCGCCGATGGGGGGAAGGTCGGCGGCGGCGCGCCGACTTTTTGGAGTCGGCGGCGGCGGCGTCGTCGGCGGCGTGGCCTCCAAAGGATTTTTTTAACGTTGCCAGTATAAAAAATAAAATAATCAATTGATTGACAATGACAGTTATAGAAGTGACAGTTTTTTTTTCTTTTTCATTAAGTACGAAGGCAACAAGCTTGTCGGCCAATAAAGTGTACAAATGTCAACTTAATAACTAAAAAAAATATTTCTAAAATATTAGAGGAAATAAAAATAAAAGAGCCGCAGTTCCTTGATCTTTAGGATAACGACTATCGAAAAAAAAATATAATTTACACCTCTTCCAAAAACTTTACCTACCCAATTCATTCCCTCTGCTTACACCCGGCGAAATACAAGAGAACGAATAACGAATGACATCAGTTTTCTTCTCTCTCTCACATAACATTAGACTTCCATAAGTCCTTTTCTTTCCGTCAGATTTGAAGTGACATTACGTTTTCGGTCGATTATGTTGAATGGCGACCGTCATTTTAATTTATCTGTCAAATCGGCACCTCACAATTTGACATTTTAAGTACCAATTTCACCAATCGATGTTAAATGTTAATCGACTGTTATTTCTTACATTTTGACAGTTGAATGTATGACCTAACAGTCGATTAACATTTAACATCGTATGGTGAAATTGGTACTAAAACCCGAGTTCGAAAGTTAACCCTCCAATTTTGGCGGGTTAAATAATTAAATATTTAACCCATTGTTAAGAGTTAAGTCTAGGCAGCGCAAGAAAAATAATTACTTAACCCTTTGTTTGCAGTTAACTCGGGGTTATTTAAATTAACTCTGGACCGCGCAAGTGGCCCTAAGTGTATTTAAAACCATGGTGTACCTAAGTGTAACTTCGACGAATCAGTGATAACATTATTTCGTGAACTAGATAGGTACATAGGTAGACATACCTGCTCAGGGTGCAAGGAGGTTACAGCTCATTATTTTGTTTGCGTATAGGTGGGACAGGTGAACACGTCTTCTAAACCTAGTGCAGATCTATCGCGCCGACTCGCATACCTACAACCTACCTATAGATGCAGAAAGCATTAGGTAGGTACAAAAGTATCTATGTGTTAAATAATTAAATGCCCAATCGCTGTATTCGTTTTTAATCAATTCCAAATGCAAATGATGTCCGTAGGTGTAGCGACTGTGACAATCCAGAACCTTTAGCACATCTTGTATTTTCTCGCTTGTCGCTCAATGCGTCTCTACCGGGTCTATTCCCTCTTGTCCGCACCCTTTTGTTCGCGCTGCGAACTTCCTACTGAGATTTTGGAAAAAAAAACTCTAGTCCGCACCCTTAACACTGAGTGTGCGAACTGCTCGACGTTGACAACTGGAAAAAAAATCCCAGTAGTTCGCAGTGCGAACAAGGTTGCGGCTAAGTGGGAATAGACTCTCTATCGTAACAGACTACTAAGGAAGGGATATCCAAGCGACAAACAAGTCGCGGGTAAAGTGTACTAGCCCCACAGAGAGCGGCTGTCACAATTTGCCCGCGACTAGGTTGTCGTTAGGATAACTCCTTTTAATTTATTTAGGTACCTAATCTATAACGATAGAGACGCTCTGAGCAAGAAGTCTGTGGCACAAATGCTTGATGACAGGTATCTACTTGCGGAATACTCTACCGGACGAAATAGCACAAAGCTAAACACCGGTTCCGCTCGATCCAGCAGCTGTAAACGTGGGCTTTTATTATTCAAAACGTGCGCAATTTACGGCAATCGCGCATGTAATGCCGCCAGACGGCGTGTGATGATGTATCGCCGAAGTAATATATTTCACAGCATTCTGTGGAATATTACCTTTGCATTTTTGCCTCACAATCTTGCAGGTACATACTTAATTTCAATGTGAGTTGGGAACGTCGTTTTATCTTCGCTTTAGATACGTATTGTTTCGCTTAGGAATCGTTATATGTATAGGTATGAGATGTTAATAACATTTGTGTAACTACCTTGACTGTAATTACTTGGGTATAACACAACTGTTTCTTGCGTGTTTCTACGAAGTTGATGCTCTTACTTAATCATTATAGTATAGGCAGGCACAGTATAAATATAGGTAAAGCAGTAATAAGTAAACTACGAACAAATGACATTGACACTCACAGTCACAGTGACAAGGTTCTAAGTATGCTCAACATTTTTATTGGGTGACTGTACATTGTAAAGGCAAAACAAACAACGTACCTTCTTACACGAGCACAAATAACAGTAGTACGTAATAAAATAAGGGTCGCGTGAGCTTTACGCGGAATGATAGACAATTAAAACTTACGCAGGTACAACAATGCTCATTTCGAAAAGGCAAGCTTTTATGAGTGGTAACATTCATGGCAGGAAAATATTTTCAATCTGCCCACATGATATTGGATTGTGTTAGGCGCGGCATCCGAGGAATGTAACGTAATAAATACCGGCGGGCCGCAGGCAGGTAGCGGGCGCCGGGCGCCTGGCCGTGTTTACAGCGAGCCCGGGCGCGGAACCCTCAGGACGCCGCTTGTCAGTCGCCTCACGCGGGACCTCGCTGACCCGTCAACATAACTCTGCCAAGACTCCTGAACTTGTGCTCTCGCAGAATGTAAGCCTGTCTGAGGATAATAATTTACCTAAAGTCCTCATGATAAGAGTAAATTGTGTTAAACAAATAATTAAACCAGAGTTTAAATGTGAAATCTAGGTACCTACGTATTAAATCCACTATGGTGGAACGAAGCACTAATTTGTACAATCGTGAAAACTGAATATAAAAGAAACTTCCTAGAAGAAATAGTTTGTCTAAATGGCATCAAGTAAAATTAGCAAAGGTTGACGCGTGAGGAGGGTGCTGGCGACGGCGGGCTGGGCGGGCGCGGGGCGGGCGCGGCGCAGGCCTCAGTGTGGCGGAGGCTGCGGCGCACCTCGCCGCTCGCCCTGTGCCGCGATTTCTCTCTGCCAAAACACTGCTTCATTCTCTCTAAATTAATCATTTAAGCATCACCGGTTTGCTCAATAAGTACTAATTGATTTGCTTAACGTAAACAGTATTATGAAATGTTTTCTTGTGAATCGTATTTCAGAGAATTACTTTCAGGATTAACATAATCACAATATTTTTTTCATTTGCCCAATGTCATCTACGTAAATTGTTTTGCCAACTTCTTATAAATTTGTTGGGCTGTGAATGTCTGAAGCGTGACAAAGAAGCTTACGTAAGTAATATACGTATATTATTTAAAAATGTTACAGGGTCTGAAAATATTTATGAATAGGTAATATTTATCTGCTGACGAGTCAATGTTTTTAATTTTTTTTTTTTTTTAATATTTCAGAGCACCATTAAGTGTATACTTTTGAATTGAATTGAATTTAATATTATTTAAACTTTTAATTGCGTTTTTTAATTATTGGTTTTATAACAGAAACGTCACCTTGGACATTAACGAAGGGTTGTACTTACTAATACGCATTGTTAAAAATTAGCTAAATAAAGTTTATCCGGGCTCTGCACTCGTGATCCGAAGAGGGTCGGCACTTGAGAGGCGAGGACACTACAGCTGTCCAATTATAGATGATTTCGGCGAGAGGCCCCCACTCATATTGCTTATTTAAGCACCTTTACTTCGAAATTTGGGGACATCTGAAATGCACCTTTTAATTTAAAAGTCCTTCATTAGAACAAAGGCCCCTAGTCCCCGTCGCTCTTAATCAGATTAAAACTCAATTTTCCTTGTTTCGGTTTCGATACCAAGGACACTAGGTCGATCTATTACATAGATACAACGTATATTGTTGGCAGGTATTACATCATGGGAAACTTTAAAACACTTGTGCCAAAATGAAGAAGAACGCCAAATAAAAATATATGTCCCTAGGAAAGGTCAGCATAATATATATATTGATTATCTGCGAATTATAATGCATACCTTGGCAAATATGGCACTTTCATTACCGGTGGAGGTTTTCATTTTAACCTTAGTAAGCACCTGCTTATGTGATTCAACTTTAGTGCCTGCTAAGAATATATCGGTGTCAAGCACTCAGGCAGCGCAAACGACAATTGCTTTTCATCCAACAAACTCCACTTTGAAGCCATTAGCCACGGCAGAGGCTAAAACTACTGTAACTCTAACCACAAAGGAAGGTGGTGGAACAATAAAAGCGCATAGCGCCAGACGGACTGCCGGCTATTCAACAACTGAAGTATACGCGAGCACAAAAGGCGTAGTGAAAAGTGCAAGACGGCTGAAGTTGAACAGTAGCGCAAATGCAGGGGCCGCGCGCGGCCCTTCGAGGCCGCAGGAGCGCCTGGGCTCTATAGATTGCGACCTGCCCGTGCTGCCGCGCAAGTCTCGGCTCTGGCGGGGCAACGAGACCCACGAGTTGCGTCTACCCGTCACGGTAAGTCACACAATACTATGCTATACTGGGCCTCTAATCTACATTGTCTTACCCGAAACCCATGCCCAGCCTTAATCATTTCATCGGATATATGTACAGTGCAAATATGTAGCTCTTAAAAGCCTTCAGGTTATACTTCTCTTTCCACTCGCCCTCATACTACCCTTTTACGCTACCTACCTACTCCTAGTCTAACCGACTTTACCCGAACACGAATTCTTTTTTAAGAGCTATTGCGTTACCTAGTGCCTACTGCTTTACTGAATATTGCAAGAGTCACTAAGTATTCGCTTTATTTATAACTTTAATACAAACTCCCATATTTTTTACTACCATTTTGCATTTGGAACAAAAGCCGGTGAAGTGTGATTCGGAGGAACGATACGAAACGAACTCTAAAAGTACGCAGGTTGTTCAATAACTCTTGTCGTATAATCTTATAAATTTATATTTTTTCAAAGTAACGTCCCTGACTATCAATATATTTAAACATATGCTTAAAACAATTATTAATCCATTCCACCAACTTTTGTTTAGGAATTAACTCTAGTTCTTCTTCGAACGCGCCTATCAGCTGTTCCTCTGTTGAGAACTAGCGACCCTTCACGCGAGTTTTTCCGTAAGGGAATAAACCGAACTCACAGGGAGCAAGGTCAGGGCTGTGGGGGGGATGCTCCGATACCTTGATGCCCGCCATCATCGCTAAATAGTCCATAGTAGCGCCAGCTCTGTGAGTAGGAACTGGAACTGAGTCGAGTTTGCTCTGCGATTTGACAACTCCTCAAACAACTGAGCCGGACAGGTTTTAGTGTACCATGAACTTGTAACTGTCTCTGTCCAGCGAGCGTAACAGATTGATAATACCTTGCTTATTAAAGAAAACTGCTATAATTCTTTTGCGAACAGATTTCGATTTTCGAGGTTGAGTTAGTCGCTGCTCATCATCAAATACCCATATCTTGCTTTGTATTTTAGTAGGTACGTCATAATAATATATCCAAGTTTCGTCGCCAGTTACAATTGAAACTACATCCTTAGATTTGCCATTGGATTTTTTTAAAAAGAATTTGCACCATTCGACGCGACGTTGTTGTTGCTGCTCGTTTAAGGTAGACTTCCGATGATCCCGGCTGACGCGACTGACGCGCGCGGCTGTTGGTGCATTGCATCCTCGCTTCTCATGTCCGCCCAGTGTTGTTGTGCGTGATCAATATTTTTAAGAAATGGAATATAAAAGGGACATAATGCTTGCATTGCTCGAAAAAGAGAAGGATGACGACTTTTTATTACTATATACCTATACTATATACTATATGTTTAAACAAAGAAGTTTAATGGATCCTCTGTTCATAAGTAGAAATAGTTAATGAAGGGTTTTACCGTATTTTAATAGAAAAGCATTTAAAATCGGACAAAGATAAATTCCGAAAAACATCGTGAGGAAACCTGCACACACCTGCAAAGCAATTTGACGGTGTGTGCGAAGTTCCCAATCCGCACTGGGCCCGCGTGGGAAGTTGGGAACTATAGCCCAAACCCTCTCATTGTGAGTGGAGGCCTGTGCCCAGCAGTGGGACGTATTATAGGCTGGATTATTATTATAATATTATAATGTAACTACTTATATAATAAAACGTTTATTTATTGCAAAATAAATCCGGCGTGCATTGGGAGAAGCCTTTGTCCAGCAGTGGATGATGATGATGATGAAAAGTTTAAAATGCCACTGCAGAACTAACCAAGACATGCCAAGAGACTCGTAAAATTTTATGACGTAATGGAGAGTCGCCGGACACTCAGAATTTTTCATGGTTTTTTACAAGTTGTAAGTTACAAAGGTTTTTTTGTTAAACGTAATCACGAATACAAGTGTGAAAACATACTTGTGAAATAAATAACTACACTTGTAGCCCGTAATTTACACGTGTAGTTTTGACAAACGCATGTTTGTAATAATGAAAATTTTCACAAGATAATCGGCCATTCAGCGAAATATAAATATCCGTACTACATAGTTAAACGGTGTTACTTTAAATACCATAGACTTCTTATAGGTTTTCCTGTAATCTATAGGTATAGAACTATAATTCGTATTTTTTTTCAAATTTTTAGGCTCTGTAGTTTACGAGAAAAAAAAAAGGGGGGGGGGCAGGGAAATTGTCGTTACAATTTTGTACACATATGTAAATCAGTGACACAAAAACGGACGTAACGTAAATAAATGAAGTTTAAACATGGGGGGCCACTTTTATTTGGGGATAAATTAGAAAAAAAATACCCAACTATATCGTGTGATATATCAAATTAAGGTTATATTATGAAGATCTCAATCATTTTATGATAACTGTTTATCATTTTATTTTGAAGTTATTTAAGGAAATAGGCACACACAATACCCAAGTAATTAACGAACTAATTAACCTGTGCAACATCAAGCGTGAAATCCCGGGCGCTTCGTTATGGCTCTTAATGGAGAAAATATATTGGAATATATCATAGACTCCTGGGATGCTAGCCGCTCTGGTCCAGTGGTAGTGCAACCTGCCTATTGTATCCAAAGTGGTTGGCTTGAATCCAGCTAGGGACAAACGGAGTATTGCATTTTTAATGTATTTTCAAGTAAGTTTACATTTCGTATCGTTATGTAGGTAGTATCTAGGAATCCTTGTTAAGACTAAATCAATTGTATCCAAGGTATATATTTTTATTGAGATATTTATTTTCAAACTTGTTTAGTGTTTTTTTTTTTTTTTATAAAAACTGGTTAAGTGCAAGTCACTCTTGAGCACTGAGGGATCCGCACCTAGTAAGTCTTATTTGTATTCTTAATTGTTAGTTGCTTGGTGGCATTATCTTTTAGAAGCCATACCATGTGGGACATATCTACAGTACTGTAACACGCTTATATCACCCATAGTTTAAAAATACTATTTATAACAAACTCTTAATATTGTGCGTAATTTTATTTTAAATATTAGTCCTTTATTTTTTTTATGTGACGCCAACACATTAATTACAAGCGAGACAACTTTCGTAAAAAATTATATCTTGAACACCACTTATACGTCAACATAAATTATGTAACTTATGGCCACTTTTTGCTGCAAAATCTTTAAATTCGTTGTAACACATATCGTCTGTTAAGTAGCACTTGAGACCTATGGACGCTAGCTTATTTTTTATGATTAGCGTCGTGTGAGAAAGAATGTTTGGCGTAAATGCACGCTGATTGGTTAATTAGAAACTGACGCCAACTTTTGAGAAGTAGGGATGATTTGGGATTTAGGAAACTTAGGTGTTTTAGACCGGAGAGTCACCCCCGGGACGCGAAACTGAGATATCGTGAATTAATCGTCCGCATACGGTTTAACTAAAGTCTCACATTTGCCAATATTTTAACCTAGAGTCAGTGTTTTCTATTATCAAATTAACGTACTTAATTTGAGTGTATGAACAATAAGTTTTAAGAACTATAATTGTTATAGCATAAGTTATTTTATTCAATTCAGTTATTTTAGATTTAGTGTTGTTATCGCTAGCATTTAATTTAGTATTCAAGTGTCGAGCTTAAGTCACTTTATTCAATTCAGTTATTTTAGATTTAGTGTTGTTATCGTTAGCATTTAATTTAGTATTCAAGTGTCGAGGTAAGTACTAGTTTTAAATATGCTCAGTAGTAGGGGCAACGTAGAGTAAAGTTATGTTTTGTTTTGTTTGTTTATATTTCATTAGTAAATAATTTGGGCGTGAATAAAACGTGAAATAATAGTTTGAGAGAAAGAATATATGTGTGAATTGGGTAATATCATTATTATTTTGGTTAGGTAAATTGTATGCTTTTCTGCTTGCTTAATTGATTATTAGTATTAAGCTTTATAAGTAAATTGTCATTTCAGACTTGGTGAAATAAAGGAAAGAGTAGTCATATCTCTATTTACTTTATTTTCAATCTGCTCTACCAATATTTTATTGAGTATGTTATGATAATTTTCTCTGTTAGTTCTTTGTTCTACGTTTATGACGAACTAAGGTAAATAACAAAAAACTATTATTTGCGTTAAACTATACATGCACCTAATCATAACACTTACAATCAGTACACGTGGGGTCAGCCCAGATAGCGGCTTGAACGTCTGACGATTCTGGTAGTCTGATTTCACAACAAGCACTAGGTACACTTAATTTATCACCTAATATTTCTTATTTTCCTTTTAAATTCAAACATCTTACATTAGTCAACACAACATTTGACACACCTCTTCACAAGCACTAGGCACTCACCTAAAACCTGAGTCGTTTGGGTGTATTATAATCTTTACTAGTGACCCTGAGGTGCAGGCCCTACGACCCCTAACCAAGAGTTTTGTGTGAAGTTTGGTCGATATTGTACTTTTATATGGGGTCACACAGTGATTGTTATATGCATCTAAGTGATATTCAGACTATCTTAGTACACATCGACAACAGACCTTAGACCTCGTCATAAACCGCGTATGCTAATTCGGATTAGGGACGCGTAAACTCATAGTCTTAAGAGCATAGCGTAAGTGCATAGCGTAATTGCATGGCGTGCTTAATATATACTTTATTTTGGGGTAGTTTTATTAGGTCATAGGAAGGAAGCGAGATAGCGTGTCAGGTTGTTTGAGAGAGGTCAAACCCCATCCAAGACAGAACCGATTTGCTTCTAGATTTCCATTCAAAGTATTATTACAAAGATCAAATAGGTTCTCGCTGTAACCGACCTCATTAATAGGGGTAGGGGTTTTAGTTAGGGAAATTTATAATTATCACTTTAGAATTATTTTATTTTTTGTAAACGTTCATACACTTAAACAACATACGAGAGGAGGGTTTCGGAGTATCGAGCCGGGAGTACCGTCCCGGGAGTGCCGGTATCTTAAGGAGATTCTCGGTGAGTCGTTTCCATTTTATCACTTTAATTCTGTGTGTTTATTTTGTGTTTATTTCGTGTTTACGGTTTAAATTTGTTTATTTGCGGTACTTGTTTGTTTATTAATTGATTTCAGTTCTGATTAAACTACACCATTATTATGTTTTGTTACACAACGTAGAGGGTCCTAACTTACAGATATAAACTAGACGATCACATGTTTTATTTTTGGCCAAATAATTTCGCGATAATAATTTATATTTTCACAACGTAGGATTTTGTTTAGTTTTGATAAGCCCCGGGGTACGACGTTTACAGTTGATGCTGCGTGACCAGGATTTTAAGTCATTAAAATTTGAATTAATTCTATTCAAATACTTATTTAAAGAACTTGGGTTATGATTATTTAACAGGTTTTGTCTTGTTAGTTTTAATAGTTTAATTAGAATTATTTCAATACTTATTAGAAAATTGCTGATAAAATTTTTCATTACCAATTGGAATTATGAAACCAGGTGTTCATTATTTCCGTTGTGGGTTCGATTCCCATAAATGCAATTATGTGTTTTAATATAATGTTATACTCGTAGGTTCGATTCCTACAGAAAAGCCTGTCGAATGAAATCAATTTTAAAGGTTTGATAAACAGAGGTTTTATGGTGTTATAATTTGTAGGTTCGATTCCTACAAGATTGTTGTTGATATTGTAGCACGCAGTGCTGTGCCACCATTTATTCGTGGGTTCGATTTCCCGTGTAAGCATTAAGTTCTGTATTGTATAATCTTTTTGATTATTTATTTTTGATATTTAATAGAATAGGGGCGCAAATTTGAGATGCGGTTTCGATTACCGTAAATTATTTTTCTGGTATATCAAAAATATAAATAAGTATACAATAAGTGATTATTATTGATTTTGAAATCAATTTTGTAGGTCGGTTTCTCGTGTGATTTATTCAGTGATAAAATTGATATTTCGGTAGACGAAAACGTATGTTTTGTATAATCAAGTCATAGTGATATCATTATCATGGATTCGATTTCCGTGTATTATTTATTGGCGTTATACTAACTCGTTAAGTTATTATGGTTATTACAAAAAAAAAGCATGAGCATAGTATATTATGTACCTACGTAAGTCGTACATCATTGCAGTGGATAATGGGAATTGATGATGATGATGATGAAGTTAAGCATAAGTAAGTATATATGCCAATGATATGTTTAGTGTCTTAAACCGTAGATGCCTATGTTTTGGATTGAAATGGGATATGACAAAGCGATATTTAGACAGTTGTCGAAAAGTTAGTAGTTTAATATAACTAAAGTATATTGGTTATTTTATGCTTTTTAATGCAGATAACTATACGTGTTATATTTTACTTCGGTTTTAAAGATAGTATAATTTTAAACAGCTGAATCGCAGTTTCGATTACTGTGAATGATGTAATTGGTAAAAGAAATGCTAAATCATTAACTTTGCTTTTATAGCACAAACACGGGTTCGATCCCTGTGAAAGTTTACATGAGATTTTGCCAACGTTTGTTTTTTTTTTTTAGTATATATATAAGTAGACAACCTGTCTTAGCTTAGCATGAATAAGCTTACGATAAACACATAAGAATGTAAAATGCAACATATGAAGTGATAATCATTAGGTACGTATGTATGTATGTTCATTATTTTTACAAGTATGTATGGCAAATTTGTTTGTAAATAAAAAAATAACAATTCTTTGAGATATTAAAACAAATCTAGAGACTAATCAAACCAGGATTGCTTCAAAGTTTAAATCGAAATGGGATCAAAGTTCAAACGGGGTGATAACAAATCAAACTTCTTACGATTATTGTGTGTGTAACCAATGTAATCATATAAAATTGAAAGGGATTAAACAGTGCTAGGGGCGTGAAAAGAAAACAATACTGTACTAGTAATCTGTATAGGTACTGTATGTTTGTATAAATAATGTTGATTTGGACTTAAACAGTAGATTAGCAGTTAAAAACGCGTTGAGCAGGTAAATTAATTATCATATACCCTATTGTTAATTCCTTAAAATTTAACACTTTACAAATGCGAAATTTCTCGAAATTAAAGGGGCGAACTGTAACACGCTTATATCACCCATAGTTTAAAAATACTATTTATAACAAACTCTTAATATTGTGCGTAATTTTATTTTAAATATTAGTCCTTTATTTTTTTTATGTGACGCCAACACATTAATTACAAGCGAGACAACTTTCGTAAAAAATTATATCTTGAACACCACTTATACGTCAACATAAATTATGTAACTTATGGCCACTTTTTGCTGCAAAATCTTTAAATTCGTTGTAACACATATCGTCTGTTAAGTAGCACTTGAGACCTATGGACGCTAGCTTATTTTTTATGATTAGCGTCGTGTGAGAAAGAATGTTTGGCGTAAATGCACGCTGATTGGTTAATTAGAAACTGACGCCAACTTTTGAGAAGTAGGGATGATTTGGGATTTAGGAAACTTAGGTGTTTTAGACCGGAGAGTCACCCCCGGGACGCGAAACTGAGATATCGTGAATTAATCGTCCGCATACGGTTTAACTAAAGTCTCACATTTGCCAATATTTTAACCTAGAGTCAGTGTTTTCTATTATCAAATTAACGTACTTAATTTGAGTGTATGAACAATAAGTTTTAAGAACTATAATTGTTATAGCATAAGTTATTTTATTCAATTCAGTTATTTTAGATTTAGTGTTGTTATCGCTAGCATTTAATTTAGTATTCAAGTGTCGAGCTTAAGTCACTTTATTCAATTCAGTTATTTTAGATTTAGTGTTGTTATCGTTAGCATTTAATTTAGTATTCAAGTGTCGAGGTAAGTACTAGTTTTAAATATGCTCAGTAGTAGGGGCAACGTAGAGTAAAGTTATGTTTTGTTTTGTTTGTTTATATTTCATTAGTAAATAATTTGGGCGTGAATAAAACGTGAAATAATAGTTTGAGAGAAAGAATATATGTGTGAATTGGGTAATATCATTATTATTTTGGTTAGGTAAATTGTATGCTTTTCTGCTTGCTTAATTGATTATTAGTATTAAGCTTTATAAGTAAATTGTCATTTCAGACTTGGTGAAATAAAGGAAAGAGTAGTCATATCTCTATTTACTTTATTTTCAATCTGCTCTACCAATATTTTATTGAGTATGTTATGATAATTTTCTCTGTTAGTTCTTTGTTCTACGTTTATGACGAACTAAGGTAAATAACAAAAAACTATTATTTGCGTTAAACTATACATGCACCTAATCATAACACTTACAATCAGTACACGTGGGGTCAGCCCAGATAGCGGCTTGAACGTCTGACGATTCTGGTAGTCTGATTTCACAACAAGCACTAGGTACACTTAATTTATCACCTAATATTTCTTATTTTCCTTTTAAATTCAAACATCTTACATTAGTCAACACAACATTTGACACACCTCTTCACAAGCACTAGGCACTCACCTAAAACCTGAGTCGTTTGGGTGTATTATAATCTTTACTAGTGACCCTGAGGTGCAGGCCCTACGACCCCTAACCAAGAGTTTTGTGTGAAGTTTGGTCGATATTGTACTTTTATATGGGGTCACACAGTGATTGTTATATGCATCTAAGTGATATTCAGACTATCTTAGTACACATCGACAACAGACCTTAGACCTCGTCATAAACCGCGTATGCTAATTCGGATTAGGGACGCGTAAACTCATAGTCTTAAGAGCATAGCGTAAGTGCATAGCGTAATTGCATGGCGTGCTTAATATATACTTTATTTTGGGGTAGTTTTATTAGGTCATAGGAAGGAAGCGAGATAGCGTGTCAGGTTGTTTGAGAGAGGTCAAACCCCATCCAAGACAGAACCGATTTGCTTCTAGATTTCCATTCAAAGTATTATTACAAAGATCAAATAGGTTCTCGCTGTAACCGACCTCATTAATAGGGGTAGGGGTTTTAGTTAGGGAAATTTATAATTATCACTTTAGAATTATTTTATTTTTTGTAAACGTTCATACACTTAAACAACATACGAGAGGAGGGTTTCGGAGTATCGAGCCGGGAGTACCGTCCCGGGAGTGCCGGTATCTTAAGGAGATTCTCGGTGAGTCGTTTCCATTTTATCACTTTAATTCTGTGTGTTTATTTTGTGTTTATTTCGTGTTTACGGTTTAAATTTGTTTATTTGCGGTACTTGTTTGTTTATTAATTGATTTCAGTTCTGATTAAACTACACCATTATTATGTTTTGTTACACAACGTAGAGGGTCCTAACTTACAGATATAAACTAGACGATCACATGTTTTATTTTTGGCCAAATAATTTCGCGATAATAATTTATATTTTCACAACGTAGGATTTTGTTTAGTTTTGATAAGCCCCGGGGTACGACGTTTACAGTACCTACTTTTAATTAACCGTAAATGCCATTTATGTGCATTTTGCTTCTTTGCGGATAGGATGCTGAGATTCCCTGCTACGACAAATCTTTTTATTTTTATCGATTCTCGAGTTCAACTCGTTCTTGACCAGTTTTTTCAAAACTCCTTGACCCCTAACATAAAGCAGGGTAAATCTCTAGTTTTATAGAACCGCGACTTTAAAAATGTATATCAGCCGCAACTCCCGCAAACGACGTTAGAACTAGTAAAGAAAGACAAGACGTTTTCCTTAAAAGAAGTAGTGAACAAAGCGCAACGACTCTCTTAAACTGATGAAGCAAAAAAGCTTTTTCCCTTTCTCCTTTTTTTTTCTTTACTAGGACGATTTATATGGTTTATGTATTTGACCTCGGCTCTCGTCTAACTTTTCTGAACAACGGCTTAAAACGGAGCTCCGCGGCGCCGGGAAATTAACAATACATTTATATCACACTCGGAAATGAAACTTTACTCGGTATTACATTAGTTTCCCTGTACTCCAATACCGGTACCTACCATTAGTTTGCCCTTCTAGTTAAACAACATAGTTTACGTTCAGTTTAGTTCAGTTCAGTTGTCAGGTACTTTAGATAATTAAGTATAATTACTTGTATACACTTTGCTTAGTTCAAAACAAAATATATAAAATGTAAATGTAGAACGGGTGTATATAAAATGCCCTATTGATTGTTTTGAAGTGAAATTGGACAACTACTAAATGCTATCAACCTAGTTTCATGTACGGGCGGAAATCGATTCCAAAATCATTTTATCACTATAAAGAAAGCTATTTATTGCCTGAGCATCCGGAGTTCATTAAGTATGTACCAGAAAGTTGCTTATTAATGTACCTTATATTAATAGTAAAATAAATATTTTAATTAGGCACAATATTGTCAATATAGAATTGCGTTCTTTATAAAAAAGTTGTACACGCACCGTTTATTTTCATCACAGCAGCTCAGAAATATTTTCTTTTTTACCCAAAAATCTGCGTCCAAAACTCCACTTTATCTGCTGGTTTGGAAAAGTCATTCCAAATTGAAATGTTACTAATACTTAATATATCCTATGCGATTTGTTAAATGATAATAGCGTGAGCTGTTAAATAAGTATAGGTCGTATTCAAGTAAAAGGTACCTACCACTTTGTCGGTTGTCAATAAAGTTGATTTTTATTTGTATCTCTATACCAGTAGCCAGGTATCAGTCTCTTATTGGCAACCGTCAAAGTGTAAGTACATTTTCCTTAAAAACGACACATACTACTCTGTCAAGAAAGTACCGGGAAAAGATCAATAATACACAAACTGTTTGTTAATCATCCAAATTTATTTTATCACCTTCAAAGTATGCTCCTTCAGAAACGATACACTTACGCCAACGAATAATCCAATCATCAAAACATTTTTTAAACGCTGTTTCCGGAATTGAATTCAGTTCTCGGCGCGAATTCTCCTTTATGTCTTCTACCGATTGAAAACGGGTGCCACGAAGTGGTAATTTGAGTTTAGGAAAAAGAAAGAAGTCGGCAGGAGCCATATCTGGTGAATATGGTGGTTGCTCGATGGTATTTGTTGAGTGTTTGGTCAAAAATTCTTTCACAATGATGGCCTTGTGCGAAGGCGCATTATCGTGGTGCAAAATCCAAGAATTTTCATTCCACAAATCTGGCCTTTTTCGTCGAATTTGCTCTCTTAAATGCCGCATAACGCTCAAATAATATTCTTTATTTACCGTTTGACCTTCCGGCAAGAATTCCGAGTGCACAACACCGCGATAGTCAAAGAAAACAGTCAACATGACTTTGACTTTTGATCGACTTTGGCGTGGTTTCTTCGGTTTCGGTTCAGTTGGAAGGCGCCACTCCGAAGCTTGTTGACTAGTTTGCATGTCAAACTCGTAAACCCACGTCTCGTCACCAGTAACAATGCGTTTCATGAATGTTGGGTCGGAATTGACTCGTTCTAGCATGTCCTCAGCGACTCTCATGCGATTGAGTTTTTGGAGAAAATTCAGGTCTTTTGGGACTAGCCGAGCGGTAACATGTTTCATACCCAAATGATTAGTTAAAATAGTACGGATCGACTCGTGAGATACAGAAAGTTCGGCGGCTATCTCTCTCAAAGTTGAATGAGGATTTTCAGTCACTATTTCCTTCACTTTTGCGATGTTAACTTCAGTTGCAGACGTTGATGGCCTACCAGAGCGAGGCAAATCTTCCATCACATCTCGACCGCTTTTGAACGCTTTGTACCACTCATAAACACGTGTTTTTGATAAAGTCGAATCACCGTAAGCCTTCTGTAACATTTTCAGTGACTCCGAACACGAAATTCCATTGGCGATGCAAAATTTAAGACAAACTCTTTGTTCAATGTTTTTGTCCATTATGAAATTCGCAATACACACTAGATATGATATAACTAAAAACAGCACTGTATTTAATATAAATAACAGATGCAACTCAAACTCCGCGCCAAAATAGAAAACAGTTGTGCCAATCTAACAACAACAAAAAAAACAAAAATTTGAATTTGGAACCATAAACAAATCATCCATTCCCGATACTTTGTTGACTGAATGTATTGTTGTCAAGAAACAAGGAATTCAATAATATACATATATAACCCTTTTTACCCCTAGGATAGGTACGCGTTTGATGCATAATCATTTAATTAATACTTAAAGTAACAAAGTAAGTTACCTTTAAAATTCACCTTTATAACAAAAACAGCTCATTCAAATGTTCCATTTTCAAATTACCTATCTATGCAGCAACTATTACATCTATATGTAAAGATAATAATTGATGCAATTTTCTAATCTAAGAATTCAATTGTATCGTAATAAATAAATAGCATATTAGTAATCGCAACTAAACTGATAAACATTAGTGTAGGTAGGTACCTCATTTAAAAACCTCCCTCGTTTACTTTCCTCGCATGATAGCGTAATTGAGTGACTTGTTTCTTTCAGTTTATAATACTGTAAATAATTAGGTAAACACAATGTACCATACAAGTAATTCTTATTAGTTTTCACGGTCTTTATTTAGTTAAAAGGTGTATGTGTTGTAGATATAAATTATCACTATCCCCTATCGATCACCCTTACCCTTTCGATCTCTATCATGAAACACGACTTTGTGGCTTTGTCATATTCGACCAGTTCGATTCCCGGCAAAAGCAGACGAATTTTCAAAAATCCACAAATGCAGTATTTATTGTTTTCAAAAATAAAAGTAAGTCTCCTTTCCTATTTCAGCAGTTCTATAATCTGCCATAGTACCCTGCTAATATAGAATCTAGGAACTGAAATACGACCTTTAATTTATAAATAGGCTAAGGCAAACAAATAAAGGGTGTGTTTTAGGTCCCAGATTCGCCCTGCAGGGTTCTATGGCGGATTATAATATAACTGCTACCACGGAATTGAGCGAGTCATGGAATTCGATGAGTTTAGTAAGTATACTATGATATATATAGGTGTATACGGAGTAAAAAAATCGTTAGGCCTCAAGTCGGGACTATACGGAGGGTGAGACATTAACTCTACGTTTTCCTGGTTCAAAAACTCTTTTGTTTTGCGAGCGGTATGGGAGCTCGCATTGTCGTGGTGTAAGATGATTCGGCGTGTAGCATTACCTCTACGGAGTTCAGCCATCATTTCTGGCAAACAAACCGAAGTGTACCAATCGGCGGTGACCGTTCTGTGTTCCTGCAACGGAATTGTGGCCACATGTCCTTTTTGGGAAACAAACGAAGCGACCATTTTCTTCGATACGCTGCGGGAACGCACCACTTTCGTTGGCTTCACCTCGCCTTCGAAGACCCAAACTGCCGACTGATGTTTTCTTTCAGGTTCATAAGAATACATCCATGATTCGTCACCTGAGACGATGTTATAAACGGCTTTTGACTTCCCTCCATTGAAGCGTTTCAGAGTAGTCTGACACCACTCAACACGAGCCGCCTTTTGCTCTTCCGACAAATTGTCATTCCAATCCCTATGAAAGCCTGAATCTGCTCGTATGTCACATGTCGATCATCTTGAAGAATTTTTTGCACAGGTGTCACGTTTTCAGGCGTTACAGCTGTTTTCGGTCGACCACTAGAAGGTACGGTGCTGTGAGAGGCACGAACTCGTCGAAACTCCGAATACCAGCGATAAATAGTTGTTTGGCTTGGTGCTTCCACATTATATATGGAAACAAGGTCACCGAGACATTCATCTTGAGATAACCCTCGACGAAAGTTGTGTTAAATTATGGCACGGAAATTTTCACGCCAAATTTAAACTGGCAGTACGAAAAAAACGAGCTTTTTTTTAATTGTGTAAATGTCATTACGATTGCAAGTGGCCAGTACTCACGTAACAAAAAAGGTTTTATACTAACTGAATCCCAAGTACTCAATTCCCGATCATTTCGGTGTGGCCCTCGTAGCGGAGATAGATTGATATTGTTTTCTCGTAAGTACGAGTAGTAAATTGTTTTTAAATTAGCGTACAATTCCGTACAGTTCTCGTACATTTTTTTGATGTGAGTTTGAATTCCGTACGATACCATGTTACCGCTAGAAAGTATGACTTGTAAAAAGCGACGGATTAATGAATCGTTAATTTTATGAGGGTCAACTACCCTCATAAAACGATACCAGCCGCAACTCCGGTCATGGTTAGAGGATTCGGTAAGTAGGCGTAAAACATTAAAGTGGACATTATGCAATTTATTGCATGCAATCTTAAAGCGCGTCACAGACATAGCTATAATATCATCATTTCATAGGCCTCCCCCAAGGTTTGCCACAAGCAAGGACCGGTCCTGCGCCGCTTTCCCGCAACCTTAACCACGTCGTCGGTCCACCTTGTTGGATGTCTACCCACGCTGCGTTTTCCGGTACGCGGACGCCACTCGAGAACTCTTCGGCCCCATCGGCCATCTTTTTTGCGAGCGATGTGCCCCGCCCACTGCCACTTAAGTGTAGCAATTCTTAGGGCTATCGGTAACTTTGGCTTTCATGTGGATTTCCTCATTTCTGATTTGATCACGCAGAGATATATACAGGGTGGCACATTTAGATCGGTCAGTATGGGCAAGTCTGCAACTATAAGACATACAAAGATCTGTTCTTAGGAACCATGTCATCGATTTTAGTGACAAGAAAAACTGCATACCTACATAGATTAAAAAAAACTTGTACTCAGTTCGGGAATCGAACCCGATCGTATTGAAAAATAAAGCTTACATTATTTCTATTTGGATACCGATTGTGTAGGTCATTAGCAGTAAATGTTACTATGAAATATGATAGCTCAAATTAATAAAATGCATTGTATTTCTTATCCTTTAATTTAATTAAGTAGATGTTCGAAATGACGATATTTTTTTTCAATGCAAAAAACAAGCTGTGACACAAGTGAAGAGCTACATGCAATCATAGAGACAGTTTTACGCACCTAAACGAGATGAATATTAAGTACATTGAAAATAATGGATTGTTATTTCGAACATCTACTTAATTAAAAGCATATGAAATATTCATTTTAGATATGTTTAAATATATTATTAATTGTTTATAGTTACAGTATTTATGTTAATAATTACTTAGTGATGTTAATTACTGATTCCGTTTTGACTATTAGGTACGTACAATAAATGTGTATTTTTATGAAAACGGCAGTTCTGATTATTTCAGTAGCTGTAGTAGAAACTAAATAATGTATTAGTCATACAAAATAACATGACCCTATAACTGTATTTTCTATAGCACATTTTCTAAATTGAAACTAACATTTCGCTGCCGAGCGGGGTTCGTAGCTTCGGTCCAAAGTAACCGACGCCACGCACGTCTAAATAAATCCTTTTGATGATGCATGCCTAAATGTTTTTAAGCAAATAAAGCAGTCATTTCGCTTTACGCTCTCGCAAAGGCTGACGTGATAATTAATGTGCGTGACTCTGTCGCTCCCCGGCGCGGCGTAGATGGCGGAGACAGCTTTAAGTCAAAGGTACTTTTAGGGGTAGTGTTTTTAAGGTTTTCCTTATTTTGTGGTTTACCACCGTTTCTAGAGATTGCTTGTATATTTATCCTAGCCTTTGCGTTTTTTCGGATAAACATCGTAATGGAAATATTACTTTTTTTATCTAGTTCCATTGTACTAAAGTTTGCTTCTTTGCTAAGGTCGTCAGTAATGGGCTAATGGGCAAGGATCGATGTTGGACACTTGATGTGACTTGATTCTTATTTTAAAGAAGATAAGGTTTATTCATTTATTTTGCAAATATCATTTATTGGTGCAAGGCTTGTTAGCTAAACGTGACCAACACTGAGGTCATTACCTTACGGCCCTTGGGATACATTTTTTAACTGTTTTTTGAAGCTAAATACTAGATTGTTCAACAAGGGACTAAAGTAAGTCATTATGGCTTTTTAGTCTCGAGTTAAACACTCTACTTTTCACTTCGAATTCGAGGAGAAATAACGACGTTCTATACAAAATTACAATAGCAAAAAAAATTGTTCCGTGGTTTTAATTTTCTTTTCTTTTGTAAAGTGACGCTTTAAATGCTTGCATATTTAGCCAACAGATTCAAACTTGAAAACTATTTTTTCAAAACTAATCAAAATTTATTATGCATGGTCCATGCATAATAAATAAAATAATAAATAAATATCAGGGGACAATCTCACACAAATTGACCTAATCCCAAACTAAGCTCTAGGCTTGTACTATGGGTACTAGACAACGATAAACATACTTATATAGAGAAATACATACTTAATACGGTCTTCTAATGTAAATACATAGAAAACATCCATGACTCAGAAACAAATACTCGCGCTCATCACACAAATATTTGTCCATACCGGGATTTGAACCCGGGACCGCTAGCTTCGTAGGCAGGGTCACTACCAACTAGGCTAACCGCGTCGTCAAATAAATTAAATTCATCCTTAATTTATATTAAGGATGAATTTAATTTAATGAATCAATGTAATTATTTACATTGATTCATTTTCGTAATCATTAATCGTGTTTAACGAAATGAAATAGTTTTCTTTTTTTGATATTTTTGCACAGTTGTCATTTTGAGGTTATTTCAACGCCCTAAAATTGTCTATACCACAGAATAAGTACTTTCATAGAAACTGAACTATAAGAAACAGCAAAAGACGTATATGACCTTTTTCTATTTATGGCATGGTATTCATATCGAGTTAAAAAGAGATGTCCTTAAAGGTATTCTTTTGTTTTCCATCATGTTGTCACAAGGATCTGTCAACGCCAGTGTTGCTGCTGAGTCGACAATAATTCTAGTATCAAGTTTTCATGTTTTGAAAATCTGAAAATATCGATATATATTCACAACACTGTCAAAATAATAAAGCTACCAAATGAAGAAGTCACCCTGACACAAAATTAACTATTCGCATATCGACTTTTTAATTTTGTAGTACTGTAGGTTCGTGTAGGGGTCCAATGGCGCGCTCATCGCGGTCCATTCAAATTTGAAGTCTAACCTTTTGGCAACATGATGGAAAACGAAAGAATACCTATAAAGACATCTCTTTCTAACTCGTTATGAATGCCATAACTATAAAAAGGTCAAACCTACGTCATTTGTTCTTTCTTATATTCCTGTTTCTATGCAAGCACTTATTCTGTAATAATCCTCCATTCACTTACACCGTGATTGGCTGTTTAGGGGTTTCCAAAGTAAATTAAAAAAAAATATACTTTAATCCCAGAGATTAAAAAGGAACTTTAGTCCCGATATGCAGAGACTAAAGTAGCATTTTAAGAGCATGAGAAGTGAAAAAGCTTTAAAATGGCAATTAAACCTACACAAACCTAAAATTATTAACTTTTTTTTTACTAGAAATTACAAAAATTCGATTACCTACTATCCCAAATTAATTTGGCCACCCACTATCTATCTTTGAAATGTAAACGTAAAACTGAAATAAAGAGCTACAAAGCGCGTGTCCTCTTTCGAGAAATTTTCTGCTCCTGAATAGGGAATATGCATTAAACTTTTTTATAGCATTTCGTGACAAAATATGAAATTACCGTAAAAATGTGAAATTAAAATATTGGCCAAAAATACGGATAATATAAGCATTTAAAAACTACTAATTAGACAAAGAGATCGGACATGAACTGTGACGTCAGCGTGCACTACGGCCATATAAACTTCATGTTAAATTATGTTTTGCTAGAAACAGATAGAAACAAATCTTTACTCGTAATGGCTTATATCTTGATTATATTCATAGTTAAACGAAAATTATTTTTCTCTACTGTTTGTATGTATGTATATAAACTCTTTATCGCACAGATAATAATTTACAATGAATACTCATAAAATAAAATGTACAAAGGCAAGCTTATCCCTATAAGGGATCTCTTTCAGCTAACCTAGAGACACATGAATGTTTGTTACATGAATGTCTTTTTAATAATGCAAAAAAAAATCATGCATATTCCCTATTGTGTCCTCGACTGTAACTACACAAATGTTGCCCTGCCACGCAACTTCCGCATAGTCGCTCGCACTAATTGCTGTTAATTTTGGCAGTTAGTTCACAGAATAACTAATAGTACTTACTAGCGTACAGAAGTTTCTCTTCTTAATAAAAACGTCGTTGAGGCATGATAAACGTGCCTACTTTATGCCTCTCTGTCTATCGTATAACTTGTATTCATTCGCACTCGGCACGTGTAGTGCTAGGGTTGTCACGCCAAGAATACATCAAGGAGGGCAAAAAATATTTGTTAATAATGTAAACAAACGTCTTATCAACTCGGCCGTCAACTGATTAATGATGACGAATCCAAGCGCTAATTACAAATCAATTGATTTTTTTAATTAAGTGACTCATTAAACTGAATTATTCATTAATAATCGATAAATTACAATATTTATTTCTAAAATAAAAAAACCTCGCTTTTTATCATAATACTTAACAATCTGTCGGCAACATAAAATAAGATAAATTTGCGTCCTTTTGATTGTTCAAACCACCGTACACAGAACAGTTGTAAATTTCTGGGCGTTTCAACCGTCGTCATCACCGTTTTCAATATATTGACGAAATCAATACCAGCAACTTCTGATGTAAACAGAAGCAGAACCGGGGGTAGTTTCTATTAGCATCAGAAGTTGCTGTAGGTATCATTGATTTCGTCTATATATTGAAAGCGGTTGAAACGCCCGGAAATCAACCCAAACCTCACCGCCTTTCGTACGCGCACAGAATAAAAGTGTACACGTGCTCGTTCGCTCAATTCCGGCCCCGGACTGATGTCAACCTGCCGGGTAGCCGAGCGGCAGGTATATAACGCGACGCGCCCCGCCCAGAGCAAGCCCTCTGGTTAGGTACCAAGTTTAGGCTCAACCAATCTGTTTTGCGGTTAGTTGTTGTTTTATTTATTATACATTGTTATTTATGGTGTGTCAGGCGTGCGCGGGCGGGGGCGAGGGCTGCCTGCCGGCCGTCGTGTCGTGGGAGGGTGCGGCGGACATACAAAGTGGAGACGTCCTCATCGTGCGCATCGCCGAGGATTCGCTGCTCGCTGCCGCCGCTGAGCTGAAGAACAACAGCGACGCCAACGCGACACATGACGACAATGTGACGTATGTAACTTTTAATATTACCTATGTAAAATTTTTTCAACTAGTACTTAATATTACGTACATTAACGCAACCGTGCAACATGAATTTGAGTACTTATAGTCTTTATTTTTTGAACTGAGCTTATCCACTTAAAGAAGACAATACCATATGTTAACGAGTATGTAGTAAAAGCAGATTGTAAATACCTTGTAAGGTTAATGGTATTTCATCACCTTATCGAAACACCTTTCATCGAACGTATCATTTCATCGCAAGCTAATTTCTGCTGAAACCTTATTGTTTTCAGGTTATATTAAGCATGGGTTACGTAGGTTAGGTTAGGTTAGACCTGACACTTGCTCGTAGTCCTGTGGCACCTCCCTGAAAGACGCTGAGGTTTACCGCTGGGTTTTTAGTGGGTATGCTGGCCGCTCTCGGTCGGTGAGTCCCACATAACCACCCTGGTCCCCCCGGACCTGGGTGGTATGCGTGATGCATTATCCCAGCGACAAAAAAAAAAAAAGGTTAGACCTGACACCACCAAAAAATTATAACTCCTGCACGCGGAAATTAGCTTCCGATGAAATGAAATTCGATGAAATTATACGTTCGATGAAAGGAGTTTCGACAAAGTGATAGCTACCCAATGTTAATATATTATCGACTCTACTTCCTCGGACTGTAGATTACAAATACACTAAAAGAATAGCATTTATAACTTCTGTTGGTAATTCTTAAATAAATAAATAAACTTGTTCTATTTCGCTACCGCCCGGGCGCTCGACTCTCAACAGGGACGCACTTCGTAGAAAAAGGACTACGGAATACTTTTTCTCGATGGATTATAGGCTCTATGGCCTTTTCATAAGACTCAAAATTCTTTAAAAGAATAAAATCGCTTCATGCGAAAGTACTTGGGTTGCGGTTATCAGAACAAAGCAGATAATAGTAATTACAATGGATTTGTCTATTCCGTTAAGTGGGTAAACTCAGTAAAAAAAATAGACTATAGCAGCGAGGCGCGCTTCAAACCACGGAAAACACTAAAGGTCTGCGCAAAGCGGCGGACGGCATGGGAGAGAATATTCAATTTATCCATGTATATTTTTGCTATTTCAAAAAGCTGACCATTCAAGAGTTTGGTGATTTTCGAATTTCGATGATCGTTACAATGGTACTGATTCGCCACATGAGTAAAGAAACGGAACAGACGCAAAGCTTCATACAACCGCACTATACGTTTCGCGAATATTTTAATCTCTAAACAAATATTGTTAATATTAGTAGTTGTTGGCAGGTACTGAAACGTGTACAAGATTGTGAATTTGATACTTATATCATAGCTACATAATAAAAAGCTGATAAACTCTTTGTTTATTTAATTTTATCTTCCTGTGCCAACCCTACCAAAATAGCTATAATTTTTCCCGCTCTTTGGAAGCTTTGTCTCTGTTCCGTTTCTTCACTCATGTGGTATCGCTGAATCGAAAGCAGGGATGAATAAAGTGGCATTGAATTAACGGGGCATTAAGAAATCATTTATATTTTGGCAACTAAAATAAACTCGGCTATAACACACTGAAAAACACCCGACTATTTTGTAGTCCCTTTTCCTCGGTCTACGGAAAACTTTGTCGTACGACGTCGGCGTCGTGTGCTTTAACTGCGAAATCACATTCTGCATACTTATGAGATGCACTTTCTGCATAGTTATACTTCGACGACGAATCAAATAGACACGCAGCACACCTGTGTCTAATTTTAAACAGACAGGATATGCGAAACTATTCAGTTGAGTTGTGAAATTCCTCCGCTCTTGAATGTTCGTTCTAATGGAACAAAGCGGATTGAACCCTTTGAAAATCCAAAGCTAGTATTTAGTTTAGTTGGCAAGAATTCGAGGGTATACGAGAAGGTACGGTACAACATACGTGCCTATTACTTAATACAACGGAGCAAGATAAAGCCTATTATGCTCAGCCGGATTAATGGGGCTCAATAGCGCTCCATAAAAGTAACTAACTTACTGAGCGCGGAGAAAAGGTGAATGTACTTCATCACGCATCAAAATTACATGATTGATTAATCTCGAATGGTTTAGGCACTGACCCGAAAAATCGACACACCTCATTGCCTAATGGTATACCTAGCGAGCTTGTGGTTAATTATAGACACCCGCGCGGTCACGCGTTGACTGTATTCATAATACTACTCTGTCAAGAAAGTACCGGGAAAAGATCAATAATACACAAACTGTTTGTTAATCATCCAAATTTATTTTATCACCTTCAAAGTATGCTCCTTCAGAAACGATACACTTACGCCAACGAATAATCCAATCATCAAAACATTTTTTAAACGCTGTTTCCGGAATTGAATTCAGTTCTCGGCGCGAATTCTCCTTTATGTCTTCTACCGATTGAAAACGGGTGCCACGAAGTGGTAATTTGAGTTTAGGAAAAAGAAAGAAGTCGGCAGGAGCCATATCTGGTGAATATGGTGGTTGCTCGATGGTATTTGTTGAGTGTTTGGTCAAAAATTCTTTCACAATGATGGCCTTGTGCGAAGGCGCATTATCGTGGTGCAAAATCCTTTTGAGTTTTTGGAGAAAATTCAGGTCTTTTGGGACTAGCCGAGCGGTAACATGTTTCATACCCAAATGATTAGTTAAAATAGTACGGATCGACTCGTGAGATACAGAAAGTTCGGCGGCTATCTCTCTCAAAGTTGAATGAGGATTTTCAGTCACTATTTCCTTCACTTTTGCGATGTTAACTTCAGTTGCAGACGTTGATGGCCTACCAGAGCGAGGCAAATCTTCCATCACATCTCGACCGCTTTTGAACGCTTTGTACCACTCATAAACACGTGTTTTTGATAAAGTCGAATCACCGTAAGCCTTCTGTAACATTTTCAGTGACTCCGAACACGAAATTCCATTGGCGATGCAAAATTTAAGACAAACTCTTTGTTCAATGTTTTTGTCCATTATGAAATTCGCAATACACACTAGATATGATATAACTAAAAACAGCACTGTATTTAATATAAATAACAGATGCAACTCAAACTCCGCGCCAAAATAGAAAACAGTTGTGCCAATCTAACAACAACAAAAAAAACAAAAATTTGAATTTGGAACCATAAACAAATCATCCATTCCCGATACTTTGTTGACTGAATGTATCTCGACCACGGTTTGAAGGGTGCCTGCCTAGACAGGCAATCTAAGAATGCATTTATCACTCGCGTTTTTCCGAGCGGACCGAAGTGCTTTGTATAGGTATTTTGAATAGTCTAAAACGGGTAGGCAGGCACATACATTCGTAAAGGTATGAATTGTATATTATGTAGGTATAGGTACTCCAGATATAGATGAAGTAGTTAGCATAACGAGGTCGTTAATTATGTATATCGACGCTATTAAAAGCGAATACCACCTCCGCTCTGTTTGAACTGCGGATAAACCGCATTAGAGCCGCTCTTCGTGCGAAGTATAAAAGCGCGCTAGTGCTTGAAAAACACTTCAGACACAATGAGCATAGGGATGGATTTGCACTATGTTGCGATCACTTTCTGTCTGTCTGTGCAAATAAAGAACCTTCGTGTTTTATGTTTTTTTGTTTGCAAATCGAACTGATCTCTGTATAGCGGTGACAGATGCGCATTTAGATTAATATTTTAAGCACAAAAATAACAAACCGAATCATGTTCTGCTGTCGTACTGTAAAATAAGAGTTTTTGTCTAATGCAGAAATATTTAAAATTCGTTAAGGGTACATTTTATTATATATTTGGGTGTCTTGTTACAAAAAAAATTGAGTAACCTCGTTTCTTTAAAGATGTGAAACCGTGTTTATAGACAAACGTCTGTTTCTACTCATATATCTTTTACTTATGCTTGCCATTATGGTTTGTATAATTAACATTAGGTACATAAGACAACGTTTGAGAAAATTTAACATATTTCACAGAAACTTTGACAATTTAGTCTGGCTTATTGTGTTGACAAATGTACATTAAGTGTAGGCTTTGAACGGTCAAAGTATAGAAATCACCTTTTTCGTACTTAAATGATTTGTAAAATCTCTGTTTTTATTGGTAATGGAAACATAAATTATTCCGAATTATATATTCAATAAAACTTTGCCACGGCCATTTCGATATCTACTACAAACCTCTTGGACTCGTCCGTATCGGAGAAAAACGATTGTGACAATGGACATTTGAACTTATTATTAACATCCCTTATGTTTTTGCCCTTGTTACTCAGATAACCAAGTTTGATAACTGGTTTTCTACTAAGAAAAATAATTCTTCAAAGCTAACTAGCTTATCAAATGGGGTTTTTTCCTCGTACAAGTAACAAAGGTGTTTTTGAGTAAGTATTTGGTTCGGAAACCTAAAAGTTATCTTCATTTAAACGATTCCGTCTCCCACTCTCTCACTCGCTCATTTGATCTGAGGCTTTCTAAGACCCCTGGACTGGGCGTTTGGTTAAGTTGGGATGATCCCAGCACGCGATTTAATGATCAATATTTCTGACTGAGGGCTTAACTCGAAAACTTTTGTTAAGCCCGAGCCTTCTTGGACGTCGGCGTCAACGTCATCAAATCGGGGTAACTTGGTTGGATCGCAGTCTTAATTCTGACCCTCTGCTCAAACTGCAAGTGGTTGATGGTCCGATTCCTTACCCTGCTCCCTGCCTGCAGGGTCCATCGGCCGCCACAGCCGGCCGTGTACCAGGTGACGCGGCAGGGGCACGTACACTGCGACGTGTCCGAGGGCATGCTACTGGACATCATGCCGCTGGAAGACCGCGGCGTCAAACTCATCGCGCTGTACGATAAGGACCTCACCGAGGGAGTAAACTTGCTCATAGGTAGGTCAATCAATGCAGCCTTTTATGACATGGCGAAGGACGCGCGCACTCGGGCCACGTGCTGGTAAGTGGCTTTGAGGACCATAAACAATTGCAGCCACAAAACGGCAAATATCCGCGTTGCAAACCCTGAAGACTAACCCTTTTATTCATAATCGCACGATAACTATGCTTGAAGTATTCTGTGGCCTTATCTTTCATTATGAAATTTGAATCTGACAGAAAAGGACAAAGCATACTTCAACAAAAATAGGTTTGTTGTGCGTTTATGAATAAAGGGGTAAGATTGTCACGCAACAGTAGGATCACAGCTGCTGGTGGCAATTCAATTGTAAATGTTCAAGAGAAAAGTGAAACACGTGAAGTGAACATAATTGAATTCAATTAGTTAGTCAGTTATTTAAGAAAATTTACAATTGAATTAGTTTCTACGCAAGCTCCCGGTGAATCCGTATGATCAGAGTATAGGGACATACAGCGGCCACAAAAGAAACAAAAATAACTAATAAAATATTTATGAAGGTACATCCAGAGAAGCGGAAAATTCCGCCCGCTTAGCACACGATAACTCGATTTTCTGTTTGGAAAGTTGTGCAGAAACAAATAGCGATGCTGACAAGATATAAGGTGTTGCGAACGTAGCGTTATAACATATTATCTTACCGACTCCAACGAGTGTACGCGTCAACAGCTATAAACAAAGGGCTCTAGGGGCTGATGTGAGTCGTGGGAGGTTCAGTCGTTGCCAGTCCGGGCACGTAACACGTGGACGTCATTAGTTAAGGCGCTTAGCCAAGTTAAATCGGGTTTTCCGGTTCATACTGAAGTGATACTGCTGGCTACGTGGCATAACAAAGTACCTAATCAGACTCTTTGTTTGTCGCACTGTACCTGACGGACCGAAGTAGAAGTAGTACCTACTATAATATTTATATGGTAGTTTGCGCACTAGATCCGAGTTCCGTCATCCGATTTCTCATACAAATAGTACTAGGTACTTCTACTCGGACCGACATTTCTCGGATTCGGATCGGATACAGTGCGCAAACGCTCTTACGCTATGAGTGTTTCGTCCGTTGAATTTAGTTATGCTTTACGTAAAACAAGGTTGTTTCTGAATATGGCAATTTAACTGTGACGTAACTCAAAGCTTCTGGAAACTTCGTAGCGCTGCGCAAGTCACTTTGTGCAGCAGTAAATTGTTATCCGCTCCGCTGTAGTTGGGAGTTTGTTAAGTGTTTGGGAAAAAATATGGACGCACCTCAGGCAAAGCATTTTAAATTCCTCTGTGGTTTTTGTGAATAGTTTCCGTAATATGAGACTCTATTTATACTTCATGATATGGGTGGTACGTAACATACTGTGAAAACGTTCGCAAAGGCGGGGAGAGAATGCGTGTATACACACGGTGACATGTTATTAGTATACAGGAGCAAATTTTTTTTACTCAGTAATCGATTTCGTCCGTCATTTACATTATTAAAAATATTGAACACATATTTTTTATTTTGTCAATTAAACAAACAATTTCGAAGATATAGTGATTTAAAGCTCCGCGTGACTTCACGCCGTGGCACACTTTTACCGCGTTTTGACGTCACGAGCCCCCACTCCCGAACTTTGATGCACTTGCACGAATTGCACGTTATCTTTGTCAATTTTGATTCTTTTTTGATTTTGATTTAAAAATACGTGTTCATTATTTTTTGATAATCTAACTGACTGACTAAATAGAATTGTTATTTTTTTACCCAGGACGCATCCCTAATATAGGGTGACCATGAAGTTAGTATTATTTATTACCTTTTTGTTATTAATTAAATAATTTGGGAATTAATTAATTACCACAACTCAGACGTAATTAACTTTTATTTTGTCTAGGTATTTCTTAAGAAAAAAATATTCCTGTATAGGTAGTAATATAAATTCACCGTGTATACGGGCGGAAGGAGGCACCGAGGAGAAAAGCGATGACGCTTTTATGCGGCGCGGAACAATAGACATGCGAGGAATCCGAGCCGCGTGCGCGAGCGGGCCGGCGCGCGTAGCTGACGCAATGAATGTTGCCGCCTCGCGCGCTCTACGACGGTTCCACTCCGCTACCAACTTGTTTAAAACTAACAGTTTCCATTTATTAAGAAGCTTTTTAATTTATTTCTTATAACTTATTACTCATAATAGAAAGAATTGAAGTAATAATTTTACCATGAAATTTGGTTGCCTAAACTTTCTTAAAAGTAAATTTCAATGGACCATGGGCAACTTTATATATGAAGCCTGGTCCAAAAACCAACAGAGCTGAGATTTAGGTGATTAAATAAGTATTTTTATCTAAATTATTTTTTGTTATGGGCACCAAGTTGAATTCCATTACAGAAATTCTATTCCATTCCATACTAGAATAATTAAAAATCTGTAGGTACTTATTCTCCAAGTGAAACTCATTTTCTCAAAGATCATTTCTCAGTATTTATTCCGACTAAAATGTGGGTTATTGAATAGGTACTACATTTAACACACCTCGATAACTTTACTATAGCCGATTCAGAGATACAGACAGGTTTCGTTTTTACAAACTTTTATTTAACTTCACGTGTTAGTGTGTGTTTGGATCAAATCTTGCAAGTCAATTTTGGACCAGTTCCCAAAAATTTAATGGGCTGAAATTTAGAACACATTGTACACCCGATGACAATCCTGAATAATATTTTCTTCGCTGCGGTGAGGTGAAAATTTGTGTGTTTTACACGGCAGTAAAGTTATTTGCATCTCGTGCCTTTGGATCTCTACTAGCTCTGGATTCAATACCAGCTAGCACTCGTGCGGTATACCAAATTTACAGCCTTACATAAAAAATAAGTAGGTGACTATTTCAAATTTAATTACTTACTAGTTATTTGCCTGAAAGCGCCGAAGGCGAGTGGCTAAAATAACAATAGAAGTATACATTTTCTTTCATTTGCTGAGTGCTCGCTACCAAATAAAGTACGCTCCACTATTCTCAAGAGCCACAAAGCCGCTCGAGCAGTTCTTATAGCGGTATAAGTTACTCTAAGGGGCCGCCGAGCGGTCGCAATAAACATTTATGCTTACAGTTGTTTCTGAGCACTGGGGGCCACAGTGCGTCCGTCTCAAAGTGACTGTCAAGTCTGATAACTGCGGGGAAGCTCAGGACTGCTCCGGGAAGGGCGTGTGCTACACCAACGTCTCCATGGTGAGTTAATTCAAATGTGTCTGTTCCTCTCCGGTGCCATGACGACGTGCTCTTGTTGAGAATTTAGGTTGTTCCGGAACATAAAGTTAGCACTTCATTTAGAATATTTAAATAAATTATTATCGTTCTCAATACCGTATCGTATACTGACAGGACAGATCTTAATGATTAAACATTATTATTAAGACAATCCAACACGCCTCTAATCGTTTTAAGAGCAATCTTGTCAAATTTTGTTTCACGTGGAATTTTATTATACGAGCATGTGCAGAGTAAACGCATTATTTATTAATCAAGTACGTAAATTCAAAGCGATTGCTTTGAGCCTGCTTTTACTTGGACCAATATTTTGCGCTCAAAGTAAAATGTACCTACGGACGTTCTGATTCATAATGCAATATCAGAAATTCATGGCACATTCGAACTGTGTGTAAAACATTCATTCGGATTATTTTTACCTACTATGTACAGTCGAACTCATAAGTAGCTTTACATTTTAGTACCATGTCGCAGTTACGTATTAAGTGTAAATAGTTTGAATTTTGTATGTAAATACTGCGACAAGGTACTAAAATGTACAGCTACTTATGAGTTCGACTGTACGTTAATTCTCTTTCTTACGTTTCTTGGTTTTCTAAAACGACGACTAGGAGCTTATGATGTTGTGTCCCTACAATTGATTTTTGTCGGTTTTTCCAAGTTGGCGGAGGAAGCACATGAAAACTTGGATTTTTCATGACTCTATCTACATACACATGTCTTTTTGCACGTCTACAAAGAACATGTTTAGTTAAATATGTACTAAGTATTAATAAATACGTGGTCATGCTTATGTTTTTATCATAAATAAATAAATAATTAGCTAAGCCAGATTCGAGCCTTGTGTGAATAAATTATTACTTTTTCCATTCGTTTGTTTGTATAAATGGTTGCTCTAATCGGGATGCAGGAGTCGTGCTTGTTTCTAGTTTGAGCTGGACGGGCGTGTGACACATCATTAGTGCTAGAGCCGGCGCTAGTTATTGGTGTGGTTGTAGGAGGGCTACGAGTGCCAGTGCTGCTCCGGGTACGCGGGCCCGCACTGCGAGGAACGCGACGTCTGCCACCCGTCGCCCTGTCTGAATAATGGCATCTGCGTCGACCTCACGCAGCCGCTCAACGGAGCCAACTACCACTGCCTTTGTCCTTTCGGTAAACATATCCCGAAAATAACTGGCCGAAAATTATACAGAGAGCAAATAATTACTGGCATACTATTATTACATAATATACACTCGAGATCAAAAATTTCGGGTCACTATAATAAATCATAATATTTCAAAAACTAATACACCAAGCTAGCTAAGTGAAATAAATTGAACCTTATAGACAATTTTATCCCCCTTAATTACAAGTATTAAAACTCATTGACACGTCAATTACATTAAAAGAAGACATAAACAAAATTATCGTTATAGAAAAATATAGAACTTTTAGTTCTCCCATCTGCCTTTGCTTTTGTTTTCGTTCTGTCATAAAATGTATATATAAAAATTGTCCTAGGTGTTCAATGGTCATTATCACAGACTACTTAGGGATAATTAATGTAGTAATTATGTCACTTGCACCCGAAGAATGCATTAGAATCCTCACAATACGGGAAAACGGGCGAAGCCAGCAAGATACAGCAAGAATAGTCGGTGTATCGCTGTCCAACAGTACAGCGTGTTCTTCAGCGGTTTCTGGAAACTGGTTCGAACCTACGCAGACCAACAACAGACAGACCCAGGTGTACCACGGCACAGGAGGATCGATATCTAGTCAATACTATGCTACGAAATCGATTCCTTGCGGGAACTGCATAGACACAACAATTTTTACGGCTTGGTGGGAGCAATCATAGGGCTTGGACTGTAAGACGGCGACTTGGTGAAGCTAATTTGAAACCCTTTAGACCCGCAAATGGCCCTAAACTAGAAGGGCACCATCGTACAGCAAGACAAATTTATGCACGCGAACACTCAGATTGGACACCTGAAGATTGGTCAAGAGTTGTGTTCTCAAACGAATCAAAATTTATGCTGTATCAACATGACGGAAGGGTTAAGGTGTACAGAAGGCCAGGAGAACGATTTATGCAAGCCTATATTGCAGAAAAGGTTGCGTACGGTGGCGGTTCGGTACTCGTGTAGGCTAAGATTTCTGTAGAAAGCCGAACAGAGCTAGTACTGATCGAAAATAGTACTCAAAATGGCGAAAGATACGCGGAAGAAATCCTAAATGAGCATGTCGGTCCATTTATGGCAAGACTCTGTGAGAATGCTATTCTCATGCATAATAATGCCCTTCCCCATACTGCTCGTGTAGTACAAGGCTACCTGAATGATGTGGGTATTCGTCGCAAGGAGTGGCCCTGGCCGGCCCGAAGCCCGGATCTTAACCCGATCGAGTATGCCTGGGACAGTCAAGGTCATACATATGTATACACCTATGTGTATACATATGTATATAAGGTCATACATATGTATGTACCTTGTCACTTTAATCGCTGTGACATTCATATATGGCAATTAAAACATGACATTAAATAGACAAGGTACTAAAGTGTATACATATTTATGACCTTGACTGGACATGCTTGGACGACGTGTAAGGTGTGTGTAACGTGAAGGCAACGAGTACCTCCTTCAATGACGCTTCGCGAGCTGAAAAATGCATTGGTAGAGGAATGGCATGCCGAATCGCATCGCAGCTGTGCAGGCAGCATGTGGGGGTAATACCAAGTATTAAAATGTGTCAAAATTTGATAATTGAATAAAAAGTTCATTATTTTCAATTTTGTTTTTGCAAGCAAGTGGATGAATGTCATTTTTACTTTACTTTAACTTATTTTATTAGGCTAGCTGTATTCCTTTTTAAGATATTGACATCTATGCTGGTGACCCGCAATTTCTGTTCTCGAGTATGTTATGTAGGTAGTACGTATATAACCTTACTCTTTTAATTAGTGTGTTGCGTGAATCAGTGACGTCATAACGCAAAAACTGAAAAGCGCGTACCAAGCCGGTTTTTCCTTTATGAATTATTGCCTGGATTTACCATTATTCTCAGGCCCGTTATTTTCTGGACGTCTTGATTCTAATTTATGATTCTAAGTAGATGTTTGTTTTGCACACGCTGTATAAGAGTTTATACAGGCCTTAAAATGCCGAAACTAGAGTTATAATGGCTGTATAAGCTCTTATACAGCTTTTGTGCTACTTGGGTAGGAATCGAGAAACAACAGCTGTTTTTTTTATTAAATAGCTATCTGAATTCCGTTTTTCTGAAAATATTTTTTAATCACTCATCAGTCGTGACATTTCTCTGCATTTGTCGAAACTATAGGCGTTACCGTAATCCTTAGTGAAAAAAAAAACTTTTTTAGGGTTCCGTACCTCAAATGAAAAAAAAAACGGGACCCTTACTCACTTTGTTGTCCGTCTGGGTGTCTGTCAATGCCTTTTTTCTCAGGAAAGCGCGGAGGTATCAAGTTGAAATTAATATCAAATACTTAGGTCTGCAACCACTTAGATTAGTGAAAAAATCAAACATCTTTAGAAACATCAACGCAATCAAAAGATACGGCCGTGTATGCCGCATATTCAAGGGAAACTCAAGGGAATCAAAACCTATAGGGTACTTCCCGTTCACTTAGAATCATGAAATTTAGCAAGAAGCAATGTCTTAGAGCACAAGTAGATAAAGGTAAAAATCCGAAAACCGTTAATTTGTAGTTACATTCATCACATAAAAAATAGAAGAAGAAGAAATACTTTTATTTACTACATGAAAGACACACAAAAATAAAAAGGTAAAACTAACAAAATTACAAAAAACACGTGTTGTGTGTGTATAAATAAAGTCAGTATAAACTGACACGCACTAAGTTACCTATGCGCTCTCATACTCTTTATTTGATTGCGTTAGCATAGAAATTTGATATTTTCATAGCTTCAAGGGAAAACTCGAAAAATCTTTGAAACTCAATTCCCGTGATTTACGAACTATTTGCATACCTGAAGTTTGTGCGAAACCCTCGGTGCGCGAATCCCACTCGAATTTGACCAATATTTTTTTGTTATCATACGAATAACGGTTTCGCTTTCGTTTGCTCTGTGCTCACGTTTGTTATTTAACAATTGGTTTCTTAATTTTTTACGACGACTTTGAATGAAACTCGACGACTCCCGCGCGAATGTCAAAGCGACAAAGATAAAATGTGGACATGGACACATGTGCTGTCAGATACCTGTCAGTCATATCATATCGTTTTTTTATTATTTTCACTAAAGACTAAGGTAACGCCTATAGTTCCGACAAATCCTGAGAAATTTCACGACAGTTATTAATTTTTTTTTTCAGAAAGACGGTACAAAATAAAAATAAAACAGCTGTAGTTTTTTGATTCCTGTCTAGGAATGTCCTGACAAAAAAAAATATAATGTACACCACTTCAAAAAACATTACTTACCCAATTGATTTACTTATTGTTAGCTAACTTTTTAAACTGTTTCGCTTTTAATTATCACTGTTTTTCTGCATTTTCCGGGACAAAAATAACTCTCAGGTACTTTCCAACTATGAATATCTGGCCGCATATCTCTGTACAAAAACAGGTTAAAACTGTTGCTTCTTTTAGGTAGAGAAAAAGGCGTTATTAAGCACTTTTATTAATGTGTTATTTAAGGATTCAAAACGACCCACGTTTTATTTAATGCAATTTGGCGGGTGAACATTTTTCGTTACACGGTCAATTAAGTATCGACGTGACGCAATCCGGTGCTCTGAATATCGAGCGTGTTATTACGCAATCATTCTGCCAATTGGATTGAATAAGTTATCCGGATAAAATATTAATTTCGGTGGCTAGCTGAATATTGCTGCTGGAACACATCTATGTATAAATGTAGGTACCTTTTTTTACACACAATCTTGTAGCTGAAACCTGAAACTATGTCGCCGATGTTTTATATTAAACACAAAAGCTCTAAGAGTTTTCCCGACGTATGGCCTGAATATATCCAGCTGAGAGAAAGATTTATTTGGGACATGTTACCTACATTTAGTGCTTGCCAGATTTATGTCACGTATTTGAATGATCATTTTAAAAATCTAACCATCCATCCTTTTTTAATGATTGATCCTCTTTCTCTGAGACATAAATAAATCAAATCAATCGATATTTTAATATGTATTGAGCTACGAAAAAAAGCTTTGGTCAGCAGAAAAATATATTTTGGTCAGCAAAAAAAAAAAACTATACCTATAATTTTTCAGATTCAGATTCAGATTTTATTACTCAATATAAATTACAGTATAAATTGCACTTCATGTCAAATTACAAGTTATTATATTGAGATCGTCAGAAGTAGAAATTACACATTAATAATGAAAATACAAAAATATAAAATTTGAATTATTTAACCTCCATGTTAATGTCATGTTTCTGCTGGCCATTTTATATTTAGTCATTTTATATTTAGTCATTTACCCTATTTACCAAAGCACTGAAAAAATACATTTCTTAAGTTATTTACTTAATAGCTTTTGCCGCAACGTGACGACGTCGTTTTTTCCTTGGGAACTGTCTAATTTTCCGAGTAAAGAAGAACCCTATGTCTGTTTCTGGCTTTTAAACTATGTCTGTATTAAATTTTACATCGATCGGTTGAGACGTTGAATCGTGACGTTGGAACAAACAATTCTGTTTGTAAGTTCTTACTGGAAACGATATAGATGTATTTTTTAACCTCCGACGCAAAAAGAGGGGTGTTACAAGTTTAAAGTGAGTAGTTGTTTATCTGTGTGCCTGTGTATCTATGTATATGTCTGTGGCATCGTAGCTCCTAAACATATGGACCGATTTTTATTTAGTTTTTTTTTTGTTAGAAGGTGACTTAATCGAGAGTGTTCTTAGCTTCATTTGTTAAAAATCTGTTAAGCCATTGAGGACTTATGAGCTTTGAAAGTTGAGGTCCTGATTTTGTCGGGGGTTTTTTAACTCGGTTATGTTAGGTTAGGTTATTTATTGGGCTTATTACGAACCGCACCGTTTTCAACTAGGTTTCACAGGCAGAAAGTGCGAGAAGGACCCGTGCTACTCTGCGCCGTGCCTGAACGGCGGCTCGTGCATGAGCCTGGCCATGAACGGCTCGACGACGTTCCACTGCGCGTGCGCGGACGGCTGGGCCGGCGCGCACTGCGAGCTGCCTACCGTCGGTGGCGCCTGCGCGTCCAAGCCCTGCGCTAACGGCATCTGTATAGAGCAGACGGACGCCGACGTCGAGGGGACAGACTATCGCTGCTTCTGCTTGCCAGGTAATGTTTTGGAATATGTTAATAATATTTAAGGTTACTTCGCAAGTTTGGAAGGTTTTGATTTAACTTAGGGCTGTATTAAAACTCATCTTGACTGTGACGCCCGTCTCTAGACACGTCAGAGTAAACGTCAAACCGTAGAAACGTGGTGACGGGCATCTCAGCCGAGATCAGTTTATTAATATGGCCCTAGGATGGTGATGCGTGGAGTTCGTTCAAATTGCATGTTCCCTTCAATGTATTCGTCGGAGTACATTTTAAAATGGAAAATTGTTCACAGTCCCATAAGTCGCACGTCACAGTGACACGGAGGTAGACCAGCCTATATAAGGTTCGAACCCACGACCCTCTGCTTAAGTAAGAATCGGTAGGTCAAACCATTAGGCTACCATGGCTTTGGGCACATTGTGTCTAGTTATGAAACAAATGAATCTAATTTAATATGCATACACAATATCAATTAATAATATGCGTTGTTTTTTTTTATTTTGTCGTTCATAACATAATATTTCTTATTGTTGCACAATAAAATACCCAAAGAAGCAGAGGCAGTGAGAAATCCAGCTAGCTTTTTAGCTGCTCTATCAGCCCTTAACGGCTTGACATTGGTTTATGGGACACCCTGTATTAGTTACCATTTGTTATTAGTTATTAGTTACCATGGACTTGTTATTAGTTACCATGGGTTCGCTTAAATATGGATATCAGCAATCATCGACTTGTTATTTGGTAACCATGGTTACGCTCAATATGGCATATTATCAACAATGGCGGCGTATCGTTTGGCATTCCATTTTTTACGATAAATTATTAGAACTGTTTTAGTAACTATTGATATTTGCATAACATTCATAAAAAATTAACAGTAAAATTCAAACTTTTAACGCCAATCGAATTTATGAAAATGACTTTGCTGACAAGTAATTTGTTAAAAGAAAATTCAAGGAAAGTATACAAGAAAAGTTAGCCATTGTTTATTTTTAACCCCCGACGCAAAAAGAGAGGGGTGTCATAAGTTTAACGTGTCTGTCTATGTATCTGTGTATCTGTCTGTGGTATCGTAGCTCCCAAACGGATGGACCGATTTTCGTTTAGTTTTTTTTGTGTCATAGATAATTTTATCCCGAGTGTTCTTAGCCATGTTTCATGAAAATCTGTTCAGCCGTTTGAAGATCATCAGTTCTTTTCTACTTGATGAGGGGATCTGATTTTTTAATTCTTGAAATCTAGTGACGAAGTCCCTCTAGTGAAAATGTACGTGCTTGGAGCCCGTTAAAGGTTTTGCTCATTGCTCAGGAGGTTTTTAGGCGCTGATATCGGGGGTTTTTAACTCGGTTAGGTTATTTACATTATCATTTTAAGCTTGTAGAAAAACTTACCTAACTTTTAGACACTTCATTATGTGCCAGTTGCAAAAATAACTATAATGATTTGAATGCCGAAGGCCACACATAGCCCGAATGCATCCTTTTTGGGCTCTAAACGCTACTTTTTTATCCACTGAGTTCCCCCAAAAGATTATTCCGTAGCTGGGGCGTGAGGCTGCAAGGCCGTGATAAGCAGTTAATAATGCTGTATGATTTACTAGCCGCGATAAGTTTCGGAGAGCATACGCCGTATTATTAATTTTTTTGCAGACTTCAGCGACATAGCTCTTCAATTAAGTTGATTGTCCAGTTTTACACCCAAAAAATCGCGTTTTGTACCTCTGTTGTTTGAGTTCCTTTGTAATTTTATTTATATTAACTAGCTGTCTGCCCGCGACTCCGTCTGCGGAGAGTCAGTAATTTCGTTAAAAAGTAGGTAGGTACAAATAAAATTTTCATTAAGTACGTATCATAAAGGGACAGACTTTGCAAAAAAATAGTAATGTTTCCTAACATTTGTTCGCTTTTTAGTGTTTGTTTAATTATTATGTGATTATGTATTACATGCAGCACATAAACACTACATTCATGCCATTAATGCTTATTGCCAATACTTCATCACTCTTGACAAAATGGAGCTATCCAATATGCAGGGACATTAATCGTTGAAGAACTCTCCTATTACTTGGCGAAACTTCCATTTCACCACATTCATTAGGGGCTGTTCATTTATTACGTAAGACAATGTTAACCAATTTCTGACCCCCCCTCCCCCTACGTAAGAAAAAATTAGACATGGATGAACCCTCCCTCCTTTTTAATCTTACGTAAGATCAGTATCTACCAAAATTGCAAAGAAAAAGTAGCAAAAATATAAAAACGCTTTAATTTTTGCTTGCTTTTTTGATCTTACGTAAAAATATCCTACCCCCATGTTAGAAAAAATAAGATTTGATCAGACCCCTTCCCCCCTATATCGTCTTACGTAATAAATAAACAGCCCCTTACAAATGATGGGCAAAAGTAGCGTGTTGTGAAATACTTATTATTAAGGAGTTCCGATGGTCATGTCTGGTCATTAATTTCACTTTACCAAATGGTGCTTTTGGATTGTAAGTAAATGTTCTTACAGAAGTTTGAAAACCGCTGTATAAGTCCTTTAAATTTTTGAAGGGTTCCATCAATTTACCTGGGATTCCATTATCAGAAAACTCTTATTTTATATTTAGTAGATTAGAAACCAATTTTCATACATCTAACTTCAAAAATAACCCAACTTAGGGGTCGTGTTTCCAAAATCACCGAAAGTACTCTTGGTTTGTAAGCAGTAGCTTAAATACCAATTTCATTAACTTCAAGAATGACTTCTACCTACTTAGGGGTAGTTGTTTCCAAAACCGCCAGAAGTTATATTTTATATTTGTTAACAATAGCCTTTATACCAATTACCACGTTTCTTACTTCAAAATTGACCAAACTCTCATACAAATTACCACCTCCCATTTCATCTCTTTAGGAGTAGTTAATCTAAAATAGTCAAAAGTAGTATGTTTTATTTGTACACAGTTAAGTAGCCTAAATACCAACTTTCACGTTTTTAACTTGAAAAATGACCAAACTCCATCATGAACTTTAACCCCCTATTTCGTCCCTTTAGGTGTAATTTATCCAAAATCACCGAAAGTAGTGTTTTTTATTTGATAACAGTAGTTTCTATAGCAGTTTCCACGTTTCTAACTTCAAGAATGACCAAACCCCCATACAAATTTTAACCCCCCATTTCAGCCCCTTAGGGGAAGTTAATCCAAAATCACTGAAAGTTATTTGTTAACAGTAGCCTATATACCAATTTCCACGTTTCTTACTTTAAAATTGACTTAACTCCCATACAAATTTCCATCCCCCATTTCACCCACTTAGGGGTTGTTTTCCAAAATCACCAGCAGTTGTATTTTTTGTTATTTAACAGTAGCCCATATACTAATTTCCACGTTTCTAACTTCAAAATTGACCAAACTCCCATACAAATTACCACCCTCCATTTCATCCTCTCAGGGGTAGTTTATCCAAAATCGCCGAACGTTATTTTTTCATTTGTTAACAGTAGCCTATAAGTATACCAATTTCCGCGTTTCTAACTTGAAAAACGACCAAACTCCTATACAAACTTTTACCCCCCATTTCATCCCCTTAGGGGTAGTTTATCCAAAATCAATGAAAGTAGTGTTTATTATTTGCTAACAGTAATCTCTATAGCAATTTCCACGTTTCTAATTTGAAAAACGACCAAACTCCCGTACGAACATTAACCCCCCATTTCTACCCCTAAGGGGTAGTTTATCCAAAATCGCCGAAAGTAGTTTTGTTTTATTTGTTATTTTACGTATATGTAGCATGTTTCGAAGGTCAAACTTCATTGGTTTTCATTTTATAGTTGAATGAATTCCAGTAATTTTAAACATAAAACCCTCTTTTTTGCGTTTTTGGATGAGATTAAAAAAAAACTATGAAACAGGTGTTTCTTTATTTTTATTAATACGTATTTATTCTGAGTTTCATGATCCTAGAACAATCTAAATTGGTTTTTCCATACAAACTTTACCCCCTCTTTTTACCCCCTTCTTCTAACATTTTCCAAAATTTTTATAGCCTAAATGTTATTCTGATGTTATTTAAATAGATTTATGAAAATTTAATCAATATCCGTTCAGTAGTTTTTACGTGATGCTCAGTCAAACAAACAAACAAACAAACAAACAAACAAACAAACAAACAAACAAGAAATTTAAAAATGGTTTTAATATGTTCAGTTACTTATTATAAATCGCCCTGATCGGTTTTTTTTTTTAAATCTTCAATGTACAGACTTTTTGGTCTTAACGATTTTATTATATGTACTAGCTGTCTGCCCGCGACTCCGTCTGCGGAGAGTCAGTAATTTCGTTAAAAAGTAGGTAGGTACAAATAAAATTTTCATTAAGTACGTATCATAAAGGGACAGACTTTGCAAAAAAATAGTAATGTTTCCTAACATTTGTTCGCTTTTTAGTGTTTGTTTAATTATTATGTGATTATGTATTACATGCAGCACATAAACACTACATTCATGCCATTAATGCTTATTGCCAATACTTCATCACTCTTGACAAAATGGAGCTATCCAATATGCAGGGACATTAATCGTTGAAGAACTCTCCTATTACTTGGCGAAACTTCCATTTCACCACATTCATTAGGGGCTGTTCATTTATTACGTAAGACAATGTTAACCAATTTCTGACCCCCCCTCCCCCTACGTAAGAAAAAATTAGACATGGATGAACCCTCCCTCCTTTTTAATCTTACGTAAGATCAGTATCTACCAAAATTGCAAAGAAAAAGTAGCAAAAATATAAAAACGCTTTAATTTTTGCTTGCTTTTTTGATCTTACGTAAAAATATCCTACCCCCATGTTAGAAAAAATAAGATTTGATCAGACCCCTTCCCCCCTATATCGTCTTACGTAATAAATAAACAGCCCCTTACAAATGATGGGCAAAAGTAGCGTGTTGTGAAATACTTATTATTAAGGAGTTCCGATGGTCATGTCTGGTCATTAATTTCACTTTACCAAATGGTGCTTTTGGATTGTAAGTAAATGTTCTTACAGAAGTTTGAAAACCGCTGTATAAGTCCTTTAAATTTTTGAAGGGTTCCATCAATTTACCTGGGATTCCATTATCAGAAAACTCTTATTTTATATTTAGTAGATTAGAAACCAATTTTCATACATCTAACTTCAAAAATAACCCAACTTAGGGGTCGTGTTTCCAAAATCACCGAAAGTACTCTTGGTTTGTAAGCAGTAGCTTAAATACCAATTTCATTAACTTCAAGAATGACTTCTACCTACTTAGGGGTAGTTGTTTCCAAAACCGCCAGAAGTTATATTTTATATTTATTAACAATAGCCTTTATACCAATTACCACGTTTCTTACTTCAAAATTGACCAAACTCTCATACAAATTACCACCTCCCATTTCATCTCTTTAGGAGTAGTTAATCTAAAATAGTCAAAAGTAGTATGTTTTATTTGTACACAGTTAAGTAGCCTAAATACCAACTTTCACGTTTTTAACTTGAAAAATGACCAAACTCCATCATGAACTTTAACCCCCTATTTCGTCCCTTTAGGTGTAATTTATCCAAAATCACCGAAAGTAGTGTTTTTTATTTGATAACAGTAGTTTCTATAGCAGTTTCCACGTTTCTAACTTCAAGAATGACCAAACCCCCATACAAATTTTAACCCCCCATTTCAGCCCCTTAGGGGAAGTTAATCCAAAATCACTGAAAGTTATTTGTTAACAGTAGCCGATATACCAATTTCCACGTTTCTTACTTTAAAATTGACTTAACTCCCATACAAATTTCCATCCCCCATTTCACCCACTTAGGGGTTGTTTTCCAAAATCACCAGCAGTTGTATTTTTTGTTATTTAACAGTAGCCCATATACTAATTTCCACGTTTCTAACTTCAAAATTGACCAAACTCCCATACAAATTACCACCCTCCATTTCATCCTCTCAGGGGTAGTTTATCCAAAATCGCCGAACGTTATTTTTTCATTTGTTAACAGTAGCCTATAAGTATACCAATTTCCGCGTTTCTAACTTGAAAAACGACCAAACTCCTATACAAACTTTTACCCCCCATTTCATCCCCTTAGGGGTAGTTTATCCAAAATCAATGAAAGTAGTGTTTATTATTTGCTAACAGTAATCTCTATAGCAATTTCCACGTTTCTAATTTGAAAAACGACCAAACTCCCGTACGAACATTAACCCCCCATTTCTACCCCTAAGGGGTAGTTTATCCAAAATCGCCGAAAGTAGTTTTTTTTATTTGTTATTTTACGTATATGTAGCATGTTTCGAAGGTCAAACTTCATTGGTTTTCATTTTATAGTTGAATGAATTCCAGTAATTTTAAACATAAAACCCTCTTTTTTGCGTTTTTGGATGAGATTAAAAAAAAACTATGAAACAGGTGTTTCTTTATTTTTATTAATACGTATTTATTCTGAGTTTCATGAACCTAGAACAATCTAAATTGGTTTTTCCATACAAACTTTACCCCCTCTTTTTACCCCCTTCTTCTAACATTTTCCAAAATTTTTATAGCCTAAATGTTATTCTGATGTTATTTAAATAGATTTATGAAAATTTAATCAATATCCGTTCAGTACTTTTTACGTGATGCTCAGTCAAACAAACAAACAAACAAACAAACAAACAAGAAATTTAAAAATGGTTTTAATATGTTCAGTTACTTATTATAAATCGCCCTGATCGGTTTTTTTTTTTAAATCTTCAATGTACAGACTTTTTGGTCTTAACGATTTTATTATATGTATAGATATGATAAATTTTCCCGTTACGAGAGAAATGCATAATGTTTGTTTGTTTTATATAAGTTTATAATGTAGTGTAACGCGCAGCGCCTAGCCGTATAAGAATTGGTTGAGTCCTTGGCATGTCCTAGGCGATAACAGATAGATAGACATACAGATAACTAAAAGTTTTAAACATATAATATAACACTGCTCTTTTTAAATACAACCCATTATTTACTGTTTTGCGGGAAATAAAAAAATATTTTATCGCGGTTCAATAAAATTGATTTATGTCGTCGAATGACTTTTTGTCGAATGGCTTTGAGCTTATGTAGCTGCGCGTTTTACCTTGTTTATAGATTTATTATGTGAATTTACTCGTATCTCACCTCTGGATAGCCATAACTGCAACATTATTATTGCTATCTTGATACACTAACGGATTAAATTACCTTATTTTGAACTAACTACCTCGTTACTATCTCACGCTCGTGTTTGAGTTTTAGTCGTTAATGTAATAAATCGTTCAGAAGTTCGATTTAATAATGGTTAATCGTGTTTGCGAATGTTAGGCAAGCGAAATTGAGGGGTGATTTATTTAAAGATCACTTGGAAGGCTGCCCGCGTGCGCTTCCCGCCCTGCGGTAGTGCGGTCTCGCTGAAGCTCCCGCCCGGCCGCCGCTCTCACTAGAACACGGCCTTCGGCCTTGTGGCAAATCTTAGGGGAAGCCTATGTCCAGCAGTGGACACTTTTTTTCGGCTGAAATGATGATGATGTAAAATTTTGCGCTTTGTTTCAGGTTATTAAAAAGTCTTCGTAATTGGTTTGAGTAGGTCATGATTGAAATTCACCTCGATCTTTATAAATATTTAATTAAAAAAAAAATAAGTCCTGTCTGTAATCAAATCTTACAAGTTAAATTTGACCCACATCCCGGTGTCCGATTGAGCTGAAATGTGCTATACCTACGTAACTTCGGTGACGATGCAATAATATGGTAACATGGAGCTGATCTGATGATGGAGCCGGAAGGTGGTCAAAGTAACATACACAGTAACAATGCAATAGCATCGAGTTAGGGCTCGTTTGATTGGTCTTGGTAAGCCGATAATGACTATGCAAAAAAAGTACAGTCGGCAGCAAAAGCTTGTCCCAAAAATGATTTTTTTGACAGAAAATTATATTTCTTCGATCCTTTCTCGCGGCGGCGCGCCCGTGCTGGGTGGACTTTGATTGTGATTTCAACATTTTCTTTGATCGAGTTATAAATGTTTTCGCACTTATTTCTATTAATACTTAATTCAATAATTTAGTAGCCGACGGCTTCAGTCCCATGCTTAATATGAATCGGGGTGAATTAATCACGCGACTAGTTCTCCCGGGTGAGGAGAAAATTCATAGCGACGACGGTAAACAAACAGTCCCTCGGGCATGATTGTCTTTTGGCAACAAGAACTTGAAACTTGTATGTTTGGATATCTTATACCTAGGTAGCTATGCGTTTGTCGACTCTCGCACGCCTTTCAAACGAAACGCGAGGGCAGCATATAAATCAAGAATGCCCCACATTTATACTAGTTCAGTTTATTTAGCCGCAATATTTCGTCCGACTAGATAAGGGTTTTTTGGTACATTAAATGAAAGGATTAAAGGATTTGATTTTATCAGCACGAAAGAACCCTTCCGCTCAAGTTACTTTTAATTACGGTATCGTTAAATGAAAAGGAAATTGTCTGCGTCGTATCTCCTGGTAAATGTTTGTTTATCTAAATGTCGTTGCTGTGCGAGTACGGTAACAGTTTTAAAAGCAGATAAAGTACCTACTTAGTTGCTGGAACGCTGCACGCTACAACATGGTGGAAATCACTTAACCTAATTCGACAATATACGTGGTGCCATGTTGTTCATGTGTCTTCTATATTTATTTTTATATGTTTTTTATGTAAGTTTTTCATGCAAAATTTGGCACTGAAAAAGACTTACGATTAAGTTCGTTGGCGCTCCGCGTCGGATGTCGTTGCGTAATCTTTATTTACATAGTCGTGTTAGGGGCCTTTGTGGCTTGTTTGCCGGAATGAGAAATTCTCTTGTTTTGCATTTCATGTCGCTTATGTATTAGATTAACATATTTTACTTTGGAATGACTAATTTAGCTCATAAAGAATATTACGGCTGAGTTTGTCAGCCGGTGTTTAGGTAAGAAAGTAGGACCTTTTTTCCTCGAGTATTTTTTTATTTTATTTAACTTACCATTTTGGATGCAATTACCTAAAATAGGAACCTGTTTTTAAAGGATCAGATAATAATCAGATAAGCTAGCTGTTTGAAGAAACGATCTGAACCAAATCAAATATAGTCATTTTGATACCTGATTCTGGTAGAACTCGAATCCACCCCCTAGTCAAGCAATCACTACTGAGTTAACTAATTAAGCAAATCCACTCCGGGTCCAAGGTGTCTAAAATAAGGTCCATGCAAAGATGAAATTTAACTACTGTGTATACTCTTCAGTTTTCCTTTAGCACATTGTAAAATGCACTGCGCCGCGTTGCGACGCGGCCCGGTCGCTAGAAATCATACATTAATTGCGTATAGTAAGATCCAAGTGGCCAGTTAAAAATTTCACAGTGTGGATGTTTATGATGATGATTGTTGCTGGTTTCAGGGTACACTGGCGAGCACTGCGAGGTGGAGTACAACGAGTGCGAGTCGTCGCCGTGCGCGCGCGGCGGCACCTGCACGGACCACGTCGGCGGCTTCACATGCGCCTGCCCGCGCGGGTACACCGGCAATACTTGCCAACTCAAGGTATACCTCTCTTACTTACAAGAGCAAGGGCCGTAACGTATTAATTAACTAATCTTGAGTGAGATGTCCGTCTCAAGATACCTCAGTAATAGGTTTTCTGTAACTTAACGTTTACTTTGACAATGTATTCGGACGGACATCTCAGTCAAGATCCTTTTAATAGTACGGCCATAAGTTTATCATTATTTTTGAGACCTAACCCACTAACATTAATAATTAGATGCACATATGTTCATTAGCGTAAATTTTTCTATAGGACACCTAATTTTTGGCATTTATAATATTAGTAGTAGTATTAGTAAGTGTGATGGAAAGTGGACAAAAAAAAACAAACATGATACTTAATAAAATAATCGTTTAGGTATTTGTTACTTTATTATTCTAAGAAAATGTACAAAGTATATGTGATTTACATAATATTTATAGCATAGACTAGTAGCTCTAGCACGAACCTAAAACAATTTAGTTAAATATAGAACTTTAGTTAAAAATGTATATACGTATGTATGTATAAATGTATGTATGTATGTGTGTTCTATATTTAACTAAATTGTTTCACTTAAGTAACTGTTGTTAAAATATCATCAATATTACTCAAAGACTACTATTATACATACGGAGATAGACAGGCAATTCGAGCTATTTTTTAAACCTCGCTTACAGCGCCATTTAGTTTCTAGCTACCGCAACGTATGTATAAATAACTATAAGCATACATCAAAGGTATATATATTCCTTTGATGTACGACCCGCGCCCGCGCTCTGTGTTTTACGTTTTATCAGTAAGTGGTGGTGGTTGCAGGTGGACCTGTGCCCGCCGGGGGCCTGCCCGCCGCAGCGCTTCTGCGTGGTCCGCGGCAACAGCTACTCGTGCGAGTGCCCGCGCGGCTACGTCGGCGACGAGTGCCATCTGCCGGTCAAATCGGTAACTCGCCCGCTGCCTGCTTTACTTACAGAGCCCTTAGCCAAGATGCCCATCGCTAACTAGCGTTTCTATTCGTTTCGTTTTTAAACCAAACCCGTCACTGGTAGATCACGTGACTCTCCGTATGACGTGATCTACCAATGACGCGATTGGTTTAAAAACTAAACGAATAGAAACGCTAGTTAGCGATGGGCATCTTGGCTAAGGGCTCAGTTCGCTTATTTATGCGAGCACATCGGATTTCTTACAAATGCTGAGCTGAAGCTTTTCAATTCGCTTTTAAATTCTTATATGTAGTAAGATGGTTTCTATGTGTAACTAGAGCCAGGCTTTGCAAATGAGCCATTATTACGAATAAGTATCTGATGCTGAAAATAATAGGAGGATGTGTACGAATATGTAGGTAGTTCTGGTAATATTACATTATACAAGTAACATTGATTTTTGTGGAAATTATTGTTGTGCTTTGAAAGCGTTTTAGCATGCTGAAATATTGTTTCAGTCCATTTCACAAATTAGATTATCAAAATTTCGACCAAGTTGCCGTTGTTTTCAGCCGTTTTAGGCCACCCTCTACCAGATTACGCCATATCCTGAAAACCCGTTTTCAGGCGTTTTCAGGACCCCTTATGGGCCTTAGAAGTACATTTCACTTTATGGCGAATTTTCCAAAAAGTGTGTAATAGATAGCATGTTTAGAAAGAGACAGCAATACTGAAAACCTTCCAGGAGCATGTGAGAGAGATAACCCGACTAGGGAAGGAGACAGTAATACGTGGAACCTTCCAGAAGAGTCGTAATCGTGAAGAAGACAGCTATACGCAGAACATTTTAGCAACGACGACTACTAGATCATTCCCGGTGTGTTGAAAAAAGCCTTCTGGAATCTGGAATCTTGGACTCGGATATACAGGGTATCCCGCGATAAAGTGCACAAACGAATAAGACTGAAACTACATGTGATTTTATCACGGATTTTATTTTTATTTTGCATAGAGTTTACAATAATTTATCCCACCCTGTATAAGGCCACCCTAACCGCGTTGTTCAATCAGTCTTTCTTGGACAGCGATGCAAACCGATCATCTGCGAATTCAAACTTGAAATTTCGAAGCGACTTGCGACTACGAGTTTATAGTGCAATAATTATTGTTTGTAACGGTTTAGGAGTGCGATGATAAAATCTAGCTCATTATAATCGATTTAATTGTGCATTTCTATCAGTTACCTACTCCACGTAGTACGTAAAATAAGTGACATATTTGTTACAGGCCTGCGACACTAACCCTTGCGCGCACGGCGGCACCTGCTGGAGTGGTCTGGACGCTTCATTCTACTGTTCCTGCCGCCCTGGCTTCACGGGAAAGCTGTGTGAAGGTATGTAGTGGTTATATTTTCTTTTGTATGTCAACACTGCGTTTTATCTGTCTTAAACAAATGTGGTGCAAACTCCCCGCCTGTAACTCTCGGATCCCCTGTGTCTCCAGCAGGAGAGGCGTTTGACCGTGCATTGAGTGGCGGATGTCGGCGAGGCGCACGAGGGGGTGGGCTGGATGAAGTCATTAGGATGGACGGAACGGAACGGAACTTGCGAATTTCTCCGTACTTATTATTTTGCAGAGGACTTCATCCTGGAGTCGGTGGTGCGCGGCGAGGCGGCGGGCGCGGAAGTGCGCGGGAGCGGCGGCGGGGGCGCGCGCGAGCGGCGGCTGCCGCTCGGGCTGTACCACGACCGCCTGCACAACGTATACATCGCCGCCGGCACGCTCGGCGCCGCCATCGCCATCGTTGGCGTCGTGGTCAGTACCTTACCTACTGCCTACAGTGCAAGAGGTCTTAAAAAGTCATTTGGGTTCAGGTAAAGTCGGTTAGACTCGCATAAGGATGTATGAGAGCGAGTGAGAGAGAAATACAAACCGGATACTGTTTTAAGAGCTATCACACTATAGAGCTTTGCAAAAAATAGTTCAACACGGTGTTAGATGGAACTAAAATATTCTCGAGTGACAGCAGTTTTTGCGTAAAAATTTAATCATCTTGCTATAATTTAATTCCGAACAGCGCCCCTATTTATTTCAAACTCTTATACCAGCGATACCTACAGTTAAATCGGTTCAGTCTTGTTCTTGCACATGTGCAGGTAAGCATGTTGATCTAAATTTTTCGACAACTATTGTTACTGACGTGTATCGCGGTACTGACATCGTAACGACTCGTAGAATGAGATGACATGGTCGTTGACGTCATCACCAGCTGCTTCTTCACAGGTGACGGCGTGCCACTGCCGCGTAAACAAGACGTACTCGCGGCTGCTGGCGCGGCTAGCGCGGCGCGCGCCGGCGCCGGCGCCGCACTGGCTGCAGGACAAGCGCGCGCCCGCGCCGCCGCCGCCCGCGCTCGACACCACCGACATGTACTACACGCTCGACTTCAGCGACAGCCAGAGCTCCCCGCTCATCCAATAGCAATCGATCTTGAACTGCTCCGAAGGGGAACGGTTCAAATTTCAAATTTAATTTAATTTGACCACGCGAGGTGGAGTGAATTGCAAGTATTCATTCTTGACAGGATTAACCGAATTGCAGGCTAAGCGAGCTTATTGTCGGGTGAGGCTAAAATACATTTTAAAATGTGGTATGTCACATTTCCGGTTTATCATCGCATCTCTTCAGTAGGTACAGTTGTTACGTACAGTCAGCGTCAAATAGATAGGTGTAGCCAAAATGGCCAAATATATCGCAACACATCTTTATTCCTACAGTACCAAATAAAGATGTGTTGCGATATATTTGGCCAATTTAGCTGCTCCTATCTATTTGATGCTGACTGTACAGTGCGTATAAGCCATTAATAATTTTCGGCGATATATCGCTAGGTTATTATTTGCTGTCAGATTTAACAGTTATTTTTACCATTCGTGTTTCTTAGGAACACGTAGAAAACCTAAAAATATTAATATAGTTTATAGTTTAGACGAATTTTACGTTGTTATGTTTATCCGATTGACACAGAAGACATCGGTTATAACTGTTATTATGGAGTAAATACTTTAGGTGGTACGTTATATTGTGCGATACGGATCCTTATTATGCTGCTGCTGTTCACGTACAATAGATGAAAACAATAAAATGAAGTGATACAGATATAGTTCTCCATACAAATTAAATTGTGATCTCTAGAGCTGATGTAACTTATACGTACATTACAAGTTAGGCTTAGTGATCTCTATTTTGCTTATAAATGTGTATGATATTATTGCAAATATGTGTTAACATAAGGTTGTTCACGTCAGCGGCGGTAGGTAACTAAATAACTAGTTTCATATTTGTGGAAAGTATACACTAGCTAAGTATATACATTGGACTTATTTTAAAATATTAAATACCTAAGGCTATACGTAATAGGTATGTACGTCAGTCGCGGGTTTTTGCTATTAAGCGGCATCGTAGGGTCTTATGAAAACAATTAACTTATTTTAGCTGGGCTAATTGAATATTATATTACGTATTGTTGACAGTCGTCTAGACGTGGCACGATTGCAGATAATATAATAGATACGAACAAGTCGACTCCCCAACCGAACAAAGACGTACCTATTCGCAAAATGTTAATTATGTTAATTAATAAAATTAGCGTAATGCATGTAATGAGTGTAATATGACAAACAAATTAGGTATACATATACGCAGTATTTCATGCAGACCCAGTTGATTCTGATATCAGATAAGTTGTAAACTTAATGAAAAATTAGTTTTTTAAATAAATTTGCTGAGTGGTTGTTAGTGTGAGCAACTAAAGATAAGTATAATTATGTTGCATTTCGGTCAACTAGGCAGATATATGTATACATATTGTAACTTTAAGAACTTTGTAAGATGCTGGATGCGGCAAGCTGAAGACAGGGCGCTATGGCGCTCATTGGGGGAGGCCTGTGTCCAGCAGTGGACTAGTGTAGGCTGATGATGATGATGATGATGATTTTGTAACTTTATAGGTAACGTGTAGGTACAGTTGAGTTCATAAATATGTACACACATACTTTTGCTCCTTATTTCAATGGGGTAAGGCGCAAAAGTGTTTACATATATTTTAACTGACTGTTCCACCAATTCTAAAAGAACATTGTTACATATTATGTTATGGCACTTTGGTAATTTGATCAGCTACCACAATGGTACCTACGGCGCAAAATATGCGAGCAAATTAGTGGTCAATTCAGTTTGATCAAATCCGTGTAATTTTTGGTATTGGTATGTATGTATGTACGATTTTGCATAACGCGGCTTTCCAAACAACAATTGGGTAGGTAAAGTTTTTGGAAGAGGTGTAAATTATATTTTTTTTCGATAGTCGTCATCCTTAAGATCAAGAAACTGCAGCTCTTTTATTTTTATTTCCTCTAATATTTTTAAAATATTTTTTTTAGTTATTAAGTTGACATTTGTAAACTTTAATGACCGACAAGCTTGTTGCCTTCGTACTTAATGAAAAAGAAAAAAAAACTGTCACTTCTATAATATCTGTCATTGTCAAGTCAAGGCAGGGGGCACACTTAGAATGGTTCCCATTTTCATTGACGGTAGCGACCTCTGGAGTGTTGATGAAAATACAAAACGTCAACTGTCAAACATGTGTCCGTCCAATGTCAGCCAGTCGAGCGTTGTCTGTGCGGAAATGCGTTTCTCTGAGTTCTCTCATTATTAAATGTATTGCTGAATACTTTGTTATTGTGACACCATAGAACCGCGTCATAATAAAGTGACATACTGAGAGGCACAAAATAGACGTCACTTTATTATGAAACGGTTCTATGGAGAGTCGCAAAATAATGTTTCGGTGGTAAACTGTACATGCCTAGGTACGTATATGTATAGTATAGCTTTAGTTCAACCACAACTCTCTAGGTGGCAGCACTTGTCATACATTAAAGTTTGACAGATATAGAAGTGAGTTATTTTTTCTTTTTCCTTAAGTACGAAGGCAACAAGCTTGTCGGTCATTAAAGTTTACAAATGTCAACTTAATAATATAAAAAAAAATAATCTAAAATATTAGAGGGAATAAAAATAAAAGAGCCGCAGTTCCTTGATCTTTAGGATGACGACTATCGAAAAAAATATATAAATTACACCTCTTCCAAAAACTTTACCTACCCAATTAGCACATCATAAGATACGAGTAACAACGATAACAATGCACTTGTAAAGTAACACAAGCAATAGCAAAAAAATATTTATTTAATAAAAAAAAGTTTGCCAAAAATGCTTGTCGTGTAAGCCTTGCACCTATTCAACTGACGGTTTTTCTTCGATCCGTCTTTAGATACTCATTGAATGTAGCAAATGTAATAAATAGTAGGTAAAGTAGTTCGATACGTATTTAAGTATTTGACTGATCTTCAAATTAGACATTTTTTAATTGTCAAACTCGCTTTTGATGAGTCATAAAAATATTATATACTTATACCTAGAAAGAAAACTATAGTTCGTCGCTTAAATGCTAAACGGCCGTATCACGAAAAAAATCAAAAACGAAGTGTCTTCGTGTGGTATTAAAATTTGACCATTTTGAAACTCATTTTTGTAACACAAAAGGCTTTGATTTTTTTGCTGATGCCGCCGTTTAGCATTTAAGCGAGCGTTTTCTTTCTAGGTCGCTTAAATAAGCAACGAGTTATTCAGTTGCTATTATCGTTGTCATTAATAGGCAGCATTGTTTAGTACCTATTGTCTACTGTTTAATTAAATTAATTAAAGTTGCTGCTGTCACTTTCTTTGCTATATCAATAGAATAAGACGCAGCAACTTTAATCAAACTTAAAAATTTACTGACGTCTCTGATTGCGGCAGTAAATTGTTATCAAAACTACTTTCTTCTCTTAGATAGAGGTAATACCTGCTTAACGAACGAAATGTAAAGTAGATGCGAAGATTTGTATGGTAATTTCCTCTTCGTTGGAATCCCTTAGAACCTTGGTCTCGAAGCTTTTGTGATCTAATATTTCCTCGTACTTTGCGTAAGTTATCGACGTTATCGTGGAATTCACCCACAAATCTAATTGTTAATTCTAAGACTATTAAAATAAAAAAGGGTCGTAATTTGTGTTTCAATTTCCCCTGGATAAATTAAACAAATGTAATGTTTTGAAGAAAAACGTTTTTATTTAGATTATAAACTTTGATAAAAATAATTATATTAATAATATTTTTATGACAACTTACAAATATTAATATAAAAGAATAACATAACATCTATTCAATTTAATCTTAAGTACAGTAAATTTAATAACGAAAATGTGCTACCACTTTCGGGATGTGTTTAACTAGTGTGACTAAACCGCGGCGAGTCAGCGGCGCCGGCGCCGGCGCGCCCGCCTCGCACGCGCGCCGCGCACGCCCCGCGCGCCCGGCGCGGCGCCGCGCGCTCGCACATTTAACTACTAAACTGATTCACGTATTTATTGCTACTGACGTTTGTGACTTATGACGAGATTCAGAATCACGATCTAACATCAATGTAAGTAAATATTAAAGCTGCACAATTAAAATAATAAGAACATAAATAAACATTACGTGAATACGTATAAGTAGGTATAATAACAATGTCGTTATAGTCCGCCCCACACGAGCGCAGACTTTGAGCAATAGATGCGTAACCATATAAAATTTATAATTTATAGAGATGCTTCGGTTCCTTTTACGTAAGCAGTGGATAAACATTAACAAGTGTTCGTTACATACGTAGGAGTTTTAAAGAAGTGAAATATGACACGAAAATAGTGTTCCGCGAAGGACGAAGCCGGTCACAACCCTATCGCAACAACATGGAAGAAACGAGACTATAAAAGTAATAGAAAGATGTCAATAACATTAACTTAATTAAAATTCGATATCTATCTGCAAGTCGTGGGACAATAAAACGAATTAAATTTAAAACTCTATACCTAGGATCATAAGTACTCTAAATTATGTCATAATATGGCAGTTAATCGAACCGTCCGCACTCGGCCCATCTCGCGACGGCTCTCGGCGGCGTCCAAGACTGAGCCACAGAAAACAGAACCTGGTTCTGGATAAGAAGGAAAATAAGCAGTCGGTGGAGAAACTTAATATAGTTACAATGAAATTTCAGTGATATCTCTTGAATGTTGATACAGGCGTGTTGTGCGAAACTACTCGCGAGCAGCGAGCGCGCATGCGTGTTACGAGCTCGGAGTTACGAGTCGAGTCATGGTCGCGCGCATGCGCCGCACACTCAGTAGATAGATCCTGAGCGGATAAACACTAACAATCCTGTCTAGCATAAACTTTTTAAATGGCTCGGTATAATATCTTTATAAAGGCACTTTTAGCATTAATAGTCTTGGACAGAAATACATATTTTTCTTAATCTAAATTGTTGTCATGGCCCGATAACTTAAGTATCGAAATTCATTTAAAATAACAAAATCTATTATCAAGTAAACCTTAAACTATACACAAACCGCTCCCACAGATGAAACTAGTGAAATGTATTTAAAACGGACTTTTGCTTTGTGACTATGTTACTTTGACTACTTTTACAATAACGGCACTTTAGTTTATTGAAAAAAAAAAATTAAAATAAAATTAAATACCTTCTTCCATTCCGGGTTCAAGAATAAACTGAAAATTATTACTAACCTAAGAAAATGTCATCTGAATGCCAAATATTTAAAACGGATAACAATTAGATTCCTTTTTGAGATTCTTTCAAATAAGTACCCTCATGGTTATCACTACCATTATCATAGATTCAGTAAATACAATGGAAGGAGGTAGATAATAAAATTGTTCGGAGTCCTAAAGCTAGAGTCACCTTTCTAAGTTAATGAATTGAGCGAGCTTATAAAGCAAACTTACTCTTATAAAACTTAACAAAGTGGATGGCATTTAATTTGACTTAACTCACTTACATTAATTATTATGACAAAAAGGCACTTCATGCTTTTACTTCTCGTAGATACCATCTACTAACATAATGTTTTGTGACAAGAGTTTCTTATTTTATCATCATGGCAAGATTTAAAGGTACCTGTTGAAACGTTAACTACATACATCTAGTATGATAACCGAGTGAATGGCACACACGTTTTTATCAGCAACAGATAAATTAGTCATTTACAATACATATTTTACAACTAATCCGTCTGAATGAATCCAATTTCTTCGCTTCAGTGATATCAAATTCATCTTTTGCCATCATCGTACCGTATCAACAATGACGTCTAGCGCGGTCGATATTTACAATGCGGTGCCTCTCGCGCCGCGCGACAGCCGCCACGATCGCCGTGACATGGGGTGCAGTGAAACGAAGCTACGGTGATGAATCGCTTAAAAGTAAATTTCAATGTGAGATCGACACTTTGAGAAAATCTTTTATCTCTTTCTCATTACGAGTAACTGTGACGGGGACTGTTTAGATCACTGTCAGAGTGTGCAGAGTTGCCACGTGATTGTTCAGTTTAGCGCGTGGGCGCGGGCCGCGGGCTAGTGCTCCAGCGGCAGCTCGACGAACGTGATGTCGTAGAGCGGCTCGTCCTCGGCGGCGCCCGCCGGCCGTACCTCCAGCAGGAACAAGTCCTCGTTGCAGTAGTAAGCTATCATTTCATCATCAATTTTGGCCGTAATCCTGCAATGAACATTTTAATTATAGTTAATCAACCGATAATTACATCGAGAATGATTCATTGGGATGTAATGTTGCAGTAATTGAACATCGAGGTAATTGTGACATTAAAAAATACTAATGCGTGCTTTGACGCATTGAATTTAGTAAATTATTATTCTCGGGCATTTCTCGGGCGACAATATATTTGTCAGTCATCTATAATTAAAATACCCATTGTTTCATTAGTTGGGCGATGTCGTTAAGTCGTTAGAGTGCTCGGTATATTAATTCAGTGGGTGTGCTTACATAGAAGCGATAATAATATTACAAAATAAATTAGGAACTGGAAAGGTTTGTGCTGGGGTATAGATTATTGCAATGAATGACTACTCATGTATATACATTAATTAGAGGTATAATTAAAGAAGGAATTGAGGTAAGGAAGCGTTGCAAGTTAGTGGCGCGCCCTCGGGACAAGCGGTCTAGACGCGTGGCGGCCGGCGTGTGCAGTGACACGTCCCTACTTTTCGACTAACTGAGGCCAATGAAAACCACTTACCCTTTCTTGTTCTTTCGATAAAGATTATTAATTGCCGAACTTGAAATTTTGTACTTATTCTCAATCTGAAAATAAGCAAAAAAACAAACAATTACAATGGGCCTTTGTTTTTCGAACCGAGACGTCTCGTCTGACGGAAGGAACCGGTGCAGTGGTTTCACAACGAGAATATTCGCGCGAGGTCTGGCGGCGGCGACGGGTCCGGGCGGCGGCCGCGCGGGGGTTAATTACAACATGCAGTTATGATGATCGTGTGTTTGTATTAGACGGGGTTATGAAGCGCCACCTCGGTTACAGCGGCGTCGCGGGCGGGGGCCGGGCGGCCGGCGCCCGCCCGCGGACGAAGCGTCTCGATTGCTCTGTGTTTTATAATTTTGAATATTGATCACGTTAAAACACGCCGAGAGAGCGAGAGAGCGTCAAAGCCGATCGCGCTCCCTCGGGTTTGCGGTTAGCCGACATCACCAAGGTTATACTCGTGCTGTCGCCGCGCGGCGAGCCCCGCGGGACGCCGCGCTGAAGCGGTGGGTCAGCGCGGCGTACCGCAGCAGCGAGCGTGTGCAATAACGTCGGGGAAAAACAATAAACTAATCTTCAACTCGCAGAAGTTAAATCGGCTTATGCATCAGGCGTGGTCTATTTTACGTGGTGACTAGCCTCGGCGCGGCTGTGGTCGCGGGTACTCACCGCGTGCAGCAGGCCCTGCGTGGTGGGCGGCGCGACGTGCAGCGGCGTGTACACGTCGTCGGTGTCCTGGCGCACGTACAGCATGACGCGCTCGCTGAGCGGCGGCGTGGCGGCGCGCGCGCGCTTGCCTAGCACGCCCTCCAGCTCCAGCGTGTCCTTGCGGTCGCCGTACGGAGACAGGCTGCCCACCTCCGACCTGTACCTGCGACAACACACCCGGAGCTACATTACACGGCCGATATTCATTCCGCTTTCATTGGCAGTACCGACCACAATTCAGACGTAGCGTTCGGGAAATATGATTCGGTTGACTAGTAGGTAGCTTGAAAGTATGTAACAGTTGACATTATCATAAACTTATCGAATTATTGGCATAAACAATCTGTAGCAAAAATAGCGATGTCTAATGCATGAACTATTCATTATGTTTGGCCTTAAGGCCTGGTAATTTGAGATATTGATAATTCGACGGTGACTTAAACTAATAACCGATATGACATTTGCTTAAACAAATGGATTTATCTGACGTCGGGTTGATTAATAAGCTCTTTGTGAACTCGGAGCTACCTACAATGAATCAGTAAGTATACATAATCTTGCGTCATAGGTAGGTATTGTGGTATCGTGTTTCGTGATCGATAGAGTAATCAATTTACTTAATGTGCGAAGTAAAAAAATTGCTTTGTTATGTTATAAAGGTAAGTGTAAATAATAGGCAGAGATGGTGGAGCACTCACGCGGGCGCGTCGGGCGGAAAGTGGTTGTGGAACTTGAGCGCGGGCGCTTGCGGCTTGGCGGCGTGCAGCAGGAAGGGCGAGGCGCCCTTAAGGTGCGCCTCGGCCAGCGCCGCCTCGTCGTGGCCGTAGAAGCCTTGGATGTCCATCCCGGCCAGCTTGTCGATGTCTTCGGCGGGGCTGAACAGCACGGGCGGCTTGTTCAGGTCGGCCATCGTGTAGAACTCGCTCCGCTCCGTCACTGGGTGGTAGATCTCGTCCAGCTTCTTTCTATTCGTCGCTGACATTTTCCTTTTCGCCGCTCTTCGCTCTTCGTCTCTCGTTTTCCTTTCCGCACCCTGTAACCACGCAATTTATAAACATTTAAGTAAGATGAGATTGTAGTGACAAACTTTCAGTGGAAAGTTTTATTATGGTATATAGATGGTACCTTACCTTGTCACAGAAGACTTTGATTTGGCAATACCCTCTATGGTATAGTTGCGTATCACGAGGGTCCTCAAACGTGTCAATCTGGATATGTAGTGGTAAACCCTGGAACAAAAATGTAATTTCTTACAGATTCCTTGACAAGCTAAATAAAATTAAAGGAAAATACTGCGTTCAGAGTAGGTAAGTAGGTATAGTATATCACGAGATACATAACGCGCGTCTGTAAACCACCTATTATCTAACATTTTTCGACTGACGCAATTTCACGCCTCACGTCTCAGCTAGTATTCTAACAAAAAATTGTTTTAATAAACCATATATAAGGGATAATTACGACAAATTTACGAATGAGGAAAAATATGCACGTGTCTGAATCGAATCGCGTTAAAACGTCTTAATTGCCTCGGCGCGAGGTCGGGCTCGCCGTACATCGGGCACAAGCGAGAGGCTGACGGCGAGCGGCGCTGGCGAGGGCCTGGCCAGCGCCGCGAGCGACATGCTCCGGCGACATAGGACACATATAGTTGTCATGCAGCATATCCTCCTGAAGCCCAACATCCTAAATATAGGACAATTGTCAAAATGACTTTCAACTTTTGCTGACTGACATTTTTTGCTGATTCTGTTTCGAACTAGCGAAATTTTGACGTATGCCTCAGGAGGATATATTGATCCGTGTCAATGTAAAAGTTCGTTAAATAACTTGCAGGTCTAAACTGAACGTTGAAATTAACAAAGATAATGGGGCAGCTAATAGCTATGATCGGTACTGACCGACGAATGTTATGTTGTTTTTTTTTTCAAGCATTTTATGTCTCACTACCATTCTTTAATTTATTGAAGTAGGTACCAGTACAACATACACTAATAGCTAAGTATGTTCAAAACTTCGCACTTAATTGCCAGAATAATCCTGTAATTGTACTTTCACCCATTTTTTGTAATCCGATCAAATTGCAATTTGTATACGCTGCGGTGGTTTTATGTATTTTTGAAGTTGTTACCACGTCACGGTACAGACAGACACACTCAACTAGTATACGATGTACCGATAGGTGTAACAAAACAACTGCAATTACTTCGGTAAGGATACAGAATCCGTTAGTTCAGTTATGTTTCGATTTATTTATTAACTGTAAGAGAAAGTCTTAATTGTTAACAACTTATAGAATCAATGTGCCTTGAACAAAGTATTGTTAAAATATTTAAAACATAAAATAATTACCTTAACTCCTTTTTGACTGCTGAAGTCTGTGCTAAGACACTGCACTGCGATGTTGATCTGAAATAAAAACAAAGCGAGATGAGTAAAGCCCGCTCTATAATAAAGTTAGTTTGTCATTACTTTGATCACATTAGTGATGTACACAGTACACATCCTGACCACAATGATAGGCGCCAGGGTTGTTCTGGACTCGAAGACATGAGAACCGCCTGATAATAGCGCTTTTAAAATAATGAAAACGTCCTAAGTGATCAGGCAGTGGCCGGTGGGTAATATAGGAATAGCGATTAGGGTTTGTTGCATTAGGATGTTTTTGGAGTAGCAAGCGATCGAGGGCGGCGCCGTCGCTGGCTGCTCATTACCGCGCTCTATGCAAATGACCCCCTCGCGTTTTTACTCGCCGCCGCCGCCACCGATCACTGTCCGAATGCATATTATCTGTCGCTAACAACTCGCATCCGCTGCGGTTTTGCTGGCCAACAATAAATAATTACGGATATCGGTAACCGACTACTAAGTAATTTACAGCAATACAACAAACCAAACAGAACAAAACTGCATATGCAAGTTTATTGACATACTGTAATTTAGTTTTATGCATTCAGTGACCCTAGTTTACATGGTAATCTTCTTTGACTGAGCCTTCAGTTCAAGAACGCTGCACGCTGGTGCTTTTGTTTGTTAGTCTTTGTAAGCAATACTTTATTCGACCCTTCTACGACACCAAGCTCAAAATGGTGATCTTTGAAGCACCTAGTCACCTACCACTAAAGTCTACACTTGAGTGGTTACTGGAAATGTGTCGTGGTTACAGTGTAATTTTATGTATGCAATTAAAACGGAGCCCGTTGTTTATTATTCAATAATTTAATGAGCGTGGTCAGGGCGCGACGCGCCGGGCGAGCTCCCAGGCCGGCGGACGCTTGCTCATTTTTTGCTTCATTTGCTACTCGACCAAATAAGGTTGCGGGGTTCTATTTAATTACACCATAATAAGTGTAATAATATCGTGAGCTGTGTTTTAATTTTACTCAATAATGAGCGACATTCGTAGCGTCAATGTTTCAGGTCGGAAACGAAATTCCTCATACATTATCTTTGTTTGCTTCGTAAAAGTATGGAAAAGATAAATAAAGTGTCTTTTTAATCGTGACAACTATGACAACTCTAGAAGGATACGAAGTCAAGGAACCTGATATTCCTGAAAAGCATTGTTGTTATAAAATATTTTGTAGTTAAGGTTAAGTTGCACCCGGATAAATACTCGCGATTTTCTGAACTTTACGGATCTCTCTACTTTACGGATTACCTCAAAACAAATGTAGGAGTAAACTGTAATCGGTAAATTTTTCCATGGAATAGGTACCTATCTTATAAACAAAATCATTTCGTCTACCGCGTGGTTCGGGAGCTCACTTCTTCACTCTAAAGGTGGACATTCACGGTCAGTTAAACTGATCAGTTGAACTGACGTACATCCAAAAACTGACCGTGAATATGAAATCTTAAGTTGAAATTATATGAATTATATGAGTCAGCTTCTGGATGTACGTCAGTTAACTGATCAGTTTAGCTGACCGTGAATGTCCACCTATTTACATTTAATAATAATGCAATGGGTCCGTACCTTGGCGGCGCTCTCGAGCGGGTTCCAGTAGATGGCGATGGCGTTGTGCGCCACCTCCTCGATGCACCCCGCCAGCCCGATGCTGTTCTTCGTGTCTGCAACAGAGCCCGCATTAATCTCCGCCGGCTGCACTAATGACGCCGCAGATTTCGATTAAGATATCAACTCACAATACGTCATCGCTGACGGAAATTTATTAGTGGGGCGTGAATAATCACGTGATAACATCGATGCATCAACGATTGCGAATGTTTCCACTTCTGCTTTTTCTAGATTAAGGTTCGATTACCGTTGATAGTAATTATCCCGTATAAGAGCAATTATTGACTCTTGTGAGTTGGTCGTTTTTATGGTTCCGTACCAAAATGGTAAAAAAGGAAGCCTTATGGTGAGACTTCGTTGTCTGTATGTCACAGCAGTTTTTCTCAGCAACTACACAAGCTATCAACCTGAAATTTGGCATAGTATGTTCAAAAATTAGTGTTCTCTCCCCCCCTTATCTCCGAAATTTGTGAACGGAAAAATCTGAAAAATTCCTAACTTATAGATAATTACTTATACTCGTATTTTACGAGAAAAATAAAACGTGTTCAAAATTTATAGTTTTCGAGAATATGACAAAAAAACTTTAAAGAACTGTACTAAAACGTAGGCAAGTCAAAATCCTTATTGCAGACGAATTAAAGTACACAAAAAGGTTTAATGTTGAAGTACGGACTTAAATATGGAACCCTCGGTGCGCGAGTCTGACTCGCACTGGACCGGTTTTTTTTTTTTCAGAGTGTGCACTTTTTACCGCTGTGTCGATAATTTCTCATTTACTACAAATTGATAATGTAAAGTGTAGCTATGTATTTATAATTTGTATCCCCTTCAGGCCTAGATGCTGAATGAAGATCCTTTAAGGTGATATCAGTGGATGTACTTGAACGGACGGGGAATTATTGGACAAGAACGAGTACCTAATTTTGTAATAAGAAAAATAATGAAAAAAAACTAGTCCCTACTACTTAGTGTATAGATACTAATAGACAGTGATAATTATCACTTTGCTTGATTTGCTCCTTTATCCTTTAGTCCGCCTAACCTATTCCTGATGTACTATTGTTTCACACTTCTGACGATTTGATTTATGACGTCACTGTGACACGTTACGGTTCTACAGTGGGTCAGGGTTTCATTTTGCCGATAGAACCTACAGTATAAGCTACGGTTGGGCTGTTGGGTGGCAGCCCTAGGCTAGGGTTACGCGTTATCGGCGCGCAGGAGGCGGTGGTGAGTAATCGGCGCGGCTGATGCGGCGTGGGCGCGGCTCTATCAGCGAGGCAGCGATTTGTGCGGCGCGCGCGCCGACGTGTTTACGAGGACCGCCGCCCGCCCTCACACGGCCTTATTGTTTTAACTGCCTCTACAAATTTACGAGTCTGGCTCGCGTCCTGCTGTGCACCGAACAATACGCCTTCTGAAACGTCACTCACACTTCTGTATGTTACTTCGCAGTACTCTCTCATTTATTTATATACTTCATTTTATTATCCTTTTATGAAGTGATCGAGATGAATATGCATTTATTTTGTTTATAAGCAATTACCAGCTGATATAAAAGACGACTACTAAAGGCACCAAACAAGGTTTTTTATTTATTAATAAATTATTAATACCGGACGCCATCGTCTAAAAAAATACAGCACTTTTGCGGGAACTAAGTATTCAATTTTTAAGATAAGTATCTGAAATTGCCAGTTTCATGTTAAATTGTTAAAAATATGTCAAGATAATTACAAGTGTTATCGCTTCTTTCCGCCCGCACATTGCTGGCTTCTTATCGATAAAAGTTGTGTATCAACATCAACTTGAGGGGGAATCGCATGCCTGGGTCCTACAACCTGCTCCCGGCCTTAGTCGTCAACGAAGTCGGGTTTTCCAACATTAGCGAACACTACTAAGTTTCAGACAAGTTATAAACACACACATTACTTAAACTAAAATGAATGGTCATTATTCAAAGTCAACTTATTAGGTCACTTTAAATCTTTACGACTTTATTGTGTTATAAGAGGCGGTGATTGTCAATAAAAAAAAACACGCGACCGGCTAAATTCGTGGTTTTGATCTGTTAAGCATGTTTCAGGTGCTTAAGCTAAAATCTGTCAAAAGAAATAACCATGCAAGCAAAGACGGTCGGATGCGTCGGACACGCGATACAAGAAGACATGTAGGTAACCGGAGCCGGCATTGTGCAGGCGCGCGGTGCGTGGACCCGCCCCGCGCGCCCGGCCCCTGCCCCGGCCCTGCGCTTTCACACGCCCGCGCACAGGTGTCCGGTGTCGCCCTTGACGCTGCTCCCGCGCCCAAGATCCTACTGTTTCTGGTACACTTGCATTCAATATCGAACATCTAAGGTTTCCGAGCAACCATTTAATACAAAATCATGTAATATTGCTCCAATGTGTAACAATAAATAAATAATTGCAAATGTGAAAGTTTGTGTGGATGTTTAGATGCTTGGATGTTGGACATTCAAACACGTTTGAACGGCTGAATGGATGTTTGCGGCGGAACGGCGCTGAAATACTCCATATCCTATTCTATTAGTAAATAGGATTAATTTTGTCTAAAAAACCGGGTCGGCCTCGCGCACCGAGGGTTCCGTACAAACTTGTAGGTATGGTAGAAAAAAAGAAGAAAAGAAAGGAAAACGATACACGGGTTCCATGGGCAAGAAGTCATGGCATGGCAGGCTAGTTAGTTCTTTATAATTTAATCCTGACAAAGTAAGAACTTAAAGCAATATGTATCAAATAATATGTAGCAAGAAAAAACGTATTTATTTCCATTAAAAGGTTCCTTCGCATCATGAAATCAAAACACAAAAATCTGGTGTTTTGAACGTTATTATATCACTGGGTATAATAACGTCCACTAAGAAAAAACAAAACTTAACTAACATTGAGATAAGCTAAAAAACCTTGACATTAAACTTGGCCCGGCCGCGCGAATTAATGGCTTCCATGTTTTTATTTTCCTTGAGATTTAATTTATAGGCACTGCTTGTGGCCGCGGCTTCGCTCATTACTAATGCCACAGGCTCAGCTTAGTAATGTTAGAATGTGTAAAGTGTCATATATCACCGTGTTGATACTTGCGATCCGTTCCATCGATGACGCAAGTCTAATAATGGCAGGTACTCACTAGGCGATTTTTGTCGTTCAACTTCAAAGTTGAGAGGGAATTAACTTTTGTTTGTTCAATAAAAGTTAATCAAATTTAAAACATGTTATGATCGATTGTCAATTCAATTCGTAAACCGATTTAAGTTAATCAACTAAATTCGTCTCGTGAGAACGCCGCTTAATCCGTTCCCCAATACGTAGTACGAGTAGGAACAAGTAGACAATGAAATCAGTAAATCAAACTTTTGTATTGCTAACGGGATAATAACGTTTGTTGGCTATTAATTACAGATTGTGAAATTAAAAAACCGCAATTTAAATCTCAATTGCTAAAAAATTTCGTGTTACGCACAATTAAAATATTTTGCCGTATCCATTTTATTAACCAGTGTTGAGCTAGGCAGGACAGAACCCACTGATATTTTATGTTAGATTTTAAAATAAATAAAACACTGATCAATGTTAAATGTACTTACCTACATTCTTTTAAAAATGAAGCAAAAGCGCAATCTTAATGTGTATTTTTTTTAACCTAACGTGTTTGATAAAAACAACTCATTAAATATCGGTAAAAAATAAGCCTTATTATTGGCAGTAGGTTGTAATGTAGAAGCGGCGGAGCCGCAGAGGTAAATAGGTAGAGGCGCGGTGCGCGGGCGCCGGCAGGGCATCACGCAATTAACATGCTAATGAAGCGCGATATCATCGCGGCGTCCGAGGAGACGATATTGTACCACTCCTTATGGTTCTTCTTTTCGCGTTAGACGACCTGACGCATATTACTAACTGAATGCATGTTTATATTATATCAATGAAAATGCTATAATAGAAACGACGATTCGAATTTCGTAATGGCGACGCGGTTAATTTATTGCTAATATGATTATGTATATTGAAAATAGGATTAGACAAAGATACTCTTTAAAAGTTCGAGTAGAATTCAGATAGTGTACAAGAGCGCGCCGAATTTTTATTTATCAATGACTTTTTCTAAATCCGTATATCAAAGTAGGTATATCTAGATAACAATTGGCTAACAATTAATCGTTGTTCAGAAAAAAAAAACTAATTTAATTATCTTGTTAATATTTTTGTCGTTTTATTGTCTCTACTTGTTCCATTAGACTAACATTTCCTAGAATATTTACGATTTCCTGTTAACCATATTAAAAGTTCAAAGTAGCAGGAAAGCTCATCGTGTCGGATATCTTTATTACTTAGATCGTTTTATTAAACCTCACCTCGTGGAAACGCTACATTGAGTTTCATATCTTTAATCTGGTTGTAGCCGTGGAATGCGTCATTATTACTAGGTTTACAGTGGAGGTAATATGAGTCTGGTAGCATTAAGCAAGCGGCCAGTGATACTTACGCAGCGGCGCCAGAGGACTATGAATACCTAGTATATTTTTAGCGGGACGATTGATAGGTTCGCGCCATGTGGGCCGCGGACGAAGTACGGCTTATTTATGCAAATGCTCTAACGAGATAGAGTAACGGCGGGCGCTGGGGCGCGGGGGCTCTCTTAGCCTCGCCGCGCGGTAATTAGGCCCTGCTGGCCACGCGAGCTGCCACCGACCCCGCACGCAACTACCTCGCATATTTCTGTGTCGCCTCAAGCACAAACGTTTTTGTACAGATTACCGTGTCTCCGATCCTTGGACCAACGCGCTACCGTCTGATCTGCCTTCCCGCAAAAACGACGAGTCATTGTTTAAAAATTATCATCTTAATGCACTCGTAATTACTCTCGCTCACGCGAGATAGCGTTTAATGTGCAGAGGAAGTCGATTGGACAATGACTTACCGGCGTCTAGTATTCTTTGCTTGACGGAGTGTTGCCTGCCGTGCCAAAACTGCCACGCTTTTATTTCATCTTCAGGTGATTTTTCTTCCCTAAACATCAGCATTACTACGCTCTGAAACAAACAAAGAAAATAATTTATCATAAATTCGATAACTAATTTATTTCTACCTCGGCATGACTTTACTTCATTTACTTTGGCAAAAAGTAAACAAAAAATGTTGAACTAGATACAGTACTTATACAGCATAAATTGGTGCAGAGGGTAGTCATTAGACACACCTGATGCCAAGAAGCTATGCTTGTGCGTAATTTATTGCAAAGTTTAATGGCGAAAGTGGCCACCGCCTGCGCAGCGCCTAGAGCAATTCGCGAATACGCAAAATGCGATTACCGACGCGCATTCCTCAGCTATTACACTAAACGAGAGCGATTACGTTGTTGCGACGGGCATCTTAATTTCATACGCATTTAAATCTCCCTTGAAAAAGGCACGTGAAACCTTTCGACCGTTTCCGTTCAGGTGAAAAAGTGAAATATGCTGTTAAGAGATTTCTACAGACGAGTTAGAAAATAAAGTGAAAAAGAAGTGGCTTGCGCGAGGCGTGGTGCCTGGCCCAGCCTTATAGGGCTAACGATGAGAAAGCACCTCCGATCGTCGCCTCTGATTGATGGATCGGTGCGACTACGACGCTGGCCAATGGCTTAGCCGCGCCCTTTTTTGTCTGACTGTACAGAGGCAGCATGACTCTACCGTGAAAATGCAATTGATTTAAACAACACTAACCCTAACACATTAGTTATATAGCAAACTTACACTTACAAATTAAGAAAAAACTGTTAAAAAATAAAAATGTATAAGTACCTTAATAGGTATACAATTTTTTTACGGATTTATATAGATAAATCCGAATAATAATAAATCAGAGAAACCTATAGAGGTAGATCAAATTCTGATATGATAAACATGCTAAAAGTTCTTCAGGACTCTTTTCTGTTTATTGGAAGGTTTCAGAAGCCAGCTTGATACCTTCTTGTTAAACTACATGTGTCCGTGAGCACTTAGAATAACATTCGGGTTTCGGGTAAAATCGGACATAATCGTGTAATAGAAAATGATGGATTTAATTGCAGTAATACCCTTATAATCTGTGGTTGCAGTCCCACACCCAAAGAGTGCAGTCGTCTTTTTGGCCTTGAACTATATAGAGTAGTTAATACCACCATAACTATTACAGCTCTATATATTTTCTGCCAGAAGTAGTAAATGAAGGTTTGACATTTTGTTCTCAAATAGGGATGACTAAACGAAACCAAATACATATTATATTTTTTCCGGTAGTGTTTAATATACAACTACCGAAAATCACACTTTCAAGCTTATTATATTTATAATATCTTTTAAATTAATTATACAAAAATAAATATTTCATCCTCGTTATCACGTGACCGCAAACAGCGCGTGACGTCACGTTCCTCTAAACAAGACACATTTTGACATTTGCCAAGAAACAAGATTTGCGTGAGCCCTCAGAGTACTTTAGTAGGTATATATACCTACTAGCGTTTATAGGATCGTGACGTCATAGCGACGCCATGACAGAAGTTAGCGTTTTAGCGGGAAGTTTTAAAATGAAATTTATTTTGAGGCATTTTAAATTAGTTACTAGATAAATTTTGTTTAATATTTTTTTAGATATATTTCATGTATATCTAGATTTTTAGATATAAAATAAAAATACAAAAAAAAATCGTCTACACCCATTATTACTTCCGGACTAATTTCAAATTCTGATTCTATTTTATTTAGATTATGACAAAAAGTCAAATCGCAATATAGTTATCAACGAAATATGAAGCATAATGCCATTAAATTAAGGTTTATTTTACATTGATGCCTTTTGTCTCCTTAACTTTTTGCGGTAAGTTTAAAAAGTTTTTGATTTAATAAGAAAGCAGAACAATCACCTTCGCGTGTTACCACCGATACCCGAAGCGTCTTTCTAAAACCCGAATGTTATTTTAAGTGCTCACGGCCTGTTTAACATAGTTAACTAGTGTAGACATTTTGTAGTATATTTTAACTAATTCAGCACTAAGTATTTTGTTTGAAAGCAATACTGTTTTAGTACTTGTTTTAATACTTCCTCTATCACTCGGAGAACTAACATCCGTATCTATAAACAAGAAGAAAAGTAATTACTTGAGTAAAAGTAATGTCAAAAGTCATATAAAAATCGTTACTTAAGTCTCAAGTAATTACTTTTCTTGTTTGTAGATCTATACGGGTTAGTAAAATACTTGTCTTACAGGTAATTCGTCGGCTTCGTGATAAGTCATTCGAAACTATACCCTACCATTTTTGCAAGCTTTTGTTACCTTGCAATGTTCGCATGTCTACAGAGTGTTACAAAAATACCCGTAAAGCAGGAAGGGGGTTAAATGGTCCCTTGTAAAGAGTCCATTGACAATGTATAAAAACCTTACCATGACTTTATGAGATGACAGCTTACTAGGGTCGCATTATTCTTGGCTTTGATTTTTTACGGGTTATTTTGTAACACGTTGTATATGTAGGTATATACTTAAGTAAGTTGTCCGTTTCAAAATTTGCAAACCATTTTTCAACAACTTGTTGGTATCCGATAGATCTGAAATTTAGAATACATACGTATGTAAACTCGATGGCCATGCAATATTATCGTGTCACAGAGCTGATCTGAGGTGGCAACAGGATCTCTGCTGTACTTAACGTAAACCCACCGAATTAGGACTCGTCAAGCTAGCTCCACACGGCGTTGTACGGCGCGTTTTTCCCATAATAATATTATCGAACAGTAACCGAATACGGTAAGATTTGTATGGAAAAACCGTGCAGTGCAATGTCACGTGAGCGGGGGGTAAGTCTGGTTTTGCGGAGCCTCTCGTTTCGCCAAAATATGTTTGGTCGAATGTATCATTTCCCAAAAAGCTATTTGTATTATTTTTATTTTATTTTCAGGATACCAAAAAAGCTATTTAGATCGGTTAGGTTGGGTTAGCGTAGTGAGCGCCATAAAATGCTATTTTTTGCGGCGGGAAATACCTTTTTGGCAAATGAAAATTTGGGAAATGATACATTTGACCAAACATATCTTCTCCCAACGGCAGACACCCCTGGTTTTAATAAACAGATGATGACTGTGTCAAAAAAGTGTTTTTTTTTTTAATGATTACAGCATATTTTTGAATAAGTATGTGTCTCTATTTGCGCGTTCTAAGTTTAGTGCTATGTGTTCCTCTTGAGTGATAAATAATGTACCTAATAAAAAAGATGTCAGTTATATCTATAATCTATAAAAACGTTAAGTGGGATATAAAAACTGTAAATCAATGAATTTACGAGTAAGGTATGTCAGCGAATAGCGTGTATCTATATAAGCGGGACACAGGCTTTCTCCGCAGATCGGCCGGTGCATAAACTCTGTGCTGGGCTCCGCGCATACTAATGGATAGCCCATGTATGAAATCGTAACGGACACCTCTAGCCGTCACTGTTCATAAATAAGTTTTACCGCTTTATAAGAATCTCCGAAATTCCGAAATCTATAATATAAACGGAAAATAAGCACAACTTCGTTAACAGTATTCAAAATGCAGATAAATGCTATTGAGTGATACGGTTGATGTTTTTTTATAGTTGGCTGTATTTCTTCATCGTTTATTTGTATTTTGCGCAACTTTGGTTTATTATATTGGAGCTAATGGTTAATAAACAATTGTACTAATTTAAAGACCAGCATTAGTTTACGTAATTTAGTGCCTATTTTGAAATTGCAATTGATACGGAACAATGTTGCTGCTATTGTTGCTCGCGCCTGACAAAGACACATTAAGGTACGCAGGTAATTACTGGGTAACTGTCTTAAATATTCCAATTACGCAATTTATCAAAGACAAGTTTTACTTCGATAATATTGATTACAAGTTTGATTCAAGTGCTTTTGAAATTATTAACTATCCTTAATTGTTTGTCATTTACATACCTATCCTCTTTTTGTGACAAAATACAAAAGGAATTTGTATTATAAACTAGCTTTCCGCCCGCGACTTCATCTGCAGAGTGTCAGTCATTTCGTTATCAAGTAGGTAGGTACAAATAATGTTTTCATTACGTATCATAAAGGGATAGACTTTCCAAAAATATAGTAATGTATCCTAACATTTGTTCGCTTTTTAGTGTTTGTTCAATTATTATGTGATTATGTATTACATGCAGCACATTACACTACATGAATGCCATTAATGCTTATTGCCAATTCTTCATCACTCTTGGCAAAATGGGGATAACCAATATGCAGGGACATTAATCGTTGAAGAGATCTCCTGGTACTTGGCGAAACTTCCATTCCTCCACATTCATTATGATGGGTAAAAGTAGCGTGTTGTGAAATACTTATTATTAAGGAGTTCCGATGGTCATGTCTGGTCATTAATTTCACTTTACTACGTTTGAAAATCGCTGTATGTGTCCTTTAAATTTTTGAAGGGTTCCGTCAATTTCCCTGGAATTCCATTATCAGATACTCAAAGATTTTCCAAAAACGCCAAACTTGTATTTTATATTTAGTAGTCTAGAAACCAATTTTCACTTGGTTGTCCGTCTGTCTGTCTGTGTGTCTGTCTGTGTGTCTGTCAAGACCCTTTTTCTCAGGAACGCGTGGAGGTATCAAGTTGAAATTAATATCAAATACTTAAATCTGCAATCCCTTGAATCAGTGAAAAAACATCGAAGTCAACACAATCAAAACATACGGCCGGCCGTTTATGCGGCATATTCAAGGGAATTTCTAGGGAATCAAAACCTATTATAGGGTACTTTCCGTTGACTTAGAATCATAAAATTTAGCATAATGTCTCAAAGCACAAGTAAAGGACAAAATCCGAAAACCGTTAATTTGTCGTTACATCACATAAAAGACAAAGTCCAGTATAAACTGAAACGCATTAAGTATGCACACTCATTCTTATTGAGTGTCAGCTTATACTGGGCGTTAGCTTAAAAGCGAATGACGGGTTGCCGCGTTTTTCAAAACTCGAAAAATAATTTTTCGTACATTAAGTCCAAACTTTGAAGGAACTTATGAATGTCGAAATGTGTATTCTGCCTGTCCTAACCTACGGTGCCCAAACATGGTCACTCACTGAGAGCCAGAAGTCCAAATTGAAGGTTTGCCAGCGAGCCACGGAGCGTAGCATTTTAGGTGTTAAAAGGACAGACCGTATCCGGAACACCACACTCCGCTCCAAAACACGACGCATAACCGATGTCCGCGAAAAAACCGTCAGGCTCAAATGGGATTGGGCCGGTCATGTAGCTACACTAGGGTGCCGCAACCCGCATCAAACCCAATCGAAAAAAAAGAAAAATCATAGGTTCGTTTTTTAAGTAATATTTAGAAGCGAATGGCGGGTTGTCGCGGCTATTTTGCAAAATTAAGAACCAGCATCATTAAATCCTTCGACTAGATCACTCGTTGCTTTAAGCGTAGGCGCAACCTACCTACACAAGACATGTCGTTAATTGGATTTTTAATCCAAATTGACATTTGGTTTGTACGCGGATATTCGTTGTCACAAATACTAAGTGCAGTCGATTGCAAGCCTGTTTGTTGATTATTGAATGAAGTTATTGTTTTGAGCTAAGCTCAGTAGGTTACTCAATAAAATTGTCTAACACTAACAAGCGAAAAGCTCGTCTAGTCTTGCAAGCTATTGCCACTCTTTTCTTGTGATACCTACTAGCTAAATATACCTAGGTATGTTTAGCTAGTAAAGTCTTGTATATCTTTTGATTCACCTGTCTTCTTCATCTTGTTATTAGCCAAGTGCGGATTCGCACTGCATCCTATCTGTACCCGAGATGAATACGGTTCAAAGTAGCCGAGGTACTATTTGTTTGAGTGGTTGACCATTGTTCCGCGAATTGGGACTGTCATCGCCATACAAAATTGTCAGATCTTATTTTAAGGGTTTTGTACGCAAAGGGAAAAAAATAAACTTAACTCAATGTTTCTAAGTGATCACCCATCCTGTTTTGGTCTGCTCTTATGGTTGCTTAACCTTGCTGGTTGGATAATTTTATAAAATCATGTAATTGCTGTAGGTATTTATCGTATTCTTTATCAATTCATTAACGTTTATACTGAGCGATGGTACGGAACCCTCGGTGCGCGAGTTTGACTTGCACTAAACCGTTTTCTTTTACATTTTCGAATCGCAGTGTTGTCAATTTCTTATTAGTAAAAAAAAGAAATTGAAATACTTATAAATATATACTTATAAGGTACCTACCTACTTGCGAAATATGTAGTCGTTGAATTGCCTGTTTTACATACATTCTCGGCAATTCCTTAATTTATGGAACAGTAAGTATTTAGGGAGATGATTGATGATTAATTTAAGAATTGTACTAGTTTAGTGAAATGCTGATTGACCGTTTAAAATTAAAAACTATTTCGCAGGTTTAAAAAAAGGAAAACTGTAAAACGTTGGTTGTTTTTATTGTGCCTTGTCGAGCGTGTGCATTTCGTAATTAACCGAAGCCAAATTGAGCTTATTAACTTTTTAGTAGCGTGTCGTTCGGTCGCCGGCGCACGTTTCATAAGAGTACAGTTTCGGCCGCTCGGACTAGTTAGCTTCAACTTTTCGGACCGTCAATTAATTAATCGAGTGTATCGACATTCGACCCGATTTCAGGAGCTCGGTTGACAATCTGTGTTATCTGATTAAGCACGCTTTCTCTCGCATGCGTCCGCGCGGCTAGAGCGACGCGGACCGCTCCGCCCGTGTGTAGCCGCTCGCCTTCTGACAGCCACTCTACTTTAATTTCATCACTCCATTTGAATAAAACAAGCATTTGCATATATTTCAGGCATGGCATTGCGTAAGTTAAGAGCAGTGACGATAGGTATCTTTTTGTTCACGCGTGACAGCGAATGAGCGATCATCGATCTCTCTTGCGATTTTAAATTGTCTTTTTCACACGAGAACTATTTTACAATGCTTTAAGTCTCAAGTGTTAGGCCAATTGTTTGTAAACATACTTATTGCTATAAGTAATCATTTTCTATGTTTAACTATTTATCAGTGTAACAAAATGTCTCAAATTAATCATACGTTAAACATATTAATTATGATGAACATTAAGTAAAATAGATCGTGTGGTCATTTAGGTTGCATTGTGCTTGTAATGAATTCGAGATAAATTGACTAATCAGACGACCCCAGGCCTGCGCATGTAGTCACTTTATACCTTTATCAAAGCTCATTTCTCGCCGTCGTCGCAGCATACGAGGAGTATGGGTTGCCACTCAATTATAAGTAATACTTCGTTGTCGTATTCGTTTATGGAAGAGGTGATTTAATGCAGCTGTAATGTGTCAACAAAACAATTACCGTTTCTGATGTTATCTCTTAGTGTTACGCTTTTATATGTCTTCGGAGAAGTGGTGCGTGACGTGAGGCATAGCGTAACGGTTGGGCATATGATCGCATCATCTATTCGTAAGTGACCAACGCATGCGATGGTTACGTGGCGCTGCGCAGCCGGCGCGCCGTCACGGCGTCGCGTCGTCGTCGTGTCGTGCCCGGCGCGCCGCCGGAGAGCTCCCTCGTTAGCCGCAGGGCGCGGCGCACATCCATCACGCCCTATCTACTTTATGACAATTATTTATGTTCTCTGCATAGCAAAACTATTTCGCTTACCGTTGAGCTTTATCGATAGCGCAAAAGTAATGTCCTGCCGTCGAGATACTCTATATCTGATACGGTTACGTCTGTTTGTTAAGTGCGCTAGTTGTTTTAACGCCTAGGTTATTTGCTGCAAATGTTCTCTGCAGTGAATGTCGGTTTCGACATAAATTCTGAGCGGAACTGTGGGTGTAACTGCGGCGCGGTTGCCAGCGATCTACGTGCTGCTATTTATTACACCTCTACTGAAATATATCAATGCCCATTTTATATTAAAAACAATCCCAAAGCTCATTCTGAAATTATAAATTATTTTTTAACTTTTTTGTTTACATCAGTTTTAAATTTAAACGAATTGCATTGAATCTCTACATGTTAGAAATAAAATGTTCATCAAGTTCTGAGCGCCTTAAAGTACGGACTATGGACGTGCCTTCGAAGAAGTGTATTAATTAAGTAATTAAAGGGTGCGTGCATGATATAATGTGACCTGCTGATGTGCAGTGGAAATGACGGGGCAGGGAGCAGCCCGGGGCGGCGCGGGAGATCGCTGGAGATGTGCAGCTTCCGCTCGCGGACAAATTGCCGAGTGCGCCGCCTCCGAGAACACGGTGCAACTAATCAAACACGAACATTTTCAATAATTCTCTATTTTTTTTATTTCTAAAAAAGCTTCCCGAGATATATTATCCTATGCAAAATGCAATAAACCAAGCAATGTATTTGATCTGTTTGCGTTACACCAGTGGTCGCTAAATCTCGATTAAATCGGAGCAATTGCCCCGATCCGTCCAGCGTCGGATTAACATCCAAAGTCGCGTCGTAACACTAATCTGCTTAAATGTCGAAAGGAAATGTCAGATTGTAAAGTGCAGGCTCTGGACGAGCGTGATGCGGCTTAAGAGCCGGCCCTCCCGCTCAGAGCGCGGCTCTCTGTCACGCGTTTACAATCACCACCCTAGCTGCCCGTCAGTGCTTATTCATCATAATAGAAACATAAATAACAACAAATCTTATTGCGTAGACTCATGTTTTATGCACTTCGATTAGAAGCTACTTCTATTACATACATGTATTCATAAGACGTAACATAATGTTTTTTGTTTTGATGTTTTCACAGATTAAGAATTGATTATTACGTCAATTAGTTGTTAACGAAACTCTAATCCATTGTTTAAACCGCAAATCATGTAATGATTGCACAATTGGCTCTTTGAGCTAGCACTGCGTTTGAGTGTCTGTCGGTGGCGCGCGATGCTATCACGGACTGACGCTAAATACGCGCCCGCCGCGGCGGTATCGGCTCGGCAATGACGGACTTCGCGTTACGTAACGTCATTTGCGTCCAACTTTGCTGTCATCCTAAGTCGAGGAATTAAGGTTAAGACGAGTGAAAGTTGATCTATAAAAACAAATATAATTACGATTCTATCGAAAAGACGCAATGTGATTGATAATGCAAAAATACCTTGCTGGATGACTAGCGCTTACGAGCAGTTATGCTATTTCAGCGGTTACGTGATGTATTATAGAGTGGTACGTAATATTTCGAAAGCATAATAACTATCGTGTGTTATGTGAACCTGAAACCGAACGTGGAAAGTTCACGCTCGGCCGAGCACGACTCGTAGAGCGACGCGGGCGCTACGAGTCCGCCGCGGCTGCGCGGGCTCCGCGGCTACGGCTGCTCACCCGCCATCCTTCATCTGCGTATCACTCCTACCAATCTCCGAGTTAAGCGTGTCTGTACCACAAATAATTTACCTGATGCAGATATTAGGTTTGCGAAAACTTTTTAGGCGTATCAAAATTATAAGTTGCGTGCACTCTTTTTTTTTTGAGGTTTGATGACGGCGTGGAATAATATTTTTTCATGAAATAAGTCACAGGTACCCACGATGTATTAACGAGTTATGTCCTCTACCGACGAGGCTAATGGGTTTTTTCGAGCAGCGAATTATGTGAACTTTTATTAAGTAAGAAAACGAGCCATGAATGTGATGACATTAAGAGAAACATAAATTACTTTTTGAAATAAGGAAACACGTGGAGGTATTCGTGTTAAGCTTGAGAGATAAAGAAATGCCGAAAGGTGTATACGCCACCTCCATTAGTTAACTTTTATTTCGCTCTCCCGTTTTTATAATCATTATCATCAACTTCGAACTTGATAGAATTAAAAAAAAACAACTTCTGAATATTACAGTTTAAAATGTTATTGATTGCATATTTATATAAAATATAATGAAATAACGTGGCATAATTTTATAATTAAACATATCTAATGCCATACATCTATTCAAAGTGGGTTCCAACCTAATTTATAAAATGCCGTTGCTCATGTTCTCTGTTGTATAATTTCGCAATTTATAATCATTAGCGTGTCTGTCTCCGCGCGACGCGGCCGCGCGGGCGCAGGGTGCTAGGGGTGCACTTAATTGAGTCATCTCGACGCGTGATTGATTGCACACCGATCATTGGCAACAACTACAAAAAAAACGAGAATGCAAATTCAATGTCATATTTTTTACTTCGCATAAACGTAACTATTTCTTGTGAAATCGTGTACAAAAATTGCATTATACCCGGCTGCCCCCTATGAGAAACATTCAGTCTGTCTCCGATGACAGCCCTTCACTTGTCCGCGGCCGAAAGGTGCGCAGGGCCGCGTGCTCTGAATACGACCGTTATATTATAATCCCTCATCGAGCGTAACTTGCGCGGTGTAAAAGGTATCATTAACGATTGCCTTAAAAAGGCAAACCGGGCCAATCATTAAAATCGTAAAATATTACAAAGAGAAAAGTTCTTGTAAATAAAACAAAAAGCGACGTGTGTCGTTACGCGAGTTTCCGTTCCTACGAAAGTGAACACTATGATGCCAGTTAGCGATAAAAAAGTAATGTAAAAAGTGCTCTGAATGAGTGGGCGCGCATTAGCTAGCGCTGTTTAATCGGGCCAGTAAGTACCAGCCGGTAAACGGAAGTTTTACTCTGTGACAGGACGACCTTGCTTGAGTCCTCTGTCTCCTTCACAAATATAATAATGTTAGAGTAGAATAATGTAGAATCATTTTAATAGTAAAAGTAGTAGTGTAGAGTTGGCTTAAGGTTGTATAGAGATATAGAGATTCCTATTAATTACCAGTTATTTCTTAGATTTGATTGCATTAAAGTATTTACTTAGAGTTAGTTAGAAGGTTTTTCGATTTTAGCCTATTTTTGTGAGATTAGAAAATAAAAAAGAAATAGTACAAGAAAATATTTTTTAGAATAGTAGTAGTAGTAGAATTCTAATCGAAGGGATGGTCCAGGCTGGAGCTGAACAAGAAATAGTCTGAAAATGTTGTTTCATATTTTTGTGTACAAAAGTTTTCTAAGCTTCGTTACAAAGTGATAGTGAACCATGAATATTGATTACGGACAAGTGATTTTTAGATAGCCCTCTCCTTGTCTATTTTCAAGTGTAAGAAAGGGTAAGGGCTAAATTTATTTGACAGATATGCTTTACTTGACGATTGTGAAACAGGCGGTAACTCTATATACCTACAGGGTGGCTCATTTAGATCGGTCAGTATGGGCAAGTCTGTAACTATAAGACATAGAAAGATGTGTTCTTAGGAACCAGTTATCGATTTTAGTGACAAGAAAAACTGCATACATAGATTAAAAAAAAAACTTGTACTCAGTTCGGGAATCAAACCCGGTCGTATTGAAAAATAAAAATTACATTTACTTCTATTAATCGATTGTGTAGGTCATAAGCAGTAAATGTTACCATTAAACACGATATCTAAAATGAATAAAATGCATTGTATTTCATTGTATTTAAGTAGATGTTCGAAATAACAACCATTTTTTTTCAATGTAATATTCAACTCGTTCAGGTGCGTAAAACTGTCTCTATGATTGCATGTAGCTCTTCACTTGTGTCGCAGCTTGTTTTTTGCATTGAAAAAAAAAAGTCGTCATTTCGATCATCACTTAATTAAATTAAAGGATATGAAATACAATGTTTTTTTTTTCATTCAAATGAGGGGACTTAGAAATTCAATTACTCAAGTAATGATGTAGAAGTCCTCCCTAGAGGATCACTGGCCATTCCTAGGATTAGTTGTTCTGTCAAGCTGCATAATGTACTCCAGAAACAAAGCTTTAGTTTTAGGTCACCATATCAGGCCTCGTGTGGCTTCAACTCCTACCTGCTATTACCGAAATCAACTATTTTTTTCGTCAATATATTGTCGTTCTATTAAAATGTACCTACCCATAGAATACTTTTTCGACTTGGAAGATTATTTACTTTTTGTCTCCAGGCTCTGAAGAATAAGTTGTGATTAATGAAACAGTTTAGCATAAGCATCAAGTTTACCGTGGGGTTACTTGCAACTTGCAACCCTTCAACTCGGAATAACAATGGCAAGAACTGTTCTACTCGCAAGGTGATTAATTGCCGTCGTGCACTTTGATGGATTAGTCTTCTTTCAAGTCTTTTTGTCATTACATATTTTTACAAAAGGAATATTTGCTCTGTTAGCGCCTTAAATAGGGCAACTTTTTAAAAATCGATCTGTTATTTTAAATTTTAATGCACGATTTCTTGTAGCGTGCGAACATTTCGAGAGTGGATGTGAATGTAGTGTTGTTTACTGGGACAGTGCAACGGTGTTTAATCTGGTGCAAGATCTGGTCTCGCGGCAGCGGCGCGGTGCTGTCGCGCAAAGCTCCGCGTGGCGAGCTGCCGTAATCGCCGTCCCGCCACGCAAACTCACCCAAACTCTTCACTGAAATTTCTTAAATGACCTAACAACTTTTCAACACGCGAATTAGATTGCGTGTAAATTTTAAATTGTCAGTCACGGTTTATAGCATATAATTGCCTTTGTTGGTTTAGCGATTATTTTTAAAAGCATGAAAACGTTCTTCGTTTCTGTTTATCTTTTTAACAGTCTTTGGAATAATAATTAGTTAGAACTAAAATGACAAAAATAGCATATTAACTTTAAATATTATGTCAGAACAGTCAATGTTTCGTTATAATATAAGACCATGATCTCGCGCAGTTAAGAGATACTTAGATAAACAAAAGAAACGAAAGCTCCAGGAGCTACAACCGCTTTAAGAATGTAACTTTTTTCATTCCGTAACAAAACAGAATGCTCGTTAAGGAAACACGATGTTTGCCGCATTGAAATTATTTTATCATATACAGCAAGGTTATTGTTTAAGGGGAGCGATATTATCCGCGAGCTCCCGGGGCGGTCATTGTGTTCCTATATGGCGAATGTCAAAAGCGTCGTCTTAATTATCGGCCGCCGCGCCCAATACAATGCGGACTCGATCGCGCCGAGATAAGCCTCCGTACCTATCCGAGTCCGTATTAAATGCGATATTCCGCTCGCCGCGCACACCGGCCCACTTACTGCCTTAATAATAACTTCAAACGTATGTCGCATTGTATCTCTGATTATTCCGATCTAACCCTATTCAATACAGATAAACGAGTTTGAACATGGAACCTACAAGAAAAACGAAAGAAAACCTAACAACTGAATAGCGAATGCATTTCATAAGCGCAGCCATAGCTACCTATACTAGCTACCATAGGTACAATGAGTTCAGCGGACAGCTTCGGCGACCATTCTAATGTGAACCTATCATTATCCACTGCCAGTAATAGCCGTAATAGGTACAACTCAAAACAAGACTACGCTTACTCCGATAATCTAAACAAAAACCAGATTGTTTATAGTTGATTTTCAGGTTTTTCAAGAAAGCAAAACTAAACTAATGCAATTTCATTGTTTCAAAGCTCTCGTGTTGGACTCTATTAAATTATATCATTTCCTGAGAAGTGTTGGGATAATAATGCAAGGGGATTTCCGATTTCCACGGTAAATACGCGTGGGTTTATCTTTTGTCTATTGAACATTGATAATTATTGTCTCATGAGATAATGGACGACTTGAGTCACGCAATACTTTTCCACTTTTGTGATTGTGTCGAGATATGTATCTAACTTAATGGAGAACAAATATACAACATGTGGTATGAGATATCAAGACGTGCTGCTAAAAATATCTACAAAGTATTGGTTTGCAGGTTGGGTTGTGCGTGTGTAATTTTGCGGTTAGTAAGCGAAGGCAGCGAAGGTTCGGGCGACGGGAGCGCGGGGCGAATCTGACACGAGATGCGTGCGCACATGCGGCTGCCGTTTCCTGCGCGGGAGTCAAGTAAGCCTACGTAACAAATCTAACAAACAAAACTCGGTAAAACCTTTACCGTCCTACCTTTTTCTAATCGATGTAGAACAATAATGGAATCTCGTCAGAGAAATGCTACTTAATGGATCAAATCTTATATTTGACCGGGCGAGCGCGGAACGCGAGCAAACGTCTCTGTTTCAGCTTGGGCAAAAATGCTTTCGTATGTCCGGCGGATTTCCGGCTGTTCTCCTCTACAGGTCGCATTTCTCAACAGATTCTCGTAGAACTTTGTAAGCAGGTTCGATAATTATATGGATTTTTTAAAGATTCAGTGTATCGATTTTTTCAAAATGGCGGAGATACGGGGGTTTTTGCGATTACAGACTTATTTGCGGTGTTGGTAAACTGACCGTGACCTATGCGGATGTATGGAGATAACAGTTTTCTAACGACAAAGTTAAGTTTGTCGCGAGGTCTACAGCTCACAGAGTCACTAGTTATTCCAGTTTTTAAATATTATCTATTACACATCCAGATGATTTATTTGTTCTTTACGAGTCTCATAACGAGTGCAAATGATGGATTCCCCTCTGGCAGCATGGCGAGTGGCGACGCAGCGTAGGCGCGCGGCGTGGGCCACCCCATAAAATTAACGCGCTGCACCCATCTCGTCAGCACCGGGTGAACATCGATTACGTTTCAGCACAGGACCGATCACTTTGCACGTTTTATGATAGCGCGGCAAAATTATAAATTAAGATGTTCGGCGAGAGGCGGCGCGGTCGTGCTTAGCGATTGCCTATGCCTCTTAAAGTGCGCCGGCGCAGCTTTCTAAGGTCCGCGAGCAAACATCCGGCCGGCTGGGCTTACCGTTAACGCCGATAGCTTCGATTGAGTTTAATAATAAAAAATCATCGAGCTGCAGCCTAGTCGACCTTAACTATACAGTCATGTTTATTCATATGATATATTTCAAGCACCTATCTACCAGTCAGCTAGATTCAGCTCGCTTGCAGCGCACAAAAAGATTAATTTATGTAATTTATGTAAAATGTTTCGATCACTGTGGGTAAAGTGTAAGAATAATGTGACTGTCCGTTGAATAATCATCGAGCAAAATATGTCCCTGCAATTAACTTGTCTTCACAAAGAAAGCAACGAGGCAGCTGTCGTTTCATATAAAATCTTCGGAGAAGTGTCGCTCATAACGTCATAACTTTATATCATCGCCGAGTTGAGTTAAACGGTAGCGTTCTGTACGGTCAGCTGCCTCTATAAACAGTTTTATCATAAGGGTAATAATAGCGGCTTACCTTGACCATTTGGTTTTTGAGGGGTTTGTCAGGGTCGTGTATGTACTCTAGCGTGATGCCGTAGAACTGGCCCTTGTTGATGTAGGTGATGCGGTCGTCCTCGCGCCGCTGCGAGCTGCTGCTCGCCGTCTCCAGGTGGTACTTGAACCCGTACGGCGAGAACCTGCAACAGCCGCGCCGTTACTACCCTGCCACCGTTTAGATCCACACGGATAACGACGTAACGACGCCGTAAGTAGTAACACTCGCATAAGTAAAAACAATTACGACCTCCCAGCCTGGTCCATGCAACATTTAGAAAAAGTGCGATTTCTTCTCCGAGATGCTTATCAACAACTATACGTTCTCGACAATAATTTCCATGAAGTGAGCAATAAAAGTGCGCAAAAAGTGGAAATCTTAATTGCGCCGCCAGTAAAGCTGTCGGCCGCGTCGTTACATAAAGGCGCACAGATCCAGTTCGTAGTACGCAATGAAAAACGGATTTCTCGCGGTTTCCTGAGCTCGGGATCTACGGAAGGAAAACCCCGCTAATCGGTGATTTAGCTCAGACGCGATCGCGTGTCACAGCTCGTTAGCGGGCGACACCGGCGCGAGCGGCGTCGCGCCGGCCGCTGGCGCACGCGCCGCGCGTTGTCGCCGCCCGATCTACGCCCACGACGCCAAGGTGTCACGCTGAATGACACTAGGAAACGTCATTATCAGTCTACTTTATTACCGCTCTCGCAAACAATGCAACGAGATAAACGCAATAAATAATTATGAAAGATTTAATCCGGCATGTTAGCCCGCCAGTTTGCATCGATTCCGTTCTGAGCTGCGGTTGCACCATTAAAGCTTATTGGAAACAATTTGGTAAACAGGCCCGCTGATGTTTGCGATTTAAACCGAGCCGGGCAGATAAAGGCCGTGTAATGCAAACGCGGCCCGACAGTGACGGATCGGCCGGCGCGCGCCTATCTGATGCTCTCTAAGTGATTCCGAGCGCAATTTCCATTTGTGACGTTGCTCTCTATTGTCATTTGGACTATCCTTATCCTTTAAGAACATTCTTCAAGACTTGCTATTACAGCGATTTAAAGGAGAGAATGAAATGAGGCAAGAAACTCGAAAATGTAAGATGGCAAAAACAATTTTTACGAACATACATAACGGAAATTACATAAAATAAAATAAAATAATTGAAACTACATAAAGTATAAGTAAGTAAGTAAGTATATATATTTTTCGCAATTGGAATAACCACCGAGTTATGGTTTTTCGGTATACTGCTTTCGTTATCGAGTGTAATAAATAACACATTGTTTTCCAATGAGCTTCATTACAAATTTTAGCGACGCAACAGCCGAAAAAAGACACTTCCTGCGTGAAGACGAGGACCGTTCATGAATAAATCAATCGACGAGGCGCGGAAATTGATGAGTGCACAAAAAGCTTCAGAACTTTGCGGCAACAAAGTGCTCACAATAAAAACGCATGCCGCGACAAGCGGCCGGGGCGTCCCGCGGAGGCCGAGCGGTCCCGCCAAATTAGATGCGGGCGCAGGCGCAGCCACAGCGCCACGCCGCGCTAGAAGCGCTCGCATGCCTACCACCACGGCCGTGCGACACGCGGCGAACAAAGCTTTCACCCCCAATAATGAAAATAATTAAACAGTCCCATAACAGCTCTCGTAAAACCAGCACAACCTCCCAAACGCCGTTATTCGCTAAGAACTGATGGCGTTCACCGCGCAAAGATATCGTCTCATCATTCGTTGATGGAAATTGAAGTACCTACCATTGTGTGCGCGAGACGAATGCTTTGACTGATACAATACAATGCCTCGAATGGCTGCGTATCTCGGCTTTTGTTGAGTTGAATTTTATATTGTTTGTTTTATTCCAACTACATCAGTATTGTTTAAAGTTACCTGACGAATGCTGTGGCAACTTCGGCTCATTATACGGTTTGTGAAATATGTATGATTTTGTAAATTTTTATTATAAGGATGAAAACTTTGAAAAGGAATACTACTCGTATTGAGAGCGTAGAAATGGTACAGCAGAGGTATTTTATGGAAAGGATGCCGGCTGAGGTCGCTCTTGGCTCAGCTATTACGGTTGCTAGAAAATTAAAAGATGCTATCTGATAATGCTAGGGTTGCGCACGCGTGATAGCACGTCGGCGCGGGCGCAGCAGCGGGCAGCGGATAATGAGAACGCTTAGCTGCGTAATGGCAGCGCCCTGATTGCCGGGTGCACCGCGCACCCGACACACGCACCGTCACAATGTTGATGCACCACCTTTATTAACCATTCACCTACCACTTGCCAATCACACATACACAGAAAGAACGGAAATCGAACGGTTTCTTTAACTATTTCATATACTCGTATTGAAATTCAATTTAATAAAAGAAATAGCTGACAGTCCTACTCATCCTGACTACGATAAATAACGGTGTATTGCTGACGAACATAACTTTAGATTCGGTGATAAGTATACGGTAAACAATAAAAAAAATCTTGCATAAACAGAAGAAAAATTTCACCTCTTCACATCCACCAAATGTTACAATTTTGACTTTTATTTTAAAATCTGAATCAAATGTTTAAAAGTAATGCAGTAGAAAAAAAAGTGTATATATAAATATTTTTATTAAATAACGACCCGCCGTCGCGTCGCGTGTTCGCCGCTCCCGCGGTTCGCGTAATATCGCACTTCTTGCTTCGCTAATGAACTCGTGAATTAAAATGCGGAAATGTTATCATTACGATGAACAGGCAGTCTTCAAAGTTCACTAATGACTTTTCTGAAATCAACATTAAAATGTATAAGTAGAATAACGGGATCCAAAATTTTAAGATCCCATTCCGTGATACGGGAAAAGAATGTAAATACCATTTCGAGTGATAATCACTTGCGCACACATTACTTGATTAAGTCACTGGCTTTTAAGAACTCATTTCTGTGTTGAGTATGAGAGTAAATAAAATGTCTATTGGAGGTATTAGTTGGAGTATTAGAGGCGAGCGCAGCGAGGTAACCGGCCGGTAAGTAAAAGGCCAAACATTGGAGGGCGTCGGAATAACTCGGCAATACGGCCGAGGGCTGATAATCGACCGGGAACGAGCGGCGTATCGGTATCGAGGTAATTTAAGACGTTTCGAGCGACCGCGTTATTTGGGCCAAATGCAGGTAAGTAATTATTATCCAGATAATAATGCTAATGCACTTATCGTGTCGACGAGCGCTTCCGCTGGAGTCGTCGCCCGCGCACGACGATTTGTTCCACAGTACCGATTTGTGTAAAATGTGAGCTCATAAATACTTACTTACTCAGTTACACAGCGTACAATGTAATAATAGTAACAAGTGAGTCGAAACAGCGGCTTACTCTCGTGTTATCGTGAGACGTGTTACGACACGACATGTATTGGACTCGTTAGGATTTATTTATCAGAAGCATCGACTATAATATGTTATTAAACCGTTTTTTTATCTCATTTTATAATTTCTAACGAACGTCTTTATTTGGGTAGAAATTCTAAAATCAACAGTAGTTACCTAAGGCAAATACTTACATTTCCTAGTCTGCTATCCATGAAATCGATTGCGTGAAAACAAATTTATTTCCATTATTCAACAGCTACTCAATATGGTGCGTGTAAAACGCTCATTAATAGGTGCCTATCTGGTAAAACCTCAGTACAATTTTCGATAATTGTTAAGTCAATAGCCATTTATCGCCATACTACTGACAAAACGCGGAAAATTTAAAATGTAGGTACCCCATATTTTTACAATTCGTAAAAAAGAATAACTGAAAAAGTTAACGACTGTTAAGGGCTGAATTTAAGAAATGGTAACTTTTTCAGTTTCGTAACGAAAGTCATACATTTGTATCGTTAATTTTCGTTACGAAACTGGTCCTTAACAGTCCTTAACTAAGTATGTACACTTTTTTTGAACTTCACCCTTATCTCCATATGGGACTATATGGGATAAATAGCAACCATATGGGACTTGCGACAAAGGATGTGTTCTGCGTCCTGCGGCCCGGTCAAGCATCTTATCTATCAGTTTACAAAATTATGTCCAGACCGCAGAACGCATCCAGTGTGACAAGATCCTTAAACTCGATAACTCTTAAAAATAATACTCCCAGATGTGGCACCTTTATTGTTTTGTTTTATAGCACGAAGAAGGGAAACGAACACACCAGCCACTTAGACAACTGCAAATGCAATCACAAAATTATAAATCCGTCGCCAATCCTGAGGGACGCCATGCTTGTATTTTTATCGGCTGGCTTAGCTCTGTATAAGCACGCTGCCCAGCGATTGGTTAGTGAGTAAGATGGTAACGGTTCAGACGGGCGAGGTCCTACAGCCCGCAAATATGAATCGGGCCACTACAATTTGTTAAAAAAAACGTTTCAATCAACCAAAGAGCATGTAAAGATTTTTTTAATTATGTGATAAAGTAAAATGTAAGGAAAAACCCAACACAGCTACACAAGAGATCAGTTGGACAAGAAATGAACTCTGTTATAACGTTACTTAGCCTTTTACGACTAATTTAATTACAACTTGATAAAATGCAAACTAAATAGGTACAGCGAGTCATTCACTGCAATGCGCTACTGGCATCCCGCGCATTCTTGCATACAAATATACATAAATATTGAAAGCTAGAGTCATATTTTTGATTTTATCGTAAGTTATTTTGTTATTTGTTCGAGATTATCGTCATGCTTTAATCTTAGTTTACAATGATAACTTGATTGAACGACAATGTTTATGTTTTATGGTCATTATGATCAGATAAAGTCTCAGGCGAAGAAAGACATCATGTCTTCAAAACATCATTTACTTGACAGAAATTGAGAAAGTTCAAAAATTGCTCAGACTTGCCCTGAACAAGATAAATTTGAGCAGTTGGAGAGGCCCAAGGAAAATTTAAAGAAAGAGCCTAATCTCTAACATACAAACGTAATTAGCAAGCAACAATGAAAATACCAATTTACACGTACCCTTTTACTGACACGGTCGACGATCACGAAATTATATTTAGCACCTCTTAGAAAAACTATCCCGCTGCGATGGGTCGTTGTAGGTGAGAACACGTATACACACACATGCGCAGCCACAAACAGTTACTGGGTAAATATTTTTAAGAACGTCTCTCTTTTCTAGGCCCAAAACTGTTGGTTTTTAGGATTATTATCAAAACATAAGCAAATACTCGAATATTTTAGACACTGGATTGACATTTAGAAAATCCCATTACATTAAAACTTCGTAACGTGAAGTGATGTTATAAAGCTTCAGCTAAAGCTTTAATTGGCGATTTCTGTGACAAATTCACGAATAGTGTACTTTCACGAAAGTTACTATATCTATTTATAGGTACGGTCTACAATTTTAATCATTGAGCCACCGTAGAACCCTGTCATAATGATAGCGTCAAGTCAGAGAAAGAAATTAGCTACCTACGTTAAATCGCAACTGTACGTTGTTTTATAAGGTTTTCATTTTGTATGTAAAATCTAGGTATATTTTTAAGTAATAAATTTCTAATCTAATTGCTAATTAATTAAATTTAGTTACATGTGAAGTAAAAAAACTAGCAGTTCACCTACTTGTACTAAAAACTTGTAGTTAAATGCGTGACCCAACCAAAACCGCATGCTCCGTTCAGTGATAGACCTACGGATTATTTATACTGTTTTTAACCAACAAAGACGCGCCCCACTACTAAATTTAACTTATATCAACGCAATCGTGCAACGTCAATTTTAATAGTTACGCACTTTAAAAGCTTTTATTCATAATATTTGAGTATTATGCCCATCGAGCCATTTTCTTTCTCAGATTTGGATGAAAACGGTCTCCCGCGAGTTTACGAAGCATCGCGTGAGCCCGGACCAGTATTCCTAGAAGGGCGCTCGGCCGCGCGCGAGGTGCGAAGTGGTCGGTCCACATCCACCGCTGCCTCCTCGCGCGCCTGCCACTTACCCACAAACGATTTAATCAAACTGTTTTATGCCACTATTTACTCTATCTCTTCACAGCAATTTACCAAATTGTTCCGTTTTGGTAGGAGCTAATTAAGGACCCCCAAATTGAAACATTACTAATTTCAAAGCAACTCTCAAGACATGGAAGTTTTCAAGTTCGAATAGATTAGGTTTAATTTCTGTCTTCCGGTCAGCGTTTAATATATACGAGAAGCGGGCCTGATTATTTTACGACCACGAATCAAATTAATATGTATTCCGACCCGACATTGAAATTAGGTATACCATTATGTTGATTTACGTCGATCGTAATGTATCGCAAACGTGACCGTAAGGCGACGTTATGATATTGATTATGATGTGTCACTGCTAACCCCCCGCCATCCAGGCTTGAGGAAAATTACACTGAATAATGTATCTTGGGTGTTTACTGCCAATAAAGTTTTATTTAAAAGCGTAAGTGTCGAAATGATAGTGTGGCGACGGAAAAACACGGTTGTAATGGCATAGGAAGTTTATCAGGCGCTTGTCCATTTGTATCAGATCAGTTTAATAAGACCGTGAGTAGAACAAAGTTAAGATGAACGGAACATATGCACCTTTTTAAGAGCAAGGGGGTTTTAAGTAAAGAGTTTCATTATGAAATCAGAGCACCTAACACGTTTTTTAAAATGAGATTTCCGCTGTACATTTTTTAATAGTTTATCCATATACCTAAGTCAGGTCTAAAGGTAAGGATGCGTGTATTATTACTTAATTAATCTATTGAATATAATTTCTAAAACAATTCTAAACAAGAAACTGGAATAGGCATAATATACCCAACAGGGATTTTTATATCAATGCTGCAGAAGAAAAAGGGAAAAAGAATAAGATATATTTCGTGGTTCACGGCGTCGTCAGTGTATTAAAGGCGTTACACCGGAGTTGTCAGAATTAACGATGAAATCTGATTCCACGGCTAGACTAGCACAGCGTTGTAGTTTAGTGTAGGTGCTATATGTAGAGCCACCCAACTCTATAGTTTGCAATATTTATTTTGCAATATAGTATTGCATACAAAAACAACACAATGGAAAAACTGTTAAGTTTTAAATTAGAATGCATATTATTTATAAGTTATTGCGTTTTTCAACTTGGTAAAACCCAATAACTTAATCACGGGATCTTCAATAACTGAGTTATTGGGTTTTACCAAATAAACACACACAAAAAGTTATTTTCGCAATCTTCGCCTTAAAACTGACGTGACAACCTTGATGAAGTAAAAAGTCGTTATTTTTTTAGAGCAAGTATTTGTTAAACATATTCGATGAATAGAATAAGTAGCCATAGAGTAAGGCTGTTTTGACACCAGAGATGTGCGAGGTAGCTAAACGGTGAGCGAGGTCAAAGCTTCCCGTTTCCACCAGTAGTGCTAAGCTAAGGTATGAAAATAAACGATCCTAATTTGGATCCACGCATTGATGGATATCAACACATCCTTAGCTACATTAGGACATCCCTGGTGGTTTTCCAGCCTAAGTAACCGTTTTTTCACGGTTTTTTGGTTGATTCAAATATACTCACAGTTTGGCGATCTGTATTTTGTCAGCGTCGTTTTGTCGGCCGAAGTCGTGCCAGGGGCGCGTGCGCGGCGGCACGGGCGAGTGGTGCGCTGGCGTGCCGCGCCCGTCCTCCGGCTGCTGGCAGATCACCGTGTAGTCGAACGACTGCTACAAACAAATACACAGTCACACACACATACTGTAACACGCTGAAGAGGTCTTGCTACAAGTAGGTAACATCGAGTAGATGAACTATTGCCGATAACACACAAACACACGGTCACACACACACACATACTGTAACACGTTGAAAGGGGCTTGCTACAAGTAGGTAACATCGAGTAGATGAACTATTGCCGATAACACACAAACACACGGTCACACACACACACACATACTGTAACACGCTGAAAGGGTCTTGCTACAAGTAGGTAACATCGAGTAGATGAACTATTGCCAATAACACACAAACACACGGTCACACACACACACACACACATACTGTAACACGCTGAAGGGGTCTTGCTACAAGTAGGTAACATCGTGTAGATGAACGATTTCCGATAACACACAAACACACGGTCACACACACATACATACTGTAACTCGCTGAAGGGGTCTTGCTACAAGTAGGTAACATCGTGTAGATGAACCATTGCCGAAAATACAAACACACGGTCACACGCGCACACATACTGTAACACGCTGAAGGGGTCTTGCTACAAGTAGGTAACATCGTGTAGATGAACCATTGCCGAAAACACAAACACACGGTCACACTACAGCTACCACAGTACCACACCGTATCTGGCCCTTACGATAGCTGGTGGTTACTATTATACGAATAACATAATATTCAGAACAGAATCAACACCAGCTACCATAAACTGGTTTTTGATTTAGATAGCTACATATTTAACAACATGCGTATAAATTAGCGGAAGCGTCGTGCAGCGGCGTGTAAATTTTGTGGTTAAAAAAACCAAAAATTAAAAAAAAACCGCGCTGACTGGAATCCCAAGTCCCAAATTGACTTTGATTTTTAAGTAACGGAACATAACATTTTAGGTTTCATCGTGTTTGTTTGTCTTTGGATATGTTAAATAGTAAATCTTGGAACTCTATCACCAATCATACATATTCGACCTACTTATAAGGCGTAGGTAGGTATATAAAAAATTCTAACTGATCATCCAACGGCATCATCGAGATCAAGGGGCTCCATGACAGCCTGCCACGAGGCTGCTGTGTGATGCATTCAATACCAACAACTCTAAATTTGAGACTACAAAGAGCACAGAGCAACGGAAAAGAAAAAAGACACCAAATTGCGATATTTTAAAAGCAACGTCGGAAACTTTTGAATTATTGCAATAATGTCCTAGAGTCAAAAGGTACCTAGATATAACCGGTAAACATACTAGTAGGACTCTAATATAAAATACTTGAAAAACGATACGTAACTGAGTGTAACCGTTATCTACGTATTTACACTTCCTGTACTGCCACTAAGAAAATCAATACGCGAGTAGGAAGATGCATGTAGATGGATGCAGGATTATGTACCTACTCTACTTACTCTACTGTAACAAAATATAAAATGACTACATTTTTCTGAGTGCAGGTTTTAAAGCAATGTGATGTTGATAATGCTAATACGTTTACTATATGCTCGAGCTTTGACTTTTAATTTCTGAGCACGTTCTAGCAATTAACTTTAAGGCATTCGGACTAAAGGTCCATTTTTAGAGGTGGCGTGTTTCGGCGTCAGAATTTCCTATCATCAATCTACTAAGTTAAGAACGGAATTTGTGGAGTGCCCGTTGAACTCTAATGCGTGCCTAATTTTCGCGTAGCGACATTGTGCCAGACGTGCTACGAATGCGCTACGACCCGTTCCAGGATGCAATTAATTTGGGACAGGAATTGAAAAGTCGACTTTATTAAAACATTCCTACTGATAGTAATATTTTGTTTTAAGTAATTGCTTAAAAATAGGTTTTCATGAATAATTAAACAAATGTTCGCCTGATGAATTATTTAAATTATGAGTTAATAGAGCTAAATAGAATCTGCTGGTATTCGGATTGTCTCATCGCTACAGTTGAGCAAACTGCGCGGAATTTATTAAAAGTCTTTACGCGTCGAACACTCCCCTCACGATTGCCGAACACGCTACGCGGCAGTGATTAGCGATATTAGCATGTGTTTATCTAAGTTACCTTATTAGATAATCGTCATTTAAACATGCTTTGCAGGTAAAGTGGCTGTACACTCAAAACTATAAACAAACAATAAACAATCGTAAACATTATTTTGTTTTGATCGTATCGATAGACACCTGTCAATACAGAAACAATGTACACAAATCCCCATACGTGAGTTTCCCACGATTAACGAAATCGTTTGTTGTATTACACAAAACTGGTGTTTTGAGAGAAAAACTACTAAACTAATGTTTTATTCCGAAATTTTCCGTGAATAAAATCCAATTGGCAACTAATTTATGATAATGGTTTCTCATTAAAATTTCACAGTAAGTGTGTCATCGGTACTAGGTAGTTAGCCGCCATTATGGTTGCTATGAAGCGTTTATTTAACTTGGGTATTATTGCCTCTATTTAATCTTTTGATTCCGTTATATGGCAACATGATGGATAAGTCGTCCAAGAAAATGTGTGATAGGAGTTCTGTGACAAGAGTGTTTGTTGCGGGACGTGTCGATTGTTTTATCACGTTTTTAATGCCTGAGCGGTGTTGAAGAGCGCGGTGGAGCGGCCGGCGCGTGCGCGTGCGGCGGCGACACTCTTGCCGCTGATCTCAGAGAATTAGCACTCCATTAAATGTTTCAACAGCATTTTCAAGAACCGATCACATGTAACCTCAAACTTTGACATTGGCAGAATTGTCCTCATGGACAGAAGCTATTTTAACAAAATTAACTTGAAATGTTGATACATAATGTATGAGCGTGTTATGGAACATTATTTAAAAACTAGCTACATGTGTTTCAGCTAAACGTTTTGACATTCTAATTAGTTCATTAATTAATCATCTTATTTTGGACGAATAAAATCGCAATATTGGTGTATACTAGCGACGCGCCTTTGCTGCGCTTCCGTAAAATAAGATAAAATATAGCCTACGGAATAAAATATAGTCAAAGTGATTTCTGGATGCTGTACTTTTCCAACGGTGAAAGAATTAAAATGGGTTCAGTAGTATTTTTTTTGTTGTATGATTATTATTTTTATGTTGACGATCCTACTGCGAACCTATTATGATTATGTGACATAATTTCCCATCTACGTACATACATATATTATAATAAAATCGTAATCGTTCCGTGTCTGTACATTAAAGATTTTTGCAAAAAAAAGTACGGGGAGATTTAAGATTTAGATTTAATAGCACCGTTAAACCACAGAGAAGTATGTCTCGACGCCGGAGCCAAATATGTTTAATAAACAACACATACTACTTAGGTCTGGCTGAACTTAGTTACTTACAGTTACCTATGGTTGACGGGCAATTATTGCTCGAAGGGTTGCCCGTGTAAATGCACCGTTACTGTTTAACTTTGGTATCTGTGCGTGTTGCCATTCTTTTCATAATCTTTAATCTTTGTTTTGTTTTTTTTTTTCTTGTGATCGTCGAATAAATGTTTCTATTTCTAGCTTCTAGTTAAAATTACTTAGAAACAATTCGAGTAGCGTTTGTTCGTTTTGGCGCGCATCACGTCAAAGCCAGTCATTGGTTTCAAAATAGAATTACTGAACGGAAAGAAGTTTGATTGTGAGTAACATTTAGCGTTTATGTCATCAAAATAACCTACAGACAGAATCAAAAGATATTTACTTTCTAAATTTAACTTCCTACCACCGCCACGTGGCTCGACAGACACGTGTGCCCGATTAGGGCACAGTTAGGGCGCGATTTGGAAAATCCTTTTTTTTAAAGGGTATCCCATTGGCATTAGGTTCTAGATCCTGAATTGGTGATGGGATCCTGGAGAAGTCGGGGGAACTCCGGGGGGAAAACTTATAGGCATACATGTATGTAAGACCTTATAAATTTGCAATCTAAAAGCACCACTTGGTGAAAAGGAACTGATGATGAAGACCAGACAGAGATCACCGGAACTCCTTAGTCGAAGTGATTTACGGGCAGCAATAAGTTTTTTTCTTAAGAATATGAAGATACTTTACTCATCATAATGCATGTGGTGAAGTGTAGCTGATGGTCAAGTACCGGGAGAACTCAATGATTAACGGCCCTGCATCTTAAAAGGTGACATTTTAATAAGGGTTATTGCAGCAGAGATTTTAACAGGTTGCGGCACAGAAGATAGCGCTTCCATAGCTCAAACTCCATTAATTCTTAATGATTTCCGATTTAACTTTAAACGCGTACAGTTTCCGGTGACCTGATGTTACGCAATGCCCATAAACAAAGCACAAGGACAAACTCTTTCGGTAGCAGGCGTAGATTTCAGAGTGTGAGTAGCGTGGCTCTTTCCCGTACACATACAGAGAAGCGGTATTCTAGATTATAAAGGTACATTAGCATCGGTTGCGGCTTCACTTACGTAGGTCATTATCGAATCAAGTATATAGCCTGCCACTTCAACAAACATCAAAACAACGGTGTAAAATGTCATACTAAAGCACAGACAAAGTATCATGTTGCGTTTTATAATAACAGGCTGAGATAGATCTAAGTCCACGCGGACGAAGCGGGTGTGCTAGTATGTAATGTCTACCTACCTACCGAACAAATCTTTCCTCTTTATATGTAATATTAGTATCGATAAACTATTTTTTTTATTAACAAAAATTTTAAAAAAAAAGATCCGTTAGATCAAATTTTGATCAGGAATGTCAAACATTTTATAAAGTTACTAAAATTTTACGTGATATATTTACTAACGGGCCTTTTTATAAGCCCTAAGCCTAAGAATATTCGTTCGTGTTTTAACCATCGTTTTAACTCCAGTAAAGACAAATAGAATTCATTATAATTGTCACTTATAGGCATATATGGCATTAAAGACACCTTGAAATCTACTGATATAAGGTGAGGCACGAATGTTGCTACAATATATGTAGAACCAAAAAGGTAACATTCGCACCCCCAGTACAACACTGTATTATGTCGAAAAATTTCAAAATCTTTTTATATTGCAATGACTTTGATATAACATGAGATAACGATTTTTCGTCGATTCTGAAAACATGACATATTTTGACTTAGTGCAGTGTTGCACTGGGGGTGCGAATATTTTTAGCAACGAGTCGATTTGCCTACAACGCCCGGCCCGGCTCGGCCCGTACAATACGAGCTCCCTATTTCACCAAGTTGACATTGACAGGTGACATGTGAAAATTCGGGTACATTGCGCTTTATAAAAACCATTGATGAAGAAACTCCTCGAATTTGCAATGTATACCGAATTGTCACATGTCACCTGTCAATATCAACTTGGTGAAATAGGGAGCAGATAATGAACGAGCGGGAGAAATGTCGCGCCCGACACCTGCTCGCGGACACATTTCATACTTTAGTATCGCTCCCATTTATTTGATTAGCTGATATCGAAATATCAACCATAAACGTCAAGCAAAAGTTATCTGGTGCCAGTATGAGTTGCAAGCGTCAGTTTAACAAAAGGCAAATTAATGGGCTCAATCTATGTCCGAGCGCAGCCGCGCCCGCGCACTCGGCCTGGTCGGCGCTTGTCCAGTTAGTGCAATTTTAAACAAACATTGTACTGAGAGGTGTCTGCGCCGCCATGACTGCGCCGAAGGTTGCGGCCGCCATTGTCTCATTCAAACTGCAATTACTCTAAGTACTTTGTACCTAAGTGCTTAAAATATACTACATTGCTAACAATCCGACACAACTGTGTTAGTATGCGATATAAGCGTGCCCACTTAAACTCCTATTGGAATTCAAATGGATTCTAATTGTGAATAAGAAACGATAATAATATTAATAACCCGTAGGTTAGGTTTTTTATAATGTTTATTTTTGTATTAGTATTGTTATTTTACTTTTATATAAATATTGTAAAAAATTTGGCCTATAGAGAAATAAATAAATATCTTCAAAATAATAATACAAAAGCGCTCTGTTGTTGTCAAATTCAAATGTTTTGAGTGACATTTGTCGTTAAGAGATTGTTTTGGTAATCAAAGTAGAGCAGCGCTTCAGCGATCTGAATCATGAGCGGAATATTCATTAAGCCATAGCCGTACGCACGTAATGAGCTGTGGAATTATCGCATACGCATAGAAAATCTCTCATCGTTACAATCAAACAAAACCTAAGTCTCAAACATTTTGATAGAGATATCGTACTGGAATTTAAGTATGGTATAAAATAATAAAATATTCCTACACTAGATGGTGTCGTTATTGGTATTTTGTGGTGTGGTGTGGTGTGGTGTGGTGTATGGTGTTTGCACAAGCCCGCCCGCGCCCACCGACCTGCTGCACGGCGGGGTGGTCGCGCGGCGTGACGGCGTCGGCGCCGATGCCGCTGTCCGGCGACGGCAGGTCCACGGTGAGCCCCGCGGCCGCGATCACGCTCTTCCCGTAGCGCGGGGCCGCATAGCGCTCGCCGAACGCACCGGCGCCCTCTTCGTACGCCGGCGCCGCGCGCTGTTGGTATCCGTCTCCCGCGAAGTATTCCCGGTAGTAGGGCTCTGTGGAGAAGGCGCCGGCCGGCTGCCGCGAGTACTGCTCGCCGTAGGGCGTAGGGCTCGGAGTGCCGGGCGGCGCGAACATCTGCGCCGCGTACATGGCGGCGTCCGGCAGCAGCGAGCCGGCCGAGGAGGCGCGCGACGGCGCCGGTGACGGCGACGCCGCCTCGTCGCCCAGCGCCACCTGCGGACACACGCGCCTGTTACACGCGCTCTCCCACAGCTGTCCGCTGCGCAACGTCGACGCGTACATGCCACTGCTTCACGGACACTTAGGTTTGTGTTCAGCACGTTCACATGAGTGGCACAATTTAGAATTATGTTAAAAGTAAAGCGGGCGCGGGCGGGCGCGGCTAGTGAACGCGGGCGCGACGCACGCGGCGCGCGATAGAGACATGAGTGACCGAGTGTGTGTGCGTGCGCGCGCGGCGGCGGCGAGCGGTGGTGTGACGCACCTTGTGTCGCTTGGGCGCGTGCGCCGGCTCGGGCTCGCCGGGCTTGCGGCTGAGGTCCTCGGGCTCGCGCTTCACCAGCCCCGCGTGCAGCAGCCCCGGCAGCGCGCCCAGCTCCGCCCCGTGCGCGCCATTGGTCGCCTTCAGGCCCGCGCCGGCCCTGCGGAGGGGAGGGAGCGGTGATTGGCGCTCGCGCAACTTCTACTGCGCCCGCGCACTTGATAACTGCTCTATTCGCGCTATCATTAGGTACACTGCAAGTGCGCTAACTGTCATATTGGTCATTTGCATTCCTTCATTCATAAATATTAATCTTTTACTCTTTAATTATTCCTTATTTTTATGCATTTTGTTTATGTATACGATTTTATCGAGTTATTTAAATACAGTGTTAATGTTACTATAGTGCAAGGAAATCCGATTTAATGCATTAACATCACGCTTACACTAAATATATTTGAATTAAAAAATTGCAAATGGCCGGTTTCTTAGCTAAGTTTTATTTTACAGGTTTTTAGGTAGTTAAGTGCAGGGACTTTCAGGGATGGCAGAGGGGATAATTTTAAATACTTTGGATCGTACTTACTATTAGAAAAACAATTATGGTTTTTGAAGTATTACCCATTTAATTTTAAATATGTTTAAATGGTCATCAGACCTATTGCAGTCTTAAAAAAATATTAATTTATTCTAATATTTAAAGAAGTTTTTAAGCTTATTTGAATTTTATTAACAGCTTTACACCATTTTATTCATATGATGTTAGACACTGCATTTTGTCATAGTAAGTAATAAATATTTTTGACGAAAAAGTTAATTTAAAGGAAAAATGTTTTTAAGATAGGGTAAGAAATAATTCTTTCCCAATTTTAAATAATGGGAGAAGTAGAATAAAATTTTGATTTTTAAAAAAACTTACTATACAATTCTTTTTATCCCTTAATTTGGCAACGTCCATCATACTGGACATAACATAACATTCACTTTTTGTTTTTTTTTGTGACGAATTTTTTATGCTTTTTTTTTTATTCTACACCCTTCTAGGTTTGAACACCCGACTTTTTTATTTTTGCCAAATTAAGGGTTATAAGTAGTAAGTTTTTGTACAAATTTCAAACCTAAACAAAGTCGAAATTTTATTCCACTCCCAACATTTAGAAAAGGTGGTCTTTATACTATATGTGGTTAGAAATAAAGTAAAATAAGCAAAAACGTTAAATCAAAATCAAAATCGTAAAAATGGTTCATTTAATACGGTTGAAAATGTTCGAAATCAAAATCCCCTCAAAACCCGCATTACCATCCTGAAAATCCTTGCACTAGACTACTTTTGTACCTACCTAATTAAATATTTAAAAAAAGTTAGGCACGAACAAAACCTGATCAAGTGCGCGTCAGGCTTACATATGGATGCATGTTACAATTTATAATAAACATGACATGTATTTAATATAAACTTATAATTTATATAGTTAAAACAATTCTAATTCATCAGAAATCTGAAACTTCAATGATAATATGTTTTTAAATAAGAACAAGCTCTTAGTTAGTATCAGGTTATATTATACTAGCTTTTGCCCGTGACTCCGTCCGCGTAGAAGTAGTTTATCGCTGCTCCCTCGGGAACTGTTAATTTAAAAAAAAAAGTAATATATGTGCTATTCCATACTATAATCTATCTCTGTGCAAAATTTCACCCAGATCCGTTCAGCCGTTGTGGCGTGATTGAGTAACAAACATCCTTCCAAACTTTCGCATTTATGTAATAGGTAGTAGTAAGATTTATAGGTGACTAGCATTTGCCCGCGACTCCATCCGCGTAGATATCGTTTATCGCTGCTCCCTCGGGAACTGTCCATTTTTTCGGGATCAAAAGTAGCCTATGTGCTATTTTAGACTATAATCTATCTCGGTGCCAAATTTCATCCAGATCTGTTCAACCGTTCTGGCGTGATTGAGTGACAAACATCCATCCATCCATTCATCCAAACTTTCACATTTATAATATTAGTAGGATATACATAATTATATATAAGCCGATACATAATGTACCTTGTATTTGTACCTACGAATCCTATGATAAATAATTAATATAATCGGCGTTTGAGCATGTTTGACTTCAACAGCTTTGTAAATAAAACCTTGTAAATAAACCAATTTAACCATATAATAAAATAGAATTGACTATAACAATTGTATTAAGAATTTAACTACGTTTTTTCAAGTAAATAAATGACAAATCGCACCCCCAGTACAACACTGCACTAAGTCAAAATTTTTCATTTTTCGGAATCGACGAAAAACCGTTGTCTCATGTTATATCAAAGTAAATGCAATTAAAAAAGTCAATTTTGAAATTTTTCGACTTAATACAGTGTTGTACTGGGGGTGCGAAATATTAATAGTTTGTTTGTATTTTTTGCTTCAATACCAAAAACATTGTAATTACGGTAAAGATGAGCTAAAACTACCTATACGATATAAGTCGTTATTTGAAGCATTACCTACCCTTTAATATTACATTTGTAAGTAGATTACTGTCAAGTAACAAAATACGTACCTTATTTCGTTGCAATAAAGTGCAAAAGTGTATAGTCATCTCTAATCTTCATCATCAGTTCCACTTTATCAAATGATGGTTTTTGAATGCAAATGCTTAAATTGCTACAGAAAATATGAAAATCGCTGTATGTACGGGTGCCTATAATTGTCTAAGAATTCCATCGATTTTCGTAGGATTCCATCATCAGATCCTGACTTGGTGACAATGGGTCCACCTATGAAATGTACCCTTTCAAACAAAAAAGAATTTTCAAAATTGGTTCACAATTGGCGAAGACGTCGGGTAACATACACACAAAAAAAAGAAAACAAAAAAGAATTATTTTCTTTTTTGTTTTAAGAGCCGAGTTAAGAACTTCCTACTTTTTTGAAGTCAGTTGAAAATAATCTACAGCCTGATAATGTATTATAATATTTGAATTGTTGCAATTATCGTTTTTTTTACACCAAGATCACAATTTTTTAATAGGTAAACTTTTTTATAATAGTTATTAGGTATTAGCTTATCATTCCATTTTGAATGTTTAAATTTAATTTACTGTAACAAAAGTCCGACGTCAAAACCCAAGGCACTCCACTAAAAGATGAAAGTAAAACTGAACCCTAAAGGGAAACGAGTTTTGTTATCAAAATTACCTACCTAACAAGGAAGATTCAAGATCATGTATCACTTGATAGCCAGGGCTGAAAGTCTGAAAGGCATAAGTAGTAATTTCTGCTGGCTGACAAGGTGTTTTTGAGTGACGTGGGTTCCTTATGTATACCTGCCTGATGCTGCATATTATTATGTGTTACACTAACAGGCATTCAGCCTTGGTAAAAGCCCAATCTGAAGTCCATGCAGTTTGTTGTATATAAAGGTAAAGATGAACCAAGCTACAGTTGCAACGTTTAAAAACATCCAATCAGGCAGTGGCGGCTTCAGAATTTAATTTGGTTTAATTTAGGTTTCCTCAAACATTTTCGCTCTCAGGGGGTAGTAGGTACATACAGGGGCGAGCATAGTCACCACAATAACAGGAATTTACGCACAAATTTTAGGTTACACTACTTTATTTAAAAAATAGTCAATAAATTTATGGAAATATTGTAATTAATTTTTCCAAAGTAGTCATTAGATGTGACCATAAAACAATTGGCTATTTCATATACCATTTTTAAAGATTTTTAAAGATCAACGATATTTAGTCAAAACATGAGTGTTACTTTTAATAACATACAACGTTCTGTCTTGTGAGTAGTTTCTGCAGTTATGTGTGTAATGATATTTTAATGCATTTATTACTTAAAAGGATGCATATTTTTCCAAGAGCATATTCAGAATATTACTTGCGTCCCACTTAAAATTATGACATTCTAAGCTTGAATCGCCATCATAGATGGACTTAGGGTAAATGCCATGTTACTCGTATAAAATACTTGTAAATAGCTTACTGATTTGTTTTTTTTTAGGTCATTGGTAATAAGGTGTGTCGTGTTGTGTGCGAAGTTGTACGAGCGACACGTACGGGCATCGAGTTTGATTTGTCGGCTGGTCGGCGAGAGCGTCCTCCGCGGCGCGGGCGCGGTTTTCGTCGGCGCTGCGATGTCAGTGTACGCCGATTTATGATAATTGAAGACAAGTTTCATTGGCGCTCTGATGTTTATTTTAGATAAGAGCCTCGCGCGGCACTATTTCATGCCTCCGAATTGGCGGGGACGAGCGACCTCCCGCGAGTCCCGCGCGCTCGCCGCGCCGCCGTGTCCGATTGCAATTCTCGCTTTGCTCATACTTAACGATTTATGAACGCGATTTGTAAGAGAAACACGATGAGTGTGAAATCGCTCTCCCGATAAGATAAACCGCGTGTGTAAAATATTTAGGGAAATATCGTCAATTTTGTCGAGAGAGGCGCGAGGCGAATTCGTTTCATGAATTTATCGGTAGTATCGTGATGTTATAATACGAGAAGGGATTAATACGACGTCATATTACGATGCATGCAAATGGATTTTGTGTTAATCCGGGCGCGGCTGGAGTGGTTGCGAAATCGTTATTCATGTGAGCGGCACAAAGCGCTGTTTGCTTGTCGCTCATTGTTGGCACCGCGCAAAAACGCTACACAAAGCGCGCTCGCGGACAGCTGAGCCGCCGCCGGCGCCGGCGCAGTGGCGCTCGCGGCTTGCTGCCTTGGTGCGGAGGCCCTATGTGTCCTAAGATGCCACTTTATATATATTACCTAGGTATATAGGTATTTAACATGTTCAATAACTTTGATTGATATTGTTGGACCAAAACCCAAGTGAGTGAAATAGCGGGCTCTTGTGTCGGAGGCCACGACTCATTTTGGGTGGTTGAGTCAGCATAGTTAGATTTTAAAACCCAAGTAGTATCCATGCTCAAATTTTATATAATAGTCACCTATCACCTTCTTTCGTAATACATTCTCTATACGGTTATACGGCTCAATAACTGTGACAACATCATAACTTTTGTTTTATTAAAAACAATTGAGTTATGAAACTTATTAATGAAGCAGTATTGTCAATTAACAGTGATGAGTGCTGTGAATAATTTTATAGATAATGAATACCAGTTTAGGTACATGATCGTTAAATTGATACGAGAATTATTGGTTTTTAGGGTTCCGTACCCCAATGGTGCCTAACGGGACCCTATTACTAAGCCTACGCTGTCCGTCCGTCCGTCTGTCCTAACTTTAAAGAGCTGTATCTTTTGAACCGTAAAATATATAGCCCATTGGTTTTTTGCAGAATATGTGTTATAACGGCGGATTTTCTAACAAATAATAAAAAAAATCTAAATTTTAAATCATAAGGGGTGTCCCCATACACAAAACGTTTTTTTTTCAACTTTTTTTTATTTGGTGTATCGCGTAAAATACAAGCGTCAAACTTGGTATCTATAATTAGAAAAACGACAAATATTAAAAACCAGCCAAATGTGTACGGAGCCCTCAGTGTGTGAGTCCGATTCGCACTTGACCGGTTTTTTTTACAAGTCGAGCCTGAGTTTCAAACCAAAACTCAAATTGTGGATTTTCAAATAAAACTACAAAATTAAATAACGTCTAGCTAGTGTTGTACACGTGTAAAGAAATTTGATTACCTATCTACAGATGAAAATCAGTTATTCAGAAACGGATAGCAAAGGAAATAATTAATTATACGAATCTTAAAAAGGTACATGCGAGCATCAGTACGATACAACACGTAGGAAATAATTAAATCCGTTAGAAGATCACATTCCCGAACTTTAGATCGGATACCAGTGTCATGTTGCCGTGATTACCATAACAGTGCGAGTAATAAAAGGATAAGAATGAACACCTCCTGCGGCCCGCTGCTACATTTTACATGCAAATATATATTTTCTTATCAAAGCAGATCGGAATACACCGCGCGGATGCAATTGCCATTATAATTATTTGCAATGTTTACTTAACACCCTTTCACACATGAGAGCGCGACAATGCGCGCCTGGGGTGCGCGGCGCGGCTCCGCACATCGCAAGGAGATCCTATGAATCACAAGAGATTGAATAACTGATAAAGTTCAGAACATCGTATAATAGTATTTGTTTGATTGAAATTACTGTAAATGTTAATGTCTATCAGTTAATTTATGTAGTTAACGATACTGCGTTGAAACTTTTTTACGCCAAAAATATATTAAATCTAACAACCGATTAATAAAGTCCACCATGTAGTAGGCAATGCAGCAGATGTCGAAAAGTGTTCCGAAGCTTAATGATGAGGACGCAGCGGGATAATGAAGTAAGTGAAGCTCGGTATCGGTATCGGCGGGATCTCGCGACAGTCGCGCTGACGAGCGATTGGGATCGCGCGAGCGCCGCCCGGCCGAGGCGCTGCAGCGGATGCTCGCATCGTAATACCATTCTATTTGAATATATCATTCCACTAAATGTAGGTTTATTGCTACTTTTCTCACGGAACTAATACATTATCAAACGTTTAATTGAAAACGATTTCGCCATTTGTCCAAGCCATTAAAAATATACATTCGGTTACACACACCTTAGGTGATTAATTTCCCGTTATGCTTTTCCCTAATCCTAATTATACGATAGCGGAAAGGCACAAATAAAAAAACATCGGTGTCAAGTAGGTAAATACAATAGCAATGTTACATGAGGCACCAAATAGGCAATTCCTGGGAGGCTGGTCATTATATTTAACTCTTTTCTGTGGGTTTTTGAAGACGGGTTATTTTTGTTAAAAAAAATTCTCGGTTTTTAGTGATGCACCTAATATTATTATGTGATTAACTAAAACACATATACATCACATTAAGAAACAATAACCTAATACCAATTTCTCATTACCCTTAACAAAATGTCGCTGTCCAAGATACAAGGCTGTTAATCATTGAGAAGTTCTCCCGGTACTTCACCATCAGTTGTACATTACCACATGCATTATGATGAGTAAAAGTAGCTTCATATTCTTAATAAAAAAATCTCATTGCTGTCCGTGAATCACTTACGACTAAGGAGTTCCGGGGTCATCTCTGGTATTCATCATCAGTTCCTCTTCATGAAAAGGTGCTTTTAGAATGCAAATTCTTAAAGTCTTACAGAAAATACTAATATATCGCTGTATGTGTGCCCATAACTTTTGGGGAGTTCCCTCGATTTCTCCAGGATCGCACCATCAAATCCCTAACCTGATGAAAATGGGACAACTTGAAAGTAAGTATATCCTATCAAATAAAAAAGTAATTATTCAAATCGGATCATAAATGACGGAGTTCTGAGGTAACAAACATTAAAAAAAAACATTCAACATAATTGAAAACTTCCTCCTTTTTTTGAAGTCGGTTAAAAATAAATCAGCGTGTCGGCCGGCTCATCTGCTCGGTAATAATTCGCAAGTAAATGTAACGACAGTTAAATTAAATTCTTTAGCTGACCGTTTCAATGCGAGCGTTCGCATGATAAAGAATGGTCAAGAAGAATGGTCAATCCCCGATTTGATATTTCGCTACGTGATGGCCGGCCGGGCGGGGACATAACGATGAGCTATCTTTTTATGCATTATCTTATAAGGGGTCGGGTGTTTCCAAGGGAATTGAATGGTATTAAGCTTTGCCATTAACAATACAGTTGGATCGTGAAGAGAGAACCGGTTCTAGGCCTAAATGGGTCACACGGTTCCAGCTCCTGAGTTTTTGCCGTGGCATTACCGAGCATCGCGCTCTGACTAGGGATCCTTGCTAAACGTGAAATATTCTTTAATTATTATATTAACACACCATCGACAAATAATTATCGCAATAACAAAAAAAATCGGCCGAATTGAAAACCCCCTTTTTTGAAGTCGGTTGAAAAGATAAATCTACGCAACCATTATAGACAATGTTTTAATTTAAATATTTCCTTATCTTGACTTCCATCATAGCTGATTCATTAGACGGTTATGGATTTATTGAATCTAATTTATTTTGACTTTTAGGGTTATATCTAAAATGGTAATTTTCTAATTAACGAAGTGTCGCTACAGGATTAATTAAAGTGACAACACTCTGACCCGTCATCGCGCGTGTAGGTAGTTCGGTTGAAGTACATATACATATATTTTTACTATATTGCATAGGCATTAGGTCCATTAGTTTAAATTACACATAATTTATATGTTTATGCTATGTAGTAAAGTAGTTGCGGATATTAGAGAAACTGTTCTCCCGTTAGTGGCGAGTGCGAACAGTGACAGGGTCAGAGGGCGAGGCCCTCCCGGAGGCATCCCGCCGCGCGTTTCTATGCTAATCTTAGCGCTAGCATTCGACAGCGGCCAACTTATATTAATGGTTATAGCTGCCCGTTTCCACTTAATAGCCATAATATCCGTAGTCCTGGCGTGGAGGCCGGTGCGCCCGCGCAATACGCATTGCGTTTACGAAATGCTCAGTATGCTCACGCCCACGGCTGGGCTCCGGGGAAACTATAAAGATGGCGAACTAGTCCGTGTCTACGTATATTGAGCATTCAATTCAAATAATACGAGCGATTTAGACAACAAACACGGCGACTGAACCTGACGATGAACCTGGCGCTGGCTAGAGCCAGATTTGCATACAAACGCATAAAGAGACACAGCGAGCGGGGAGCGGGCGCGGGCGAGGGCGAGCGCTCGTTATAATTTTGAATGTATGAATGAGCAATGGGTGCGCGCTGCGCGTGGGCCGCGACAGCGAGACGAGTCCTGGGCGTCCTTGTCAATGTGAGCCGCTTCCAGCCACATCCGTCTATTGTCGCTATTGTCAGCGTGTGTATTTATTTATGCACTCCCGTAACGCGCCGCGGCGGAGCTGTCCGGCGCTGGCGCATTCCTGCGCAGCAGCGCGGCGCAGCCCGGCCCGCGTCGTGTGAGGTGTCATGTAGGAGGCTTGCACCATTTTTCTATCTTAACGTTATAGTAGGTATGCATGAATATTTACATCTGACGAGCACTAACGAATATGAATATAAAATTCTTTAAATGCACAATGGTGGTCTTTTCTCAGTGTCGCGCGGTAACTTCACTCATTCTATTAACATTTTCATAGATTAAAACTTGTTTCTTTTATTAAGTACTTCTTCGCTGTTTATGGAATATAATAAACCTCCATAAAAGTAGATATAAACGGTTCGTGGGGTCAAGTTAACATTATGCACTCCTTGTGTTAAAAATGTGACACGGCGTTTGCTCATTTTGGGCCGCTATTCAAAGGATGCTGTTAACAACCTCTTTCAATGAGCGAGCATAATTTGTATCGGGGTCGCATTTCTATGGGAATAATTTGAATGCACCACGTCTGGCATTTTAAGTTTGAATCGCAGTTATTTTCAATATTATTTGAATAAAATGAATTATAATTACCTTTACTTACATAGTTTTTATTTATCAAGTGAATACACCGGAAAGCAAAAATGTAAGGATGATTTTAATAAGCTTTTCTATTAAGAAATTTATTTTCTTTTATTTATTATTTTTTATTCATTTCTGTGAGACAATGTGAACTTTCTTATAATATTTATTTTGGGTAATTTTTTTCTTTCTATTTTTATTTCGCCACATAATTTATTGTATACTATTACTATTGTACACTATTTATTGTATACGTTTTGTCTAACGATTCATGTCTATAAAATTATTTAGTCGAAATTGTTTTGCCTCATTTGGTCGAAATATTGATAAGTAAAATATTGTTTGGTTGAAAATTATTTAGCTTTATGGGATTTTATCGAAATAATGTAGCATATAAAAATTGTTTGATTGTAAATTGTATTGTATAATATCGTTTAGTCGAAAAATATTGATAAAATGACGTCAATATAAGACCTGTTTTTTTACTACGAGTATTGTGTCGTGTAAAAAGCATTTTTTTGTCAAATTAACTTTTTTCTTAACTCGATAGCTTCCGTGACAGAGTTGACGACACAACACCAACTAACCTAACCTAAATTATTCTATAATACCATAACCTAACCTAACCGAACCTTAATATGCAAAATTATTAGAAGTTGCAATATTAGAACAAAAGTGCTTTAGAACAAAAACATGTATGCAAAAATATTTTTATCCTAAAAATTAAATATACCAATCGACATTATGTTAAACAATTTCGACCTAAACATTTTAATACATTCAATATTAAACGATGCGAAGGCACCCATTTATTTTGACACAAACTAACATGACTAAAAATCATGAATATTATTTGTAATAACGACACCAAAGTAAAAAATAATAGTATGCAAAATATCTCCAAGCGAAATCGCGGGGACCGAACACAAGCGCAGTTGCGAACTCTCGATTCGTTAATCCCGCCATAGGTATTCAAATGAGTGCTTGTGATTTATTGAGTGGAACATTAACATTTTTATTATTTGTTATTCTTACACCTTTCGTTGGGGCCGGAAGCCACGCGGCCTCAGTCTCAGCGCGCTCGGCCGTGAGACTCCACGACACAACAACCCCCGACCCCCTCCAACTTCAATGAGGATAAAAACTCTTCTAAAAAGTTTGCATATTACCATAGTTTACATATAAATTTTACGCGAATTCATTCCGTATTCACTGCGGCGCGAATTCGACGATTATAATGATAATGCCTCCGATACACGAACGTCATGATCTACGGCCGTGAGAATCGACGATTGATTTTCCGCGATCGATTCTGATTGAACTTTGATTGTTGTCGATGTTTGGGATTCTATTAGCATATTGTATAATGTTCATGTGTTAGGTTTAGATGGGTAGATACCTATACATATGCTGGTCCCGCCGGTGTTCCCGACGACGTGTTGGTAAACAAGCTTGAGAGGATATGTTTAGTGAGAATTAATATTTTAACGAATAGGTAACTGCCAATTATACTAATACATAATTGATCGAATACAAGCCCATTCAAATGTGTTTTTTTAGCTAAACACTTTATCACCTATCTAATACAAAAACATAATTAATGTTTATTATTGTATTTATTACTTCCTACCGTTTGCTTCTCAACCTCGTATGCTTTATTTAGATGCATTGAAGACAGCCTACAGCTAAAACCGTAAACATGAAACTGATTATTAGAAATACGACACGGCGTGTATCTTATCAACGCGGTTCATCCGTAATTTGTAATGCTTTTCGAGTTTGTTGTGCCGCATCTGAGAAACATTATCTTCTGCCCAGATACGCTGCTAACAGTTCGACTAGCGGTGCTTCTGAGGAATTAAATATTCATTAATGGCCACGCCGTACTCGGCTTGTATTCTACTTTGGTGTTAATGATATAAAAGTCCGAATTGTTATAGTGGCATTTAGGACCACTTCAATCTTCTATCTATATCAATTCAACACGGTCGTCGAATAGAGACCCTGAGGTTTTTATTTAACTAAATCAGAGTCTTCAACAAAAAGGAAGTATAATTTACCGTCTAATATCAATAAATCATTTTTAATTACGGTTACTGCTATGGTTTAAGTAACTCTGTTTTGGCGTTATGTTTGACTCTGACAAACTTACGTCAATAAGATTGATATTACGTTGTTAATAGGCAGTATACAAAAACAACTGTTGAGAAATAGATTTCACTGGAATTATGATATTAATTAATTAGGTCAGCGTCACACTATTATTATATTTACAAATCTAAATTGTAATTATCTGTACATGTATTGAATTTCTGCAGGTACTTTTTATCATTTGGATAACGAATGTATCAGTTCATGTACTTTTATGAAACACTCTTTTTTTTTACAACTAATAATACCGATTCAACCGGTACAACACTTAAATCAAATAAAAGCCTCCACCTCCTAACGAACGCCCAAACACCACAATAAAGACTATCTGTTAAAAATAATTTCAAACTCAAACCGACAATCATTTGAAGAACAATTACATTAACCTTCCGCCTTCGTTGTTTTAGTAATAAAATAATAATAATGAGTATTAATGGACATGCCATCGAGGAAATAATTAAAAATAATATTTTAGGTCTGTAAATAGACCTGGTCCTGGTCGGATGGGTTCTTCTAGCTCAAGAGAGCTAAAAGAACCCACCTTGTGTCTATAAAATGTCATATTCGTTTTCATAGTATTGAACAACTCTTGTCGCTAATAGTTGTAGTTCTGCTCGTTATATTTTCGCAAACTACCAAATAGCACGCGATGGGCAAAAAAGTAAGTTGTCGTTGTAAATTGCTACTACATACTCTACTCTACTTCTGGGACACCTCCTATTATACTAAAGTTGAGCCATATTTCATGAACTTCATAAAAGCTACACCATTATCAAAGTCCTAAAGTATTTCTAAAAACAGCACGGTTTTTAATTTTCGAAGAATAAGGGTGCGTACCACACCGCTACTTAAAATACGGTGACGGTACGGAATCGCAGTGAGAGAGAGAGAGAGAGATCCGGTGAGGACGGTATGCGTTAGAAACGTGGCGTATACGTCACGTCACTGTGTCACCGTATTTTGAGCAGCGGTGTCGTCGCTCCTTAAGAATGTTATTTTTAAGTAAATCTGGCCATACACACTACGGTATGCCTGCGCAGTTTTGCCTGTACAGTTGAACTGCACGGCAAACCGGAGCGTGTATGTGACACAAGTTGCCTGTACAGGCAAAACTGCGCAGGCATACCCTAGTGTGTATAGCCAGCTTAAGTGTCGTCGATAGTGTAACTCACGTCCAGACATCAGTGAGCTTCCCGTCCTTGTGCAGGTCCTGCGCCTGCAGCGGCGGCAGCTTGTAGTACTCGGTGACGAGCGCCTGCGGCTGCGCCTCGTCGACGCCCAGCACCGCGCCGCCCAGCGGGTGCTCGCCCGAGTAGTATGCGCGCCACGACTCTCCACTCACCTCCATCACCTCCTTGCGTCTCCTGCGCAAACAACAACAAAATTACATTCATTAGGAATCTTAACTAACACGCCAAAACTACCTGTGAAAACTACAATGCACAACCGCCTCTGCCGTGTTACGTAATGCCAATCGATTTTCATTCAGTCTATCGAGTCATCGAGTAAACATAGCGTAAAATACCTGTACCCTGGCCTTTAGTCGTACGACGACGGGGCCGACTACAACTTACGAACCAGTTATTAGGCGTGACCATTTTGGTACGGATACTGACCTCTGGTGGTTGGTGGGCACCAGCGGTCGTCCGTGTGACGCTCCGTGTGCTAATTGTTGCGCACACAAAGCATGAGTCAGCGAAGCAAGTGTCCGGTTCGAGGAAACCAGTAGTATCGGCTCGGGATGCGGATGAGCGGGGGCGTTGGATGCTGTCTAATTCAGGAGGTTTTTTGCGAGGTCGGCCGGCGGGCGCGAGCGCGTCACGCGGCGCGCCGCGGGTCACCTGCAGCCGCGAACCTGCCGCGGAACAGGTCCGTGCCGCTTGCAGAACCGGAAGGATACGAGGCAAATCCCTGCTCCCTCGCTAACCAGTTTAGGTCGTCTGACGTCACGCCCAGCGGTATCCGACGATGCAGACAAATAAATAAAAAATGTTGGAAGCACGCGTCGGACGGGTTTGACCGGATCGTAGTTCTACCTGATTCCTGATCCTGGTCTCGTGCTGATATCACGGGATGACGGTGCATTGTTATCTGTCAATGTTGCTTTACTTTTAACGCTGCTAAAGTTTAAGCAAGAATGCAACACCATTTTTTTATTGAAACTACCTTAACTTTGCCTTAACTTCGATAATTCGTGTTAGTTAACCGTACAATCTTATATTCTTTTTTCTCTATGTACCTATAGCAGATGTAAACAAATAGAGCTTAGTGCGAGCATCTAACTGTACAAATCATTCATAAAAAGTGGTCTATGTAAAAACCAGTTCGATTTTTTACAACAGTAGGTATTTATTCGTACGTCTCTACTCTACTACAATTACCAGTTCATAGAGTGCATCTGTAATGTGTCAAGAAATAATATAAATGCCAGCAGACGTATATATTCTACAAATGACATATATCGTCGAGTAAGAATAGAATGTGCGAATTCGATCAGAAAACTGGAAAAGCCAGCTTCTGGCTTTTAACCAGCCGAGTCGTGAGTCATTTGACGAGTTAACTGGCAGCGGGGCGCGCGGGTGCACCACGTGAATGAGATTCCGGTAGGTGCGCACGTAAAAATCGTGCAACGAATCTAACAGGTTTGCTGGGGTCCTTGCGAGGCCACCGGGACTGGTCTAACCTGCCCTGCGCTGCTCAGCCACGAATTACCGAACGTTTCCTATCGAGCGCGCACACCTCGCGGATCGATTCAAAATAAACATCCGTGATTGTTTGCACCAATTGCTACAATGCAATGTTCGTATTCAAATTTCTAGGATAGCGCCGTCGACTGCTTGCATAATCAGTTTGACAAAGCATTTGTTGACTTGCACGTCTATAAATAATTAATTGATAACTCTTTTCTTTTCGTTCGATTGTTCAAGCCATTTAAAGTTTCGCAAGTCGCCGACTCCTTGTCTGTTTGTTTGGCGTGAATGGAGCGATTAGAAAGTATAGCGCACAGCTGTCACGACGACGTGACGTATGCAAGAGCGGAACGGATGGCTCTCGGCGAAGGGTTGAAGGAGACTTATTCAAACAAAGCATTCGACACGGCCGTTCTTTGCACGACCGTTACTCAGACAACAACATATCTGTATCCTTGATATGTACCTACGACACAACGGCTGATGTATGTGTAACATAAGTTGAGCTTTGTTGCATTTGGCTGGCATTACGAAAGAGCTTGAACTAATTTGTTTTAGAAACTTAGTAAATCGGCGTAGATAGGTCCATTCAACTTGTGTTGCGTTAAAAGTGTATCACGATTGAAAGTACTGAAACTTGTAGAGGTTTGGTGTTTGTCGGGAAAATCATGGTTAAATTTTGGACTGATCTTATCATTACGTGTAGCAAGACTACTGTGATTATTTTCATAGGTATAATGAGTTTTTGACTCGTGATTCAACTGCAGCGAGAATAAGACACAAACAACATTGTATCAATAGAAGTTCCAAAACAAAGTGAGATGTAAACATAATTAGAAGATAAGGGCTGTCCCGTATTGTTTGCAGGCCGGAGGGCAGCAGCGGCGGCGGCAGTTTCGAAAGGCGGCTTCGACCGCGTACGTCCGGTGTCGCGTCCAACTATCGATCATTCGGTTCGTTAATAAATAACACGTCGGCGTCGCTCGCCGCTTATCTCGGCTGCTCGGGCATGTGGAAAAATTCGGTGTCGGTGTCGTAACGGAGCGGCACGCATGTCTCGTAGGGCTGCGTGCGCCCGCCTGCCGTGTTTATCCTCTCCGGTCGTTGCCTCACGCCTTTACTGCCTTCTTATTAATCTCTTAATTGAAACGAATAAAATCGAAGGCGGGATCCTTTGATCTCTTTTGCTCGCGTAAAGTTTATAATCCAAGCACTCATGTGTATACAGAATGAGTCTTGGTAAAGTGCACATATTCAAATGAGGGACATTAACATCAATTTTATCGACGACTAAAAAAATATTTTTTTATGACTTGAAAAAAAATGTTTCGTAACTGTGTACCACATGTACCTACCTAAACACAAAAAAAAATATTTTCGTCGATAAAATTTAATTTACCAAGACTCACCCTGTATATGCGATACGTCCCATGGCTACTTAGATTTCACCATACATATAAACTATTTCCCACTACATTTGGGCCCATTATACGTGGATATATGATGCCTGCATATCTAGTGAATGAACATTTATTTCGCATAATAGGGGAAACTTTCACGTGGATCCGTTTAACCCGTCTCATACGCAATAACCTCACGTCTCTGGGTACATATCCATAAACGTTAGCTGTGCGGCGGAGAGCACTGAATCACGCTTTAGCGGCGAGCGGCTTCACCCCGCTCACCCGGCGCGGCAGGTGCAGCGAGTGCAGGGGAAAGTGCAGGGTGCGGCTCACATCTACGCATGTTTTATCATTGCTGATAAGAGAAACTAACGTCGAACATGACTTAGCTAATATTAAAAGTACTACCTACTAAAATATCTAATTACCGTTTACTCTATCTCGCCAAATCATATTATTACGAGGCGATAAAATTATATAAAGCTTCGACGTGCTGCATTTAAACACTACCTCTCCGTCTAGAGTAGATAGACGTCAAGCCGTAAAAGGATCGTTTGGGATCATCGATATACCTAAGAACTACTTACTGCTTTGAGCCGTTCATTACACGTAAATATACTGGCTTGCTGCATAATGACCAACAGCGCGTGAACTATCTCCAATTGAGACATGTTATTTGTTTACTGTAAGTTTATAAATTTATACTTTCATTTGATCCTGAATATTTCGCTGCAACCTAAGTTCTTTTAAAGTGCAATAATACGAATTTATTTATTTATTTGGATAACGAACAATATATTATTATTAATCAAGTTCAACCTCAAAATGCTTAACGACTGCGGCTGTGTTCTATAGATTCGGTAAACAATAAAATAAATCATTAGCTAGGTACCTAATGGAGGCTACATGAAGTAGCTAAACAGTTGCTGAACAAGTCACTAAACCTTTTGTAATTACGGAATGTGGCAACGGTGAAATGTGTCATTATTAATGTCTAGCAATAAGGTGATTTCGTATTCCCACATTAAACCTAACGATCCAGGTGGAATGTAGCGCTGCTGCATTTCGTCAATCAAAGAATTCGCTGTCTCGGACTGTGGCAGCGCCGGGCGCACGCTGACGCAGTCGCAAAAAGCGCATACCTCATACCAGTATAAATAAATAAGGGATGAGTACTCGCAGCAGCGGCAGCGCCCGCGCCGCGCGCTAACTAAACGAGGAGCATTTTCGACAAACTTCTTTTTGCACTGTGACGAGGAACGCATATGCGATGATTCATTTACGGAGTTCTTCGCCGTACAAGTATGGCTAACATTATTACTTCTGTTTTCTTGGCAGCATTATGTACGCTCGACAAGAAATGTTTTCTCAGAAATATGCGCCCACGCAGATTAAAGATGGAAACACAACATGGGCACTAAATAAGTCATGTCTCCTGTCTGCGTAACTAGTAGCGCTCGAGCAATCTGAAAATTTAATGGCGGCAAATAATTACACCTACCTACCTTCGCAGAAGCTTTCAATTATTTGCTTTTTAAATAGGAGACGCTTTACTGCGGAGCATGTCTATTATTTTTGTTCTCACTTACTACGTACTAAAATAATGCTGGGCCACGATTTATTGCTTTCATAACTAACCTGCCGTTTTTGATAGTAAATGTTCAAACCCTCGCGGCACATAAAGAAAGGGGTGTTATTGATACTTCATTGTTCGATTAAGCGCCTTTTTATTATCTTTAACGTTTGCTGCTATAAACATTACTTGTATCTTTTATAATTTATGGTAACCCGTAAGATTATAACGGTTTATTTTATACGAGTATTATGCGTTTTTTGTACGATTTACATGACGAATATAATGAAAAATCATGTTTCTGTTGGATACTCCGCGAATTTATAGACTCGTTAAAGATATTTTTAAATTGACGTTTGTCGTAAAACTTGATAGACGGTTGAAAGAATTCCTTTTCATGTATTATTTTGAACAAAACCGTTGGCTGACCGTTGAGTGACACCGCTCAGAAGACGTTGACACGGACGGAGTCATTGAATGCGTTTGGCGCGGCACCCACCGCTCGGCTGTATGACGCGCCGCGCATTGTGTCGGTGTGACGGACGGCCGCGGACACCGCGCTCCTCCATTCAAAGCCCACTTACACACATGAGAGTCTTAATTGAATTTGAAAAACTTGAAGCAAATACGAGTACCATATGCGAAATAAAACGATAACAAGATTATAAGTAATAATTCTGACCATAAGTTTACTTCTTAATACAATTGCATTATATAAATATTTACTGCTCGCACTTTAAGAAAACAATATAATCACCAAATGTATCTTATCATAAATATTGAAGAACGCGGAAATGAAGGCGCCACGTGAAGGTCGCTGTCTGTTTGTCTGCACCACGGAAGAGTATTCAAGGATAACGTTGCACTCGCTTCTCTTGTTATGATTAACGCCCTTGGGAATTAATTAATTTAAAATATTAATTTCTGAGAAACAACACATTAAAAAGTACAAATGAAATACGGTCGAACTCATAAGACACTTGTAACTTATAATGGTTAATAAATTGTATTTATACAATCGTATGTCCCATAAGACACACGTCACACCGGAGGTAGACCAGCCTAAGACGGACCGAACCAGCCTAACAAGACCCCAGTAAAAGTCGCATGGTTTTCAAGATACGCCAGTTTAAAGTTTAACCCCCTTTTTCATTAACGCACAACAAAACTATTTTAGTAAAAGTATGCTTTATCACTTTCTGTCAAATTCAAATGTCATAATGAAAGATAAGGACAAACCATACTACAAGCATACTTTAGTTATTGTGCGATTATGAATAAGAGGGTTTGTTTTTTGCCAATTTAAACAACTTCAAACTGGAAATATCTTGAAAACCATGTGACTTTTACTAAGTTCATGTTAGGCTGGTTGGGTGTGGGGATGATACGTAACGCATATCGACACGTAAAAAAAAATATGGCTACAGTTCAGATGTTACTGTTGGGAGCAAACCATAGACAAGTTATTACACTAATCATCTTAGCGCCGAGCAGCTTGGACAACTATTTCGGCTCCACACAAATCATAATGAAATATTCAATCGATGTTGCACGCGTTAGGCGCGCTCGAGGTGTCTTATTAGAAGAGTTACGAGCTCGGGGAGTGCGCCCGCGCCGCGCCGCGGTGCGCCTCGCCGCGATGAATGCATCATTTCCGTTTACTCTGACTTTTATAATTTGAATGCTCGTGTGTGGTCCATTTTCAGTTATTTCCTAATAGCTTATAGCCATCCTTATAAATCAGAAATCAGTATCTGCGAGGGCGGAAGTAAACGTAATGTAACTATTTAGGTTAGTCAGAATAAATCTAAAACGACACACGTTCCCACTCTAAGCTGTTACTACACCACGTAACGGATTATTGCGGACGCCATAAACGCTCCCTGGGCTCAGTTCATTTGGCCCAGCAACTTTTGCTCGTGTTAGACCAAGATTGAGTGAGTTATATCGGCTGATTAAACTACTCACGTTTCAATGGGAATGTTAATGCTCTCGATTGTGTGCTAAACGCGATACTAAGCTGTTCCGAACAATGAGACTTTGCTGTATACATTTTATAGGTATCCAAAAAAGCTTATAAAGAGGCGAATTTGCAATTCTTTAGAATGGTAAGTATAAACGTTGATACGTTACAGTTTAGGTTGGATTCGGAGGGTTTCAGTAAATAGGCATGAAGGTATAAATTAGGACGCCGTCGCCTGCGCCGGCGCACAATGCGGCGCGCGCATTGTGCCGTGCGAATTAAAACAGGTTGCGCTGGCAGGTATCTATACGCCGTGATTTATGCCCGATTATGCGATACTCCTGCGACTATAATTAAATCTCGGCGCTATTATACCCGAAAGATCTGCGACACTGCGCGGGCCGCGGCGCGGATCTACCGCGCTCGTGATTTACTGCACTCAGCTGGGTCATGTGTTGTCTAACTTAACGCCAACATACACTTCTAAAATATATACGTTTTAGATTATTACATACATACTCGTAAAACCATAAGAAAAATGTACAAAACAAAGATTGGCAAACCGCTATTTAAACAACAATATTAGCTGGAAATTTGAGAATCGTTCTAATAACATTCTCATAGAAGTTCAACATGAACAAACTGTAAAATACCTCTACTTAGACAGATAAGTCAATAAATGTTTAAAAGCTTCAACTTAATACAAATATTTGTCGGTTTAAGACAATTTATCGATGATTACTAAGAAAAAATAGCAATCAGGTGGACGAGCGAGGCGCACAGAGCGGACAGTCGGCGCCTCGCGACAATGCAACACTTAATTGTACAAAAATCGCAAACCACTCGTCAGCGGACTGACAGTTGTGAGAACGCGATCAATTATGCCGTGTAAATAGTGCTCAACAATAAATAAAGTATGAATTAAACGCGTAGGAACATTTTCATTATCGGACCGCGGTGGTTAAAATAGTATATGTCAATCATTTTACGGAGCCGTCACCAGCGACCGGCGCGCGGGGCGCGAGATAAGCTTTTAATTGCCTTCGACGCCTATTTACATATTGTATATCTCGCAATTAGGGGCGTAAGCGTCTTCCTTTTACGCCTCAGAGCAGTCGAGTATGTTGCATCGGATAACATCTGTTTGACGGAACGACTAAACGCTCCCACGAGGAAAATCTGCATCGACCTGCATGCACGCACGCTTACTTATTTACTGCGCCGTACTTAAATCAACGTGTAATAAATGGTATTTGTACGTGTTAAATATAGCACACATGTGTATGTAGTGTAAATAATAACATACATACATACATACATACATTATGTATATACAAGACTAGAGTCCACATAATAACATATATGTATATCTAACACGTATAAATGCTATTTATTACACGTTGATTTAATAAATCTATCTGGCTAATGGCCGATATTTACATGATAAACATTCAACATGCAAATAAGTATCGAAATGGGTAAACCAGAATTTATAGTTAAACTTAAATGTGATATCTGTTAATTATTATCTTAATAATTATCTTAGCTGAACTGTTTTGAAATCGGTTCGTTGGCGACAGTAGCAAAGTAAAATAAACAGTCTGAATATTCACAAGCAAATACCTGAGCAAGCACGCTGAGCTAATTGCAGATTTAAATAAAAAAGCACAAAGACTCAGCTCTGTTCCTACACGTGTAAAAATGTTATTTTGAATTTTCTTTTAGGCGAGTATATACATATATGGTAAATAGGGATGATTGACATTGATGACTCATGTTGAATTTTACTATGTACTAAGGTCGGAGTTCACCAACCAATTTAACGGACTGTTAAAGCCTAATCGGCTGTTAGTCAATACATTTTGACAGCCGTCAGACCTCTAATCGCCTGTTTAAATGTTGGTGAACACCGACCTAAGTAGATATACTTATTTGGATTGAAAAGTTGCAAATTATCATAACAAAACGAAACAAAAAAAAAATACCAAAGTCATTTTAAGGATACGAGACCTCAAACTTTCGTCGATAAGTCGATTATTTTTATTTAATTATAAATTATAAACTAAATAAATTTTATGACAACTATGTGCTTAAACGCAGTTTTTCACGATCAAAATTACAAATGACTAGTTTTGTCACTATAAGGTGCTTTTCCTACGGCGAGGCGAGGCGAGGCGGGGATGGGAGGGAATGGAAATTTGTATAGGAATATTTCCCGTAGGCGAAGGCGGTGGAAATAGTCTATTGGCGAGACGAGAATTGAAATATGTATTGTTAATATTGAACCGTATTACTATAACATAGAGTGTTAATAAACACTGCAACGAAAACAAAAGCTTCGCGATTTTCCCTCCTCGCCTCGCCTCGCCGGTGGAAAAGCACCATTAGTAGAGATGTCGGACTTTGACCCTCTATTCCGCCTGTTGTTGTGATTGTAGTTGGTCCCATACATACATTCGATCCTTACAAAAAACTGGATGATTGGCATATTAAAAAAACTGGTCAAGTGCGAGTCGGACTCGCGCACTGAGGGTTCCATCCATATTTGGCTGGTTTTTACTAGGTATTTGTTGTTTTTCTACAGGGTTTGTTCTATAATCTTAGCAAATTTGACGCTTGTATGTATAAACGGTCTACAACTGGAAAAGATTTTCAAACACGCACAAATATTTAGTAATTCCCTATGTTACTTTAAATACCATAGACTTCTTATAGGTTTCCCAGTAATTTATAAGTAAAGAACTATTTTATGGTTTTTTTTTCAATATTTGGAAAGGTCAATATTCGCCTATTTTCTTAAATGACTTCAAAACTTTTTATTTTAAAATTATAAAGAAATATATATTTGAGATTCTCACAACGAGGCGTTTGCAAATCTTTTTTTTATTTTGTAATTTACCCACCAAAAGAGGCCCCCTTGTTTAAAATTCATTTATTTATGTTACACGTCCGTGTGTGGGTTACCGACTTACAAATGTGTACCAAATTTCAATTCAATCGGTCTTGTAGTTTCGGAGCAAATTGGCAGTGACAGACGGATGGACAGACAGACACGAGTGATCCTATAAGGGTTCCGTTTTTTCCTTACGCGGTACGGAACCCTAAAAAGTTTATAAAAGAAAGATCTTAACAAAACATGTCAGTGGATTTCAAATATTAAATGACGTGAATCCTGAACAAAAATTTTACAAATACAAAACAAATACAAAATCGTTTTTTTCTTTTTTCAACACGATTTATTTTCCAATTGTTTTTGTACCCAATCCTATCTACTAACAAGACCAAGGGGTAAACTTAAGTGCGAGTTTCGTCATAGACTTCCAACATTATGGGATTAATCTAAGAGCGCTTGTTGATTTGTCCTTCTTTCACGGAGCAACGGGTTGATATTATTTTTCGCACAGATAGTTGGAATGGAACGCTATCGACAGAGTGGCATCCTTGTCTTACCCTACTATCTGCAACGCGTCGACCGATCGATGTGAAATTTGGTACAGGGATAGTTAGTTTATAGCCCAGAAACGGACAGATGGTACTTTTTATTTAAGAACATTGTGGGTATATAGTTACTAAAGGAACAGCGATAAATAACTTCTGCCCTGACGATACCTGTTAACCGATATGCGTAACTTTTCCAAATTGAACATATTTAAAAACTTCCCGGAGGTGGTAACGGTTCACCTAGGATTGAACAGTGGCCTTATCCGCCGTAGGAAACGAATAATGCGCCGATTGGGCGCCTGCTAATTGCGGAGGTGGGTAATTTACGAGCCGACCGACTGCCCCCCGCCCCGCGACCGTTCCTCTCGTCTAACAGACCACTTTTCCGCCCTCTGCAAGCTACAATATAATCTAATTAATTATTTTCTAATCTGGATTGCTAATCAAAAGGTGTCATATGATTTATTACATTCTTTACCAGCTGTTTCACCTAAGTGTAAATCTCGTGAAAGAGCGGTTTTCAAAAAAAATGTATATTGTTTAGGACTAAAATTAAGAAACGGAACCTTTTCCATTTCGTGACGAGAATTAACTACTTATACTGCTATAAGACAAATCTCAGAGTCCTGAAGCAATAGCAACCATATTACTAACGGGTGAGGATTGAATCTGCATCGGCCTATCAGCGTATGAGGGAAGTATTATGAATGTATGTATGTCTAATTTTCATGACGCGATGAAAGAACGAAAAAATATCGTTTATTTGGTGCATAGTAAAATAATTCAACACAAAATTGATTCCTAAACAGTAAACTAACTGGATGGAAAAGTTACTGTTTCTTGGTTTTAATCCTCAAAGGTGCACTTTTTTTGAAAACCGCCGAAATGATCAAATAGTTACCAGGCCTGTTCATTGAAATTCGACATCATTTTTATCATCATCATTTTATGGTTCCGTACCAAAATGGTAAAAAAGGAACCCTTATGGTGAGACTTCGTTGTCTGTCTGTCTGTATGTCACAGCAGTTTTTCTCAGCAACTACACAAGCTATCAACTTGAAATTTGGCATAGGTAGTTGTATAACTTGCTTGCCCGTATTTGTTTTTAGTAAAATAAAACTAAATTAATTTTATAAATTTTTATTTTATTTTTTGGGTCTAGAATGGAGTTGAATGAAAAATGAAAGTGATTTGATTATAGCAAGTGGAGTGTCATATGAAAGGACTTAATCTCACCATTTCAAAACTATTTTTTTTATAATTTTCCGTGACGTTCTTTTTGATTTATAACCAAAAATGTTCAAAAAAAGACAGTCCTCCCCCTTATCTCCGAAGTTTATGAACCAAAAAATCTGAAAAAATCCTAACTTACAGATACTTAATTACTTATATTTTGCGGGAAAAATAAAACGAAGTGTTCAGAATTTATGGTTTTCGATAAATTGACAAAAAATTTAAAGATCTGTGTGTAAATTTAGGCAAGTCAAAATGGACCTTATTGCATACTATTAAAGTAAAAAAAAAGGTGTATTTTTGAAGTACGGACTTAAATACGGAACCCTTTGTCTGTATGTTTGCTACCGCGGTACACCTCCACGGGTAAACCGCTGCTATTTTAATGAAATTTTAAATGGAAAGAGCTCGAGGCGCGAAGAAGGTTTGACGATTCCCGAGGGATAAACGATAAACAAGCTCTAAGCGGGCGAAATCGCGAACAAATCTAGTTAACACAGAATTCGTATATACGTCCTTTTTCTATGTTTTTACGTGTAGTTATGCCGTTTCATGTTTTTGGTGTCTTCGAAAAATATATTTCCTAGTATAAAACATCGTCGTACGGAACGCCGCTACGAACAAAAGTTCCTCTCAACAGTACCTACCGTAAATACAATTTACGATCGACTCAAGGAATTTTGTTCCGTAGTATGTCTACGAATACCCACGATCTAATCAGTAAGTGTTCTTTCCTTTAACAGTCTTAGTTATTTGCAGAATACTGAGACGGGACCGTTGATTGGACGATTAAATCTCTCATTTATGGGATGCGAAGCCATCTTGATTTTTTTGCGCAAACATAATTTTATAGTTAATTTACGTGCGATAGAGTAAGGCGGCGGTCGTCCGTCGCCGGCGCGCGCCGCCCGCCGCCGCTATCTAAATGCAAATCGGATAGGTTCGGTGGATGTCCGCGATAAATCAGACTCCGGCGCACCGTTACCGCCGGCCCGCGGCGCGTCCGCACACCACCGCGACCACCATTCCATACACACCACCGTCATTTCATAAAAATCTAATGGATTATTCTATTGTTAGTTATTAGGTTTTGCTGTATAACCATTTGTTTAACTACCTACCTACCGACTCAATGGATATTTATTTTTTCGGACATTACACATATTATTACCTATTATTTAAGTATTGGGAGTGCTATAATAGTTAATTTAAAATGATTCCATTATACGATTCGGTTATATCACTGTATCAACATGTGCAAGCTATCCAAGCTGTTAAAGAAACGCGATGCCAGCATCATTGATCACTAGCGTGCCACGAGGCTGAAGAGGCCGGAGCCGAGAGACGTAATCACCGTGGCAGAATGGATTCCGGTACCACCCTTCACAATATTCTCATTCAAATTACAAAACTCTACGAAATTATACATGTATAATAAACATTAATAACAGACATTTTCTCAAATGACGGCATTTCTTTTGAAAAACGAGGATGCAAAACGCCTCATTTTCTTACTAGGAGTTATGGTTTTTGTTTTATATTAAATTCCGCCAAAAGATTGCATACAAAATCGAAAGGACTAAAACAAAAATTCCATACAGTCAAGACGTTGTCTATGGTTAGACAAGAAGTGTGGCCGCGCGGGGTGGCGGCGGCGGGGGCGGGTCATTGTGAGTGAAATTATCCTAATTTATTTTTAGCCGACTTCAGAAATGAATCTATACGTCGGAATTTGAGAAAAGCATTATACATGCCTCAGCGGAAACGGGGATTGCCGGACTCGTATTTTAGCAGGCCGAGCCTTGGCGAGCCACCGCGTTAGGCAATCTCCTACTTTCCGGGCCACAACAGTATAATGTACTATTTTAATGAAAGAGCACGTCGAAATAAATTTATAAATCTAATTTTAACATGTAAAATTGTAGGGCGTAATTTGAAAACGAATAAGAAAAATACCTTCAATTACTCATGTATGGTTTTATCTTGCTAGCCCCTATAAGGAGAGGACATCTTTAGTGTGTTTTATGTTGAAACCTATGTTACCATGTATTAAAACAGTTTATTGTTAAAGCCATATTAAACAGTTTTTAATCAAGATTATATTTAGTGAAACATCCTTACTTTTTACACCAGCAAAAAGTACATATATACATACCTACCTATACCTACTAGGTGAGCCTTGTTGTATTAGAAATCGATTCAAAGTAATAACTTTTTGATTGGATTTTGCAATATTCATATTTAAGTGAAGCCACGCCCCGGCTCTATCTACAGGCGCAAGAGCAGAGTGACACGTTCCAATAAAGTGTAATGGCCGGCTCGGACACATACATATTTATGCAGAATCTAGTTGGTTTCGATTTGGAATAATAAAAGTGTTCGGTAGCAATCAGACAACGCTAGTGATTGTCGCCCGCTCGCCCGTCCGCCCGACGTCATAACCGTTTTATGGACCCGTTCTGCTCGTTGGAATCTTATTAGATTAGCTGTGCAGCTCTGGATATTAAAAATTATCTCGAATCGAACGGAAATGTCCGAGTAATAAAATAGTTTTCTGCTTCGCTTTTTTTGCTCTTCCGTTCTTATTCGCGTTTAATGGTTTTTATAACGCCATTGGACATTCTCTTATAAGGTAAATCTAAATAGGTACCTATTGGATGTTTAATTGGCTTATAAATCATATTAGGGAAATTGTTCGCAAATGCAATAAATAATATAAACATGTCCTTGGCCTCAGCGTTTCTTCGTCTATTTATAAGTTACACATTTCTGCTATGTATCTACTTACAACATATTTACCTCGTCGGTATCAACCTGCGCGTACGCAGGACGTAGTGCTGGCCCTGTTCGTTAATGGATCTATACATTTATTTACATCTCAATCCGACTCATTATAAATATTCATTCGCATCCAGCTTTATCTTTGTGCCAATAACGGAGTAACCGATACGCGCGTAAAATAAAGTATTTTACATTTGAATAACAAAATTTATAGCATTTTATTACCGCCCCCTAATGACATGCGTCAAGCGATATGATAATCCTCATTAAAAAAGTTTTTTACTAAATGCTATTTATAACACACAAATTTAGCCATAAATTATAATAACACCAGTACGTTACAAAATGTTATCGATCTTCTCGAGCCAGAACTTGGTGAAATAAGTAAAACGTCACACGAAATTTTAATTAGATAAGTCAAGTAGAGACGAGGAAATTTTCGATTAAAGCGATTTTCGTTGCTGTTAAATATAGGGGAGTTGAGAAAAAGATGCAATTTTATGTAGATGCAGACACTTAGTGGACACAATTATGCAAATCTGCTGCGTCGATTATTGCATAGTAACTACCACTAGTTACGAGAATTGATCGCCCTGGCTGCGCTTGCGCCGCGCTCACTAATTGCGGCCACTGCGTCCTCTCGTCGCAAACAACTCTTATCTAACATATTTTTACAAAAAAATCCTAATGTTTTATTTTGATTTTATTTTATATATATACATATGATATGATAATATGATATTTTAGTTAGAACAGAACACAGGAATAATTCTTTCAGGCCCCAACTGTCATCCTTTAAGCTCCACGCTCAGAGCATTACGAGGCCGTGCACTATAATGGCTACTGCTTCAATCCGAGTTCACCCTACCTCGTAATTGAACGAAAGCTCGCGGTCGTGGGAGAGCTCGCCGCAAGGCTATATACATGATAATTTTTCACCAAAACTCTTTGTATAAGCAATTATAAGTGCATTTTGTCGGTGTGTCTGTCATTAACTTAAACGTACGATGTTATTTTAAGGGCCGTAATGGCGGCTCCAGCGTGCCTCCGCTTTTTGCGAACGCTCACGAAAAGCTATGCATTTAAACGCTTGAATTATGAAATTACAGTATTGAGTGTAAACAAGAGACGCTGCAGGCATAACTCGACGCAGGCCGAGCTGCGCCGGAGTGCACTGATGGAAGCCGTTCGATTACAACATTTTATTGATCCCACCGCGATAAACAACGCACACCAATTATTCCTTAAAACTCATTTCGATTCAAGTAGTCAGTAATGACCTCTATGCCCGTAATAAAGAGAAAAGCATACAGTAGGAGTTATTATTATTACCAGCTTTTGCCCGCAATTCTTTATCGCCTTTCCTTTGGGGAACTATAAATCTTTTCGGACTAATTATATAATATAATTAGTCTGAAAAATTTTGTCGATCCAGGTTAAGGACCGTGTGTGCCGAAATCCGTTCAGCCGTTTAGGATCCGTAACACTTTCACTATGATACTAGTACGATAATAATAATAATAATAATAGTAAGAAGAAGAATTATTGATGTAGGCGGAGTGGGCCCGACGCACTACTAACAATGTCGAGACAGGAACTTGAACTAGTGGATGATAGATCAGCATAAACTATTCACTACAAGTATTTACTGCGTACTCGTAAAAGCATAAAGCCAAGCACTCGCCACATTATTAGCCTCAGCTGGCTGCAGTAAACACATCCATTGCGTACACGTAAGCTCGTCGAGGCCCGGTGTCTGTTGGGAGTGTTCGGCGCCCGCGGCGATACGGCGCATCTGATCATCGATCGAGGCCGCAATGTTAACAAGTCACTATTGCCTCTGTTAAAAAATATACAGTATACTGTTTACACCAACATCCTAATACATTTGTTACGCAATCCCGACACCCAGAAACAATGGCCTCCTATACATCAAATTACTATATTGATTCACAAAGCGTAAACTCTTACTGTTATGACAGGCGAGCATAAATTCTCCGCAGTACCCTCGGATGCTGCGAAACAATAAGACTCTCCTATCGACCGATTGTCAAAACTGTGAGACGTTATCGCAGGCCGTTGGCAGCGGCCACGGGGAAAGGGGTGCGCGCACAAAGGCCAGGTCGCGAATTGTCTGTTTAATGATGGGGGACGCACAATGGTCAAGTGTGCACCTCTCACCGTGTGAAATTGCTGCCAATTTCAATACTACCGACGCACATAATTGATGCGCGAATTTATAACATTAACCGCCTGTTTCACAATCGTCAAGTAAAGCATATCTGGGTCGATCAACTTTTTCTTGTTTGTTATTCTGTCCCGTTGTCCAAGAGACAACAGTGTCCGAGTTTCTCAAAGAAAACTGTTATAATATATGCTACTAATGTGCTTAGGAAATAGTCCTTAAAATAATGGGCTTATAACTACGACAAAAATGTACGTTTGATGAACTATAACCATAGAAAACGTATAGAGAATCATGGTGTTAAAGAGTTGTCCAGCGGACGTAACCATGACAACGAGGTACAAGAAAAAGTTGATCAACCCATCTGTCAAAAAAGCCCTTTCCCTTTCTTTCACTTGAAAATAGACGAGGAGAGTGCTGCTTATTTATGAATTTACTTGTCGATTGTGAAACAGGCCCTAAGGCTGTTAACCCTTAATTTGCCAAAAATAACAAAAAGTCTGGTGTTCAAACCTCTTTAGAATAAAAAAAGTATAAAAAATTAGTCCCAAAAAAAAAATACAAAAAGTGAATGTTATGTTATGTCCAGTATGATGGACGTTACCAAATGAAGGGTAATAAATTGTACTATATAGGCCTTGATAATTAAAAGTCGCTTTTAATCGATGCGTTCGACGTCCTTAATATGAATGGCAGTGGCAATAATGTAATAAACACCTGCATGTGACCACAAAATTACAGGTTCGGGAGCGCTGCGGCTGCTGGGCGGCACAATGGCTGCGCCGGCGCCGGTGACGCTGCGCGACAAATTACAGGGTGAGTGTCGCGGTCGGCGGCGCCGCTGACTTACCCCCAAACACGAAATAGATATGACTTTACTTGAGATATTTTATATAGAAAGGTCATTTCGGGAATGGGAGTAGTGTACCGGCAGAGTACTAAGAACACGTGAGAATAATGTACAACAGTATTAATTACAGTGCTCGGACGCAGGTACATACGAGTACGTACTGCGCTACACCTCCAGTCGCACCACCGTTTTACTGATTTTAATAGCAATTATGCTTGACCTTTATATAAATTACCTGGCGCGGAGCTACCGTCGCCATTAGAAATCGAAATAAACATAAATAATAGTGTTTGGCTTATAAATCAAAACTTTGCGTCAATTAAGTATCCTTTGTAAGTTAAATAAATAACGGAATATTGCCGTTACTTGGTGGAATAAATAGCCTTGAAGCTACGAAAGTTATTAAATAAAGCTCCAGCGGAGAGCCGATACGCGCGCGGTGAGAGAATAAATGTAATTTTCATTAATGACACGTACAGTTGCACAAAAACCCTAAAGCGTTGCGGGCCCTAATAAAGGGTCGCGTAAAGAGCGGACAAAAAATTAAGAATCGCCCCGATGAGCCATTATCTTTGGATGTTAAAAATAATATGGTCATAGGGTAATGCGTATTCATGCTCGCCGCGTCCAGGAGCGCATTTGAATACGCTTTGTGCGCGCTGCGCCCCTGGCGCCGGACTTCACACGCTGTCGCAGGTACAGCCCTGCCGCGCGACAATACCGCGACACACATTATTTGATTCTATTATTTTACACAGCACATTTGCATACGATAACACATCACTATTTCTTGATTCGAAAACCATGATTAAATAAATTTAATTCGGTTTATAAAATGTTGATCAAACGTTTCTAATTGAGTCAAGTACAGTTTCTGACTAGCAATAATGATCTACCAACACCGGCTTTTCGCCTGACTGACACTGGATTGTTCGATGATATGAGTATATTCCATGTGACTAATTCCGATACAGTTGGGCCAGCGGCGTACGTGGATGTACTCGCACGTTCCTGATTACGTCGCCTCTAATTACGAACTGGATGTCAAAAATGCAAGTGTCAAGATTATTTAGTCCAACTAGCGACGGTCGGAGCGAGCTTTGTTCGGCCAACAGACTGTTAAAAAACTTTTTATTAGCAACTTATATTTAAACAATTACTAGTCCAAAAAATGTTAACACCATTTTGGACCTTTAGATACCTACTTAAATTGTTTTGAAACACTTACAACATTCTTTGTTTTTTTTTGTTATTAGTTTCAGTAAGTAGGTACATTATATTATTTTAAAGCAACTAAATCACCAATATTTTAATAAATATAGATTGCCTTAGTTAAAAAAAGTTTATTTTAATTAACTAATGATTACAGCGTGGAAAAAACCCTAATTTAATTGCGCAATTCACTATAGATTGCTACGAAGTTCCCTATTTTATGACACTTATTTTGTACCGTTAATGAATGCATGAGAGTAATTAAACGGACTAGACTCTCGTATAATCAGAGCGAGATAGCGCTAACGACATGGGTGTGTGGTGGTTCTCTTTGAAGCCGACTTGTCGTGTTTCGGAATTGAAAGTCATTTAGAAAACTTAACTGAATGCAATAAATTTTACATTCCGAGCCGTTACAAAAAGTGATCCACGAGGCAACCTCTTTAATAGACGTCGAATAAAATTTCAAATCTCGTATAGCCGTACATTATATTATTATGTTTTATGATGATTTTATAGGCTATATTTGTGTCTGGTTAATACTAGGTAATTCCGTTTATGCATAATACTTAATGCAGTTTTCAAGTTCTATTAAATATCCTTTAGACAAAAAAATAATTAGTATGTCACCTATGTAGTATGCGCATAACTTGCAAGTATACATTACGCGCAGGGATTGCCATATTTATAAATCCGAATATTCACCTGCCACTCACGGTTATTCTCATTTAAATACGGTGATAATGTTGATTCGGACGAGTAATAAAATACGCCTAGCATCGCGTGTCGGTTGACATTCGTGCGCAGCCAGCGTCGCCGGCGCAGGGCTTTAGAAAGCTCGCGCACCAATAAATACTCGTCCGATTATGATCTACGGCGCGTAGCCCGTAGCCACGGCGCGGCGCGCGACCCTCTACCAATCGACACTCAACTCAAGTCTTCCTCTTCTACTCTTTAACATCGTATGCAGATGCCGATGTAAGTAACAAAAAAAATTGTTTAAAGGGTTTGTGTTATCCAAGTGCATGATATAAAAACAATAACAAAATCATTAATTTTCGGCCTAATATGACATGACCCATCCTACTTATTGTAAGATAGATGTTCGGATGTTAGTTTTAATCGTGTCTAAACGGCGGAACTGATTAGGATGAAATTTCACACACAAATAGTCCTTAATCCTTATACTCGGTTGACAAATCGAGGGAAAAGCAATAATTGACTTCTACGCGGACAGAGACGCGGACAGAGACGCGGGCAAAATCTAGCAGTTAATAAATAATAACACCTTACAGGTAGACTAACATATTAGTATAATTATTTTTTATTCAATGGCCTTTACTGCAAATGTTTGTATAACTTCGCGAACCCACCTAAAAATTATTTAATATTGTAGAAATGTTAAATGAACTACTTAAGAATTATAAATATCTGACTATGGATGTTTAATACGATAAATATTATGAAAATGAATATTATTATAAATATAAATGATACTAGACTAAATCATGAACCTTTTGAAACAAGTAACGACTTTAAATCATCGGTATCAGAACTACGGATCCGTGGTATGCGGATTTTTGGTCTTGTCTAAGGAACTACTAAAATGTTAGCAAACGTAGATTTTTGTATGAACAGTGTTGAGTCCCGGATATTTCAACCGCCTATAAATTTATTCTACACTTCAATACACCCGTGCAATACGTAAATTGAAAGTACATATAATACAAAATCAAGATTGTTTATAATCTTGACTCAGTCGTCCTAATCAATACGAGTATTATGTATATTCAATAATCATTTAATATTCCACAGTCTAGGTACCTACAATACAAGGCCCCTTGACAAAAGGCTCAAGACAAATTTTGTTTATAATTTGTAAAGGATAATATTCCACACCTGCAAACTCTATTAGTTTAATAGTACGTTGCATAAATTCCAATAAAACGTAGGAGTGTCTTAAAAAAAATCGCTCGCACGGGCAGAACCGAGACGACTCATACATATGTGTACGGAACAGTACAGTTGTTTGGACACAGAAGTCTAAAAGTAGATTGATATAGATAGAGCAAAAATAGGCTTTCTAACCCGTTGAAAGCGTCAGAGAAAGAGCGTACGCTCGTGAACTGCATTCCACGCTGTGCTCACGCACATACCTAGAAAAACCTACACGGCGCGGGTTCTCGGGAACACGCCGAGTAAACTTAAAAACGTATGTATACAATGAACACTCACATAATTACGAGGTTTCTATGTGCTTTCAAATAAACATAAATATATTGACTGCTGCGAAAATGTAATATTTGTGGGATGATATTAGGAAGAAGATGACAATATTGCAACAGATGTGATCGTTCAGTTATAGAATGTTTTTTGGCTTAGTTTTAATAAACGATAACAGTTTTACAATGCCTATTCTTAGGAATGCGTATATACGAGTATACGCATATAATAAGGTAGGCAACGATGAGTATGAGTACGAGACGGGCGGGCAAGCGGGTGGCGCCCGCGGCGCGCATTAGCATGCGCACACGCAGCACACGGACACTATGGTGGGGGCCGATCGTACTTACCTTACGCGTAAATCGAAGGTGTGCCAATTTCGATATGTCGTCCGCAAGCGTGGGAGGCTATATCGCAAAACACTTTTAATGTAGGTCATCCGAATATCAGATCAGCATCGAACAGTAATTGGAAATCGAGTGTAATTGCACACCTATGAAACGTTTATGTTTAGCTTCACGAACCCTGTGATTACGATATGAGTTAAATGATTTATTCTTTATTGGTTGCAATTTAGAAAGATAAATGTTTTGCAAATTTGCGGCACAGTTCTTCAGTGAATCATGTTAAATTTCGACAACGAAATTTAGAGGTCAATTTGTACCTACCGTAGCTACCTTGTAAGCGGACTGCGAAAATTTGGTGAGAGTAGTTTATTATTTATTACATTATTATTTATGATGTTTTCATACAAGGTTCGTTAAAATTGTGTTCTGCGGGTTACATAAAGGACGTCGCCCGGGCGCGCGAGCCGCCCGCGTGGCCGCGACTTTCACGCGCGACGCGCGACGGCCGCGCCCATATTAATTGCTCCCGTTCTTCGGTGAAGCTTTATTTATTGCGCTCGCCAGTGATAGTGAAAAGCTTCGAGTGTATACATTAGTTTAACTTTTATCTTTTCTATTTGATCTGACGTGTGACACGAGAACCCGCCGCGGATTATATCGTCCGGGTTTCGTGGACGGATCACGCGCCTCGTGAGAAAATATCCCCAAATACCATTTGTTGATGTCTCAGCACAGCATTACACTGGTGAAGTCAACAAAAAAATCAATTATTAGCTAAACAAAAAGCGAACGGTCGCGCGCGATGTCGACGTTTTTAGAGAAATAAACATTAGCTGTTTGAACAGCGACCGCCGCCACAACCAATATTTGATATTCGAAAATACTATTCTAATGTATGTCGTGGTACATGGGTACCACTCAACGCATCTGGCACTTTAGCGGCTCTTTTGGTCTGTGTCTATATTATTACGTGACTTTTTAGCGCTATAATAATGCTCGAGAGGAAGTACACTTACATATTGTACCTACCTACAGTTAAAGTACGATCACTTTCTCAAGAACTCCTATGTACCTACACCCATCATCATTGTTAATTAATTTTTAAACTCTTTTATGTGTAGGCAAGCACTAATTAGTGCCCGACTTTTTTTGTATTTTACTATTACCGTTTTTTACATGAAATAATAATCTATAGAGACTGGAACTTGGTACTTGTTTACCCTCGTAAGTACGAAGGGTTAAATTATCAATATAATTTTTTAAACAGATAGCAGAACTTATTCAAACGCTTGGCAAAGAGAGAAGCGAAGAAAACTTAATACTTAGGTGTAGAGATTCTTCAATTAGGAATAATAGCCAAACATTCATTCGGTTGACCAATATATATTCATTAATATTCACTAGCTATATTCACAGTATTTATGTATTATGTTTTACGTTTTGACACAAATGCCGACTTATGTCATTAAGTTTGGTTATTTTATAATCAAATTTTAATAAATAAGTCATTAGATAGCGGCAAAAAACAGCCACGCTTGGAGTCTCACGGTCAGGCGCGCAGTAAATCTGGCGAGCCAGCCGCGCGGCGCACGCGCACCGCGCCGCTGCCTCCGCCCGAAGCGAGCTGAGATACCTTCATCTTCACTTTGAGCCCATCTTGCTTCTATATCGCCATCATACTGTTGACGCCATGAAACTCGTAGCTAGTATTCACTGTACAGAAAGAGCTACCAACTAACACACCAACAATATGATTGCGATATAGAAGCCACTATAGCTCAAGAATTAGTCTACTCAGTCGTGTTAGTATTCGTTTGCAATATGTTACATGTGCTTTTATTCAAGATTTTTTTTAGATTTTTAGTACGTGTAGTTTTAGCTGTAGGAGGTGGGGACACGCAACTTTAGCGAAAATCCTGAAATATGTACAAACTTTGTTATTGTTCTTTGTGAGCTGTATAAATATGTGTACAAAACTTTAGCTTTGTAACACAGATAGTTCCTATAGACAGACAGACGAGAGACAGATGGAAGGACATGGCGAAACTAAGGTTAGTTTGACAACGGAACCCTAAAAATGAGGCCGCTTAGGACAAACGATATGTTTCTCATTCAAAGGTACACACAGCTAAACTACAATTTACATACACTATTTACACTATAATGTACGGCAATTAGATTTCAAGTCAAATCGTAGAGATCAATTCAAATAAACTTATAAAATTTGTAATTAAACTCGTCCAATTTTAAAACGAGCGAACTAAATATTAAACTTAAGTATCGTTCGAATATTTACGATTATGCGTATGTTTTTAGATATATACTAATATACAGGTATATGAAAGGCTCTTATGTTAGATTGTTATGATAAATAAAATATCTTCATAATTTAGAGGTTCTATTTACTTAGAACATGTAATTTATTTAATACTCGATTATGCAAACCCAAAAAATAAAAGTTTAAATAAGTACTTATTTAAAATAAAATCATCGTTCAGTATCTAAAATTAATTAAAACAAACACACTAGTCCCTATCTAAAATTAAAATGAAGTTGGGCACCAATAAAATAAAATAGAAACATACAAAATACATTAACTTTAAACATGATTTATTGAGCTCTACATCGTAAATGTTTAGTAGTTCTTCACGACGCTAATAAGTCGGTTAATTTGCCTTATGATACGTTCGTTTGTTTTCGTTGTTCTTTGATTACCAAATTATGATGTCACGAATAATGTGATCGAATGCAAGCGGTCGTCAGTGATGAAGAACAGGTCGCGACAGTTATCAAAAATACCTGTAGAACTGGTAGCAAAGCGCGGGGGGGCACGGCAGCCCCGTCAGCCGAGGGCGGCGGACATACCGGGCAGTCACTTGTCCAATAGGGGTCACTCGTGCACAATGGACGTCCGGCGTCCACCCCACTGTCCAGTCGGGTCCAGCGCAGGCCGAAGCGGTCAGCGGGCTCAGTGCGCAGCGGACGGCGGTGCGGTCCGGGTGCGGCGCTGCTCGCTACTGCGCCGGCGCGCCGCTCGCCCCACACGCGGCCGCTGGCACTCACTCGGTCCAGGCGGAGAAGGGTGACATCGCGGCTCTTCCTCTTTAGTACGATGTATGTACAAGGGGTGTTCAAGACGACCGCCTATTGTATGAACCCCCGTATTAAATGTTTTAGAAATCGCCTGTCATTATTAATCCCATCCTTATTCTCAAAATAAAAGTTTTGAGATCAATTAAATGTTAGATACCAAACACAACCCTATCTTTAAGCCTTTGGCTAAAACTATTGAACTTATTGTAAAACTGATACGCTGAGCAAACGCTAAGACAAGATAATTCACCAGTGGCAATCATAAATTACACTGTAAGTCATTTATCTATGCATTTTTATAAAAGTATAAAAGTTTTAGTCCAAGCCGATAAGGCTGATTTCAATACTCGTAATTTAATTCGTAAAACGTACGTTTATTATTCTATCGGATTAACGTACCTACAAGTTAACATGGCGTGAGAAAAGCTTAGGAGGCCCCGACATTAATTAAATTAATGGTGTAGAGGAAACATAAAATGTTGGCTGTGGCCAGATAATTAGAAGTCGAATCTGGCATCGCCACGGAGGGGCCGGTAATAGTGAGCGCGTCCGCCAGCCTGCGCACGGGCATTCATCCAGCGCCATCAACACTAGCACTCAGCACCTCGCTGCCCCCAACCCCAACACTTGGAATTGCAAATACCTTTGATAGTTTAGTAGGTACGGCTGTTCAATATTAAAATCTTCCGAGGTGTTTATTTGCATTAAGCACAGTAGGAACGATCGATTGTAAATATGCTATCGGATATGCACATATAAATGACTGAGGATTTTTTGAGATGTTAACCAGCTTTTCCCGCGTTTTTGTCCGCGAAAAGTTCATTATTAGATCTCTCACGGAAATAAATTCGGGTAGCTTTATTCTTTATTTTAATCTAGAATACGTATCGGATGTTCGGTAAATGAGAAGCAAGTAGGTATTTGTGTACCTGGGGACGATGGATCTAAAATAATATTAATATCATTACGTATCTATTTATGCTTAAATCGGTTCATTTACACACATATATAAAGCTCCAAAAAATATTATTTTTGCCGCATCGCGTTGTGTAATAAAGTATACAAACTTATATTTAAGTAAAACCTAAATCTTGGAGCGGTGGCACTTGATCTGGGGCGTCAACAGTTAACAGCTGTTAATTATAAACAGATTTTCCTTGATAAGCTAATTATTTATCATTGTTCATGCAAGCTTAATTGATTAATAAAAGTAGGACATTTGAGTCAATCGTTTGGAACTAAAATAACTTACAAGATTTGCCGTCGCCGAGTTTTATTATATAGCAGCCATTACTTTAAATTGCGTTACAGATTGAAAACGATTTGGACATGATTTTTTTACCGTTTTACATAATTACAAAATTATGCCTTGTATTTTTCGAGTATACCGGACACAGCCGGCGCGCTCACCGCCGGCTAGTGAGAGTTAGAGAAGCGCCGCGGAGGATCTCAGACACGCGCACGCGCACAAGTAGCCGAATACCATAACTAGCCGAATCGCTAATGCCCCGCCAATATGATATAACTAATTCTCGATACTAATAGTTTCACTGCTGACGCATGCGCAATGAACCTTTCAAATTAGAGAACGCCAAAAAAAGAGATTCTAATCACTGGCATATTCTATTTGTTTTGCTAACAGTAGTTAAAACGTGCCGTTATCTAGTTGATGTTTGACACCTGTTGCATATTTGAAACTAAAAAAATCAATGTAAAATAATGAGGACTTGTCTTTCTCGTTTTTCGTGTTTAATTTGAATAGGTTTATAGGAAAATGATAAACACTTAGTTAAACTCGTATTTACAGGAGGCACGATTTTGAACTCTCAGTAACAGTAAACCTACCTAAGCTCGGCGAAATTAATTGTCCTTTCCGTCTGAAGTGGTTAAGTAATACGTAATCAATCATGAAATGACCGCACGTAGTACCTACGGGGGTATGATTGGCGTAACAAGCACAGATACCGATTTTGGTCAATAACCGCCATAAGTATAGTGAGCACTTTGAATACGCCGTTAATAATTGGAGGGTCCGATTTATCACACTGCTGTTCTGCGAAATGCCTGAACAGTTCTTGTGCAAGCTTCAGGTCGTGCGCACGAAAATATCTCGACGAGTCCATGCCGAGTATTGCCGAGTGCACATAATTATAGGTCGAAAAAAGCCTGGGAAGTTTGTCCAACGTTTTTCTGTATCTTCGACGCCGTACAACCGTTGCAATCAGGCAAAAAATAAACAAATGAGATACCAAATTTCAATAGAATAAGTCCCCTTTCGCCGAGAAACAGTGTGGCGTAACAAAGAAGGGTCAAACCTTAGAAAGACAGGTTCGCGTCTTCCCGCACCGGTCAGCGTGGGTACTGGTCATCGGTGGTCATCGAATGCTTTGTTTAGATAGACTCCCTAAAATAACCCTTTGCGCTTTCAGATTTATTTGAAAGAAAACATTTAGGTGCGCGACGCCCCTTTGAAAGGGAGTTAACGGTTGCTATTCATCGCTTACACTGCAGATACCGCGCACGTATATTACGCGTTATAATATAATATAATAGACAAGGGCCGGTGAATGACCTATTAACGGATTTTAAGGATGCTAACGTCTGACGCCGAGGAAATTGCTATTTTGTCATATATCTATTATGGCTCCAGTCATGGCTCCTGAGTTTAAATAAAAAATAAATATTAAAAAATAAAACTGGCAAGGTATTTGCAAGAGTAGATATTTTGCATTTTATAAAGTACGATGCGAACGAAACATTTACACCCAGACGCGACAGACCGCTCCGGCGCGCGTGTGTCGCCGCCTTTACCCGCCACCGCCGCGGCATATATCGTATATCGACACTCGGAGAAAGTCGACGTGATCATGATAAGCCGCTCCCTGGCGATAAATTTATGCGCCCTTTGTTTCTTTTCAACGATTTATCAAAAAATACTGCTTTTGCGACCATATGACGTCGTACGTATCTCTTAAGTAACGCCATAAATAGGGCAAGCGTGGTCATGACATGTGCTATTGTCTGCTGTGAACTTGTGAGAATTTTCGAAAGTTTCGGTTAGATATTTATTAGTATTGGACATGTAAGTAGGAAATAGTAACAGTACCTACCATATATGTACCTACAGGGGCACACTTAGACTACGTCATAGGGTAGAAAATGTATAGTTCATCCTCATCATCGTCATAATGATCAGGTACAGTAAACTAAGGGTAGCAATGCTCCGTCGAAGGGTTTGAATACATTAATTATACACACACACTACGCGTACTTGTATAAAAAGCAGGCATTATTAATTTTAATACTTAATAGTGTAAGTACTTTACTAAAAGAGTTTTCGAGATGAAGAGAATTCCTCAATCAATTTTAACGACGATATTAGTGAAGATGCCGGGGATAGGAGGTGTTAAGTTAGCCTCTGCGAGCAAGCCCGACGCCCGACGTGATGCGAGCAGCACTGTTATTACGTCCAAACCGCTGTAACGAGATAACTGACAGAAGAATAATAATAAACACCGCAATGTATCGAGTGTCGTAAATTGCTTGTTTTGTTCACATAGGCCGCGGGCATATCAATTTGACCCTTATCGAGAAAATAACTGATGAAAGCGCACTCCCATTAACTGTACTAAGGAAAAAATAATTATGGCTGATTATGGATTGTTGATAATTGATTGTTGGAGGATGGACGTGGCGGGTTCACCGGCCGCGCCCGGGCCCGGCTCCTAGGCCGGCAACCTCTTTACTGATATTACAATGACGACGCGGTTAGCCTAGTTGGTAGCCTACGAAGCTAGCAGTCCCGGGTTCGAATCTCGATATGGGCAAATATTTGTGTGATGAGCGCGAGTATTTGTTCCTGAGTCATGGATAAACCTAGAGCTTAGTTTGGGACTAGGTCAATTTGTGTGATATTAATATATATATATATATATATATATAAATATATATATATATATATATAAATGCGAAAGTGAGTTTGTTTGTTACGCTTTTACAGCTAAACCGCTGAGCCGATTTCGATGAAATTTGGTATGAAGATAGTTTTAGTCCTAGGAAAGGAGTTTTATCTCGGAAAATTGGACAGTATCCGAGGGAGTAGTGATCAATGACTTCTACATGGACGAAGTCGCGGGCAAAAGCTAGTAAGAAATAACAATCTGGCAGTGTTTTAAATCTTAAATTCTCGCTTGCGAATATAATCCTTATCTTATTTACCTACAAGTTGCACGTTGAAATAATTTACCTATAATACATTTTTTTTATTAAATGTTCATCTAACTAATATGTCACTTATAATAACCCATACATTACAAGACAAGCCGAAAAATTTAATCTTGACGGACTTAGTGTTTGTCACATAAATAATAATATGTCATAGAAGAGTAATAATAATATCGCATAAGCATGCAAATATTCTAATTAACCCGACGATGAGAAATAGGTTAAAATCGACCTCCTAGATACTCGTAAGATTAAGTACTCAATTGAGTCGGTCAACTCGGTTAGGTTATTGTTAATAATTATTAATAATAACCTAACCGAGTCAAAAAACCGGGACCCCTACTTTCAGAGCTCATAACTTTTAAAGGGCTTAACTGATTTTCATCAAACTAAGCTAAAATACTCTCAATTAAATCACCTTTCTAAAAAAATCGGTCCATCCGTTTAGAAGCTACGATGCCACAGACAGATACACAGATACACAAACATACAAATACACAAATACACAGACACACGTTGAACTTATAACACCCCTATATTCGCGTCAGGGTTTAATTAAACTAAAGCATAGGTATGATCACTATCACTAAATGTACATCTGCTAATTAGAAAAATCGAACCGAGTTCTTGTTAGACTAAAATCAAATTTGATTATTTTAGTTTTAGAGCTTTGTATAATTTAAAGTGAACGTTCGCGTTTCGAAATGGTCACAGAAGTTTTTAGCTCGATGACGCGTTGATGTCTTTAGTACCAACACGCTCCTTAGTTCATACAAATATTCACAAAAATGATTTTTCATATGAGGAGAAAACACCAAATACAAAACTTGATCAACACTGGCCCAAAATTAAATACAAATAACACTTTTTTAATGTACTTACCTAAGAAAGCTTTATAGCATGTAAACAAAATAAGAATTCATTACAATTTTCTAGAGTCTTGTTTTATCCAATTTATTTAAAGGAATTATTACATTTTACTTTTTTACCCGATTTATTGGACTTTAAAAACTTTAAACATTATCAAAACCAGTTAAGTATTTTGATATCGTTACCTTATTTGTAAAATTTGGTAAGAACAATAAAATATATGGGTAATTTGCAAAAACATTCTATATAGTTAAGCGACGTTACGATCTCGATTAAGGAAACAAATGAATTTCATTTTTGTGTAACGTAAATTAACCATATGAATGTATGACTAATTTTCGTTCCACAAAAATGAAATTCGTTTGTTCCTTAATTGAGTTCGCTTAACTATGTACAAAATCCCCCGTATGTCAAAATGGTAGTGTGTCGGTGGCATAAACGAATATAGGGTGGAACCGAAGCCTTGCACCAGACTGCCTTTTGTAATGTTTTGCATAACCAATTGAAAATAAATATTAATCTGGATTCTTTTAATCTTATTTACCTAAACTTTACATAAAATTACTAGCAATAGATAAATAATTATATTTTCGTAGAAATCAATATGCATGGGAATTAGGTTATAAATATAATTAGCATGGGAACTAATTTAATTATCAGATTTCATAGATGAATTCCTCATACAAATGCATTCGTTCGACTTAGGACTGATAGGCCGGCGCAGCCTAATAGGTAACGGGTCTAGATTGCACGTTATTTAATTGCTGCTCGCGCTTCCTAATATAGGCAAGTCTAACTAACTGCAAAAATATGGTACATAATGGATTCAATATTCATAAATCATCGTCACCGCCGGCTCCTGTCCGCCTCGCGCCGCCGACCTTCGCCGATATTCGCCTCATCATGATCATGCACCAACCCGTAATCAAGTGCATCGTGCCTTTCACTCAACCACAATTGGGAATGTCTGCGGTGACGTCACATTTCGCGGATGCACATAGTGACGCAGGGGATCTCAGAATGGGATCATTCTTTTACCCGCAAATTTATTAAACTAAGGTTAAGTTGATAATTTAGATGCAGAGCCTTTATCCCACTTTGTTTTTACTACCACGTTAATAAGACCTACTGTAACATTTAAAAATACGAGAAGTACCTATTTCATCAACATAAATTGATGCAGCAGTTTAAGAGTGATGAGGTAACAGACAGACAGAGTTACTTTCGCATTTATAATATTAGTAGGGATTCTTGTAAAGCATGATTCATATGCTGTATTGATCTCTTCAATTTCAACAATCCAATTAGAAACTATTATGTGCTACCTACGTTAAGAGCATATCCGAAAAGAAATATAATAAAATTGTTACTTATTTATTTTATATTCTGAATATGTTTTTCGAGTCGAGTCATTCATTTATTTATTACGCATTTGACATTTAACAGAACTGTAACATTCAACGAAACCTTGGTGAAAGTGTACTCGGTAATCAAATATTTTAAAATCAGTTCACCGATGTGATGACGCGACACCGAACAACCCGAGCGTCGTCGCTCACGGCGGAGGCACACGCCGACTGAGAATTTCGCACTCGATGTGTAAAATATTTTTAGCCCGGCCGCCACTACAAGTAAAGCTGCTGTACGAAGGCCCTGCTGTAAATCATGCCATTTGACAGCGTTGATAAATTGTCCCTATCCTAGGTAGAAATCACGCGTGACCATATACGAACACAAATAAATACTGTCCCCATGCATTATTAATAATACAGATCTCATAACGCGTGATTCAAAATGTCCTAACTAACGAACTGACAGTTAAAGCTTTTTTGAAATCACTTAGATACATGTGCTATCAGTTCATATAACGCACACTTGTAAAATAAAAAAATACGCTCGGATATTCGCATAAAACAATCAATTTTTCTCATAAACAAAGTGGATGATTTCATAGCGGAGAGCATCTTTAATACTCCCGAAATCGTTAAGGTAATTAAGTATAATTGCTTTTTACGAGCCCGCGTAATAAAATTCCTTAATTATATGGAGCAATACCGCGGACTGCGAACCTCACAAACGCAGCGCCCACAGACTCCTGCCCTACCATAATAATACGAGTCGACGCTACCCCTACCCTAACGCACTGGACTTCTGAGACCAAGCGTACCTTTATATGACAATGTAATCGAAGTCGCGCAGTGTTAATTGTGTACGTTGCATGAATTTAAAAATGCATGGCATTTAAATGTCAACTCGGTCGCCATTTTAGTTCGACGCAAGAGAGACTATCACCTTGAACACGACTTAAATCTGACAGCGTCGAATGTCGCTCTCGCTTGGACCAATTAATATTAAAGTAGGTATCTCTAGTTTTTGTCTCATCAGTCGCATTTACGACTGATTACAATCGGTGAGTTATTTTTACATTGTGTGCTTTAATTAGCGCCAAGGTACCTAAAATTAAGCACCTGTATTTACAAAAATAATTAATGTAATTAATGAATTTACCCAACTGCGCGCGAAAGCGGGCACCATCTGAGTTCGTGTCTTCGTGACGTATTGAGAAAGTTTTGCAGAAGTTATGAGGTAGAGAAGAGCCAAGGTAAATCAACGCAAAGTGGACCCAAAATATAACGTGTTGGCGGCAACCGCCAGATAACTTTTCAGAACACCTTTGGTAACAAGAAAAAAATATGTGACGGCACTAACACTGCCATGCGTCTGCAGATAGCCATCGTCTCTTTCCGTGCACCGCTAAATTACGCTTCTAGTAGCTGTGTGGCGCGTTTACGACGTGCTTTGGAGATGCCACGGTGTGGCCGTAATGGCTATTGCAATATTATACGGTCAGATGCCCCAGCGATACCCATATTCTCGGCCATATAATTTTTGTTCATGAAATGAAACCTCACTTAAGGTCACAGAAATTGTACGAAAGGTAGTATGGTATCTTCATTATCTACTTCGTCTTCACAACTTTCTTGGAAAATGTAAACATATATTATATTTATACGAAACAACCGTGGCATCAAAGTCATAAAAGTAGAACACAAAACATTTGTTCAAGCTCCGCTACCACGTGCATTCGGAGGCACGGTGAAAGCGCGTCACAGACAACTATAATAATACTAGCAACCCGCCCTCGCTTCGCTTCGGTTAAAGTTCCCCCTCCCATTTTACCCCTTAAAGTTGAAATATCCAATTTTTCTCTGCAGAAGAACCTTCTTCTAACAATAACAAACGCAACAAAAAAAGAATTAGCTATATCGGTCCTATCGTTTGCGTGATGCCGCGACCAAGGGAAATGTGGATTAATTTTTATATATATACTTAGATGTATTAATATACCACGCTACACAAATGACACAAAATTACTATGACTTATATTAATACATATTATAGCTGACAGTGACAGTGTACGTGGTCTCACCTTAACTTGTTTTGAAAATGCTATAGAAGAAGTCAGTAGCGTAAATTTTTTAGGTGTAATAATAGATTCACATTTAAATTGGAAGGCTCACGAGGACCAGATAAACATGAAAATTTCCTCCAAATGCTATGCTTTATCTATCCTATCAGAAATAGCTACGAAATATTTTTTTCCGATAGCATATTTTCCAATTGCGTTATTCCCCATTCTTTAAATTTTCTATTCTCTTTTTTTCCATTCGTATTTTTCCCCATTTTTAATTTTCACTTAATCGCATTTTTCCTCATTCTGGATATTTCCCAGTCGCAAATTTTACCATTGTGATTAGGTCAAAATAGGTAGGTAGGTTTAGGTTATGTTATAAATTTAATATTCGATTGCTGAAAATTAGTACCTTTACTTTATATATAATAGTTACGACAAGAGTACATTTGTATCGGCCACCTACCTTTGTATAGGTTTGGAAAGAAACGGTTTTAAGCTAAAACTAAAAAAATGGCTTATTTGTAGGTAGACAAAGCATTTGATAACCTTAGAGTTTTCCGATGGTTAAACGTTCCGTCCTTAGAATTAAGTTTATTTAAGCTTGAATGTTGCATGGCCTTAACGGGCAACTGTTGAAACTATGATTAATATGATTATTAATACTTAGGTAAGTATTATATACATAGGTATATACACGCAGTTATACAATAAAAAGTATTATATTCTATAAATACAGGTTGTCACATAACTCAGCGTAAATATTACAGTACAAAAATTCCCCCTTGAAATGGATCAGAAATTATATTCTGCTTTTCAAAATGTGCATTAATGTGGGAGTTATTTATATTTTAATTATTTATATATATAATATATATATTAAGCTAGCCAGGTCAATGACGTGCTTATTGGTGTAAATAGATTTGCTTTAAATAGACTCCTCCTTTGTAGACCGTTTATAGGTTGTTAGTGGCAATTCCGTAAATAAGTTAAATTTTCCAACGGCTGGGTAATGTGGAGAATTAACCAAGCGGTTGTTAACAGACATAAAACTGAAAATCAACTTTAGTAATCAGACGTATTTGATTAGTTTTCTTGTAGATTATTAAAATAAATTTCCTGAAATTGCTGTTGTAAAAACTTAAGGGAAATTAATAATTTGTTTAAATTTATGTTAGTAAGATACGTGTATCTAGTTAGTTAATAAGGTTGGTTCTACATTTTTTTAATAATAAAATAATTTTAAAAGACTTAATGAAATTCGTTTCATAAGAAACGGTTCTGTTTTACACACGTATGAAATCAACGTTGAGTTGTCGTCAGCCGCACGGCCGCTCTCCCCGAGCGCCGCCGCGCCGCCGCCCGCGCCGGCGCGCGCCGCGCCGCCTGCGCAGCAACACTAATACGAGTACATGTGCCAATTCCTCAATCACGATCTTTATCTTGGCAGCTATGTTTGAAGTCAATAAGTTACTTGCACGATTGCAATAAGTTGAAGGTATTCACGTTTGTTTATTTTGTTTTCTTATGGATGACTGGTCATTCTAAGACATAATTAATACACCATCGTTAATATATATTTTACTTTAGGATGTATGGTTAAACAAAATGTAAATGTAGGTATGTGTTTCTTATTAAATAAAGTACAAGCTCGTATAGGCTTACCAGTTTCTCTATAATGAAAGTTATTATTAAAGAGAAATAATTCACATGGTAACTCCAGAGTCGCGGTTCTACGAGTATGTAAAATAAATGGCATCATTTTTCTTTTTTAAACTTCAATGCATTCGAATGCAATAAACACTTCTGATCTTGATGCCACGCCACGCGAGTGTTGGCCACAAATTACACTTGGTATAAGATGAAGTGGTTGACGTTTTGCAATCAAACAACTAAGTGCGGAAGCGATCAGCTTTAGGTTCGCTGATTAATCAATCATAAACGCTGTCGTAAAACTATAATCCGTCCGCGGGAGATGGGCACCGGCCCGCGCCCGCGGCCGCCGACGTTACATTACACCTCTATGTTGCTATAAACTTTATAGAGCCTCAATTTTGGTAGCTAATTAAAAAACTGTAATGGTCGCTTCGGAGTTTCAATTGACCGTGAGAGAGTTGTGTTCAAACTGTAATTTTATAAAGTCTGCGAGTATCCGAATTTCACCATCATCAGTACTTAACTAAGAACTGATTTTAAAGAAAATGAAGGTCCTGAGACGACTAAGATAATTCAATGTATAATGGAGTTGACCACTTAGACTTTACTTGCTTGGCATAATGTTTAAATATAGCCTAAGTCACTCTAAGGTGTATGTTTTAATGAAGTACGTGTCGGGTACGTATAGAATTCAACGGGACCCAGCGAGGTAATATTTATAGTGACCCGGCCGGTCAAGCGACGCAGGCGCAGCCAGTTAGTGCGGTGTAAATAACCGTCGGCATTGTAGCCCATGACCTATTAAGTCGTTAGATTTTAATAAATCGTGCATTTCCAATACCATAAATAAATAAAGGCTAGTCGCAATTAGAGATACTTCGGAAAGACAAATTTGAAATCGATATAGAATATGCAGATTGCATATTTCTGATGGTATGTTGTCGCGGTTATCTAGGAGTAGCCTTATGGGGCAGGTCACGCCTTGTGCATTCCTACATTTTGCCAATCATGGCACGACAACAGAATTATAAGCGAAATTAATGTTTGTTATTTTATTTAGCATAACGCAGCTGATACTCGTAGGGTAGGACAAAAACAATATGTTTTAATAATAAATGGATTGATCAGACCAAACTGCACATTACACTGCATGGTGATAGATTAATTATTGTTACATATGTTGATTTTAAATAAAACATCGTAATTAATATTAAATTGTTTGTCGAAGTACCAAGGATAAAAACGAGTTTTCCCGCAAGCGACTACTTTTCAGATTGATTTCTAGACCTGAAAATCCCCTATTCTCTTTTTTTTTCATCATAATCGTTTGACCCGTCTCTATACTTGAGCATTTCTAAAAAAGTTTGTACATTTCATTCAACTCTCCGATTTAAAAAAAAATTGGTAGGTAGGTTGGATAAATGAAACTAAGCAATTTTAAAATAATTTCCCAAATGTCCCATAAAAAATGCACAAATTTTTCCTATTTTGTAACCAAAGCTAAACGAAATAGGAAGAACATTTTGGGAATTTATGTTAAAATTGCATAGTTTCATGCACCCAATCTATCTACGATTTTTTTTTTATCGGAGCTTGTTTTTTTTAATCCTTAAAATTGTACAAACTTTTTTAGAAATGCTCACTTACTATATATCATTAACATAAACCAATGCAGAGTAGCTATAAAATGGAGTTAGGTGCTTTGATTAATTTCAAAAATAAATTTCCTATATCTCCTGTATTTATTCACGTAATAAAATGAATAAAATATTGTATTGGAGACTACTGATTTAGGGTACCTAACTTAAAGCAGTTAGGGGTGAACTACAATAGATGGCTCAGTAAAAAAAACTGCTTTGATTATCCACGTGTTTATAATACAATACCAAAGTCACCCCTGAAGCATGTCAAAAATGAGGGGTTATTGTTCTGAAGTTTTTATACGAATTTTTCTGAAAATATTTAAACTACTTATAGTTTGCGCTCGCATATGAAACAAATAAAATGTCGCGAAATAGCTCATTAATAACTGACACATAGCACAGAAACAATGATTTAAAAAAATCTCGAAGTAGGCCCGCTGTTTTAAAGTCAAGTACCGGTAAAGTTAGTCAATTATATTTTAAAAAAATCAAATATAATTGTGGCTTTGAGTCTTCAACTCTTAATCGTAAGGTACCGAATTTAAGCCCCAGCGGTTGGCATGTACGAATGAGTATTCTAACTTCAGTACATTACCCGATGCTCTTACGGTGAAGGAAAAACATCGTGAGGAAACCTGCACATTCAAACAGCTGAGTGTGCAGAAAAGTAGAAGATTCGATTGGGTCGAAGTGTATTCACAACGGCCCAACTGTATAAGGATTTATGTACCTGTATCAGGGGATATGCAATCTCACACAAATTGACCTAATCCCAAATTAACCTCTAGGCTGGTACTCGTTTTATACAACGATAAACAAATATGCTAGATAAATAAATACTATCCTACTATATTATTCACGTTTTTAGGGGATGAGCGGATTTGTATAAAATTTGGCACGCAGATAGACTTTATCCTGGATTGATTGATACGTAGGATACTTTTTATCTCGGAGAATTTGATAGCACAGAAGAAAAAGCAATAAACGACTTTTACGTGGACGGAGTCGCGGGAAAAAGCTACATGCAAAATATCCAAGACTCCACAACAAATATGGCGCTCATCACACAAATATTTTCCCTTCCCAGAAATCGAACTTGGGACCAATAATTTCGTAGAGTGGATCATTCAATTATTATGTAAATTAACAACTAGACTAACCACGTTGTCAAATTGGCCAAATACGCGGTGATATTGTACAGAACAAGAAACAAGTGCATCTGTTTTTTTGAGAGGTTGGCAACTCATGTAGCTGATTAGTCGGACGTAATAATTTCGGTATTGATTTTGATAACCGTTCTTATAACAAAAAAATGCAAATCAATTTCACATTTACACACACTGATCTTAAAGTGCACGTAAATAAATTGCGGGTGAAGGATCGCAACAGAACAAATAAAAAACAGTTGTTATACTCTCTGACGGGAATTAAACACAAGTCCTCTGACCAATCACCGGTCTAAGCACTGGCCCGACAGAACAGTCCAACGATTTATCTAAAGAAAACTTCGTCAGTTCGGTAATATTACCTGCAACTGACAAATTTAGTGAACAGATATAACCATCAATTTATTTATAGCGATTATAAATGATTCATTACATTTGCAAAACGAATCGTTTCAAATATTGTCTCATTAATAACAAAATCCGCTGTGAGCTGCGGTGCGCCGGAGCAGCCACGAAGCACAATTTAGTCACGCAATTATTCCGCGCGGCCGCCGACACTCGTATCTTTCAATTTCTATTACACTCAGAATCATTTGCATATAATCGACACCGCGCAAATTCAGCCGCTGATCGACGTACATACATTTAAAGATCAAGAAACTTAAAAATTTCACCACACGATAGCCATTAATCAAAAGCTAACGTCCAGCCAACTTGCAATCGTATCGAATCGTTATCAAATGGAATAAATTTTATTTAATGAGGCATCTAAGTGGTTCGTTTAGTGCGTTGTTATAACCGAATCACGTTCGTTTTTCAGCTGGCGGCGAACAGCGGTGACGGATGGCGACAAGATACGGCGCGGAGATTTATGCTCGGAGTAAATTAGCGCGAAGGGCGGCGCGTCTAGGACGTCGCGTGCGCATGACCTATCGCCCGATCGCTTGATACGCGACATGCACATTGTTTGTGCTCGACATTACAAATGGCACCTCCCACTATTGAAACCGAAGTCGTGTGTAGGTCTGATGCTAATCTCAACAGCCGGGCTAATATCTATCTCCTCGGAGTTGTTATCTTCGGTGTGACGAAACATTTTAGAGTTTATGCCGCATAAAGGTAGCAATTGGGATACACATGTACTTTTACAAGACATGGACAGTCAAAAACCATTTCGAGGAACCGGATTACTAACCCACATGAATTGTCAGTTTTTTTAACATGACGCTTATAATGGTAATGGAAAATACTTATTTAAATATTCAAAGACTACTTATATTTTAAGGAACTAAATTTCATCTATTTTGCATTTCAGTGTGTGTATTTTTCTCTTTTATACGGTTAATATTTGCCAGAGATCGGACGCTTTGATGTCTTTTGTACCTACAAATGTATATCAGTAATTTTGGTAGGTTAATTTTTTTATTCGGCTTAAAGGTCACAAGTTTAACTAGTCTGTAAAAAAGTAGGACTCCTAGCTGCTCTTGTACGTGGAAATGCCTGTCGATGAAATGAAAATTCGGCGAAGTGAAACATTCTATGAAACGTTTGTCGATATTTCAAGGGTAAACCCCCAAAATAAGCTCTAGGCATATGGGTAGGTACTAGAGAACGAAATACATACATATAACCATTGTAAAAATATTGCATATCCCAAATAGTTCATACTTTAATAGCTAACTAACGTTTTATCTTTCATAATTAAGTGGTTTGAGTATGTAAACCAAAGGTAAAGTAATTAAAATCATTTTTTTAATAATACTATTTAAATTATGTTTAGTTTAAAGATAATGATGATTAGTTTATTTGGGACGCAAGGTTTTTGTTATTGAATTGAGACAGACACGTGGGAGCGTTTAACGCATAAAACAACCGCGCGTTTTTTTTAAATTAGAAATCACTATTTATAAGGGTTGCCCTTAGCAAGGGTTTGTAATAGGTAATTCGAATGGATTAACTATCCAAATCAGTTTACAAAATGTTATATAACATTTTGTAACATATTTTCCTTCTCATAAGACATTTTTTTTATTATTTATTAACATGTTACTAAATGTTATATAACATTTATAACCATGTGGGATCACCATTATGTTCGAGTTTGTTTTTAAAGCGGTATACAGGGTTAAACAGGGTATTCAGGGTATTCAGTAACAAAATTTTGGAGATATAATCAGTAAATCATAAATCATAATGACCAACTTTCACTATGGGACCAACCCCGAAATCGCAAAAATAATCGACCCTTCCATACAAAACATTGTCAGCTGACTAGCAAAAGCCCTTTAAAAAATCTCATTGGTTTATATTTGGTTATCTATAAGTAAATAACCAAAGGTTTCTTTTCTATGCCGTCCCATCTCTTTTTCTCCCATACGTGAATCGCGAGTTTTTAAAGAAATAGCGCTTAAACAAAAAGGGTTACCCTTATATATTTGGCTATGTAAAAAGAGGGATATCAATTTATTGCTGACGATCTGTGCTTTAGCTGTTTAGGTTTCCCTTAAGTGAATGGTTTGCTTAACAAATAACTTCATTCATTTCAAGTCATATAGTATTTCTTCCCAATAGGTTATTCTTTCCAAAGGCTTTACCGGGGAATGGGTGGTCGGGTTCCAGATGAGTACTAATTAAGCTTCTTGTTCAGTGTTTTCGTCCTGAAACTAATAATTAGGCCCAGTGGGGTTCTTACCCACCGCCCGCGAACAATGGGAACGTGACCGCACTGGCGATCTCCGCCGCCCCGCGCGGCCCGCGCCCCCGGTCTTCACAAGTTAAAACAAACTTTCACGTCAAAACATACAATTAAATTTGACGTAGTTTTTTGTAATATAAAAAAAAATTACAGCGAACAATCTCACACAAATTGACCTAATCCCAAACTAAGCTCTAGGTTTGTAATATGGATACTAGACAACGATAAACATTCTCATATAGAGAATTACATGCATAAATAGATAGAAAACATCCATGACTCAGGAACAAATACTCGCGCTCATCACACAATTATTTGCCCATGCCGGGATTCAAACCCGGGATTCGGGCTTCGTAGACAGGGTCACTACCAACTATAGGCTAACCGCGTTGTCATACCTACAGATACCGTCATACCCAAAGATCAGATACCTACTTGAACTGCAGCACAGAATAGATAAAAGTATAAACTGCAGGTACAATACCTGTATTATTTACAATTTCAGTTATTTATGGCTAAAATGTATTTATATGTTTATTCATTTAAACTTAATTGCACTATCAACAATGAAGTACGAGTACAAATGTCGTAGTTAAGCCCAATGGCATTCTCTACCAGTCAACCAATAGGCCAAACAGAAAATAACGAAGGTCAGCAGAAAAATAAATAGCAGAAAAAAGTAAAGTAACATTTAGTTTTAAACTCAAGGGTCTTAAAGCTATGCATTAGCCCTCTTTTGTTTAATACAATATTCTCGTATTAAATGACTTAATTGAGTACAACCTGCTAATGAGATGTTTCATGGAATTTAAATAAAAAGTGTTTCCGAGAGTAAATTGTTTAGGTACCTATATTTGTCAGGACTAATGAATAACATTAAATATTGCCATTCTTACAAAAAAAACACACCTTTATGTGCAAAATTCATGGCCACAATTCCCTAAATTCCCTAATTGTGAATCTGTGGTAAGAATAGCTTTTTATACAAAGTTTCAGGGCCAGTAGGAGAGGCTGCTATGAGGCTGTGACTCAACTCAGGGCACTGCCTCATAGCAGCCTCTCCTTTTTAAATTCGACAATAAATGCTCAACTTTAAAAATTTGACAATAAATAATTTATAATTTTAATAAGTCATACATAACTTATACGAAACTAAAAACTTTAGTTACTTATACATAAGTTGACAGTTTTGATTATTTGTATTCATATTACTTTTATAAGCAATTAGCACTAGAGTACTTCCAGAAATGATCCATTAAATTCGTGAGAATCAAGAATCATCCAATAATAGTTTCTAACTCACGCCTACGCCATCGGTAACTTTGCATCAAAATAAATACCTACGCTGCGCGAGTACATCGTTATAGCTTTATTTTAATAGCACTCGACGCCCAAGGAAAAGAATGGACACTTATATAAGAACAAATCACCCTAATATCTCGGAAGATAACCAATTTCAAATCTTTCCTTTACGAAGTCTCATAAATATTATCGCTCGTTTTCAATTACGATTCGTAACGTTACAAAGTTGTTTACATTCTCGTACTCGTTCTTTGTAACAACTGCAATGAAACTGTTTGTTTACGAATACGACTGCGAGCGGTCATCGCGAGATGACGTCTGTACAATATATGCCAAAATGCTCGTAATCGAGGTTATTTTCTTTCGTCAATAAGAAAGGATTTCTACATGCATATAAATTTAAAATCCGAAATTATGCAATTCGGAAGGTTTTAACTGCTATCCAGAGCATATTGCACAAATTGGAAACGCACTAGCGAGCGCCGCGCTCCGACCGACGGCGCAGCGCATGCGCAATTCGCTTGGTGAATAAAATACGAACCAAAGCGCTATAAAACCATCTCATCCACATTTTCAAATAACGACTCTCAATAAAACCTTTATGGTCGTATGTACTAAATGACCATAAATTCTATAGATTAAGGTCAATAACGCAAGGAATATCATAACATAACTGCAAAAAGCATGTGAGCCGGGCTTATTCAATGCTAGTCGCATTAAATTGACTGTAATAGGAGTCCCGCAAATTTAACAAATAATAATACAATAATACATTATAAATTAATCGTCGTATTAGCGTTCCGATATTTAAGATACATACACATTCAGCTATAAATTTAAGTAAGTATTATACGGAGAAATCCGAAGTCGCATTGACCGAGACTACGGAGAAGAGATCATTTGAATAAGTGATAAGTGGCGCCATCTATCGGAGTCTAGTCGAATTACAACGTACACGCACGTGCTCCGAACGTACCATCTGTTGACAACATTACGTAGCTTTTCGTGCTTCCTAATACTCGTATGCAAGTACTAAGTTCTAGTATCTTTAGATTATGCCTGATACGGTATGCTAAGGCATAATTTAAAGAGACTACGAGTAGAACTTACTACTTTTTTAGCATCCTCCATATGAAGAGCTTAAGAGAGCTCAAATAGTGACATGACCAATAGGAGGGATACGTATATTATATGTATAGCCTATAAAAAACGTTGAATATATTGAGCTTTATTTTGCCTTAGAAAGCTCGCCGATGATTGGCATGGCGGACAAGGCATGTTGCAGGCACTCTCGAATGCCAGCAACGAACCTTATTGAATTAGGTACATACTCGTATTTGCACGTTAGAGTTATGATTTAGCACTTTACTAACGTAAATTTCGAAGTTAGTTTGCTTAGTAACTGCGTTTGTATCCTGAAAATAGACAGAGCATTTTGATAGCTGATTTTAGTTGATTAACTAGTTGCTGCTTTTTCGGGTCTTAAGTGTTAATACGCAGTTGCTTAGAGATTACTGCCGAACATCTTCTTATCATACTTAACGATTAGGAAGGTACAAATTTAAAGGAGGTGTTAAATTCGCAAAGTTTGTAATAACTAATAAGTATGGTGTTTTATCTATCATTTATAAACAAGCGCTTTTACAAGAACTTATTTATGCGCTGTTTATTTATCGGTAGTACATAAGTAGTTCTGTTAACCACCGGGACATATCTCCTGCATCATTATTTCATTACAAACGCAGGTATTTTAAAACCCATTCAGTGTTAAAGTTATCCTAGAGTTTCCGTATTTTTTGCCGATCGACATGCTAGTGTTACCTATAGGCAATTACAGAATGAAAATTGAAAGAAGTAATTTCTTAATTAGTTTCTCCTTGATTTTTTTATGTTTTTTTGCCAAAAGCTCGTTACTCTACGGTGACTTAATAAGTTTAATGAAGCCCATCCATTATTAATGGATGCCAATACCGTAAGGGATGGTCAGCAAGAGAAGTAGTGATTATAGTAATACAATTCAAAACATAAATTATAAATAATAATACAAAAATGCATCCTAATTGGAAATCTTGCAGTCAAAGATGTCGTCCTAAAACTATCTAATAACTAGATGGTGTTCGACTAAATTCAACTCAACGTCAATGTCAACAGAGCCTAAACTGAGTGTAAATGGCCCCTGATGGCCCCAACCTTAAAGCGATTTATAAATAAATAAGTACAAAATAATTTACCAATAAATTTATTCCAAACTACCTTTTTTCTAGAATACAAAATACCTAAAATACCTAACCTTCTGTCTTCATTTTAAAAAGTTAGTTTTTAAGGTTTTTATTAGTAACTAATGAGTAATGACTCCAACGAATTGGATTGTAGTGGAAGCTGCGCCGGCGCGGCTGCTGGCGGTACGCCCGCGACGGGCATGCCGCATGCACCGCTGCCCACCAGCGCGTCTGTTTGTTCCTCGCTGTGATGATTGTGTTTATTCTCGGGACTAGGCTACAAATATAGCGTAAAACAATGCAATCGCTTTAAGTATAAGTAATTTTATCTCGATTGGAAGTCTTTTTCTGTTAAATAAGTCAATTATTTACTTGGTTCATTATTTGTTAACATCGTTTATGATATCTCCGTGCTGTTATTTTTCTTTAGTATTTCTTGTATTTACTCAAATCGGTTTGTCCATTGGAATCTCGTGTACAATACATACTGTGTGTGATATATATAGTATATATACTAGCTTTTGCCCGCGGCTTCGTCCGTGTAGAAGTCGTTTATCGCTGCTTCTTCGGGCACTGTCTAATTTTCCCGGATAAAAAGTATCTTATGTCCTTCCCCAGGACTCGAGCTATCTCCATACCAAATTTGATCGAAATCGGTTTAGTGGTTTAGCCATGAAATCGTAACAAACAAACAAATAAACAAACAAACAAACTCACTTTCGCATTTATAATATTAGAAAGAATAATGTGGTATTTTATAAAGAGAGTTAACCAAGCAACAATAAAAAAAAAAAAAAGCTATTGCCGAACTGAGCTATGGCTCAGTGTGGGTAAAAATCGCGATTTAAAGTTAAACTATCCCAATAATAAGTAACCACCCATCGTGTCCGGTGAGCGGAAAAGAACCAATAACAATATTTAAGTTAATCGTATAATGTACACCTTATATCTCATAATTACACCGTTTCAAAACTTCTGTCCCAGGGAGTTGAACATTCTGAATACGCGTGCGTTGCAAAAGTCGCCTATTATACATAATTATGCGGCCGCATAAACCGAGCACTTTGCTGCTCGAATCCCAATTACGCTTAGCGGGGCTCTTAATATTGTTCATTATGCTAAGGAAATGACAAGATTTTGCTAGAATCCATTATGCTTATAAAGTTACAGGCGCCGGACGCATATGGCGCTGGCGAGCGGTGACGAGCGCTGCACGCCTTAATGCTGCTGTAATGGGCACCTCTTCGCCTTACCATTTTGGACGTTATGGTCATAGGTGTCAATCTATGATCATAGACAAGGAAGATGTGATTCGTCGAATTGGTTTCCGAAGTTAAAGTTAATCTTTGATCTGATTATAATAGTGATACCGTTAATAAATCCCCGTAATCCGTTCCGTTCGTTATAAATCTTTAAATGATACCGGTAAATTATTAACTAGGTACTAAATATTATTGTTCATGATACAGAATTTGAATTTTTCTTAATGTTAGCTATTATAAGATTTATAAGTACCACAGCAGTAGATCTTGTGTTAATCGTTATTTCGAGCCTCAGCGGCAGATAAATTGCCTGGCTTTTAACTGTGCCATTCGTACGAACGTCGACGCGGACGCCAATGCTTATGATAGCATCTCTAATCCAACCGCCCGCCTGACGCTTAATATTCTCATATAGCGAATAAATTCAATACTTTATGACAAGGCCCGCCATAAAGACACACAGGTAAAGGTCGTATTCATAAGCCTTGCAACATTATTTAAATGAATGAAATTGAACAATAAAAGCTCTATAAAATCTGAATCTGCAATTATTAACAAACTGAATTTTGTTCACACGTACCTACGTATTTTAAATTTTGAATGCCTTGAGGTTTACTTAAATTTATCACTGGCTCTAGTGCATTTTAATCACGTAGGTACCAATCTTAAATATTGATTACCCATTTTTTTACTAATTATAGTATTTATATTGGGAACCGTATTAATGGCAGCCGAACATTTGAATACCTATTAGAGGCTTCACTGTTTTGCATAAATTGAAATTCTTGCAGCTATTTCAACTTAATGTTACGCACGTAAGAATACATCATATATGTATTATTGTTTATGTTGCATCTCTGACTATTTTTAATGTTTCATAGCCGTAGATATATTTATATTTTTAAATAAAAACGAAAATCTTTATTCTGTAAGTAGGCCCTGTAGGCATTTTTACATGTCCGTGTCTACCAGCGCTTCCCAAGAGGAGACCACTGCTAAGAAGAAGCGCCTCAAGAAAATCAACAGTCAGCCTTTGCGAAGCGAACCACACCATGGGTGATATTATCTACAAAGTAAGCAACCGCTACTGCCATAGAAATAGGAATAGAGGCTACTGCTCATGAAGACTTCCATAACCAAGGAATCACAGCCGTGATGATTCCGACAGTGTCACTGTCTGGTTAAACCGCTTGTGAAGTTGACGTAGCTTCAATGTTCTCATTTACTCGTAAGTATAAATTATGACTCATCATTAATTGCTTGTCACATTAACAATCCGTCTTTATAATCTGCAGATTCCACATCAAATTTCTACATCATCATCCTCCTAGCGCTTTTTCCCGTTCTTCGACGGGGTACGATTGACCATGATCCAGATTCGGCCAGACTGGTTATTGGAGCGACTGTCATCTGACCTCCGTAACCCTTGTTACAGGGGAACTAACCATTTTTATTATGGTTACACATTTTGCCACCTAAATGTGCAGGTTTCCTCACGATATTTTCCCTCACCGTAAGAGCGTCAGTTACCGTGCAGGTAATGTACATAAGTTAGAAAAAGTCATCGGTATAGGCGACCGCTTGGGGGTTCGAACTCGGTACCTCACAAACACGACTCGAGACCGCTAGCCACTAGGCCACCGACGCTCCACATTGAATTTCTACATAAAACAGTAATTTAGCAGGACTCCATTTAGCAATATAAAAGCAGGTCTATTCGTTTTTCAAAATGTGTTACTATAAAGTGTTAAATACCAAAATAGAGTGCATTGCGCATTACTACCTCGAAGCCGCGCCGGTTGCAAAGCTCCGACATAAGGGCGTTCGTTCACACGAGTACATCATTCATTGTTTGCATCAGCAAGCATGTAAACGCTTTGCAGTCAGCAGTAATGTATTTCACATAATTGTGAGTAATAAAAATCGATGATCTTGGTATTCTCATACGTGGCAGAGATACAAATTGGTGTTGTAGTATTTAATGAGGAACATTAGCGTGTAAGCGGAGGACGTGCTCCGCCCGATACCATCTGTGGCGCTCATTACTACTTTTGCCCAAGTAAGGCTGCGACGACGTGAAGTTTTCTTCATGATTTACTTTACTCATTTGAGAAAAATATTCCAAGTTCTTAAATTATTTGCCATCGTTCTAGACCTCTTTAGTTTAAACATGATATTAAACGGCCAAAAGAGAATTGACATGACCTATATGCATTAGACATTTACCTACATGAATAATGCATTCGTAACATGCATTTATTGTGTTAATAAATATCAATAAGGAATTATTTTATTTATTTATAGTAAATATCTAAATATATAAAACAAAGTCGGGTTAGTTAAACCATTATATTACTGACGTGTAAAAGAGCCCGTATGTGGCCAATTTACTGAATAAATATTTGACTTTGACTTTGATTTAGAACTCAAGAACAGCTCGACCGATTTTTATGACTTTTGACACACAGATAGTTTATTACCTGGATTAAAATAAAAATCACTTTTTATCCCGAAAAATTTGATAGTTCCCGAGGGATAAACGAAAAGTGGCTACTACGCGGACGGAGTCGCAGGGAAAAGCTAGTTACAAAATAGATACAAAAAAGAGATACAAAAACATCACAAAAAAACTTAAGATAAGTTCGCCTTTGTACATTATTTTAATTTATTTTCTGTGTACATATTAATTTGTCAACCTGTTTTTGTGCAATAATGAGTTTACATACATACATCACAAACTCAGCGTGGCAAGGCCGCACCATCATCGAAGCCAAATAATCTGGTTAGTGGTCTGAATTTGTGCCGTGTACCACGAATGCACGTGCTGGTGGCACGGATTATTGATATAATAATGCGTGATCTAAGCCAACCCATTACTACGTTTAAAGATCTGTCCCAACGATCAGCGATAGCTTCTCCGTGGTGTTTAACAAATGCAGACATTTGTGGTGCGAAGACTTCGTCAACTGATGCTAATAGGGGAGTAAAAGTTGCATGTCACATTTCACAAGCATTAGAATATTTTCTTTATTTTTCAACTTTAGTGCGGAAGTGGCAGGGCGTGATACATAAGAAGGAGCGTCAATGTCTACAGTGTCAGTGTCTAATAACGCCTCTCTCTGAGCATTCCATACACCACGACAAGTTAAGTCTCCACGTAACTCGCAAACTCCTTCAGAGATGATGGGTTCTTTAACTGAATTTCCCCATGTGGGTTGAGATATTTAGTTCACAAAATAGATCTCTAATTTCATTTCAGTTGGATAATTTTGTTTTCATCTTTTTAGAAATCGATATCGATATCGAGCGATTGAACGAATCGCTCTTTTCTTAGTGGGCGAGAATTTGGCCAGGATATGAGGATAGTGTCCATAAGTTTGTCATCAAAGATATCCTTCTCTTTACGGCGTTCTTTGCGTGCATCTTTTTGAAGTTTGTTATGTTGAGCGAGGTCTATGCCTCTTTTTTCTATTAAAGCAATTGAAAGAGCTGCACAGCCTTTTTTGACGTTTCATAGTTTAAATTTGTCATCTTGGATAGATCTGAAATTGCTAGACTTCCTTTATGAACAGGTAAAGAAAAAAGAGCTGTATTTGTGGGTGAGACCTCACCTCCTAATAAAGTCGGCAAGAAACTGGTATGTAATGAGTCTATCAGTGGTTCAAAAATTCATTGCTATTGTTTAAAACTCGAAATAGGAATGACGACTGAAGCTGAGCTGCTTTTGTGAGGGCTGTGTAGGCAACTTAAGGCGAGTCTTTGTAAATATGTGATAATTTTTATATAGTGGGATGTTTTCTTTTTACAGGTTTTCTTTTCCTTCAACAATGTACTTAGCTACCAAGAAAGTGTAGTTATAACAGTAACGTTAATCCCCTAGAAAATGAACTGTTTGTTATTCTCGGAAACGATTAAGTATGACTTTTTATCTTGGAGGAAGTAACCATATACAGGCCCTAGTTACTAATTATATCCCACCATTGACGAAGGTTTCGAAACTTGCCATGGGCTGAAGCATCGTCTGCTTACCAACATTGGGTAGTTATAAATAAATAAATATCAGGGACAATCTCACACAAATTGACCTAGTTCCAAAGTTCCAAACTAAGCTACGATATACATACTTATATAGAGAAATAATAATATTTATATAATTAATTATTATTATTATTTAATTATATTATAATATTTGTGTGATGAGCGCGAGTATTTGTTCCTGAGTCTTGGATGTTTTCTATATATTTAAGTATGTATTTCTCTATATAAGTATGTATATCGTTGCCTGGTGCCCATAGTACAAGCCTAGAGCTTAGTTTGGGACTAGGTTAATTTGTGTGAGATTGTACCTGATTTATTGATTTATTGATTGATTTATTGAAATACATTCTTAAATATATAGAAACTATTCTAACTCTGGAATAAATACTCGCACTCATCATCATCACACAAATATTTGCCCATATCGAGATTTGAACCCGGGACCGCTAGCTTCGTAGGCAGGGTCACTACCAACTAAGCTAACCGCGTCGTCTTAATTGTTTAGTAGTAGTTGCTTGTTCCATTTTAAGTTTATTTACAATGGGTAATGTTGCAAGGGCATATATTGTTAATATCAATTGATTTTGATTGCTACCAATTTAATAATCTAAGCATCTATAGCGAGTATTAAGATATTTTTACTCAATTCAGATAGGTATTTATATTTATTTAGCTTGGTTAAAAATATTTGGCATAAATCAGATAACAGACACAATTTGCCTAAAGATCTATCTAGCCTTTGCCCACGTGGGCAAGTCTCACACATTATTCCAGGATCAGTGACCGCCTGCATCGTGTCACCAATGTAGCGCAAATGACGCACTCATGAACTTTGTAAAAATAAATACGACTATATACCGTATAATTTCCGGGTAGGCAAGAGTTTACCTAGATAACAAATTTTACCGTTCATAATCATACCGTGTTTATGACCGTGAGTGGAAAACGTGAAGCGAGAGCTTTCGAGGTATACCTAATGACTGCAACTGCATAGCATAGGCGTAAAGTTGACCCCGGCAGAGGGGTCTCGCGCGTCCTCGGCAGTATACAATTGACCCGTAACTTCCTACACTTGCTATGTTTAGCTACAAACCTTAATAAACATTAAATATCACTGAAGGAGCAGTTCGAGTGTGAGTCATATAACGAGTTCGTTGATAAAATATATTGTAGTGTAATGTACCTAATAATAATAGATGGAACTAACGCAAAAAGTGCCGAGATACATAGATAATGATAACTGCTCTCGATAAAGGGTTAATGCTTAACGCTAATTCCAATAATTTACCAGTCATCACACTCATAATACTTCACATTCAGCATAAGCATGACGTGGGATTCCTTAAAATGTTTTTGATTGAATAACACGTGAGGGTGCCGCGCCACGCCGCGCGAGCGGTACGGCCTCGGGAGAAAGTCTGCCACAACGCCCTGTTATGGCGGCATTTCTCATTCCTTCGAGCCTTTTCCCCTGTTACTTGTGTAAATCTGTCTCTTTGGCATTATAATTACAGCCATATTTCTCTTGCCTGGGATTGTTAACATAGATGGAGAGAAACAAAACACAATCTGGTTTCATTCATTGAATAGTTAGATACGAATAGATGTTATTATTAGACTTGGCAGAATTCATCGTGTTTGAGTGAATTTATGGGTAGAATTGGTAATTAATTACAAACCTGACATTTTTAAAAGCACTTGTGATCTGATTTTGTATGAACACTACCGAGGTATAAACTGGTACCAACTTAAATAAAGATAAAGATAAAGAAAGTTTATTGATAGACCAAGCACAAATAGGTCGGTATATCATTCGTTTACTTGCGTATTTATCTTATAGATAAAAGTCAGAAGCGTGTACGGGAGCCTGTACCAGGCGTATGTTACTGCGCTAGGTACCTTCGTTAATCACCGCCTCGCGGCGTACATTGAAATGTACAAATAAATCAAGGATGCGCGCGACGTTCCCAGACCAGCACGAGCGGTTTGCGAGTCGATGCGATGAGCGGCGGCACGCCACAAATTAACGGCCGCACTCAGAGACGTCAATTAACTTTTAAATTTGATTAAATTTGCTGCTGTCACTTTCTTTGCTAATAGAATAGGACGCAGCAACTTTAATTTAAACTTAAAAATGTTGTTGTTGTTGTGAATTTGTATTCGTGAAATAGGTATAAAAGTAGACGAATAATTATTATTGTGCTGTTAATGGATGTGGAAATAATAAAAGAAAAGATAAAAAAAAAATGTTTTTCACTTTGCTTGTGAACGAGGAAAGGTCAGTACTTGAGGTATAATTTATTTTTATTTATTTATTAAAGTAAACAACGCAATTTAGTATTCGTCAAGAACGGTTTAATTATCTACTTTATTATAAACATCGTTGTTAGGGTGAATTAACTGAAACCGTTATTGTTTCACGATTTTTTTAATATCTAACTATTAAATAAGGTTCGGTTAGGTAAGGTGTGTTTAAAAAAAATCTAAAATTAGAACTGTTTCAGTAAAACTCAATTTAAGACTTGCGATGATTATGAATAGCGATTCATTCGGAGTACAATTTTTTCGGTGAGCCAATATGGACCCATTTTTATTACCTACTAGCGACCCGCCCTCGCTTCGCTTCGGTTAAAGTTTCGCCTCCCATTTCCCTCCCCTTTAAAGTTGAAAGATCTATTTTTTCTCTTCATAAGAACCTTCTCCTGACATACCTTCAGTCAACAAAGTATCGGGAATGGATGATTTGTTTATGGTTCCAAATTCAAATTTTTGTTTTTTTTGTTGTTGTTAGATTGGCACAACTGTTTTCTATTTTGGCGCGGAGTTTGAGTTGCATCTGTTATTTATATTAAATACAGTGCTGTTTTTAGTTATATCATATCTAGTGTGTATTGCGAATTTCATAATGGACAAAAACATTGAACAAAGAGTTTGTCTTAAATTTTGCATCGCCAATGGAATTTCGTGTTCGGAGTCACTGAAAATGTTACAGAAGGCTTACGGTGATTTGACTTTATCAAAAACACGTGTTTATGAGTGGTACAAAGCGTTCAAAAGCGGTCGAGATGTGATGGAAGATTTGCCTCGCTCTGGTAGGCCATCAACGTCTGCAACTGAAGTTAACATCGCAAAAGTGAAGGAAATAGTGACTGAAAATCCTCATTCAACTTTGAGAGAGATAGCCGCCGAACTTTCTGAATCTCACGAGTTGATCCGTACTATTTTAACTAATCATTTGGGTATGAAACATGTTACCGCTCGGCTAGTCCCAAAAGACCTGAATTTTCTCCAAAAACTCAATCGCATGAGAGTCGCTGAGGACATGCTAGAACGAGTCAATTCCGACCCAACATTCATGAAACGCATTGTTACTGGTGACGAGACGTGGGTTTACGAGTTTGACATGCAAACTAGTCAACAAGCTTCGGAGTGGCGCCTTCCAACTGAACCGAAACCGAAGAAACCACGCCAAAGTCGATCAAAAGTCAAAGTCATGTTGACTGTTTTCTTTGACTATCGCGGTGTTGTGCACTCGGAATTCTTGCCGGAAGGTCAAACGGTAAATAAAGAATATTATTTGAGCGTTATGCGGCATTTAAGAGAGCAAATTCGACGAAAAAGGCCAGATTTGTGGAATGAAAATTCTTGGATTTTGCACCACGATAATGCGCCTTCGCACAAGGCCATCATTGTGAAAGAATTTTTGACCAAACACTCAACAAATACCATCGAGCAACCACCATATTCACCAGATATGGCTCCTGCCGACTTCTTTCTTTTTCCTAAACTCAAATTACCACTTCGTGGCACCCGTTTTCAATCGGTAGAAGACATAAAGGAGAATTCGCGCCGAGAACTGAATTCAATTCCGGAAACAGCGTTTAAAAAATGTTTTGATGATTGGATTATTCGTTGGCGTAAGTGTATCGTTTCTGAAGGAGCATACTTTGAAGGTGATAAAATAAATTTGGATGATTAACAAACAGTTTGTGTATTATTGATCTTTTCCCGGTACTTTCTTGACAGAGTAGTATAACAAACACAACAAAAAATAATTAGCGAAATCGGTCCAGCCGTTCATGCGTGATGCCGTGACCAATGTAAATAGGGATTCATTTTTATATATAGATAAGATTCAAATAACTGTTTTACTTATAAATAATAATATATTTATATTAATATTTTCATTGTGTTGACAATCCTACTGTTCGAGCGTTCAAACGTAGTTATATTCACTATACGATCGCACGAAACCACGAAAAATGAACTTCCGACAGGAGTTACTTATGTTTTATACTTTGTAGGTATTGATCGGACGTATGTACTTTGTAATTTGAATAGAAGAGAAATATCTGTTACGTAGTAACTCTTATTTAATCTGTGCCTGTACGTCCTGTTGCCTATATCCAACGCAACAGAGCCTGTTGGCAGTGGATCGGCCCTGTGGAGTCTAGCGCATCAACACAAGAGTGACCTCTGCGCGGCGCGCGCGGCGGCAAGGTCACGACCGCGCGTGCGCGTCAGTCGTGACCCAACCGTGCGCTGTGCCCGACTCCGCGCCGCATGCGACATTCACACCAAGCACAATAACCATACAGCTCATTATCACTCATAACAAATTTCGCTGAGAAGCTGCATCTTATATGTACCACACAAGAGAGTCCATAATATCATAAGCGATTTAATTCGAGTCGCAGTATTTAGCTTAGCTGTAGCTATATAGATACTTATATCTATATAGGTACTAATCATGTCCCTAGGTCGACAACACTGAATCACTATACCACCGAATGGCAACTCGCTGAGATCATAGACGGTTTCGTAGCAAGAATATTTAGAAATAGATGATTACTTGAATAGGTAGGGTGAGGTGGCTCTTTATGTTGCGTACCTACGTAAATATTAACTATTTTACAGTGTGAATCAGTCGCACGCAGCGATAAGACGCGTACTTATTCTATTAGAAGTGAACCCGAGGCCGTGAACTCCGCTACATCGGAGAGACAACAGCCAACGAAATTATTGTGTTTGCATAAGAACACTATTGTTTTAACAACACATCGTGAGATAGGTATAGTTTCAAGGCCTCATGCGACCTTCATTAACCCTGACACGCGGAAGTATTTCGGTAAGAACTAATAATCCTGTGAAACTTCACGTTTATTATGGATTTGGCAAGTGCTTATTATTGAAATAGTATTCAATTTGCATAGTTAGCAGTTAGCCGTAACGGTTGATTATCGAACGCCTTATTAGCCGCGGAGGGAGAGGCCGAGAATGGCGGGACATGGGACATTACGAAGGATCATTTACATCGCGGCGCGACGGACGCGCGCCGTCTCCTTGTACGTCGCGGCAGGGTGGCTGCTAAGGCGCACATGAGCCACGTCAAATCACGTATAGCACTCCTTAAATGCTACGTTTTTTAGTTTTCTTAAGAGCATTCGATTATAGCTTGAACTGTACTCCCAGGTACTATACATATAGTAAATTATATGTTGATAAGATTTTCGGGAAACATTTAAAAAAAGGTAGGTACAATACATATTGCAAACTTGCTGAAATTGTTTTATCAATCCATAATAAGTAATCAAGTTGTAAATAATCCACCAATAGGGAAATAGCAATGAAATTGCGACAAGGCATCAGAGCGGTTACGCACGGAGCTGCGGAGTGAGAGGTGCGCCCTTGCCCGGGCGCCGGGTCCTTGCCGCGTGTCGCGGCGCCGCGGCTTCGGCCCCAGCACCGCGACGGCAGGCGAGAGAATGTCCAACCTTACGCCGACCAACCACACGCTGCAACTCGGACAGCAGGGGCCCTCGGGCGAAATACCTTTGTTGACGAAAATTAATTAGCGCATAGCCAAATATGCATGCAGTGCAATTTCAAGCGGTAGGTAGTTACCGTATTAATCACTCAAGGATACCTATAAACTTAAATGCATTCAAGGAAAAGGAAATCGCTCATACATAACAAATACATCCTTTATTTTATAGGTGACGTAGGTGCGTAAACTTTAAGGCGCGTCACAGACAGCTATAATATATATAATATATATCAATATACTTATACGTCAACTAGTACGGAAAATACATATTGTAATATGCCGTGCTATAATATATATTTTGGCATATTAATATATATTATAACTCCGTGTGTGACGCGCTTAACGTTCCGAGCCTATGAAAAACGAGTCAATTATCCACCAAATATACAAATACAAATCGGATTCTATGCATTTCTAATTCCCTTCTTGCTAGAAGTCAACTGTTGTTTTAGGCTTTTTTATTCCCGTATGCTTTTAATACGAGTAAATTAATGAACCCATGTAATGCTTCCTAACCTAACTTATCAAGAAAACAATGGCATGATACTTCATCGAGTTAACACAGTATTCACATGGCATATATAAACTTAAAACACGTAGGTATGCAAGTTAAGAAACAAAGGTAGACACTAAAACTTTTGTTCAACGACAAGTTCAAAAACACTAATTTTCCATTGAACACAGTTAGTCATTCTAAATGCATGAAATATGTTGATAACGTCATTTCCTAATTAACACCGCCCCGTGCACCGACGTTTGTGTCGGCTGACAGCCAACTGCGATGTACGCTGCATTCATTTACACCTTATCCTCGTGGGTTACGATTGACAATCATAAAGTTATCTTCAGATTGTGATGGCAATAAAATAAAATACAATGACAACTGCCAGCCGATTCATGTTTTCATTTCAATCGTTGTTAACACATTGTGTTTTCATCACGCCTACCGGCAGGATTGATTGTCCCGTTCACTTTGCACATGGATTAGGGTTTGAGATGATAGTAAACTTTAACCTCCTCGCATCATTAGAACTATCATGATTCATGCATGACCTAGGCAGTTATTCAAAACAAGCTATAGTTCGCAGTTTTACTACAGCTTAAGTAAAACCGACCGTACCTTTAGTGTAATTTTTGAGATATAGAAAACATATCGATCGCGTAAGCAAAGTCCGAATAAGTAATTTGGCAACCTAACATTCTCGAAACACGTGGTAAATACAATCAATTCTGCATTAAAAAAGATTACGGATACAGAAATGGAAGCTGATAAAAAGATGTCTTGGAACTTTTATTTACTCTTGTGTTCATCAGGTGCTGCGCTTGCGTAGAATTAATTTTCGCACAAGAGCTTCCATATATTTGGAGTTAATGGACACTACACACTATGTATTATTAATCATACTATAATCATATTAAATATGTAAAAGGTTTTAAGGATGTTTGGATGTTTGTCCCTCAACTACGAAACACAATCCATATCCTAGATTTTAGTTCCGGAGCATTTTTTGTATTTTTTATGGCATGGAGAAGGCAAAAGAGCACTCGGGCTGCCAGACAATAACGGGATCTAAGGCTCATTGACATTTGCAATATTAAGATTGCAATCCTAAGACAGCAAATGCTTTGCCAACCCTGAGGACAAAGAGGACTAAATTGGAAAGCCCCTATGCTAGTCATTTCACCGACCGGTTCGGTCCTGTACCCCATACCGGAACATAGCAATGCAAACACTGCTGCATGATGATAAGCTAAAGGATAATATAGGACCCTGCACAAGTTCCACTAAAAGAAATTTGAAGTAAAAGCGATAAACAAGTTCTACGCGGACGAAGCCGCGGGCTGGCCGCTAGTAAATGTATTTTACAGCTACAGTATTTATTATTTTCCAATTCACCTATGTTTGGACACTTGGCCTATCTAAATAATATTTATTTTTAATCCCTATTTTTTACACTGTTATTTTAAATATTTATAAGGCAGCAATATTACATAAATTGACCTAGTATCAAATGATGCACTGATACTATAATAAAAACTTGTACAAATAAAATAATTCGTACTACCGAAAGTATGTTAAGAACTTTGTTTTTACCCATCTTTTTTGGAATTTGCATACCTACTTTACAAAAAGTTACCGCCAGAGATACATACCTAATTAAGAATCCCTGAATCATGTTTTTACATGCATTCTAGGGTAGGTACTTGGCTCCATATTGGTTGACATTCTTACACATTCCTTTAGAAGACAGTGCACCACGTCCACCTTTATTAACAAAAAATAAAAGCACGAATACATGTTTTTATACTTTTGTTTTGTTGTACCGTAATCTTTAAACTGAACTCAATTACGACTGTACAGTCGTACCCATGTATTAGGTATTAAGTTGAGCCATATAACGAATCGAGTTAATAAAAACGTACATTCATATACTAAAAAGGTAAAGCTAGCCTCGTTGACGTCTGTCCTTTCGGTCGCACCTATCATTCGTTGATCCTCCGTCTTTTTCACACTAATAAGCTACAACACAAGCCCCGGGACTCACACACGCAGATACAATATCTGCCGCCTCTGTGTGTGCTTCGCGATGGATGAATAAACGGTTTCTCCGATTTTACGACTCAATGGTTACTGATACCTATCTATGTAAAGGTTGTTAATGATTTTGAAAGACATTATGATAATGGTGTTGTGAAATACGACAAATTAAATGTTCGAATCGCAACCGGTTCCAGTACTTCCAGTTGTGCGTGGCTGTCAAAAAGTGCACCACATGTGTGTCCGATCCGGGAATTTGCGCAACCGATGGTTTGGCAGACACGGCTCCGCCGCGAGCGCGGCGCTGGCGCCGATCCTCTTCGCGCGACTGCACGAGCAGTCGTCTCCGTCCGCTGGTCGCAGTGAAAATAATACCCATACAGATGAAATTAATTACTAATTATCTCCCGGCTCAACCATAAACAAAGGGCAAACAACGGGATTGGAGTCTTCGGTCTCGACCCTTTATGGGATTCTAACCACAAAGGAATCCCCGAACGACCAAAAAAATCTGTATCCCCATTAATGTCCGAAGCGCTCCCCGCCGACGCGCTCTCTTTCTCGACCCTACCACTCGGTGATAAGAGCCTGTCTCGCTTATCCGCCCGTGCCAGCACTGTATAAAATATTGATGCCTTACAATTTCAAACCTTGATATAAGATAATAAAATGCTATAATGGATTTGCTCTTGTACGGCCGCGGCTCTGGGCGAACAAAAAACACCGACAGATTTACCTACATTATATGGACATGGCCTCTTTTAACGAAATTGGACATTTATCCATCAGACAAATAATACCTATAATTATTAATGAAAATACATATTTACACCGAGCAACAGGAAAAAAATGCAAATCGAAGTAAAGGGCAACACGATTATCATATTAATTAACGCGCGAGAGGAACTTGGCATGCTTCTTAGGAGGATTGTGAGTTGACGGCTTTCCATTCAAACGGCGATAACGTTTACAAACCCCTAAATGTGAACCGATTTCGACCAATTTTTGATATGTGTTCAGTCGGAACAAAAACTATGTCCATACGTTTCGTTTTTTTTTAATTTGGTTTTAAAATGCTATACAAATAATGAACTCAAAAACATCAGAACACGTGTTTTGTGAGATATACAGAGAAGACAGAGTGCTCCAATTTATACCTAATAACGAAATTGCTATATTATAGCAATTTCGTTATGAGGTTACTTCGTATTAGCTTACAGAACATACCTATGTACTTGATGTATTAGGTAACTAAAAATTAGGTAACATGAACAAATTTAATACTTTCAGTGAACTATTCGAAAAGAAAGGTGGCATGCCAATTTTAGAAGGCAAACGAGGACACAAGCAATCTGATGATAAGTGAGCTCTAAACCCAGAAACATATACAATCTCAAGATTGAAGTCTCGAGACTGCATGCGCGCTGCCAACCCTTAGGACTAAGGTGGAATAATTAGCAAATCGTCAAAGTCATTTTTGTGATAATCTCGAATATACATACGCACATATATACTCATTATATTAGAAATACATAATTACATATACGAGTCAAAACAGAAGCTCCCTCTTTTGAAGTCGGTTAAAAATATTAAATACAAAGAAAATTTATTAAAAACAATGATCCTACTCGAAAAAAATACAAAATAAATAAGTAACATATTTTCAAATAATTCTAGGTCAGTTGAACGAAGTCGGCGCTTTACAATATTTTTTAATGAATTAAAACCAAATTCCAGTTTTTCCGAGCGCGTTGTTTTTAAAACATTTAGTTTTTAATTTATCAACCTTTAATTAGTTGTTGTTCAACTACGCCGTGCTTGCAAGCATGTATGTATATTAAATGGACTATGGCCATGGGCAAATCACAAACGCACGTGAAGTTACAATTGCATCTCGGAAGATCAATAAGGATACCGAATGTCCAATTTCCCTGTGTGAAGATAAGTTATCATTTCATGTTTTTTATCTTTGTTATATTTGTAGCCACACAACTAAAGAAATATTCAGAAGGTCAGATCCACGTTATGCTCGTGGTTGGAAGAAATTTTATCCCCCGTCGAGAATTGTGTCGGACGCTGCGTCAGAGTGTGACTGTGTACGTGTGCGCGAATGTGTGCGTGTGATGGGAAGTGAACCCTTTACGCGGGGAACCGTTTTTTATTTGCACTCGGACACCGGCAGGTAGAAAGGATGATCGTTAATATTAAAAGGACATACTAAACTTTGTGTTTATACACGCGGTAATGTTCTGATGTGACCCACAACAGGTTTCACTGATTCATTGAACTTGTAACTACAATAGAAAACTGGTCCAGATGTTGTACAGATGTAATTAATGAGGAAGTGAATAAAAATAAAATTACTTTTGATTTTTAAACAATTTACTCGTATCTAAAGCAGATTGACGGGTCCAACCTCCGACAGGGTCATCAGCGTTATTGGGGTGGGAACTCATATATTCGATTTACATAAATTTACTTTTATTCGATTTACAAAAAATAGTTCAAACTTAGTATCATGTGTAGGCTATACGGTCTTATCCTTAGAGAGGGACAAAATACGTAGCGATTTAATAAAATACGTGAGTAAACGTTCTGAGCTCGCTGGCAGAATGGACGCGGCGGCGCGCCGGGAGCAAGCGCGAGACCCCGTTGATGTCTTTTGCTAAGAGCTTAATGCCTCCCACTTTCACAGTTTGTTGACCCTGCCTCGTGGAATATTTTGTGCAAATCTTTAATTAACGTTCTCCAGTTATAAATAATAAAATATATTGGTGTTGTTTGATATCAATTGAACCCTTTATTTTTTTGTTTTGATAAAATATCGAGGTCGAGTTTGAAGTTCTTTACAAATTTTATAAAAGCGTAAACACATTTCATTACATAACATTGTACAGTTTTCGCCAGTCTAGCTGCCTGTCACGAAGCTCCACAGAATATGGGATATCGCAAGAAACACTAAATTCGAGTACGATGGATAAAAATTGTACCTACATAACTGTTAAGGCTTCGAAAAAAAAGTTGTTTACTGGGCAGATAATTACATTAAATAATGATTGGGGGCAAAAAGGCAACAGCGGCACTCATCTCGAGGGCTCACTGGCCGCGCCGAGGCACTAAAATAAGGCTGCGCAGGCGCCGCGGGGCGCGGGGCGGGCGGGGGAGCAGGCGCACTGGGAGGGGAGGGGGGCGCCGCCTGTCGCCCTCGAGAGAAACCTCAAGCGACAAGTCATGTTCGGAAGCGATTTTATTGACTTCTACCCGACCTTAGTTTAGGAAGGTGATGTTATGTTATTGACCCCTTTTAATTTGGTACCTGCCAATATGTCAGGCACAAACTTCAAAACATGGGTCAAGATGGCCAAGTCTATCTTTATCTTTTTTGAGCTTGTTTTAATTTTTGCTTGAAGAGGAAAAATTAACAGTATGTTTCGTTTGGACCATGACAATGTAGACTTGCATAATGAAGAAGTAAACACACCCAACTTCTGTAACGATGTTGTGTTCAGTGAAGTTTAAGTGAATTAATTATTTTTTTTTACTTAAAATATCTGAAATTCATGGGTCGACAAATTATAAGCCGATTCATACTCATATTCTTGAACAATTTTTTTGTAACGTGTTAGGTATAAGTCACGCAAACAAATCATTCATAATTTATTTAATTAATTTACTAGAGAAGAGAAGCGTAATTTAGCACGTAAAGTAGCCATTCCTTGCCGACCTAATTAACTAACCCTGCGACTAATTTTACATATCTTTTATACCATAAAACGACCAATCCCTAAGAAACAACGATCAACGAACCCAACGCGTGTAAAACATTTTGTATAGAATATTGATATTGATCGGTTAAATATCGATCGGAAATACGCTAGGATCTCGTAGCAGGTGCCAGCGCTCAACAAAAAGTGATCATTAAAGTGTCGGAGCGGCGGGCGCAGCGTCCTAAACGATCCGAGTTTTTATCACTCTCCATACAACCACGCTTCTTGTCTCATCTACTAACTTATCCTTTTGGACCCTATTGTAATTATCTACATACAATCCCCAATCCCGAGTAGGTTCCGGAGCTTGCGGTGACCCACGCTCCGCGAATACCTCGGGCTTATTGCATATCTTGTTTATAAAACCCAAGAGCGAATAGATGTTACGGAAACAGCCGACTGCGTCCTCTGCCTCGTTGTGATCAGGTGAGATCGGGGTCAGTCGATTTTCATTCCTTTATAACAAAACTCTATGGCGAGATGTTCAATAATATAAATCCGATGTTTTTAGACATATCCTGACTACGCGGACTAATTACTGTTCAATATTTTATTGTCAGACACAGATTACTTTTTACAGCGGAACTTGAGCGAGATATTGAATATTTAGTTCGTGGGAGAATATCAATAAACTAATTTTACTCGGACGGAATCACGTCACGGCAAGAAGATACTATTTCTGCCATTATAATTAATAAATGAACGCAAACTGCAGAAAACTTGTTATTGCAGTTTACCACTGATATTTTATGAATACTTTATTTCTAGATCATTTATTTAATTTGGATTATGTAAATTTTAATATACCTTGTATTATGCTGTTATTTTATTACTTACTGCAATTGGTAAGATTCCAAACGACTACAGGAAATCTTTAATCTATTGTATAAAGTTATGCATTAAAATGGCTCTCACCGTGAGTTACATCACACGAGCGCGTCGCCTGCATGTTACCAACAGTTAATACGTATTACTTTATCGATAAGGCGAGTGGATGGAGCTGGGGTGTATTCTGTTAATCGTCTTACCTTCACATCGACTGAGTCAAAAAAATCCGACGAAATTACGTCGTCCGTCAAGGTGTGCAAATGACATTTGGCTGCCTGCATTTTCATTTAGTCGCTTAAAACCGGCGATTAAATGTAATTTATGCATAAAATGTCAAACGACGTAAATTCGCTGGTTATTCTTCGACTCAGTAAAGTGAAGGACGATGCGTTAACAGAATAACATACCAGTTAAGACTGAGTTTAGTTAGTGGGCCGAGATCCGTTAAAGCCTTATTTATTACGGTCGTTCAGACATGACCATTTCTTTTTTAACAAGAGGGAACTGAAGTCCAATCTCCATAATTTCTGGTAGGTATAAAATGTTTTGAACCCGGGAATGATGAACCTCCGTTCAAATGTGTAGGTTTATAATCGGATTAAGACGGAAGTCTAGTGTGGCTCGTCGGGGCAGACGGGCTAGGGTTTCTAAGCAGGCCTGTATTGACATTGTCTGAGTGAGATACAATCCAAACTAAATCAATACCACTCTTATTAAAAGCCGGTTCATTAGTTTTTTGTTGAAGGTATTTTTACCAGTATTCAATCCAAACCGACAACTATTAAAGAAAACAGAACGATTTAAATCATTTTAGTCTATGGTGGATCCCAATAGAGACAAAACCGCCAATAAAGAGAAAATCAAAAGGGGAGCCGCGTCTGTCCTCATGAGGACTTACGAACGAATTTTACACAGTTCCACTAGTCTAAATAACTATTATTGTCTATATTTCAAATTCAAATTCATTTATTTCAGACAATATAGTCCATATTTATACATTACATTAATCTAATACAATTACATAATTGTAACTTATTTAAATTACAAATAAAATATATCAAATAATATATAAATATGTATATTGCTCCAAATTTAATACACAAAATTAAAACGTGATGCTGAAAGACTCAAAATTGTAAGTCTTGCTTTAAATAAAAAGTGACAGCACAGATTAAATACTTGGATGCAAAACAATACTTCGAAAGTAGGTACAGTCGCGAGGCATAATATATTATCCAAAACTGAGGTCAAACATATGTAAATGTTTGAACAAAATTGGCACACAATTCAAAATTCAAATTCTGTGTTGCATGACTATAGGGGCAAAGATAAGATGTTAATTATAAATGTCAATTCCTTTTATAGCCTACAATATTTTTATGTCTTAACCTAAAACTATACAAAACCATTATCAATAAATGTCGCCACTTGAACTATTTGCTTGTCCCCGCCTACAATGCCCTTTTCAACATATAAATTATATTATTTAGACTATAGGGCTTATTTTCAGCTTTTCAGTTGATATTTTTTCAGCAGCAGCAGAGCAACCTGGTGTTTTGATTTGTTTTATTAATCTATTTTTATTTCGTTTTATGTACCCAGTGACACTCGCGCCATCAAGACAAATCTAATGACGTATCAGTTATCAAAATCGGTTGAGCCGTTGAGTAGTTACGAGCGGACATTGGAACGGACATACACACAGGTCAAACACATAACCCTCCTTTTGTGCTTCGCCGCAGTCGGGTTAGTTGTCATAAAGTAAACATTATTTCTATAAAAAGCTGAGCGAAGAGGATGAACTTGTGTTCATTTATTGTCACGTCATGACGAAGGTTTTTTTTATACTTATCACCCTTTTCAAAGAGAGCCAACAACAACATACATAGTTACCTCCTTGATATACAGGCAGGGGAGTGGTAGTATATTGTACTTTGCAAATATGGGTCCACATGAATCTCGTTGAGAAGCACCATATAGAGCTTTTACACTACGTTCCTGTATTTTTAATAATTTTTGCCAATCTGTAGAGTTGCCCCAAACGATGATACCGAAGCATAAAATTGACTGCAGATATTTTATATTATTTTTACAGTTTTATATAATGCTAGAATAAGTAGTATCATTGTCATAAGTAAATTCTATTAAAAAAATGACTAACTGTTGAGTTTCTTGCGGCGCTTCTTCTCAACAGTGGTCTCGTCTTGGGAAGCGCTGGTAGATTTTGACGTGTAAAAGTGCCCGTGCGGCCTACTTACTGAATAAATATCTTTTATTTTTATCTATTTATTCCTACTTTCTCCGGTGAGTTTTGCACTATGCGGCGTGAAGGGTAGGAAATAAATTTACATAACTCGGTAGATAAATGTGCATTTTCCAATTACAGTTCCAATCAATCGTCTCACGATTACAAAATCTGAAAGCACAACATTTCTAGGTCTCACCTAGAAATGTATTCATTCATTCGATAATATCGTGAAGTGTTTTATTAATGTCTAGTGCGTACTTATCGACGGTTGAAGTGCATCTAATTATTGCCGTACTATCATCCATCAGCAAACAGTACCATCTGATTACTTGTGTATCTTGGGATATCGTTTATATAGAAAAGAAACCAAAGAGACCCTAAAATGCTTCCTTGAGCGACACCTCTTTCATTTACCCTATAGCCTGATCTTACAACAACTTTCATACGTTTAGTCCACGGACTTGTTCTTTCGAATGGTCCTAACACACAATATGCGGCGAGGCGAGCTTCACACATTTGGTGCCAGCCACGGGTGCCAGAACTTGATTTTGTATAGAAATCAGGCGAACTGGCACTAAGTTTTCTAAGTATGCTATCATAAAATTTTACAGGGGCGAAGCATCACGAAAGCACTTAGATATAAGAAGAGAGACTTCGTTGAAAAAGCACGCCAAATTAATGAAAATTATTTAGTTAACTATTTGATTAAACAACCCTGCGCTACGCTATGCCTGGCTCGTGGGCCAACGTTAGTTACAGGCCCGATCGTGGCCTACGAAATCGATAAGGTAGAAGTAGCATCGATGGGGCTCCACTCCACGCCGCGCGGCGCGCAAGTTCAAGGTGAGCGCGTCGCTCCGCCCACGCGGCCGCTCCTAGCGACCGTTACTGCACGCCGGCGCCGCTCGCCCGAGCTATTTTCTAACCTAACAAATTCAACGACGAGCTTTACCACGCATCTGCTTGATGTACCCTATAAGCACCAGTGACTCCTGTGACAAATGCTGAGCCTCCCGTGCTCGCAAGACATAATATACTTAGTAGTCAGTAAGACTCGTCGAAGAACTCTGAGGTCGCCTCCAAGTGTAACAACCCAAACTTACTATACTATACCTACCTTGCGTTGCCGATATGCACGCACCTATGAGATTTCGTGCTAGCAAATAGCCTAGAGCCTATGACTTATGCGGTGAGTTCATATTGACAAGTAGGAAAACAAGGATTTTTACCAGACTGTGCAAAGCTAAAAGAGGGTAATGATTTTAACAGTCTATGTACGTATGTATGTATGTGACCAAAAATCGGATGTTCCACTCTAGCTTCTAAACTATTGGACCGACCGAATTAAGAATGTTAGCAAGTGACTCAACAATCCCGTGGCATGGCTGTACAGTCAGCATCAAATATATCGTAACAGCCAAAGTGACCAAATAATTCGTAACACCATATATTTTATATGGTGTGACGAACTATTGGGCCACTTCAGCTGATACGATATATATGATGCTGACTGGTCCAGTCAGCTTATCACTTTGAAAATAATCTTAGGTTTTTCATACCATTTTTCATTTTGGATGACCATGTAGGATCTATACGATTTACAGTTGGTTAGCTACCGTATTGATCCCTTAAATTTTCAATACTTATAATATAACTAAAAAAATGTTCATTTAAAAAATCAAAAATCCCGACTACGTAAAAAGTAAACTTTAAATAAAAAAATAACACAAATGAAATATAAAATTTTACTTTGATATTGACACAGGGTATCGCAGGCGGGGACAAACCTATTTTTACGAGTATAAGTACTATATATTGTTTGTCCCGGCCTGCGATACCCTGTATCAATATCAAAGTAAAATTTTATATTTTAGTTATGTTATAATGTTTTTATTTAAAGTTCACTTTTTTTTTAATGCCTTTGTTTCATAGGTAGTAAGACTGGGCAAGAGCATGTTGGACCATGCTCAGTGTAGGGTTCCGTCGCCATTCTTACAAACACAAACAACAATTTCCAAAAAAAATCAGTTAATCCTACTAAATTACTAATACTAAATTAAAAATGTATAGGTAGAATATGGATAAATAATTACAGGTATATAAAGTGTCACATACTTTAGTCGGATTATTGTTGCTTTATAATGAGGACGCAGACTAATCAAGAGTGAATCACACAGACAAACAACCAAAACGGTACTCTTTTAAAATCGGAGAAATATAAGTAGTTGTCACTGTTTAACAAATGGCATTTCACATTTGTAACAAGAGCGAAGAGTATGATGACATCAGTCGTTTTTATTCTTACTCTATAGCTACTATCCTTATTAATCCGAGTTGAAAACCGACACCGACCGACGCCATCGAAAGTGTATTGCATTTGTAAGTTGCTAATATGAATAGTTTTTTGTTTTATTCCCTCGCAATAGTTGAGAAAAGCACTATGTCTGCCTCGGCAGAAAGTGCAATTTTTGGACTGCGTTTCGGCCCTCTATATGTGACTCGTTCAAAAATGGATTACTTTCTACCCTGGGCAACAATGTACTATGGTACTTTGCATATAAAAAAAAAATATTTCGCGTAACGCTAAATGGTACTTTGCGTTTTTTTTTTTTTTTTTTTGGCTCCTTGCGTCGAAACGTCTTGATAGACAGGCTCGTGGTTTAAAACAATTTAACCTTTTAATTCCATCGCAAGTATTGTTTTGTATCAATGTTGTGATGCCCATATAGCATATTTAAATGGTTAAATACCTGCGCAACCAATACGCGGAAGCGGCCAAAGGGTACTTAATTACTCGGCTCTGAGGTCTTAAGGATTCGTCAAACATCCGGCTTGGCGCAGCGCGACAGTAGCGTGGCGCGTTCTTAGCGTGGAAATTAACAAGAAGTTGTATGCTGCCGTCACGCCGCGCCGCGCCACGCTGCCGTCGCGCCGCGCCAGTACAACTCGGGCGCGATCGAGCCACGCTGAGCGCGGCGGGGCGTGATTTTTCTGCGGGCCGGTTAAATTGTATTTGTGACAATGGATGTAGAAAAATTTATAGATTGTGTTAGAAAATGTCCAGTTCTATCTATTTATGCCATAAAAGCTACAAAAATGAACTTGGATCGAGGTTGCGAGAGAACACGTCGCGCTGGGAACGGGCTGCGCGCTGCGCTTGGTGCGATCGCGCCACGCTAAGGGCCTGGCCACGACTTTGCACGACCGAGCGGCGAGCGAATTTTCTAATACATTGCGTGTAACGTCAAATAACCGCTGTGCGAGTCTCGTCCGAGCAATGAAGAGAAAAAACGCTCGCCGCTGCTCAAAGTCGTGTGGCCAGGCCGTGTGCGGTGTATTCTTGGCGCAACGCGACGTTTACCTTCAGTGTGGTGTGACTGCCGCGCCGCGCTGCCATCGCGCCGCAGCGTGCTGGCTGTTTGACGAAGCCTTAAATCTTGCATTCACTATATGTAGATAATACATATAAGTATTTAGTTATAATTGAGACCTTTATAACGTATTAACTCACCAGTCTTAGAGAAAACAATCAAGTTGATATAAAATGAAGATAACGCAGCCTGAATGTGAGATGAATAAATTACCTTTCCAATAAGAAATATCCCTACATTATGATCTAAACGCTCGGCTCGAGAATTAGGTAGGCACATTAAGCAAAAAAATGTTCCAACGACGGTGACTTCTATATCAACACTACAGTAGCACGCCAACTGGCAGCACGCATCATTGTTAATGACTCTAATTACTTTTTAACTTGCACTGATTATTTCGCCGGTTTGCTAATGTGCTAACGCAAATTGACCATTAATGAGCTTCTTGTTAGATTCTCGTAATAATGTCGTTTGTCGCTCGGCTGCGCAATGTCACAGCACCACACCTTTGATCGCTATCCTATCCGTTATGCAACCTGCGCTGTTTGCTTCCGACATATACCAGCCGTATGGCACCTCGCAATACTCTAGCGTACTACAGTTTATATGTCTGTTCCTTTTTAACTAGTCAGCTTCCAAGAGACCAACACTAAGCTTTAAGAGCCTTAGACCACCCCACACGTGGCAATATGATCGTCAGTGCAAGTATACGTTTCTTCTAAGTGGATATTGACCGTCTGTAGATATCTAATATAAATGCATACAGAAATTTATTCATAATATATAATTCAATGACCCCGCTGGCCTGCTTTCTCGTGGATTATATCAGTGCTCGTTCGGATACACTTTACCAGTAGATTTAGTAATTTCTCTGGAATTACCTTTAGACAAAATTCGTTTTTACTTATCTTTTTAACGTATAGGATAAATTAAATTAATTTGTAGTACCTAATAAATTACATTTTATATTTCACCCAACTCCGCCGTATCCGCCATGATGGAATTTCCCATCTTTAATCGGTTAAGTCACCTGGCAACGCGATATTTCGAAGCCACCTCATAAATCTAGGTAATAAAATACGACGCAACCACGACTATTTGGAGTTCATCTTGTATTATACGAAATTTGATAACGGACTATTAAAATATAGACGATGTGAATGTGTGAGTAGATGATTGTGTGGATGATTCTTTCCAAAATGAGTCGTTTACTTTTAGTTACAGTATAAAACTAAGTATAAAACATTAGCTTAGTTGTAATATGATAAAAAAATTGTAACTAGATAATAGATACTCGTACTAACAAGAAATCAATAATAAGCCGTTTTCGTATGTTTTCGCTGGATACAAGTAGGGACCGATAAGTACCAATTTGAACAATGATATCAGCATTGTTCTTTGTTAACATTACTACAAGCGGGGGTTTATAAAAGTCTGTTGATGAGGTTATGTGTCAAATCATGTACGTATTAATAAATTGGTACACTTTTAGCACTAGTAATCTGAGAGACGTTTATAAAACCCAAGGTGTAAAGATAGGGTGCATTGGAACCAACCTGGGTATAGTGATGACCTGGCCGAGCTCGTCGACGACGTGGTCGGCCAGCACCAGCACGGTGCCCGGGCCGCCACCCACCACGACGGAGCCGTCGGGCGCGCCCACCAGCGTGCCGCCCTCCAGCCCGCTGATCATCTCCACGCGCTTCTGGTCCGGCGTGGTAGTGTAGATCACGGTCTGCTTGTCGTCCTCGTAGATAAGATCGATGGGCGTTTTCTCATCGATGGCCTCCATGCCCTGGTCGTAGACGTCCGGTTGCACGGGCGCTTTGCTGTCGGGAGCGTACGCCGCCAGTGAGTGCGCCGCGGGCGAGCGGTATTGCTCGTAGCCGTCGTCCGAATCCAGCTCGACCTTGGCGTGCGAGTAGTAGTGGTGGTGCGCGGGCACCGGCGTCATGGTGGCCAGCACGGCGTGCGCGGGCGCCGGCGAGCGCGGCGAGCGCGCCGGGCTGCGCGCCGGCGACGCGGACATCGCGGGGGCGGCGGGGGGCGCGCGACCCTCCCCGCTCAAAACTCCGACTCCCCCAATTTCAACTTCTGAAATAATATCCTACATTCAATAAATTCGGTAATTTTTATCCCAAAACTATCGAACTAACATTGTAATTCAATAGTTTATGTTCGTCGTATTTTAAAAAAAAACGTAAATAATTTTAATCTTTGATTATTTTGATTAAAGACCAGTGGCATGACGTGCTTGTCTCGATAGTGACGCGTTGAACTCTATTGTTAGCGGGTACGGCGCAGGCGCAAGTGGCACGGAAGTTCTGACTGATTTGACCGATATTATTATAAAGACTAATAAAGTAATAACATGTTTTGATTTTCAATAATACCGAAGAGGAGTTTCATAAAAACGAGAAGGCTCAGCTGATCGGGTCCAGTTAGAGGAACTGGTCGGGCACCTGGCCGCCCGGCGACCCGTCCAGCAGCCTCCCGTACGGTACAAACTGGTACCAGCCATTGTACCACGTGCCTGTCAAACAACAACACCGTGCACCTAACACCAGCCCCGCTCGAACTTGTCCAATTGTGAATTCGTTTCAAACGACCCGATTGTAGCAAACATCTCATTGAAAATGTGTAGAAAACCCACATGGAACTTCTATATAAACTAAAAATTGGTGAAGAGGTTCGGAATCAAACTGCAACAAAAAATAATCAAAACTACATTTGATCATAGCTCCCTATGCCTCCGCATTAAATAAAGTTTCATTGTAATTGTCTGGGAGACTACTACTAACATAAAAAGATAAATACTGCCCTCTCGATGCAGCCGCGGAAGCTGCGATCGAGCGACAAGGAAGGGTATGTATCGGCTCCACGGGTGCGAGCGAAACATACGTCAACGGTCAGTGTCTTTGGTTTCATGATTTCGAATTTCGAGACAAAGAGCTCCTAAATATTGTAGGTAGATTCGCAATGAATTTATATAGTAGTGGTGCAATTAAAAATACTCGTAATACGTGGGTAAGAAGAACGAGTTGGCCTGTTTAAGGAAATCATCCCGAAACATAATAGTCAACCATTGTAAACGGGAATAATTTTAAAATATAGCCTGACGGTGGGTTTAAGGTTGTTTCGATTTGCCAAAACGAGAGTTTCACACGAGCTTAGTTCAACATGGTCTGGATGTTGTTATTTTTTGTTACAAGCAGTCATTTTGCCTTTCTGAAATCGACCTTGCCATTAGGTATCAGCAGAGCGAGCAGCGGCTGCGCGAGCGCCGTTGCCGCGCTGCAGGAGGAAAAATAAATAAAATTACAAAAAGGCTTTGCCGCGCGGAGCAGCCGCGTGCCAGTGTGCGCGCACACCGGCACACACACACACACACACACAACACATACACACATGCGCTCCAACGAAGCTCGTGGCATCGATACACTGAGAAATGAACTCACTCACACAGCCTGGCAAATATCGCTTGTTGCTTGCGTTCACATACCTACTATTTAGGTATACGTATACGTCACACGCTCATTACACATGGATATAGCAGCCTTTTTATTTCATGATAAGATTTAAGATCGCGACCTTTTAAAATTTTTGATAAGAAGGCTTATTGGAAAATATTCGCACTGACGGAACATGTCATACTAAAAGCGGGGTCGACCCCGCCTCCCGTCTTCCCGGCCGCCGCGCGCGCCAACGTTCGACGGTTTGGAGCGCGCAGTCGATACGCGGCTTAAGTCAAAACAAAACAAGAAGTGACGTTCACTCCGCAGTAAGTATCTTTGTTGAAACAAGACGTCGATGATGATGATGATGATGATGGAGGCGTTTGCCGCGTGATCCTATCACTGGCACTACCGAGAGCAACAAACACGTCATATCACTGGTCTGGTAGCAGTCGGGGGCGGCGGCGGCGCGGCGTCCTGGCGCAGGCCGTCACGCATGCGCGTCAAACTAGTATAGTGACGTCACAGCCCACCCGGCGAAATTACAAAACCGGGCGGCGGGCGCCTTGTGCCGGCGGGCGCGCAGTGGCGGGCGCGCGGCCGGCCGGCCCCGACGCACGTACCGTGGGCGGCGTCGCGACGCGGCGCGGGCGCGGGCGCGGGGACTGCACGGAGCGGCGCTACGGAGCGCGGGCGCAGGTGCTCTGAGCGCGGCAGCCTCCGCGCCCGGCCGCGCGCGCCCCCCCCGCGCCGCGCAACCTCTCGCACGCACCAAAACGACCAATTTATCTTCCACGCATGCTGACCCTCCTCCCGGGGACGTTGTCCAGGGTGCCGAGCCGAATCACCGTCGCACTGTACGATTAAGACCGGTCTATCTAATTAAGTCAATTTAATTCGTTTTGGAATTCATTTAATAATGCTTGTGATCAAAAAAATCACTAAACTATTTTCAGTTAGTACTTGTATTATAAAAACGATTCTCAAAGGTCAAGACAGGTCGGTGCGGCGGCAACAACAGCGCCGGGGGCACCGGCGGCGCTGGCGCGGCGGCGCGCGAGGCACCGGCCGTTACAAAACTGCGACCAGAGTCGCAACCAGTTTACGTAACTTCCCTTTTCGGACTTTCAAGTAACTTCTAACCTACTCTCCTGTTAGTATGAACACAGTATATAATAGCTTAAGGAGTAGAGAAACTAGGCCTACTTTTCGAGATAAATACCTACTCTCCAATTGAGCGTTAGGGTTGCCCTCTCAGTTTTTGTAAAATTGAAAAAGGTTTTTGTTTAGTGTATCTCAGTTAGTTAGTTCAAAATTAATATCTAAGGATCTGTGTGGTCTTCTACAACGAATCCGTTAACAGATTGAAATAGTAGCCGCCATCTTGAACTTTTTAGTTTTTCGACCGACTGCTTCCAAAATCGATATCTATGCGAGGGTCATGCCAAAAGAAATTAGATACTTTTTACTTATTTGTTGGATACTGGCAAATTACACAACGTCGTGAAGATAGGGTATTTGTTAAAAATGTTGAATATGGAACATTTTTGAAATCGATTTTATTGATTTTTTAATTATATTTTTCGTAGCTAATCAGGCGGGAACTTGTTTGTAACAATGGAACTCACTCGACGTGATTTTCGTGTTATGATTTACTATGACTATAAAAAAGGCCGCAAAAATGTTTTGAACTTTTAGTTACAACTTTTGGTGACATTGCTTGTTCACGAGCTACAGTTTTCAATTGGTTTGCTGAATTTAAAAGAGAATGGGCAAGCTTTGAAGATGAGGCAAACTCAGGTCGGCCGCCAACCGTGGTTACTCAAGAAAACGTTGAAGCTGTCGAAAAAAATATTAGTGAAAACAGACGAATTACGTATGTAGAGGTTGAGCGAGAACTGGGCATTGGATCAGCAGCATTACGAATGAACACGAACATCTGTCTCACCATAAGCGTTTTTCGAGGTGGGTTCTGCACAAACTTAACGATGAGCAGAAATATCGTGGATTGGTGAAAATTTATGATCGATAAATTCGACGCTGGTGAGAAAAATAACGTTTATGAATTTATGAATTTTATGGTGACGAAACTTGGTTATATAACTATGATCCTGAAACAAAATGACAGTCTACGGTATGGTGCTTTGAAGATGAGCCTACTCCAACGAAATGGCGTCGTGCACGAAGCACACAGAAACAAATGGTCGCTTCATTTTTGTGCAAGACGGGACACATTGCAACTGTAGTGCTAGAGGATCAAAGGACAGTCAACTCCGAGGGAGTTGGTGAGTGTCAGCTTATACTGGGCATGAATTTTTATGTCGTGTAACTACAAATTAACAGTTTTTGGATTTTTTCCATCTTGCTAAATTTCATGATTCTAAGATTCTAAGACATTGCTTCTTGCTAAATTTCATGATTCCAAGTAAACGGGTAGTACCCTATAGGTTATGATTACTTTGAGATTCCCTTGAATATGCGACATAAACGGCCGTATCTTTAGATTGCGTTATGCAAATTCCAGGTCAGTTTTTGGTCCAGTGTGAGCCACAGATATTTCGCCTCGGAAGAGAACGGTATTATTTTTCCATTCATGATAGGCGGTCTAAGTCTATGTATCGCGCTCGCGAATGGGACAATAAAGGTTTTATCCGCATTTAAAAATAGTTATATTTACACCACGAGTTTATTGTGTTTAGAGCCTTTTGCATTAGGTACGATAATGTACTTTGGCAGTTGCCCCGCACCATAACCACAAGGTCGTCAGCGTACTCCCGCGTGTCAATGTGAAGTTTTGCCATCTTATGCAAGACTCCAGAGCAGTGGAGATAATATACCTCTCTGCGGACAACCTCTTACAGTGGTCATCTCTAGTGTAGTGTTGAGTAGTTCTAGCTGAACCATTCTACTCGAAAGCATCCCTTGCACCCAAGGAGTGGTGGTAGTGTCTACGCCTTTTACAGCCAGCCCACTAACCAACGTTCCGATGGGAGTGTTATCAAAGGAGCCCTCTATGTCAAGGAATGCCGTGAAAGCAATTTTCTTATCTTCCAGCCCCTTTTCGATCCTATCAACTTGGTTCAGAAAAAAAAATCATTAAGTAATCATAAAAAGATAGACTTTTGTTTGTTTCTAAATTCATGCCATTAATGCTTATTGCCATTTCTTCATCACTCTTGACAAAATGGGGCTAACCAATATGCAGGGACATTAATCGTAGAAGAGATCTCCTGGTACTTGGCGAAACTTCCATTTCTCCACATTCATTATGATGGGTAAAAGTATCGTGTTGTGAAATACTTATTATTAAGGAGTTCCGATGGCCATGTCTGGTCATTAATTTCACTTTACCTAATGGTGGTTTTGGAATGTAAATGTTCTTACAGAAGTTTGAAAATCGCTGTGTGTCCCTTAAATTTTTGAAAGGTTCCGTCAATTTCCCTGGGATTCCATTATCAGAAAACTCGTATTTTATATTTAGTCTAGAAACTAATTTTCATATATCTAGTTTCAAAAATAACCAAACTCTCTTACAAATTGCCACCCCCATTTTCACCCCCTTAGGGATAGTGTGTGGAAAGTGTTTTTTTATTTCTTGCGAACATACCAATTTCCACGTTTGTAACTTCAAAATTGACCGAACTCCTGTACAAATTTCTACCCCCCATTTCACCTACTTAATGGTAGATGTTTCCAAAATTGACAAAAGATATATTTTTTATTTGTAAACAGTAGCCTTAATACCAATTTCCACGTTTCTAACTTCAAAATTGACCAAACTCTCATACAAATTACCACCTCCCATTTCATCCCTTTAGGGGTAGTTTATCCAAAATAGTCGAAAGTGGTATTTTTTATTTGTATACAGTAGCTTAAGAGTATACTAATTTCCGCGTTTTTAACTTGAAAAACGACCAAACTCCTATACAAACTTTAACCCCCAATTTCCACCCCTTAGGGGCAGTTTATTCTAAATCACCGAAAGTAGTGTTATTTATTTGCTAACAGTAGTCTATATAGCAATTTCCACGTTTCTAACTTGAAAAACGCCCTAAGTCCCATACAAACTTTAACCCCCCATTTCCACCCCTAAGGGGTAGTTTATCCAAAATGGCCGAAAGTATTTTTTTTTCATTTGTTATTTTAAGTATAAGTAGCAAGTATTAAAGGTCAAACTTCATTGGTTTTTATTTAATAGTTGTATGAAGTCCAGTAATTTTAAACATAAAAAACCCTCTTTTTTGCGTCTTTGGGTGAGATTAAAAAAAATGCTGAAGCAGGAATTTCTTTATTTTTATTAATAAGTCGTTAAGTACTTTGAGTTTCATGATCCTAGAAAAATCTAAATTTGTTTTTTCATATAAACTTTACCCCCTCTTTTTACCCCCTTCTTCTAACATTTTCCAAAATGTCTTTAGCCTAAATGTTATTTTTTAAGTAAAAACGAGGATAGGCTTATGGGTCTGAAGGACTTTGCCAAAGCATAGTCCCTTTTTCCAGCCTTAGGTATAAATACAACCTTAACTTTGTTCCACTGCTCCGGTATGTGTCCCCATGCAGGCATAGCTAGCTCTGAAGATTTTAATCAGATAAGGGATTAGGACGTCCGCACCACGTTGTATCAGAACTGGGCTTACGTCATCTAAACCACCCGTTTTGTAGGTTTTCAATGAATTTATTGCCCATCTCACTATTCCCGGTCTTACGACTAGGGCTGCTTGCCTCCAGTCCTCCGGATGGGGTCTATACGAAATTCCCCCAACAGGAACTTGGTTTGGGTCCGCAGCTCCCGGGAAATGAGCGTTTGCCAGTAATTCTAACGTTTCCATTTCATTGTTGGTGAAGGAACCATCTGGTCTTTTTAGTACACCAATTTGGTTAGGTTTAGCTTTGGTGAGTATTCTATGAAGTTTTGCTCCCTGAGGCGTGTTGTTTATGTCCTCACAGAACTTCCTCCATGACTCCCTTTTAGTTATCCTAATATGTTTACTATATTCCTTTAGGGCTTTCCGATAGGCCTCCTACTCACTTGTCTTCTTGGCCCTATTGAAAAGTTTCCGTGTTTTATCTTATCCCTGAGCCTTTTCAGTGGGCCTATTATAGCCACGTTTATCGACGCGATAAACCATTTTTATCACTTGATCTCAGAGACAAATTATCATTGTCGACGTATGCTAACGGTACAGTACGCCTGGTTCTTTTTACATTGGGAGGACAGTTTTCTTCATAGGCCTGTAATATGCCTTTTGAGACAACCTCTACCGCAAGTTCCAAACCCTCCCGCGTATTTATATTTACTTTTAACAACAGAATCCAGGTTTCGATCTAGGGAGTTGCGGTAGCCCTCCCAGTCAGTGCGTCTAGGATCCCTAAAAGTGACAGTTTGATTACCTACTCAGATGACTAGTCAGGTTAAAACAAATGTGCCTATGGTCCGACAAAGATTCCACATCGCTTACCTTCCAGTTTTGGATGTGCCTGGCAAGATTTGCAGTGGCAAACGTTATGTCTAAAACTTCACTCCTTGCTCTGGTACGAGTATTAAAGGTTGGTACGTACAGCCTAAAATCAAGATTTGGAGGAAATTGGTTAGTAGGAATTCATGCAGTAACTCACCCCTACCATTGATGTCGGTGCTCCCCCAGTTGGTATGGTGGTTGACTAGTAGGTAAGGTGTTATTTTTAATAAAATAAACAATAAATAAATGAAATAAAATACTTGTGTGATGAGCATGAGTGTTTGTTCCTGAGTCATGGAATATTTTCTATGTATTTAAGTATATATTTCTCTATAGATATAAGTATGTTTATCGTTGTATAGTACCCATAAGGGCCTGCGCAAACCGGCAGAGCGCAGCGCAGATCACTTTAAATTTATCAATGTATATTCTTTCCTATTTTAATTACAATAAGGTATAAATGTGAATGCTCTGAGACCGACCTCGGAGCATCACGGGGGATTTCTACTCTGCGGCTGCGGCTCTAAATTTATACCTTATTGTAATTAAAATAGAAAAGAATATACATTGATAAATTTATCTGCGCTGCGCTGCGCTCCGCCGGTTTGCGCAGGCCCTAATTGACCCTGGTCCCAAACTATGCTCTAGGTTTGTACCTAGAGCATAGTTTGGGACAGGGTCAATTTGTGTGAGATTGTCCTCTGATATATTTATTTTTTTATTTTGCCGGGTACTATAAAAAATGTACATCCGGCTCTACGGAGCGGAGCATTTCCACGCGGTATGTTGTAAAAATTTGCAACTGACCGTGCTGCGGCCGCCGATGGGCCGCGCGCTTGTTCACACACACGCGGTGGCGGGGGCGGGGCACGCGGCCGCGGCCAGCCGCTCGCAGGCCGCGTCATGACCGCCCGTGTTTGAAGACTCACTTACATTGCAAGCGAATACAACAGGCCGCCACCGCAGGCCGCATCTGTTTGGGAGACCCTTTAATGGCAAATTGAATACCTACAGGTTGTTCCATAAGTCACACGTCACAGTGACACGGCGGTAGACCAGCCCAAGACACACTGAACCACCCTAACATGACCTCAGTAAAAGTCGCAAGGTTTTCAAGATGCCAGTTTAAAGTTTAAGTTTTATGCCAATTTAAACTACCTACTTTAAACTGAAAATATCTTAACTTATGGGACATCCTGTATAACAACTAAAATTATACAAAAACAACTACAAAAAGTGTTTGTGAAACGGTTAACAATTACTGTTACCGATCGTTCGGTGCCATCTTACAATGGTGATTTATTATTTGAACCGGTTTGATTTCAGCTAGTCAGCTAGATAACGACGCTTTGCTTATCCAGGCTTTGATGGCAAATGGTTTGCTAGAACAGTCAGAACTGAAAAGGACTCGAGTATCACTCACTGTGCCTTCTTTGATTGATGAAACGATATGATAAAATAAAAGTGATTAGACTATTGAACAAGTACAAAGATTGTTTCACTTTTTCAGTCAAACTATTGGCTTGTGTAAGTAGATGATGGAAATTAAATTAATGAATTATCCAGTCGTATATGTATGTACCTTTAATTTTTGCCGCATTCAGAGCGGGAATTAAGTCATAAAATCTTTTAGCGGAATATTTTCCCATTCCGTCCTTTTTCCCTACTAACTACACTGTTTAAAATATTCTTTCTCCCCTACGAATACTTTTGGGCATTTTGCAAAGATGATTATTGTAATGAATATTTTCTCTTATTTATTAATGACATGTAAACAAACCAGAATAAAATTGATTGACAAGACGGTTGGAAAATTGGTCATATTTACACTATTTATCCGCACCTTTTTGTTCGCACTGCGAACTTACGGGGTTTATTCCCAGTTGTCCACACTGCGAATGGGAAAAAATCCCACTAGTCCGCATCTTCACGCCTTTAATACACCGACGCTGCGAAACTAAGGCGAATACCAACACGATATTTATGCTTTCGCATTCGCATTTGATTCACGGTTCACGGCATCAGTGTAAAAAGATAAGATAAAAGATAAAAGATATTTATTCAGTAAGTAGGCCGCACGGGCACTTTTACACTTGTATTCCCATTGGAACGTACGTAGCGGACGGATGCCGATTCAGTGCACGCTGTACCATAGAAATCAATACAAAGCAACAAATCCGTCCGCTCCGTACGCTCCAACTTCGACCCTGTGTGGACGCGCAGTTTAAAGGCGTTTGTGGACGCGTAGCGTTAGTATATACTATATACACCAACGCTGCGAACCGCGAGACTATATGCGATATTAATGCGAATATAACTCTTTACCTTAGCAGAGTGTTGCTATCGCCCTAGGGTGAAGCACACGAGCGTAATTTTGTGAGTTGTTAGTCGCGTAAATATCGAAATTCAGTAATACCGTCGTGTTGATACTGTTGATTAAACCGGTCTTTTGTATGGAATTTCGATTTTTACGCGACTCACAACTCACAAAATTACGCTCGTGAGGCTTCACCCTTTAGTATTGCGGTTCACAGCGTCGGTGTACTAAAGGCGTTCGTACACCGACGCTGCGAACTGCGAAACTAATGCGGTGTTCTCACGAGGCAATTCAGTCGGTCAACTTTTAATTGATCAAGAAAAATTTAAAACCAGTTACGTTCCGAATCGGCAATTGCTTCAAAAACCACTACGGATTTAAATCGTTGCGGATTAAAAGCAACACATTGGGGCATGTTACATTGTCAATGTTATCACGATATTGTGATGCTGGGGCCACACTAACGGGAAACGCCGATATAAATCAATGTCAATCGCCTTAAGCTGCTAATACACATAAGGACTATCGCCGTGATAATTAACGGCGTTTCCCCGTTATTGTGGCCCAGAGTGATAATATAGACAAAATGTAACATGCCCTATTTCGCTTTTACATTTTTTTTGTACAATAGCAACATTTTGATTTGACACTTGTCGTCGTGGATAGAACTGACAGAAAGGGAAAGTCAACCGAACCAACACGCTCCTTTTTCGAAAAACCGACGGTTCGTGCAGTTTGTTCGTGATTATTTAGGAAATTTTATTTTTTTCTTCAGTTTCGTGGTGCTACTGGGTTAATTTATTATAAATAAACAGGTAAACTGAACTTACGGTTGATCCATTTTCTGTGTATTGTTACTTTAAATGTTAAATACAGTAACTTGATAACTATAACCTTAAATTTAAATTAAGACTCATATTTATTTCTAATTTGTGAATAGTAGTATTTATTACTTGTTTAAGAACACTTTTAAGGACAACTCGATTTTTTTTTACTGTGTCCTGTTAATTCTTATTTCTTATTTTTTTCTTAATCTCGTTTTTGTTATAGAATGTCTGCCTTAATCCATGAGAAAATTTGGTTAGACAAAACCATTTACCATGATGCTGAACGGGATTACTACGAATCCTTGTCGAAGGTCAGTTTTATGTTTTTTGCAATTCAAAGTGCACTTCAAATGGTAGATGTGAATATATTCTTATATTTCTGCACCCCATATGCTAGTTCTTTTTATTAACTATTCCTACTGTTACTAATTCTTCATGATTAAAATATAATGTTGTAGGTTCGAGTGCCTCTTGCATCGTCTCAATCTTCTTTGGCAAATGAAGTGGCAAAAGCAAGGCAACATATCAAAAACTCCTTAGAATGTGTGAGTAACCCACAACTAATTTTTTTAATGTGATATTCACACATTATTTACTGTGTATCTCATAAATGAGTATGATATATTACACAATTTATTTGACATAGGTTAATGTTGCTGAAATTATAACATAGAACTTGCTTAATTTGAGTTAAATGTTTATTTTATTTTTAAAAATAAAAAAAATTAAAATAAAATTGTACCTACTCTTTCCATTGTGGTTAGCTGTGAGTTAATAAAATCTTTTTGTTATGGGATCCATGAAAATAAGTAGTTCTTTTGTAACAGGGGCGGAAAATAGTATTTAAGTTGTGATAATTATTATTATACTTAAAGTTATACTGATTAAAGGTTTAGAGAGTAGTGATACATTGAAATTATATATAAAATAAAAATTCTTTTATTCACTCAGCGGCAAAAATATCCGCCCACCCGTCTTTTGCTCATACAAGTGTTAACAAATGTTACTTCTTAAACCAGATAGTAACGTCAAGAATACTTAACCAATTTGAATGCGGTTTGTAGTGTTTTGCAGTTAATTACCCTAGGTCCAAAATGGCTTACAAATAATAATCCTAAAAGTTGCATTATTTTTCAAAATGACACTTGAAATTCATATTGCACAAAATGCAATAATTTACTATGGACAGGTGATTAACAATCTTTTGGGCTTCTTTAGGAGAAGTTGCGACTTTTGAAAGGATTTTTATATGCAATTTTGCATCTAAGGTCATTAGCTGCAAAATACTACAAACCGCATTCGAAATGGTCAGAAATTGGTTAAAATCGTCTTACGTAATAAATTAACAGCCCCTTAAGGATTGAGGCAATTACAGCTATTATTGCACGTTTTCATTATTTTATAACATCACCACTGTTCAATCCCTGGTTTGTTACCCTTGTTTGTGTGGTTTGTTAACCTGCTACCAAACATCAATTCCGGATTAGCCATTAAACAAAGTAAGCAGCTGCTTAGGGCATCATGGGCTACGGGGCACCATAGAGGGGCATGAAAATCACAGATCAAAATTGACACAATAAATTGTCAAACAGACACAGGTCACACAGGGGCCCACAAGTAAAAATGCTTAGGGGCACCATGAAGGCTTAACGCCAAACAGTTGCGATATTCATAATACATATATGACATTTGCTTAAAATTAAGTAACAAACTGTGATGTTGATTCTAGATGGATAGTGTTGCTACGCTTGCTGGAGTTCCCAACACAGAACTGACCAACAAAGTCAGCAGTCTAGAGAAGGAAAACTCGGAGCTCAAGAAAACCATGGATGATCTGCGCAAGCTGGTAATCAGTCTGCAGGCACGTGTAGAAACTTTAGAGAGCATGGGGGCCAGCAAACCTAAAACTGAAACTGCTAAAGTAAGTTAAGACTATTTACACTTGAAGCATACCCCATTATCAGTGGGGCAAATTCATTGAAACTAAGATTGTCGCACTATAATTATTTTGTCAACATGTAAAATAATGACATAATCAACAACATTAAATTTTTCTTACCATTGTATTTAAAATGTATTTTAGAAAGCGCATAAAAAATAATAGAATACATATTTTTTGTTTTTCAAAAATGATTGTTTGTTGTTTTCCAAAACTGACGTTCTAAATAGTATTTCGTTTTCTTCTCTCAGTCATCATCCCTATTAGTTTTTGGGAATAACCCTCCAAATAGGACTAATACTGACGAATATTTTTACTTGCAGTCCGTGTTGTGCTTAATCCCCATTAACCAAGAATACTTAAAAATAAATAAATATCAGGGACAATCTCACTCAAATTGACCTAGTCCCAAACTAAGCTCTAGGCTTGTACTATGGGTACCAGGCAACGATATACATACTTACACATATAGAGAACTCCATGACTCAGGAACAAATACTCGCACTCATCACACAAATATTTGCCCATATCGGGATCTGAACCCGGGACCGCTAGCTTCGTAGGCAGGGTCACTACCAACTGGGCTATCCGCTAGTATTCGCAAAACTAAGCTAATTGGCGAGTCGGGTCATAAATCATCAGAATCATGCTATCTCTTTCACACCTGCACGGCCTTATGGAGCGGGTCGTGCAACAATAGTGCAGGTAGCGTTAGGCATAAAAAGGAATGTCGATAAAGTAATGAAACAAAGACAATAAATAGCATGGTATTTTTTATTCCAGTATTGTATTACTATCGAAATATTAAATTAGGATATTGAATTATTAACATAAAATATTAAATCATCACTATCGTCTTGTACACTAATAACAAGACGGTTGGTGTCTAAAAAAGCCCTCGTCGTCAAAAAAGTCGTCGTCGTTGGTGTCTTCGTTCTGGAGGTTTCTAGAGTGGCAAACACATTTAATCCAGTCATCAGTTGTATACTATAAATTATACGTACTATAATTATTTTATGCATTTCTCATTATCTACGATACTACTACTAATCACGTATTTAGCTAATTATTTAAGAAATATCTTATATTTATTTATTTTATTTTTAGTCATTAAGTAACTATGCAACTAAAAACAAATTAAATAATGATATAAGATTTCATTTAAAAATATAATAATTATACCGACGTTTACGAAACGACGTTATAAAATATACGCCTTGTTGCACTAAGTATACTAAAAACTCATTCTTGATTCAAGTGTGTGCAACGTATAATGAGAAATACTTACACATTGACTTATTTAGCATGAGTTTAAATTGGTTTGTGACTGCTATCAAAAATCTGAAGAAGTTTTACTCACGTGAACTGATTGTTATAAGGGAGTCAATATTTAGATACACTTATTATTTTTATTTTTCTTAATTAAGTTCATCTTTTTGTAAAATTCATCAACTTGATCATAAAACCAATTTATTTTCAGTTTTTACACGTCACTTAGTCGACCCTGAGCAAATTTCATGTATCTTAACTTTAAGTGGAAACTTTTATGGCTTACTGTATTACCCTATATACTTGTATTATATATTACGTTAGTTAAATCTCCCGCCACGCTGATATTGTGTCTGTTCAGGCTAATCTCAGAAACTACTGTACGGATTGTCATATGGTTTCCACCAATAGATAGAAATAGGGATTATCTAGGAAGGCTATAATTTATGAACATTATAGATAACTAGCGACCGGGTCCTCGCTTCGCTCCGGGTACTATTATATACATAAACCTTCCGTGAAAAAATATCTATCTGATCGTGAAAACCGCATCAAAATTCGTTGCGTGGTTTAGGAGTTAGCGATTAACAGACAGACGCAGAAAGCAACTTTATTTTATACTATGTAAGGATTAGTTCTACCCGTGCGAAGCCGAGGCGTAGCGACCCGCCCGTAAATAGATATATAGATATATCTATCAGAAGAATATTTATTGTTACCATCACAGCTAGTCTTAGATTCCTTTAAATTGGGTTAAAGACATTTATTGTTCTCAAAATGAAATATTACATTTTAACTTAATGAGATAAAGTTAATTAAAGACCTCATTCAAGCCTAAGGAAAATTATGCAAACTTCTAAATTTAATGTTCCTATATTTTTTATATTTTTTATTCTACATTTACAGGCTGCGGCACAAGACGCTCAAGACTCTGATGATGGAGTGGACCTTTTTGGGTCTGATGATGAAGAAGAGAGTGCTGAGGCAGCTAGAATAAGAGAAGAGCGCCTGGCAGCTTACAATGCCAAGAAATCTAAGAGTATGATAGTTTTTTTATTTATGTTTATTATCTTACTAATTATTTAAAAAAATGTTTGGTTACAATTCTTACACACGTTTCCTGGGGCATTTTTTTTTTTTTAGACATATTTTTTTTATCTAATATTTTATGGAGGCTTTTACACGTGACTATGGTAAACTCATCTCAACTGTGATCCCCGTCACAAGATGCGTCAAAAATGACAGTTTTCAATGGATTGACGTTTACTTTTACGTATCTTGAGACGGGGATCACAGTTGAGATGAGTTTATTAATACGGCCCTATGTCATGTCATGTCATGTCAGCCGGGAACACCCAAATTCGAATTATTTTATTCCGAATTTCATAATACCGAATTTCATAATACCGAAATTTTTTTTACATTTCCGAAATAACATAAGGTCGAATTTTCAAAAGCTGTAATTTTAAATTACCGAGTATTAAAATCACGAAAACGTTTTTCCGAATATTATATGTACGAATGTTGACATTCCCGATTAATTTTTTCTACGAAAGTCATTTTTGGAGTATTTTAATTCCGAAAATTCATTATCTAGATCGGATATGTAAAATTCGGAATTATGAAATTAACTTTCAATAGCACTAGTCTTATCTAGTAGTCCATAATTTCAATTATTTATTACGTTTATTAAAAAACCATGTAACGATTTTTAATACATAGTACCTATGTATTAAAAATCCTAGACATTTCAAATGACAGGAGAACAAAGGGTGCCATTCATTTTTTATACCAACTTTTAGCATAATTTCACTTAACTACTCGTAAAATTAATAATTTGGTGGGTCATAACATAACTCATAATAATTAAATAACAGAATACGCAATGCTCATAAAAACGTTATTTATAACGTTCATTAGGAATAATGTCATTTGGTATATCATACATTTAGTATAATGATTAGAATTTAGAACAACATTTGAACTAATTATCAGACAATATTATATGATATACTAATCAAAATTATACCAGAACAGTTAACAAAAGCGAACTGCTACCAAAACAGTAGGTTAGGTTAGGTTAGAGCTGCGATCCTAACAAAAGCGAACTGCGAACGAACTGCTATTGGTAAAGTAGGTGTATACTATACAAGATGATTATTATACTATTTGTTGATTATGCAAATACATTACAAATACGAATTGATGAAATTGTATTTTGCTTATTCATTTTTAGTAGGCGGTTATGTTATTTGAATATTATAATAACCAAGAGGTTATTATTAAAAAAGAACGTTATGAGCAATAAATACTATACAAAGTGACCATTATACTGAATGTCTGTTATGCAGATACATTACTACGCTACAAAACTATTATTGCTTTCGAAATTATGCAATTCATTTATATTCATTTTGTTTTTAAAGTATTTAATAATTTCTGCAGATCAAAATTATGCTGTTTGTATTATGCGAAAGGAAAATTCGAAAATAGTTGTTATTAAAAACATTAAACACCCGAGAACAAAAGATAGAAGTTAACTTCCTCGACATATTATTGTAATGTTTTATTTCATCGACTATGAAACAACATTTAATTTGACGATTAATTCTGAGCATTTTATTACTATGTTATGTAAGTTAGGTCCAATATTTTTTAGAATCGGCCCAGGGCACCCCATATCCCGTGGTCTTGTCTGCCCTACCCCAAGTGTTTTTGCAAAACGCGGAGCCACAAAGGTGGGGCCCTCCAAGCGAGAGTTCTGGCGAGAGCTCGCCAATTTCTAATGTGTCCTGTTGGGTGTCCGGCCTTTTCGCCGAACTGTTTTTGTCCGAATTTCACTCGCCAACAAACTTCTCGCCGATGATTCACATTGACTACTAACTATTGCCAACTTTTTGTATGACACCGTTTCATTTGGTTGAATTATTGTAAAGCAGATTTTGGGAAATGTATCATTTGTCAAATCTTTCACTAGGCCAAACAACTATTAGACGAATAACGTTTCGTCTGTGCAACAGTTCCCTTTCATACATTAGGTACAATTTTAAGCATGCAGCGAGCGAGCAAGATGGGTCTGGGCAGAAGCGACTCGGATAGGTTAGGTCAGAAGGCTAAGGCGGAAGCCGCCTTAGTCTTCGGATTGATTGATGATTATGAAAAATGTATGGATTCACCAATTCAACAATTAAAATACTATGAAATCTATTATAACTTGATGGTAAGCCCTTCCTGATTTGTGTATTTCCAGAACCTGTGCTGATCGCCAAATCCAACATCATTTTGGATGTAAAGCCTTGGGATGATGAAACAGACATGGCTGCATTGGAACAGGCCGTACGAGCCATCAACACTGATGGCCTGCTCTGGGGAGCAGCTAAACTAGTTCCTCTAGCATATGGCATCCACAAACTGCAGATTTCCTGTGTTGTGGAAGATGACAAAGTTTCTGTAGACTGGCTCACTGAAGAAATTGAGAAAGTAGAAGACTTTGTAAGTTATCAATATAATAATATCCTTATAAATATATATATTAATATAAATAAATATATTATTTCAATTTTAATTAATTCAGCTAAAGTGATACATGGAAATATGTATGTTTTACCAATGTAAATGTGATTTTTTTTTAAACATTTTTATTTCTTTACAGGTTCAAAGCGTTGATATAGCGGCATTCAACAAAGTCTAAGGACTAAAGTTTTGCTAAAGTTAGAATAAAAAATGATATCTTTTGTATTAGCATTTTTTCATTGTATTTTCTGATAACAACTTAATTAACGTGCAACGAACCGACAATGCACATTCGAAACTTTGAGTAGACTGGAGTAGACTATTGTTACATGACATGATGCAGGTTACAGACTGCAATATTACATGCAATGAGATTAAAGAGCCTATTAGACTATGCTATATTCAGACAGTCTCTCAGTGTCATCTCTTTGAAGCGAGAGGCATTAACTCCCCTCTCCATTTAGACTGTGTGAATATCGCGTAGTCTAATATGCCATTAATTCCTAACACAAATAAATGGCACACCACAAATGCGGCACAGACACAGCTATAATACAATAAATAGCTTTCCGCCTGCGGATTCGTCTGCGAAGAGTCAGTACTTTCGTATGTTAAAATATAGCCTATGTCCACCCTGAAAGTCCATTCTAAATGTAGGTAAAAGAATTTTTGAAATCTGATGTGTAGTTCCGGAGATTACCCTTTTAATCCAATCAAATTAGTGATCAACCTTGGAATTGGAATGGGAAATAGAGCAGAGAATAGAGATAGAGCAATAGAAAATAGAAACCGAGATAATACCAAAAACTTTTTTTTTCCTTTGACCTTGAATAACTAACGACGCAGACACGAGATTATATGAGACTTGAGACAACTTTTAGAATGCCAAATGTACGAAAATTCAGCTTATCTCTCATTCCGAGGTTGACTCCATTTTATGCTAAAGTGATTGAATTATTTACATACAAACAAATTTATAAACTTTTATAATATTAGTATAGATTAATTAGACCGCGCTATATGCATTATAAAGGTGCGCCAAAGTTCATACAAAATTGCAAATTAGATTATTGGAACTCCGAAAATGTATCTCCTACAATTTACAACCTAATGATCATTGTACATGAAAAAAATATTACTAACGATCGAAACTCGTCATAATCATCAGATTTCATAATATCACTAATTATACAAATTGTTTATACTTGTTCTGGATTCCGTTAAGCTAGATTTTAATTTTAATATAGCAACATTCAACAAAAGTCAGTTGAACTGTCACATCGTGTCGTATCGTACTTTCGAATAGCTTCTTCCTTGAGATCGCGCGCTAGTCGCCACGTAAAATTGTCGTTATAGTTTTTTTTAAATGTTCGGTGGTTAATTTGTGTCGATATCATCGCCTATACCTTGGAGAATCACTGGGACACTTGCTGATGCTGGTATCAAGCTGCAGGTATAATCGGATTTTTAATCTCACGGAAAAAATGTAAACAAAGATACGTCATTGTCAAAGTGACATTTCAGGGGACCTCACAGTATGGGCGGGTCAATTTCCGGGCGTTTCAACCGCCGTCATTATTGTTTTCAATGTATTGACGAAATCAATGACACCTACCAGCAATTTATGATGTAAACAGTTGCAGAACCGTGGGTGTAGTCTTTAGTAGCATCAGAAGTTGGTCAATTATTATAAACGTGCTTAAATGTGTTTAACAACATATTTTACTCCATCTCCGTTAAAGAGCAAAGACGTGGTCGTTTCTTCACAGGAGATAACATATAGTCTTCCTTTGACCGAGAACTACTCGGACCAGGGTCCATCCTTCCACACAACAATGAACGAAAAACAACGGAAAACGTAACAATGAGCAACCTAACAACAATAGAAAACGTAACAACAATAAAAATGTAACAGAACAATCACTGGAAAACGACTACGGGATCACGGGAGCATTCAATCTAGAATGTTCAGTGAAGCGAGTGACGTCTCACGTAAAGCGGCCCGCAACTTCATGAACCAGGTGTATCGAGACAGTGATACCAGTGCAATAAATAAATTATGCATACGAAAACAGTATTCTCTCTTTAAATTAATATAACAAAGAGTTTATGTCAAAATAAAGTTTGGCATCAACAAATTAAATTATTTTATCTTGATTATAATATGCATTTTATTTATACAAAGTCGATTTCTTAAAAATGTGTTGAGTATAAATATCCCGAATGTTTCAATTTTTTTTCGTTAACGGCAACACCTTTGTTTACATTTTTTCCGTGAGATTAAAAATCCGATTATAGATCAGGATCCTCGGTAAGTCTTTCGTACTTGAGCTCGAGGTCTGGGAAGCCTGCGCTTGTGAGCAGTAGGATTCATTCACTGCACTGCTGAAGGTAAGTGTTCTTTTGATTATTCTGGGTATAGGTACAGCATTAAAAAAAGTAGTGTCGTTTTTTTGCATTTCGTATCGTGTCGCGTCGTATATTTAAATTATCGCCATACAGTCCATTTCTAACATCTTTTAACAATACTAATATTTGTTTTCATATATTTTCTGATTGAAACTCCTAATTCTAATTCATAATGAAGGTGTTTTTAGCTAAAATTAGGGTACGGGATAATTCACTTTGCGAATGTGGCATGGATGAAGTTACCCTGGATCAGATTTTTTTCATTTGCGATAAGTAGGTACAGCTCATCCTTGTACGATATATGACCTAAAAATGTTCCGCGACCCATCAGCTTTTCATCACTTCTTTCTATTATGGACCCTTCCATTAACGAAACTCTTATAAAATATATTCAGGTTTATAATATAAAACTCTAGCTTCTATTACATTTACTATTTATATATATTTTCTTCCCCTTATCCCTTATGCTGGTACACATAATCTTCTGTCATCCACTTTCCCGCTATTTTTAACCTGTACTAATGTCCTGTGTTTGTCTGTGTCGTCCATAACATTTGTTATTTGTTGTAGGATTCCCGTCTGATCCTCACACAAGAACCAAAATTTACAAGTTTATACCGAACATTCTCTTTGCGTGCGATATGTCAACAACTCGACATTGGCAAAATACACCTTGCCAACTCAGCAAGGAGTGAAAGCCATTAAAAAATATATATATATTTATCGCTTTAGTATAATTTCAATTTTGGTAATTATAGATTTGATAACATGAAAAAAAGCGTCGCTTTCAAGTTACACATAGCGGCGAAATTTTAACATTTATTAATTGAAAATAAAAGATGACAGATGAGGGCAAAACGCGCGCTGAAGACCCGGCTTAAACTACACACGAGCGTATGGCAGGGCGCTCGCGCTCGCTACTCTCCGCTTTGATCTTTGTCAAAACACCGACAAGAGAGCGAGCGGCGACGAGCGCGAGCGTACGAGTGGACGCTTCACAATCGGCCATGATGGGCAATGCAGGCGAACACCAACGTGTGGAGGGCATATGGCATATTCGATCATTGCCAGTGATTGATCGCAAAGTAATATTGGGCGATTCTTCGGCGTTTTAACCGCCGTCATTGTCGTCTTCGCATATATTGACGAAAATAACGATTACTATCAACAATTTCCGATGTAAATAGAAGAAGCACCGGGAGTAGTTCTCATTGCATTCAAAATTAAAATAAACGTGTTAGTTTTATTTGGAATAATATGCGAAGACGACAATAGCTATGTCCACACCTGTGCGCTTTCATGTTCAACTTGCGCTATCAAGATTTCAAGTCGTATTGCGTCAAGCGCATGCAATACGAGGGTGACACTGAATCTTCAATAAAATCAAATGTTTTGACTTTATCTTCCGCCATTTTATTTGCAAAATGTTGCACGTCAACCCAACGGTGACGGATCAGCGTGCGCTACGGGAATGCGCTGCTGTCAAACCAGTTTGAGCAGATGCGCTATTGCATGCGCTGTGGTAGCAGCGGCATGCGTCAGAGGAAAACGCAAGATGAAACTGAAAGCGCAATGGTGTAGACATAGCTAATGACGGCGGTTAAAAAGCCGAAGAATCGCCCTATTACGTTGGTAGCCTATTAATAAACAAAAAAAAACTTGATTCTATTGGCCTGCCCTCCCCTTAACAAAATCCTAGCTACGCCCTTGTCAAAGGACGTTGGCCAAATGACTGCGCGTGGTGCCACACGTTCGTCCTTCATGTTCATCTGTATTTGCCCATCATGGCCGATCGTGAAATGGGGCTATTACACTCGCGCTCGCCGCCGCTCTTCACTCGTCTTCACTCGGCCAGCGTGAAGTGGTAGCATAACAAACAAAACAACTCAACCGTCTAAAGGTGTCAGTTGGTAGCCGACTCCACGCAGCAGCAGCAGACGAAGTGTCGTCGCGACAGTACCTACTGGTTTCTATGTATTTCTATGAAATTCCCTCCGTAGCTAGCGACACGTCGCTTTCATAGAAACCAGTCAGTAGTGTCGCGGCGACACGTCGTCTGCTGCTGTTGGTGGAGTCGGCTACCAACCTTATCTGTCTGTGGTCTGTCTGTGCTTTCACTTGGAACAATCCGTTTTGTATGGACGCCAATGTCTATAGTTAGTTCCGTCAATTTGTACTAGATGGCGATATTTAGAAAGGCTATAATAGATGAAAACAACGTTCAATTCTAATTTCAAAAAAGCTGTGGCAGTGGCACAGCAGCAGGGCTGGTATTGGTATGTGTGATTATTGGTAATAGATGGTCCTAATAGTAGTTACGGGAATTTGCGTTAGATGGCGTTGTGCCGTTGAATAGAGTGATATCTCATTCCTCCTATATATAATGTACTCTTTGGCCATATGCTCTAAACTCAATCAAACTACAAAAAGTACTTACTACCAAAGAGAATATAACCACTACTAGTTTTGCTAGTAGTTTCACAGCATTGAATTTGTCATTATCATAATATAATAACTTATTAGTATTTATTTAATGTACCGCTAAATCCCAATGTTTCTAAGCTGACATGAATTGCAAAAAGTGTGGGGTTTTTGGAAACGTGGTTCTGAGACGTAAAGACCACTATTGTAAGAGTTGTTTTATATCCAATATCCATCATAAATTTCGAGCATGTATTGGGAAAAATCGTGCCATACCGCCAAACACAAAGGTGTTGGTTTGTTTATCGGGTGGTACGAGCTCCACAGTGCTATTAGATATGGTTCACAATGGGATTTGCTTGAATAATCACAAGAAACTGCGAATTACTCCGGTTTTCCTGCATTTGATAGGTAATATACATTATCATTTTATTAAATACTAACATTTACCCGTGACTCCGTCCGCGTAGAAGTTGGTTATCGTTTTTCACTTCGGAACTGTCTGATTTCTGGGATAAACAGTATCCAATGTGTCGATTTAAAAATATCAATTTAAGGCTGCCTTTCCATAGAAGCGGAGAGGAGCCGTGTAGGAATCGACCAATCACATTGGTTGTAATCCACATCTCGTCTCCGCTTGACTGTTTCCATTTTCCATTGAAGCGGAGCGGAGACGAGACGTCAATGATTCCTACACGGCTCCTCTCGGCACCGCTCGTCTATCTGCATGCCAAATTTCATCTAAATCTGTTCTGCTGTTTAGGCATGATTGAAGCACAAACTTTTATACAAACTATCATGTTTAAAATATTAGTAGGATATTGAGAAACTAGGGTTTGTTATCTTGGCTGTCTGTATTTTCTGAAACACAGCAAGCAACACCTAAATGTGTATATGTATTTGCGTTTGTAATTAATGCATGTAAACTTTTTTTTTTCAGAAAGTAATAACAGTGATTCAGAACAAATAGCTGTTGCTATTTTAAACCAATGTAAACAATATGACTTTGACATTTATATGGTAAATCTTTCTGAATATCAACAGGAACATGGAAACTTGCTCATAGCCAATGTTATCCCTGAAAATAACTTTAAACCAGAATTTCAAGCTATGCTTAGCAGCATGCCAGCTACAGTCAAAAACGACTTTATTATGAAGATAAAAAGGCAATTATTTATAAGGACTGCAGAACAATTGCATTGTAATTATATTTTGACAGCTGAAAGTACAGCCACTTTGGCCATTAATTTGCTTTCCAACCTTGCAATTGGCAGAGGGGCACAAGTCCAAAATGATGTTGTAAGTATTTTATAATATTTCAAGTACTTGAATCATGTGATGTGTGTCCATTCTTGGCCATGCCACTATAAAGATGCAGATGTTTTGCAAACAATCTTGAATATTATCCCTTCCGCTTTCCAAAAGGCTGCAATGATATAGACATAGCTATGTCTATATTGTTGAAGCCTTTAAAATACAAGTACAATACTATGCATAGTATAGGCATAGTATTTTACTGTAATTTCAAAGACCACATGGGTTGAGCTGATAATAAAATATCAAAATGTTATCACTTATTACAATTAGATTTCATACATATCTAGCACCTATATATAACTACTATCTGTCAAGCTTGCTTGTTTTTACAGGTACATGAAATTGATCTTTTTGGTAATTAAATTAACAATAAATTTAATTTTAGAGCTTCTGTGATGATAGACATGAAGTAATCAAGATATTGAGACCTATGAAAGATATCAGCAGGGAAGAAATAGAATATTATATCAAAATCAATATATTAAATCCAAATCATCAGTATAAACTAAATGACAACAGCCTGCAGGCTGTAATTGGATCATTTGTGACAGAATTGCAGGACAGCTTTCAAGCTACAATATCAACAATATGTAAAACTGCTGACAAAATTGGAGCTCACAATGAGGATCAATCAAACCAGAAATGTATTATTTGCATGGTATGTAAATTTGAATATTGGAACCATCCAGCTATGTAATATTTAGAAAATAAAAGGAATTAAAAAAGTAACTTTACTGACTGCTTTCCATTTTAACAGAGATTTTGGAAGGAGAATGAGACTTGAAACTGGATTTTTTAGTTTAAGCAGCAAAGTTTCTTAGCTAAGGTTCATTTTAACTCTTAATCCAGTAAATCTTTACCAACACAATGCCGTGGATGCTGGCATCATATTATTATTACCTAATGATTTAATAGAATTTTCTTTATAAATAAAATTCCTGTTTTTAAAGCAAATCTTTTTTTAGACTGTAGTTGGTTTTAGAAAAAAACGCATACATGAATACTTTATTATTGCTAAAACTCCTTCTTAGTGGATGTCACAGATGCCGATTGGCATCACATTTAGCTTCAGCTGGATGCTGTTGTTGACGCGTACGAAAAGTAGATTTATCTTTTTCAAGCATGTGGTGTGGTGGTGGTAGTATAAAAAAGAAGTATCAATTGTGTTACAGTTTCTAACTTTTTTTAACTAGCAGCTATCTTTATATTTCGCCGCAGAATATAATGTTATTTTATCAATTCCACATAAATACATTACCTATATTATGTTATTTCAGAGCAAGCTAAGGAAGAAAAGCCCAAAGTTAACAGCACTTGAAGCAACAAACTTTTCAAGAGTCTTGTCAATTGAGAGGTCCAAAAGTATAGACTGCAACAATATAAATTATTTAGAGCACCTTAGTGATACTGAACCATCCAAGAAACAAATGTTTCCGTTTATTCATGAGCGACTTTGTTATGGATGTAGCAGAGATTACTTGGAAATGGATCATGCGAAGCTACCCCTATATATGGATATAGCTTTGCACGACTCATAGACGCTGGAAATTAATGGGAGGTTACGAGGTTAATTATCTCAAGACAACCTATTAGTTTTATTGGACTGATTCTCTCCACATGCATAAGCAAGCACCCTTGTAACCGTTGGGTAAATCATAGTGGTTTGAGTTACTAGATTAATGCTTGTCCTCAAAAAGACAGTGGTTTGTTATTGTACAATGTGCATAGTAACATTTAGAATGCATTAGTTTAAAATAAATGCATTACTGCGGGTCCATCTGGCAGTAAACAGTTTTTAACATTAACACAAAACAGATTTTAACATTGACAAATGGAAGAATACTTGAGGCTGATTTTTTCCAAACCCTACATAAAATGATCTAACAATTAAAGTTATCGCTTTCCTTTTCTTTGTCATATGAAAGAAAGGTACATAACTAAATTTATCATACAGATAGTGTGTTATCTGAAGATTGAAAAATCCGCCATTAAACTATCAAATTAAATAATGAATTTATCTGAGTGAATTAGTTGTTTTGATCTCCTGAGTTACATTACAGCGTCAATGTGAAATTGGCAACGTAATCCAATTTTGCCCAAAAAAAATCTGTTTATCCTTTTCGCCGCCATGACAATGAAGTAATAGTGTCATCTACGCCAAGCAATAAATTGCACGTAAACAACCCGTTAAACAAGGAATCCGTAAGTCCAAAGCAGTGATGGATACCGGATTTATAAATTTTGTAAATCGAAGATGTGACTACTCGTATACTAAATTATAAGAGATAGAAAATATAAAGGACTTGAGTTTACTTGTAAAACCTGACCAAAGCCTCGACTTGATATGAAGTCATGGCGTGTGGGGCACTAAATGTACTGATTTTACATCAAGTCAATGGCGGTGAAATCGTTAAAAATGGTGGTTGCCACTTGAAAGTATTGTAGCTCCATCTGTCACCGTTCTTCCATGCTGGGGCCTTACTTTTAAAATCGACGTTACGTTAGCTACATCCACGCTACATTCCTGTCTCGGTTTGTGACGAGTGAAAGGGATGCGGCAACCGAAGTTTCGACTCGAGTGTTTCGTGGTAACCATCCTGTACTATATAAAAACCGGTCTAGTGCGAGACGGACTCGCGCACCGAGGGTTTCGTATTTAAGTCCGTACTTCAAAAATATACCTTTTTAACCCCCGACGCAAAAAGAGGTGTTATAAATTTGACATTTGATTTAGTTTTTTTTGTTAGAAAGGTGACTTAAATGAGTGTTCTTAGCTTGGTTTGATGAAAATCTGATAAGCCGTTTAAAAGTTATGCGCTCTGAAAGCGATTTTGAATCCCGTTTATGTCTGTCGGACGTGACGACGCTTGAATCAAAATATTACTAGGTACCGAGTTACTGATTAAGGGCCATATTGTTTATTTACTTTTTAGAGTTATTTTTGTGCCGGGGTTTTTTAAATTTTTTACTTAATTTTTTTATATATGTACTTTAATTCGTATGCGATAAGATAAGGTCTATTTTGAGTTGTCTAAATTTAACACAAATTTTCAAAGTATTTTTTTTTTCGATTTCTCGAAAACTATAAATTTTGAACACTTTCTTTTATTTTTACCGTAAAATATAAGTAATTATCTATAAGTTAGGATTTTTTTCACATTTTTCGGTTCATAAACTTCGGAGATACGGGGGAATGGTCATTTTTTGAACATTTTTGGTTACCAATCAAAAAGTCCGTCACGGAAAATTATAAAAAAAAATAGTTTTGAAATGTGCAGATTGAGCCCTTTCATATGACACCCCACTTGCTATAATCAAATCACTTTCATTTTTCAACCCTCCATTCTAGACCCCTTTTTAATTATTTATAAGATTAATTTCATATTTTTTGCGGGCAAGCAAATTATACAACTATGCCAAATTTCAAGTTGATAGCAGGTGTAGTTGCTGGGAAAACTGCTGTGACATACAGACAGACAGACAGACAACGAAGTCTCACCATAAGGGTTCCTTTTTTATTTATTACCATTTTGGTACGGTACCCTAAAAAAGAGGAGGTTCTCAATTCAACCGTTGCTTTTTTTTTGTTTGTACGCTATTACTCCGTCAATTGTGGACCGATTTTGAAAATTATTTTTTGTTTGAAAGGGTATACTTTGGGATCCATGACAAATCAAGGGAACTTCTCAAAATTATAGGCACACATACAGCAATTTTGGTATTACCTGCAAGACCTTAAGAAATTTCATTACAAAAGCACCTCTTGGTGAAGAGGAACTGATGATGAAGACCAGAGACGACCACCGGAACCTCTTAGTCGTAAGTGATTAACGTCGGCAATGAGATTTCATTATTAAGGACGTAAAGCTACTTTTAAACTCATTATAATGCATGTGGTGAAGTTCAACTGATGGTGAAGTACCGGGAATGACCGGGAGAACTCCTCAATGATTAACGGCCCTGCATCTTAAACAGCGACACTTTGTTAAGGGTGATGAGAAATTAGTATTAGGCTATTGTTTCTTAATGTGATGTTTATGTGCTTTAGTTTATTCCATAATATTGGTGCATTTATTATTATCATTATGTCCCTACTTGACACCCCAATTGCTACTCATATAATCAAATCACTTTCATTTTTCAACCCCCCATTCTACTTTGACCCCTTTTCAATTATGTATTTATAAAATTAATTTCATATTTTTTTACTAATAACAGATGCGGGCAATCTGAGAAATTCATAATCTGAAAAAATCAGATTGTGTGTGGATAATAGTTACATTGTATGCAATTCCGTGCTTTCTGAATTAATAATATGACTGTATAAGGCCGGTCTTATAGCTAAATAATGAAATAAAGAATATGAATATACTGCTCTCTATAGTGAATGCAATAAATAAACGGGCAATACGTTATTATTTTGCTTCTACTCGTTGACAACCCTGGCTATCGGCGACGCGGCCGGTGAACCAATGCATTTCCACCGTTGGTACGTTCTCCCATAGTCTCCAAGGGCGTAGCGAGGAACGGGCAAGGGGGGCAGCTGCCCCCCCCTAGAAGACGCAGGAATGCTCACAAACCGTAAAGTAATATTACGTCGGTACTAGCATATTAATAAACAAAAACAAAGTAGATTCGATTGAAACAAACATAATAATAAATAGCGATTAGGGAGCAAGGCCGCCGGGAGGGTCTAGGGATAGGGACCCTTTCTCTTATTACATCTATGATGTTATCCTACTAATATTTGGGTGTCCCACTGCTGGGCAAAAGCTAATATTATAAATGTGTAAGTTTGGATGGATGTTTGTTACTCAATCAAGTAGCACATGCGCTACTTTTTATCCAGAAAATATGGACAGTTCCCGAGGGAGCAGCGACAAACCACTTCTACGCGGACAAATGCTAGTATTAGTATTAGGTAATATAGATGCGTTACACCCCTTTCACGCGTAGGTATACTCTGATTTGTAATTCAAGACCAGCATCTGACAGTTCTCATCTTGATTATATAGTTATTTAAACATGAACGAGAACTCGTGTAACCAGTAATAATATTAGGGTACGTTTTATTTATAAAAATACCTACACACCGTTACCATTAGATTTCGGTCTTGAAATACAACTCATGGATTAGTCATGCACTAAGAAGGTATGTACCGTCTTTGGCTTTAGTGCCAACCGATCACTCGTGACGAAAGCACGCGTACGTCTCGCAAAAAAACAAACAAGGCGTCCTATGTATAAAATACACGTGGAAATTAAACTGCCACGACAAGGAACAACAATCAAGTGTCATTTGATTCTTAAATCATCATCATCATCATCAGCCGCCGCAAGAAGTCCACTGCTGGACAAAGGCCTTCCCCAAGGTTTTCTGCTGCTGTCATCCAGCGGTTTCCCGCGACCTTTATCAGATTGTCGGTCCACCTTGTGGAAGGCCTGCCGACACTTCGTCTCCCGGTTCGCGGTCGCCACTCTAGAACCTTTCCGCTCCAACGGCCATCGGTTCTACGAGCAATACCGATACCGATTCTTAAATACCGTAGCCATATTTATTAAGGCAGAATTGTATGAGTGTAACGCTTCTTGAGATACTAATTAATAGTATTATCCCGATTAGGAAAAGGGTCTATGCAATGCAACGCAAACTGCATGAAATAATATTAGTTGTTAGTTTTAATTATTTAGTGACATAAAAACCCAAAAGATGGCGCTGTGTGTAAGATTACATATCGCAATCATTTATTCGCCTAGACGGCACGAGTGAATGCGATAAGGTGTTTCAAATCTGTACACGTTCATAAATAAAAGGAATTCAGTCAAAGGAGAATGGACAAATTTGTATGGAACTTGGTCTATGAGCGGCCAAGGATAATTTCATATCTGAGTGATGATGTAGTATAGTCCTAATTTCTTCCTACGTTACTTTCATTACCGTGACTTAATTGTAACCCGAATAAAAAACGATTTTCTTTTAGAATACTTTGCATAGTTTTTTCAATTATTGACCTATGTTTAAGGAAGGAAAATCTGAAAATATAATGATGATCTAATGGTATATTAGAAGGTGTTTGTTGGAAGGTGACTTAATCGAGTGTTCGTAGAAAATGGTGAAAATTCTTTTTACCTCTGTAGTGACAAAGTAATTGCGTCGTCAAGGTACAAAAGTATTAAGCCGAGCGTTGGCCTACTACGCCGAATAATGCGGGTTCAAATCCCAGCTAAGGACAGGTATTTTTGTATTCGTTTTTTTTTATCCATTATTGTGCACAATATATTAGGTACACTAGTCATAGTTTATTGCATTTCTTGCATTCTGACTTAAGATATTTTTTTTTCTAAAACATAAAAAAGTTCCTTACAAAAGTATTCCCTAATATCAGAGCTTTCATAATAATATGATACTAATTTCATCAGTGGCCGCCGATAGGCCAATTTGCCCATTCTCGTTTTTGTAATAGTAATACAATTAAACCAAATGCATATAGTTCTATCATGGTGCCATAAAGACTTTGAATTTAGTTAAACACCGTTTAATTTTTTTCTTTATTTAATAATGCCTGCCGCGGCCGTAAAAGGTAACCTTTGTGAGTTGAGAGAAACATGATTCCTATAGATCCATCTTGTGAATCTAGAGAATTTCTTAATACCGGTCCAATAGTTCAGGAGCTACAGTAGAACATCCGAATTTTGATCACATACATACACAGACGTTCAAGTACCCATAACCCTGCGTTTAGTCGCGCAATCTGGTAAAAATGAGAATAATACATAATTATTATCAAAAGCTATCCAATGATAACCTACCTCATTCGAAGTAATAAAGTAAAAAAAAAAATTTTACCTCACCAGCTCGAAAAAGCCTTCTTTGGCACACAAAATCTGGCGCGCAAAAGTCCACTTTAACCGCTAGCGTGGAAAGTGATGCTGGTGCTGTGCGCGGAGGGGGCTGCGCGAGCACGGCATCAAGTGTTGTGGCGCTCGTGTAATTGTTTTTCCAACACCAAGTGTTTTCCTCGATACGGTCGTGAGGTGAAAAATTGTTTCGCACGGCAGCAAAGTTATTTGGGTCTCGAGGCCTTGAATCCCTCGTTACGCTCAGGGTTCTATTTTTGAACCACTCCTTAGGCTCGTGGTACAATTTTAGAATCCTCGCTACCTCGGGATTCAACACTGGCTCTCGCGCCAAAAAACAACTTTGTATGTAGCCTTGCATAACAAATAACCATTACCTTTACATGTATGGGAGGTTACCCAAAAAATATTTTTTCACCATTTACTTTTACGACTTTGTCGGCGTGAGTAAAATGTATAACCACGCCTAATTACAGCTTTATAATACCAAGGGTGTCTTGTGTTAAACCGCGGACAGACAGACGGACGGACGGACATGGCGAAACTATAAAGGTTCCTTCTTGACTACGGAACCCTAAAATATGGGATGGTTTGTGTTCTGGGGGTCAATTTTAGGGTCCCATACCAAAATGGTAAAAAAGAACCCTAGGACATCGGTTTTTCTCAGCAATTACTGAAGCTATCAAATTGAAATTTGGCATAGCTGTATCACTTGCTTGCTTGCATCTATTTATTAATACAAAAAGGCGGTCAAGTGCGAGTCGGACTCGCGCACCGAGGGTTCCCGTACTAACTTGTAGGTATGTAAATAGTTCGTAAATCACGGGAAACGAGTCTCGAAGATTTTTCCCTCTTTTTCCGAGTTTTCCCTTGAAGCTGTGAAAAAATCAAACTTCTAAGTCAACGCAATCAAAAGATATGGCCGTTTATGCCGCATATTCAAGGGAATCAAAACCTAAAGGGTACATTTTCCGTTGACTTAGAATCATGAAATTTGGTAAAAAACAATGTCTTACAGCACAAGTAAAGAAAAAAAAACGAAAACCGTTAATTTGTAGATCCAGTTTAAACTGACACGCACTAAGTATGCACTCTCGTACTTGTTTTAACTACTGCACTTGTTTTAGCACATTCTTTCCTCTTGGGATGCTTAATCATTTGAAATCGATTTACGACAAGTAGATTTTTTAACTCGTGTATAGTCCCATGAGTCGCACATCATACTGACACCGGTCTAAAACGGACCGAACCAGCCATATATATTTTCTCTTTTTTTTGACGGGTGGAAATGCGATACGCATCATACCCACCCACACCGATCCAGCCTAACATGACCTAAGTAAAAGTCGCATGTTTTTCAAGATATTTCCAGTTAAAAGTTTAAAAACTTAAACTACTGGCATAATATCTTGAAAACCATGCGACTTTTACTGAGGTCATGTTAGGCTGGTTCGGTGCGTCTTAGGCTGGTCTACCTCCGGTGTCACAGTGACCTTGACACCCTGTTTAGGCTATTTAAATATGAAAAACCAACAACACCAACTGACTTTTTTTCAAGGGAGCCATAAAATTAAGAGGCAAATCGGAGAAAGGCGAAAAAATGTTCAGGCAAAAGTTAGTATTGTTTATTAAGAAAATTTTGATGCAACAACTTCAAGTTATCACAATAAAAAATAAATAATAATGAGGCTCACTTTTAAATTGAAGATAGACTTTATTCTATATGTATATACGGACAGCTAACGTAACTTACTAAGAACATAGGTACTAATAGAAATAAGATTTTAATCCGACATTGCCTATTTAATTAAAAGTTACTGGTCTTCGTTACGAAATTGTAATAAAAAAAAGAAAACGATTAGTTCTTTTAAAATTTTGTATTTATATTACACATATCTACATTTTACTTCTATTACATAAATACAAAATTTTAAATAGGAATCAACAAAAAGCTGCTAACCAGTTAACCAGAACTCGCAAAATGGTATGCAGTAGGTGTTGTTATTATTATATCATACAAGAATACCATAGGTTAATAAATGCAAAATTTCAAGTGCAATAAAACTCTGAAGTACATTGTATCTTGATCAACATTACAAGAATTTCGTATAAAAAAAGTACTCTTCAACTTCAAACAATTTTAAACCTATCATTTGATACCATGAAGTAACGGTAAAATAAATATGCAGTTTTAGTACATGTTCAGTTTCATGGACTTGTTTTAGTAGTTTTCACCACAGAGATAAAACACTTTAAAATAATCAATAAACCAGATTTACTAATATTAAACACTAAATTATATTGTCTTTCCAAACTATTTCCATTTATCAAACATCGGAATTACTTGAGTAGTTAGTTGCTCAAAGATGGTACTGTTCACTGATGCGTCACTCCAGTTAAGACTCTCGTCGGCGCTCCTCGTTTGGTGTTTAGTGTCTCTTCTGGAATCTTGTACAAGTATATATTTAATACATAGCATATAAAGTGTTACTCATTATTCGTAACAGTTTATTCTGCAGCATTTATTGGTCCTTGCAATGCATTAGGAGTCGGTGAATTGGATTCAACCTTGTTCATTCGACCCTGCTCCTTCACAATGGGATCTGAAAAACAAAACGTTTTAATGCAAAATAATTCTACATTACTAAAACTTGAAATTTAGGGTTCCATACCAGGCTGGCAGGAAGCAAACTCTTGGCTTATTAAATAAATAAAAAACATTTATTGAAACCGGCCAAGTGGGAGTTGGACTCGCACACAAAGGGTTCTGTACCATCATACAAGACAAGAGATACAGCGATTGTAAAAGCGAGCAAAAAACGCCGAAAAATATTACGTTTCTTGGATGGGGGCTTCCTTAAATATTGTTTGATTTTTATTATTTGTTGTTATAGCGGCAATTAAAATACACATTCTGTGAAAATATCAACTGACTGACAGACGGATGGACAGCAGAGGCTTAATAGGGTTCTGTTGGCAGTTCCGGATTAGCCATTAAATAAAGTAAGCAGCTGCTTAGGGCACCAAAACCACAGATCGAAGTGACAATGCTTGGGGCACCGTGGAGGCCTAATTCGGCACTGTCTGTTGGCACCCTTTGGGTACGGAACCCTAAATATATTTTTACGATAGTAATGTGACGTTCTCAATATAAAGTGACCTTATGTATGCAGGCGGTTATGCCATTTTTAGAACTGTTACCATAGTATTCGTATAGTTACAAGAACAAGAAGAGCGTAACTGCCTTCCTCCACAAGGTCCCTTTACACTGAGAACGTCACAAATGGTCTAAATTACAGCTATACCACAGAATAAGTAACAGTACAAGTACAAAGTTTCTATTTCTGCCAAAAACGGCGTTTAGGCATAGTAACGTGCCTACTCTATGCCCGTCTTATTTATTTATGAAAAAAAAAAATTACATATTACATGTTTACATTTACTAGTAACTTGCATTCATTCGCACGCGGCACGTGTAGTGCTAGGGTTGTCACGCCAAGAATACATAAATGAGGGCAAAAAATGTTCTAGCTCACCCACAGCTCACCAGATTTAGCTTAAGTGAACCGACATTAAGTAACTGACTGATGTCTCCCCGCCGGGGAGCCAAGCGGAAGGCCAATAACGCGACGCGCCCCGCCCACTGCAAGCCCACTGGCTGTACTTGCTGCCTTCTTGCCAGCAGGCTTGTTCGGTAACCTCCATTGCCCAGTCAATAACGAAAAAGACGCTCTGAGCGATAAGCGAAAAAACACAAGTTGTGCTAGCCATACAGAAGGGAGAAAAGATCACTTTGTTGCCAGTAGGTCTGTCCATGAATACTTTCTGAAACAACTGTAGCTACCTGGGCTTGAATTTAGAATTGTTTTATTTAGTTGCCCAATGCCCGTTGTCTCATCATTGTGCATCGTCAAGTAAAGCATGTTTGTCACATAAATTAAGTCCTTTCCATTTCGTACACTTGAAAATAGACAAGGAGAGAGCTAATTCAAGTGGCAGATATAATTAATACGAGTTTAGTTTACTTTACTTTACAAATATTCAACATGCATATTTTGTACCTAACTAACCATTCATTGTTATTCATAGTTATAATAATATTAAATGTTACTATTTCATTTATACTTTAGATTATTATCTGTACTTTGGGTTTATAAAGTAGTACCCAATAACAGTAATAAAAAATAAAATAAAAAAATGACTTGACACGCTGCATACAAAATATTATATTAAATTCATTTATTGGGTAAACAATTGGCGTTAATTGAAATTATACATAATTTATTTTTATACCTTTATCATTCAATATATAAATACTTTTACAGTCTGCTTATACAACCAACAAAAATCCCATGGCATCATTGTTAAACATAATTCTTTCTTACATCCCAACCGATTCACGAAGTAGCGTACTAGCGCAGTAGACACTCAACTGATACTTGTATCCCATACATGATACAATACACCAACCGGTAGGGGGCGGCGAGTGGTGTATCTGTTACGAAGTAACTAGTATATAATCTGTGCTTCTACTATTAATTTCAAATATGTACCTGAATTTTTAAGGCTTCTTTAGCTAGATAAATTATACAGTAGATAGCACGTATAGCTGACCTAACCTAAAAAATAATTACTGAAAATCTTGATTGTTAAAATCCTACATTATTCTGATCTGTACAGTTTTGAGTGTAAGGTTTATTTTAATATACGTAACATTTGTTACTTACAAAAGTAAGGGTGATCCATTGCCTCGCGTGCAGTGTAGCGCTCGTAGTGATCATAGCGCAGAAGACGATCAAGGAAATCCAAAGCTTCAGGTGAAACCAAATGCTGGTTTTCGGAGTGTACAAATCGTTCCCATCGTTTACGGGAATGCCTTTAATTATAAAAGAGAATAATTTAGGAATACTCGGCAGTACAAATAAATAAAAAAGAACAAAGAAAGGTCGACAAGGAGCCAGATTTGTGCATTGAGGGTTCCATACTCAAGATAGTAAAATAGGTTAAGGTAAAATCAATACTTCTGTAAGCTATTAAATTTATTTTGCCCAGGCAAGATTGCAGTTACATCTTATTTATTACATGTAAAATTACTAAATAAAACTATAATGGAATGTGGAAATTTATTCACTAATTCCAACAACTTAAATTATTTTTTAAATCCATTTTTTCACCAAAGAGGTATGCATGTCCTCCTGAGGCCCAACATCCTACATATAAGACAATTGTCAAAATGACTTTCAACTTCTGTTGACTGACATAAGATTCTGTTTCGAACTAACGAAATTTTGACATAGGCCTCAGGAGGATATACATACATAAGTAAAGTAACTCCATACAGACACCAAACATTAATGGTTCCCTTTTTTACCATTTTTGTACAGAGCCCTAAAAAGAATAAAGTCCATATCACTCACCTGCCAAGTATATCATTAAACCGTGGATCCAGTTCTATATGATATTTGTCCATATATTCAAATAGCTCTTCTGTGCCAAGCACTTTAGCAATTCGTACAAGTTGATCATAATTGTCATGACCATGAAAGAATGGTTCCTTGCGGAATATCATGGATGCCAACATGCAACCAAGTGACCACATATCCAAAGAATAATCATACATTTGATAATCCACCAAGAGCTCTGGGCCCTAAAAAATAGGAAATAAAACAGTTAATTACTAAAAACAAAAAAATTGCTACAATCCTAGCATTAGGTGAAAGTTGATATTGAACTATATTAATGCTTCATATGCTACACATAACACTACAGATTTAAGCAGAATTTTCATTAGTTCATCAATGACATATAAATTATATTTTTTGGTCTAAAATTTAAGATAGATAGACTGGAAGTTGGTATTTTTCAGTTCTTCACTAGATGACTTTTTTCACTGTGTTGAAATATTTCACTGTAATTAACCATACTTATATCTGCCTCTTTCAACCCCATACTCCAGTGTACATGTTAAATAACTTATACTAAAGTATAAGAGGCAACAATGGATTTACTAAACTATTGTAAGGATGGCTGATTTAGTATCAATATGTGTATCACTTATGCGAATGGGATGGAGCCGGTCAGCCTGCAATGTTGGTTCATTTGGTAGTACATCTGTTCAAACACGTGTCAAGGTTCAGTAACTAAACAATCATTAGGATGGCTGATCCAAGGATAATATGATACTATGCACAGTAGCTATACACAATATAAAAACTGACTTGATTTGTTGGTGCATTTAGTAGATATAGCTGTTCAAAGGTATTTAATCCTTGTGTACCTTGACGACGCAATTACTTTGTCACTACAGAGGCTACTTGCGTCGTCAAGATACAAAAGTAGGTTAGGTAGAATGTTTTGTATCTTGATGATGCAATTAGCCTATGTAGTGACAAAGTAATTGCGTCGTCAAGGTACACAACAAGTAAGTACCTTTGAATGGCTATATCTACCTGCACTAACGTCATGCAGGCAAACCGGCTCCATCCCATTCACATAGGTGATCTAATGTTACTGATACTAAATCATTCATCCATAGTTTAGTCAATCCGTTGTAGCCTTTGGGAACATTAGCTCAGGTGTAAAGTCTAGGAATAAATTGTTGGCATTAACAACTAAAGAGACCATTTCAGAAGAAAATCACTGGACAATCTGATACAAATCACTTGTGGCAATTGCACGCCTGGTAAATGAATCATAATTAATATAATTTCACCAAAAAAACTGGTGAGACTCATTTGGTAACCCAGAAATGTATACAGTAATGGGTAATTCTTTGAGCATTTCAACTGCTGTCATTCCCCTGATCGCATTAATGTTGAATTTCCTGTTTGTTGAATTAGGATAGCATTTTCAGTTATTTTGTAAAGTCAGGGCACTCTACAAGATAACCTAAAATAGAATCCAAAGCTACAGGAATTTTGACATTAATGTGACCAGGGGAATGAGAGCGATTGAAACCCTCGAAGAAATACCCTAATCTTAATTTGAGTCATCATAATAATTAATTGAATACAATAAATATCTAAACTAAAATAATTTTATTATATTATGACCAGACATCAGAATTTTCAGGACAAAATCAACTGACTGATGGGGAGTTTGTACATCAATAAATCATATATCAACACTTGTCCCCTATACAAGTGATCACTCCCAGCTTTGTTTATAAAAATGTATTTTTATTGTAGGTATTATTTTGGTAACAATGATAAAGTAAGTAGGTAAATGTAACTGCAATTCCGAAATATACAATGCAAAAGAACATGATGAGAATTGCAGTTAAAAAAATCCTTTTAAAACAAAGAAGCGATGTGTTAAATAAAACATAACATAATGTAAAATTTATGTGAAATAAATATTTTCTATTACAATGTATAAGTTAATCAAAAAGTTTTTTTTTTCATTTTCATACTTACAATAAAATTATATTTCTACAAACAAAACTGGGAGCTATCACTATGGGCTATTCCCAGTTGTCCGCACCCCTTTGTCCAATTCTCAGTTGTCCGCAGTGTGGACAAAGGGGTGCAGACAACTGCCCATCACTATTATAGGGGAGAAGTGTCGATATATGGTTTAACAATATACAAACTCATTACCTGTCATTTGTTTTTGCTCTGAAAATTCTGATATCTGGTTATGTCCATAATTCTTACCTTAAAGTACCTAGATGCCACCCGGACATTGTACTCTTGCCCTGGGTGGTAGAACTCTGCTAACCCCCAGTCAATAAGACGCAACTTTCTGTTATCATGATCAATCATCACATTGTGAGGTTTTACATCTCTGTGCATGATACCCATACTGTGGCAGTAATCTAGTGCCTTCAGTAGTTCATACAAATAATATCTGAAATAAAAAATGGTGCAGTTAAAAATTATCATTTAACAACCAAAAATCAGAAGTAATTTAACATAAGGTAATTAATATAGGTCAGACATTAATTACACTGATAGTAACATACCTTATATCATAATCTGACAATGTTTGATACAGTTGTTTAAAATCAGTATTGTTCACATGTTCAAAAATGAGTGCTGGAGTACGGGACACAGGATCTTTTACAACTGCTTGTAATGTTATAATATTTGTGCCTCCTCTTAAATTTTCTAATATCTTTATTTCCCTTTTAATCTTCTTCTTTTTGACAGGCTAAAATAAAAGTTGTTATTTAAATTTCATATTTAGACAAAAACAGCATGTAAAACTCAAATAAGTACTTTTTATGTTCCTAATCAGTTATGAATGAAAATCTATGAAAATAATTTATGGTAAGTAAACTAAGTAATGAGTTCAACTTACCTTCAATATTTTGACTACACACTTATCGTTATTTGTGATATTTATTGCTTCAAATACTTCACTGTATTTCCCGCGGCCGAGCTTGCGGACCAGCTGGTAGTCGTCCTGGTTGCCCCAGTCCACTACGTAGCTCTCGTAATCCCAGTATTCTCTCGGTTTTTGTGAGTTGACATCGGCGTATACCCGAGCTCTACTAGGTACTGCCATCGTACTATGCCTCGGCCAACCTAAGGTTTTGTCGACGATTGTCTTTCCGGAAATTGCATATGTCTTGAGTAATGATACTGCGAATAAAAATATTTACCACGTCACTCCGTCATATTCACACAACATCACTTCAACATTAAAATTGAATTGCCGATTCGATTTGTCACTGAGATTATGAGCCACGGAGTATTGTGAAGTATAACCTAAAAACGACATCCAGCTCAATACGATTACGATCTAAAACCAGTCTGTGATTCGTCGACGTTACAACTCGCACAATCTACAATTAGCGTCCATTTCACAACGTTTAACTATTTAATAAATCCGATCAAACATGAAATATTTGAAAGTGTCTAGAGAGAAAAAACGCACGCCATTACTCGTCAAATGATCGGATGGTTCAGTTCAGTGAAGTACATGTTCATACCTAAAACATTACTGTAGCCAATCCTATCTCACACGACAACAAGTAACAGAAGACATGAAAGCTTTTTAAAACTAACAAATAACGTGAATTCAAAGCTACAAAATACACTTTTATCACAATTGAACCGGCTCAAATCCAGTAAAATTCAAGATGGACGCCCATCTACCTATGCTATAACCTCCCGCCACTCAGCACCATTTTGTGACTGACTCGCTCGCGCTCGCCTGTCTTAACTCTACTTAAGCTCGTGCTATGCAATCGAATAAAAAAAATGTAAATCGATTTGTTTTTCTGTTAAAGCGGTGATAGCGGTGAATTTTGATGTTTATTTTATAAAAATATAAGATTAAATATTTTTTTTTATATAAAAAAGCACACACGCATAAAACATATTTTTTTATATATTTATTTAAAAATATCATAACTAATACTTGATTGATTAATACCCCTTCTATACGGTCGGGTGGTTGGGCCAACCGAGAGGGATGCAGCTATTTGTAGGAACAAGATGTAAATATTACTATCTCATTCTGACAGATAGCTGCGTCCTTCTCGGTTGGCCCAACCGCCCGACCGTATAGAAGGGGTATTATCGCTTTAAACTAGTTTTCAGGGACAAAAGCAGTAAAAAAATTATACTTTAAAAACCCCGAGGAAAATGTAGGTACTATCAATCATGGCAACGAACTATTAAAGACTAGACAAATTTGTGGAGTGGAACTTCGAATTTTATTTAATCGAGTCAATGAAGTGGAAATCGTTAAAACTTCTCAGTTATAAGATCGACATTCGACACGTTCGATACGTAAACCTTTCGATGGGATTATTAAGTTGAATAAAATAAAAACCATAAATTTCATTTTCAGAAGATGCAGTAAAGTTACTTTAATAACACTGCAGAGCATGCCCAACAGTGTACTTGGTTGGTTGGTTGTACCATGTTGGTTACTCCCAAGAAATCTAAATACTATAAAAAAATTCTTTTATAACTAGAAATTGCAAAGCAAACATTGGATCAAAGCTAGAAAAAATACCCTAAATTACGTCACGAATCTTTCTCCAGTAAGGAAGAAAAGGGACGCACGATGTTTTTTGAATTTATTAATAACTCTTCTAGCTTCAATTCTCTAGTAACAGACGATCGGACATATAGGAACAGAAGTTGCTCTTTTTTCCTAATTCTGCTTCTAATTATTTAAGGGCTGATTTTTATAATTTCCAAATAAAGGCATCTGGCAGTAAATTCCCTTAAATTTAAATGTGAATTTCCTTTTTTTCAGGCTTTCATGCACTTGCAATGTTCCAATGTTCATAACAATAAGGAACTTGTCCGTTTCAAAAATTGCAGACCATTTTTCAACGAGTTCCCGGTGTTTGAATGAACTGAAATTGGGAATACGTATGTAAACCCGATGACAATGTAATATTATGGTGTTAATGATCAGATCTGATGATAAAATTGGAAGGTGGCAACAGGATCCTCAGCTGTTCTTAACGTAGACCCACCGAGATGAGACTTGTTAGTTTGGTCAGTGACAGTGCAAAAAAACTACAGTTGTCAATAAAAACTTATCCCAAAATGAAAATTTTGACAGAAGCTTTTTGTCATATGAAAGAAAAGGAGAGAGCTAAAATTAACTGACAGATAGTGTTATCTGGAGATTTAAAAAAATCGGCTCTTCGAAATATTAATGTTATGCTAAAGCATCTTAAAGTTATAGGTATTTGTAGTTTTTTGTTCACAGCAGATCAAGGATATTTCAAGTGTTCAATAATTCAACATGTTTTATTTAGAATATCGGGGACAGCAACCAACCAAAAAAGGGTAACAGGATCACTCGCGTGACTACTCTGACAATCCGTTACCATGTCATAGTTTGCTGTATCTCTTCGGTATTAAATTTTCCCTGCCTACTCACCGAATGCATTCTGCTATCAAGTTTTCATCTTTTTGAAATCTGAAAATATCGATATATATTCACAACACTGTCAAACTAATAAAGCTACTAAATGAAAAAGTCACCCTGACACAAAATTAACTATACCCATATCGACTTTATAATTTGGTAGAACTGGGGGTTCGTGAGGTCCAATGGCGACCTTTTGGCAACATGAAGGAAAACGAAAGAATATCTGTAAGGACATCTCTTTCTAACTCGTTATGAATGCCATAAATAGAAAAAGGTCAAATATACGTCTTTTGCTGTTTCTATGCAGGTACTTATTCTGTAGATTTAATAGTTACTACACCACAGAATAAGTACTTGCATAGAAACCGGACTTTAAGAAACAACATAAGACGTATGTTTGACCTTTTTCTATTTATGGCATTCATAACGAGTTAGAAAGAGATGTCCTTATAGATATTATTTCGTTATACTCCATGTTGTCACAAAGTTATGTTATGTCTTTTGTTGTTTCTTATAGTCCGGTTTCTATGCAAGTACTTGTTCTGTGATCAGTTTCCTATTTTTAAGGCGCGTCACAGACGGAGCTATAATATGTAATATAGTTTCGTGTGTGACGCGCTTAATGGACATGAAAATACCTATTAAGTACAGTCGAGTTCATAAATATGTGTACATTTCAGTACCTTATCTCTTTAATGTTATGTTTAAACTGCCATATATGAATTGTCACAGCGATTAAAGTGACAAGGTAGTAACCGTCTACACATATTTATGAACTTGACTGTACCTAATGAGTCTACCGTTATGGTCTAGCTCTTGCAATTCACGAAGGCGAGTGGGCTTTATTAGGTTGAACATGTACATGCACATTGCGGTAGACACGCACACGTGTCTGACTGACGGAGCGATCCACAGCGAGCGCGCCATCGCTCAAGTCACGTGCATATTGTGTCCGTGTGTGCGTGTACATACACGTATACAATACAAGTAGGTACGTGTTTATCTCAAGTAAAGCCCACTCACCTTCGTGAATTGCAAGAGCTTTTTTTGTATTTTAAAGGGGGGCTTGTTTCTGCAATTCGACGTTTAGCGCCTTTTTTGCGTGTGGAATTGCAAGAGCATAAATTATTATTATTATTCTTATTGCTTCAAATACAAACATAGTACCTATTAAATATAACGATTGGATACTTAATTATTACTAAATAACTTATGATTAAATTGGCGCCTAAATTTGAGGTTTATTTTCACTTTAAGGATTCCGTGCCCTAAGGGTACTAACGGAATTTCCCTGTCTAAATGCCTCCGTCACGCTTTGGCCTCGCTTTTTAGTATGGGAACGCGCCGCACCGCGCCGCCTCCGCTCAGTGCGTTTGCGGCTTTAAAGAAACCTAAAAAATTGCTTTATAAACAGGCTGTATTTTCATATCATAACGGCGGCTTATTTAGTTATCAAAAAAAGTTTAACTTAACGTCTTGTTAATTAATATGCGTCTTTAGTTAAACAACAAATACCAGTCAACCGTAAACTTGCTACAACAGTTACGAACAAATAAATCAAATCAACTCGATGGTTCTAAGCGGTCACCCATCCTGTTGCCTGCTCTTGTGATTGCTTAACTTCGCTGGTTAGACACATTTTTAAAGAGTGACGTAGATGTTGGTTTGTACCACTTGACCGGTTCTTTCAGGTCAGGCTATAAATAAAGTGATGACATGTATAGGTAGCGGAATGAGAGCTGGGGGCAAAAAAGTATTACAATCTTCACGCATGTGAGCTAGAGGTAAACACACAACTGACCTCAACTCCCCTATAACAACCTACTGTCCAAAATAGAAGTTACTTTGGCCCTGTCTCTTTCTCACAATTTTGTAACAACTTAAGAATGATAGGCAAAGAAGCGCTTATCTTCTTTTATGTATTTACTGCCGCACTCAGAGACGTCAATTATTTTTTAAGTTTCATTCAAGTTGCTGCGTCTCATTCTATTGCTAGAGCAAAGTATGTGACAGCAGCAATTTTAATCAAACTTAAAAGTTAATTGACGTCTCTGAGTGCGGCCGTTAGTGCTTTAGAATAACCCACCTTTAATGGAGCCCAATCTTCTAAGCAACGTTAAGAGCCCCTTCACATCTAGCGTCTTTTGAGCATCGGCGCCCTGCCAGCGCCTAGTGCATAACGCAATCCCCTCGCCCCGCTGCCCGCTACCGCGGGCGCTGGCAAGACGCCGACGCTCAAAAGACACTAGATGTGAAGGGGCTCTAAGATGAAATGTTAACAAACAAAATGCGACTGATGTAAAAGAGTCGATCTCTTTTTCCCCCAAGAATTACACTTATGCTCACTTCACTTTATGCTTTTGAGGGACAGCAAACGGTCGCAGGCAATATTTAATGTCCGTGTTCCTACTATCTGCAGATTGATAAACTGTTGTCGTACTAACTTTCTTACGACTGACGAATTAGTTAACGTTACACGGCTGTGAACACAGATAAGTAGGTAGGTATCACTATGGGTCTAGTGTACGAAAATGTCTGTAGAAAGGTAGCAGGTAAAGTAGGTATGTATCGGGAATTTCAAAACAAGATCCTGTTTTATTAGTGATTAATTTGCAGTTTTATGTTATGAGAAATAGTTGTCCACTTGATGCATGTGTAGTAATTTGATCATATAGGATAATAAATTAATAAATAATAATGGTTTACTCACCCAAAACAACTACAAGCCAAACTTTAGATATTGTGATAAAAAACCCCATAATCACTTACGAATGAACACATTCACTAACTTACAGCAGTATATTTATACAAACGACGTAGTAAACAATTCTTTACAAAAATAGACCGAATATTCAATAACATATATTTTATTTTCCAGGTACGAAGCGACCACCATCACGTTCGCGAGCACTTATATTGCGAATAACGTCAAGCTCGTTGCGAAAGAGTCGTAAAATTTTACATTGAAAAATAAAATTAATCTATATAATATGTTTTGAACACCTTTAATAATAAGTTAGAACGACAACTGGATGGCAAAAGATTTAAGCGTTTTGCACGACGAGTAGCGAGGTGTTGTCGGGCGAGTGTGCGAGCGCGAGCGCGCGCGAGTCGAGCGCTGCGGTGGACAGCGCCAAGGCCGGGCCCAGCGCGTGCGCGCCCGGCGCCGCTGCGCAGGCGCGCATCCGCACACGCCGCGCCTCCCAACGTCCCAGCCGCAGCCGCGGGCTCGGCGCGCTGCCCGCGCCGCCGCTCAGCGCGCCCGCCCACCCCAACTCGCTCGCGCACTCTCTGTCAAACACACAACCACATCTATTACAGGATTAATACATATCTACGTATAATCTGGTTTTAACTGAGCCAGCTATTTAAGGTCCGCGTCCCGCACTCCCGTAATTTAACCAATACGTGGGCATTTTCGCGAGAAGAGATGCATTACCTTGTTTCTCACAATTGGGAAATTTTAGGTCATATCGGATGCGGCAACGTAGTAGGGATGAAGAAAGAGATTGCCACACTATGTGTGATGAAAGTAATTTGCTTCAAAAAGCTATATTAGTTAGTAATTAAAAGTCTCAAGTTAAATAGAAGATAAGAGTGAAAATAATCTAATATCTACTAGACGTATATTGTACGTATAGTGAAAATTACTGTCTAAATTATTTACATAATACGTACATATACAATACAAGTACGTCTGGTAGATATTAGATTCTTTTCATCTTCATTATTTTCATTAGAATCGTCTAAATAGTCAGAAAAGAAACATGTCTTATAATTTTTATACATATTTTCTATTCCATTTTGTAACAGTCTTGTTTTGTAACGTAACGGTAATATATTTTGTATGCAACGTAACAAAATTGAATGGAAAATTAGGGACATAATATTTCTCCCATTTAAACCAAAAGTATTTTATTAAAGATTACGTAAAATTTCCCAATTGTGAGAAAATAAGGTAATAATTATTATATTACTATAACATTACGAGGAATACACAGTGGTTTATGATATTAGTAACTAACAATATTGCAACATATAATTGTCTACAGATGTATATACGAGTAAATCACATTGTGAGTAATCTGTCACAATAATTTAAAAATATTTTAAAGAACAGAAAATTTATTATTTTCTTTAAGCCGGAGCCAACTAGGCGGCCTTAGTGTTAGACCTTGATAACTGATAAGTTATGCGTGAGATGATGTTTTAAAATGCATGGATGACCTCGACAGGTCGGTGTGAGATTTCAAGCACAAGTAAAGAAAAACAGCACGCCAAGGTTAACGCGTTTACTATGTGTTAAGATTGCTAACAAAAAAATCACAGATAATCTTTTAGGATTCAACGTTTTAGGAATAAAATGATTCAAAATTTTACTGTGGGTAAAACTTATTAAATACAAAACCTGACGTTATGCGCCCTTTTCAGATTTCATGGTCAGTTGAAGATGCTGAGACTGAACACAGATAGTCTTAAATACTTTAATGCCAATTAATTAAGCAAGGTATGAAGCACTTGTCTCACCGGCCTCACCGCCGATGAGCGAAAAGCGAGTTGAGCAGAAACTAGATATACGAGATGGCGAGCAGCGAGAAGCGAGCGTATAGTTCTCGCCGGCAGTGTGAACAGCTAGCGAGTGGAGAGAGTTCTCGCCGGCCAGTGTGACCAGCCAGCGATCAACTATTAACATGTGTCTCTTTTATTAACACGGGACCTACCGGGCGCACTCAGAGACGTCAATTAAATTTTAAGTTTCATTAAAGTTGCTGCTGTCACTTTCTTTGCTATAGCAATAAAATAAGACGCAGCAACTTTAATGAAACTTAAAAACGAATTGACGTCTCTTGAGTGCGGCAGTTAATCTTTTGTTCGTTTCTTGAGCGAGAAAATAGTCGATAGCTAATCGCTTCCTCGCCAGCGGTGGGTCAAGTGCCTAAAAGTGATCAATCGTATGCAGGCGAGATATTTAGGCTGCACGAGCGGTAGCGAGTGCGCCTTTAGTTCGAGGGTGCGATTGATACTTTTAACCGTATTAAACGATCTGCCTGTCGTTTCAAGTGTTTCAACTAAGAGGAAAGCAGACAAAACCAGTAAATTCTCACTTCACATGCTCTAAAATGACTCTTAATAGCCATGTATAGGTGGACTAGTGATACATTTAATCACTAGGGACTAAAGTACTTTTTCTTTTTAATTTCCTTATAAAATCTTTGGAAAACCACAAACAGCCAGATACATGTTGCCATTTGATGATGTTGCCCTTGTCGTCGGAGTGTGCGGTGGAGAGCGGGCTGGGCATACAACCTCCACCGCCTCATTCTTTGTTTCGGAAATGTTGTCTATGGACTATTAGTTGTGTCCTAGCCCCAAAATCAACCTTGTTGTTGTCTCTTTCCGAATAACAGTGACGGGTTGAGAGTAAAAAAGATAGCATAGCGCTGTCTTAAAAACCCAAATTAATTTACCGGGAAAAACAATATCGTTGAATATCAAGAATTGTTCGAATTGTAATTATAATTTCAATTTTTAATTAAAAAAAATCATTTAATTTTTTTTTCTTGCAATGGAAGTGAAATACATTTTAATTTGACCAATCAAAATACTTCACCATATTAAATCCACCAATCACAATACACATCGACCGTCAGACGGAACGTTGGGTTATTTTTGACCTACTTTTTAACTAATTTAACTCTTTAAAAAAAACTTTGTATTTGGTATCACTAACCAGAATATATATATTCAAATCGACCAATCACGAAACAGAATTCATTTCTCAAAACATTAGTTGCTTTTAGTCCCTATTTCACAATCAATAAAAAAGTACTTTTCTTTTTAAATTCCTTATAAAAGCCTTGGAACACCACAAACAGCCAGATACCATTTGATGATGTTGCCCTTGTCGTCGGAGTTCGCGTAGAGAGCGCGCTGGGCATGCAACCTTTACCGCCTGTCGTCGTTTCAGAAATGTTTTCTGATAAATAATGATAAATGATACATTTATTTCGTTAAAACAGTAGGTGGCATGCTACATCAAGGTTGAGATCTCCTATTAGATATAACAATATCTGTATCAGGAGACCTCGCTCTTCCAAATCTAGTACATGGTAATGATTTACCTGATTTAAACTACAATTTATTAAAGTTAAGTACCAAATTTAAATTTAGGTTTAAATTTAAACTTGGCTTATTACACTAGTTAAACCTATTCTTATTACTATTGAATGTGTGTGCGCGCGCGCGTGCGTGCGCGCGTGCGTGCGTGCGTGCGTGCGTGCGTGCGTGTGTGTGTGTGTGTGTGTGCGCGTGCGTGCGTGTATATGGCTGAGTGTGCGTGCGTGCCTGCGTGCGTGAGTGTATATGCGCATGTGTGTATGTAGTGAGTATGTGTGAATTTAGGCCTTATACACTATTAAAACCTTGTTAAAAACGGTAACCAACTCATAAATAAACACAAGTATACATCACAAGAAGGGTTCTAGTGCTAAGTCATAGTAGGCAAAAGTGCTTCACACTCATCGTAAGTGAGTCCATTCAACCATTGGGTAACTACCTTTTTACATTCGTATAATTTTAAGGGATACATATTCAATATTTTTTGTACTTTGTTATATAAATAAGCCGATTGAAAGTCATATTGTCTCCTTGCAAAGATAGATTTACACGAGGGTATGGTCACTACATTATTACTTCTTCTACGGTTATTATTAGGGGGTACATAAGGTACGGTTTTATGTATTTTGAGGATTATAGTGAGTATGTATAACTTTCGCATAGTTAGTAAGTTACAATAGCTATATAATTCTGTGGTTGGAAGTCGGTAGGGTTTAAAGAACATAGTTTTGAGTAGACATCTTTGACCTCTTTCTACTTCCAGGAATTTTGTCTTGGTTGCATCACCCCATGCAAATATGCAATAAGTCATAATAGATTGGGCTAGTGCTAGGTATATATTTGTTAGAAGAGTGTTTGAAGTTATGTGTCGTAATGATTTAAATATCCATATAAGCTTTCGTATTCTGTTGTTGACAAATTCTATGTGTGGATGCCAGGAGAGTCGCTGGTCAAATATAACCCCGAGATATTTAGTTGAGGATACTTTCTCAATTGGTTTACAGTCACATGATGGGTTGCGTTGTGATGCGTTGTAGCGGCAGTTGTGAATTGTTAGTTTAAGATCATTTTTCGGTTGTGTCGCATTGGTCTTACTAAAGCATATATAGTTTGTTTTTAATGTGTTAAGTGTAGGTAAGTTAGCAATCAACCATGAGTTAACTCTCTGAAGCCCGTGCTCAGCAGTGCTGAACACGGACCTCCAGCATTTACCCGAAAAAACAACCACTGTATCATCCGCATACAAAATGATTCGACCATCACCAGTGTTGATGTCGGCGAGTTCGTTAATGTAGGCTAAAAATAGGGTGGGTCCCAGGACGCTGCCCTGTGGGACTCCATAGGTAACCTCAGCATCATCACTGACATACTCATCAATTTTGACTCTTTGGCAGCGGTTTAGTAAGTAGTCGCCCAGCAATTGCAGCGGTTTTCCTCTGATACCGAGTCGTTCCAACTTGTCTATAAGAGTGGGTAAAGAGACAGTATCAAAGGCCTTCTTAAGATCTAGATATACAGCTAGGCATTTTTTGCCATTGTCTACCTCTTTTTTAATGATATTTGTAAGGCTAAGGACAGCATCTTCTGTAGACTTACCTCGTCGGAATCCAAATTGGAAATTATAATATATTTTCTATGGACTATTTGTTATGTTCTAACCCCAAAATCAACCTTGTTGTTGTCTCTTTCTGCATTTTTTTTAATAATTTATTTTTTACGTGTCTGTCTTAAAACTATTAGGTATTTTAATTCAAGTTAGTTTTCTCTCAATTAAGTGAAAAGTACATAGAATGTTTAACTCGAGACTAAAAAGCCATAATGACACTCGAACTTCATCCACCCGCGCTTTACTCGGGTGGATAAATATCTGAAGAAGAAGAAGAAATACTTTTATTCACTACATGAAGACACACAAAAATAAAAAGGTAAAACTAACACAATTACAAAAAAGAAGCACGTGTTGTGTGTGTCCCCGTAGTAGTGAATCGGACGTTGGCTCAGCATTATGCTGAGGTGTCACGTGTACACCTACAGCGCTGAATTTCAGCCAGTACCGATTGTGACTCACGGAACGCCGCACAACACGTGACGACAACATATCGCATACTTGTAAATATCTCGTGTCATAACGGCTTACTTTAGTCCCTCGATAAACAATCTACTATAAAAAAATCAAAAAACCCGACTGCGTAAAAACTGAACTTTAAATCAAAAAACGGAGTCGGGTTTTTTTTTATGTTAAACTTTTTAATTATGATTATTTATTATAAGTATTAAAAAATTAAGTGATCAAAATGGTTGCTAACCAACTGTAAGGGCCGCTTGCACCAGTTTAAGTTTAAGACAATGACTATCTATATACCTACAAGGACTTCGCATCAGCGCGCAAAACGCGGGACGGCATAATCGTGCAAGGCGGTTTAAGCACGCTTCTTACGCAGTTGGTCGCAAAGCCGTCAGTATGCCGCAGTGTGTCATCAAAAAGTGCCGACATAATACCCTAAAGACTCGAAAAAAAGATGGTGTGGCTTACCATCGGTAAGTTAATTTTATTTATGATACCTAGATAAGATAACACGCGAAAATGTGTAAAAATGTGTTAAAACTATAATTTTCAATAAATATTATAAATGATTGACAACTATTGTCAAGTAAACCCATATCTTTGACGTGACAAGAATATAGTTGGAAAAGAAAACAATTAACAACCCTTGTTCCACGGGGTCCTATAGCGCCCTTAGCCTCTTCAAAGAAATTTCGAAGAGGCTCATTGACGTCACTGGAGACCGAACAGCTGGCAGTTTCCTCGCTCAACGGATTACTTTAGCAATTCAGCGAGAAAATGGTTCCAGCATCTTCGGGACAATGCCGCAGGGGCCATTTGTAGATTTACCCCCTTACTAATAAACGTTGAGTAACGGCTGAGTAGTTATACAATGCTTTGTCCTTATCTGTCGAATTCAAATGTCACAATGACAGATAAGGACAAAGCATTGTATAACTACTCAGCCGTTACTCAACGTTTATTAGTAAGGGGGTTAGTGTTTTAGTTTTACATTGTTACTTATCTTAGATTTCGGACGGACGGACGGATAGCGTAGACTTAGTAATAGGGTTTGGCACACTTTGGGTATATACGGAACCCTAAAAACTAGTTTATAAAAAAGCCAGAGTCATTTCGTATAAGATTTTTCCTTGGTCTAGAAACGAGTAAAGCTTTTGTTGAGAAGCGCAGTTTTTCGGCAATAACTCAAAAACGGTATATATCCGATCATGTTGAAAATAATTGTGAGTATTTATTAAGCGTTACATTTGTAATTTTTTTTAAATATTTTTTGGACACACGGTTTAAAAGATAAAGGGGGGGGAGGGGGACGACAATTTATGCAACTTTCGGAGCGATTATTTCCGAAAATATTCACTTAATCAAAAAATGGCTCATAAATTTTAGTGTTTTTAAAAGAACTGTCGAAATATGTGCCACACGTTGATGTTTGTTGAAAAAATGCTTTTCAGCTTTTGTTACATGTATGGAGTGCCCCCCCCCCCCCCAACAAATATTTATTTTTGTTATTTAACTAAGTACTGTAAAGCAGCAAGTAGTTTTGTATGTAGAATTGTAGAACTTGTTGCTTTATGTATGTCAGTTTTACTCTTAATTCTTTTGAAATCAAATAAAGAAATTAAGAATGGAACAATAAAAAAATAACAGTAGTTATGTCTAGAGTCGCCTCGCGGCATTGATGGTGCCAACACCTAACATATGTATTTTGAAATAATAAATAAAATATCTTCACATCAAGCACCAGTCTTATTTAGAGCGACGTCACCACCCCGTATAGTACCAAATTAAGTAACGGCTTATATAAGACACTTATACTTACTCCCCATCAATATACATCTTGTAGTTTTTGAGTTAAATGCCTGTGACTTACGGACGGGCGGACAGACATGACGAAACCATAACGGTTCCGTTTTTGCCATATTGGCTACGGAACCCTAAACAATTAAATGAATATGATGTAGCACAGCAAAAGATAAGGAAATGTATGATCGGATGAACGCGGGCTAGATATGAGCGCCGCGCCGGCGCGCCGCCGCCGCCGCTGATTTCGCCGCGCCGCCGCCGCCGCGAAAAAGTAACGGCGCGCCGAGTGAGCGAGAGAGATAATTGAATCGGTCACTTGACTAATACTGACTGTATGAGCGTGCTCGTTGTTGCCGTAGGACGCGTTACGCAGTCAGTCGTCAGCTACGAAAAATGGCTGCGTAGTTGGTTCTTGAAAATGTGGACGTTTATAAAACCAAAATAGAAAAAAATTACAGTGACTAGGTATGTACGCTCTCCCGTGTGAAATCAAAGCAGTTACTACTGGAACTATTTCGGATACGTAATTGTAAATGTAGATGGAAAAAAAGAACAGTTCTCAACGATCAAGTGTTTTGTGAAACATGTTTAAGAAATGCAAAGGAAAAATACTATATACAGGGTGACTGTAATTCGACCTATTCCTTGAAAGAGGTTATACTAGAGCTTATTTGCAATATTTTATTTTTTATTGTTATTAAAAGTACAAAATAAAATAAATATTTTACAAAATTTCGCCAAACTGCGGAACAGTTTGTTGGCGAAGCATGTACACTCTTATAAAAGTTGGTACAGTGTAAGCAATACTAATCTACAAAAAGGGTAATTACAAGTATAAAGATATTGTATCAGTCACCCTAACTACCTACTAACTATTTAACTATTTTCTGAGTGGAAGATGTTTATTAACCATGACTTTAATTTACGTTTGAAAACTTTCTTGTTTTTACATTCATCCTCTGAGAAAATACTGTTGAAAATCCGTGGTATCATATAGCTTCTCGTTCTCTGTCCATAATAATTATAAGCACCGGGTTCAGTGAACTTCTCTCGTAACGCTACTCTTAGACATCGGTTGTAATTTTTAAAACTTTTAAAATCTAAACATTCATACTGATCTACAGCTAATAAGTATTTAACTTTTTCATGCACAGGAATTACATTACACTTTTTAAACAAAAGGTTATAATTTTTACATTTTTTTTTAGTCTTCCTATCAACCAGTAATTTAAGTAGTCTACGTTGTAGGTATATATTTCGCCCAGTCAACCAGGGGTCGAAATTTGGTAGTTTTCGAGGTATACGAGTATTCAGTTTTTTACATAGTATATAAAACACACACACACATACACACACGCGCACACCCACATTCACACAGTAAGTCAGGGACATAATTATAATGTAAAAAACTAAAAACTGGAATAACTCGAAAACTACCGAATTTCGACCCCTGGTTGACTGGGGGCTAAAAACATTGCAAAGAAGCCCTATAATAATCCCTTTCAAGGAATACTTAGGTCGAGTTACCAGTCACCCTATATAAAAAAGTTTTTTTATCGATAAACTACGTGATTATTTTATTTTTTATACTGGCAACGTTAAAAAAATCCTTTGGAGGCCACGCCGCCGACGACGCTGCCGCCGCCGACTCCAAAAAGTCGGCGCGCCGCCGCCGACCTTCCCCCCATCGGCGCTCATATCTAACGCGGGCAGATGACTAGGTTCCGAGAAGGTCCTAATGTATCTTCTCTATTGAAATTATAATTCTTTTTACAATTCAATTTGTTACAGTCAATTAATTACTAAATTACTAAAATCATTTTTGAACACAGTGTTTTCGCATCTTTAGACATTTTATATACAGTTAGGTGCAAAACTGCCCCAATATTAGCACCTTAGTAAAATTAATAAGTTGATGACAATCAAAGGTATTTTACATGCTTAATACAGAATAGTACTCCTTGAAGTTCGTTACAAAACTGCCTTGAAATGTTTTACTTGTCATTTATAGTTTTTTTGTAACTTTGAACCAAAAACTGTAAAATTTCACTTTTTTTATTTATTTATATATTATTATATAAGGTGCCTAATATTGGGTAAGTTTGTACCTAACTGTAACTGTAAGTAGAACTTGCGTTACCTTAACGCGCATGTGAGGTTATTACATAAGAAATGCTGATTCGGGTAAACATCAAGCCAAAATAAGTTTTAGTTTTACGCACCTGTTAGGCTGCTTTGTCATGTCAATAGACACGTCCACCGGGACTCCATAGCAGTTGACGATATTGACGGTTATCGGCACCAAGCATAGTTTACTTTTTTGGAAATCATGGTTGATCAGTCTAGAGTGTTCCATTCTAAACACAACGACGTTGTCTCTGTTTTTCTTTTTGCCGTCATGCGGGTCCAGTTTAATATCGTACTCGTCGAGCTGCAGCGCGGGCGCCGCAGCGGACGGCACCTCTAGCTCGCGAGACAGGACCTTGTGGAAGTCATCTAACCACAGGAAGTGTTGTCCGAAGGCACTTGTGCCCTTTGTTCTATTGTGAGCTTTCCATCTTACGACAAACATAGACTGGATCAAGCCCGTGTCGGAACTTCTGCTAGGCGGTTCCGGAATATTGTCTACGGTGTACTCGTAGTCGGTGACAAAGTCCGAGTGCGGCGAAACGCTAATGTTGTCTTCGGGATCTGGTAGTCCGGTCGCTATTTTTATCCCCGACCACTCGACTTTGCCTTCTGCTGGAGGCTCAAAAAACCTACTGGCTTGGAAAACCAGGTGCATTTTTTCACGAGAGTGAAGAAGTTCATGTTTGCTAGCGGCCGCTTTTAAACCAGTGAGCCGCCACTGCCTGCTCAGTAAGGAGGCCTCCAGGATCTGGATGGTGATCTCGTTATCTTTTTCATCACACACATTTTTTACTTCAGTGACGAGATTCATGTTTTCAGAGATTTCATCCGAAGTAGTTTTTAAACTACGCCGCGGTATAACAGAAATTTCGACCGCTTCCTGCAAAACGACATGTTTATTTTATTACTTATAATACAACATTCAACTAAGCAGTTATAAACCCAGTCAAAGAACACTTAAAACTGGCAAATAAATGCAATAAATCGTGTAGTCTGAGTTAATGTTTTTTTGTGGTAGGGGTGACGCTCAGCTCATGTATAACATACTAAGGGCTCGGGCCGTATTAATAAACAGATCTTGGCTGAAATCCCCGTCACAAATGACAGGTTTCTATAGACTGACGTTTACTTTGACGTGTCTTGAGACGGGGTCACAGTCGAGATGAGTTTATTAATACGGGCCTAAGAGTCCCTGTAGTATGTGGTAAAACATCTTACATTATATTTAAATAACTAATAATACAGTCCAACCGGGGGCCGCGAGCTTTCAGCGGAAGAGGGGTTAAAAGGTATATATTTTTTTGTTTTCGTAGATATCTCTAAAACGAAGCGTCCACTAATGTTGTAAATGCGAAAGTGAGTTTGTTTATTAGTATGTTACGCTTTCACGGCTGAACCGCTGAACCGATTTCAATGAATTTGGTGTAGGGATAGTTTCAGTCCCGGGGAAGGACATAGGATATAGTATAGTATACCAGAAATTGAACAGTTCCCGAGGGGGCAGTGATAAATGACTAACCAGTATATAAATTTGTTTTTTTGGAGGAACACAAAAGGAAATGCAAGGGGTTGCAAAGTATAAAGACTGAAAAACTATGTTTAACCCGTTTTCTTTGGGTGTGTTTCTCTTTGGAGTTCAGTATCTATGGGTAGTACGATTAGTATAATATACTAGTCAAACTGAGCCCAAAAATTCTAGTAAGTAATCATCAATTAATCACTACTAATTTTTTGCTGGTGCCGGTCGTTCTCTTTGCTTCTCTATCTAGTGATAGTTACGTATGTTTGTAGCCTAGATAACGATAACATTATTTATTTGCGTAAAACATGGTAAACGGGTTGATTATAAACAAGACTAAAATCGGTAAAAGCACAGAATAAGTAGGTAGCGTAGTACTGGTAGGTAGACAACTAGGTTGTCATGTAAAGGTAGTTTATTGAATAAGTACACACTTATCTTTATTGATTTATTTTAATACTTATTTCGGCGAGTTGCAACCCTATATTCCTGCAGATAAACAGGTGTCGTGTCAGCGGTGCCCAATGGAATATGACGCTCAAACTCATATTTTCCTAAAAAAACACGAATGAGAAATATAAAACTTTGAAGGGTGTTTTTTTTTTAGCAAAATATGAGTTTGAGCCGTTATGACAAATCACGGGCTCATTAATTTTTCATGTTCTCAAACATATAATCAATCAAGTAAGTAATTACCTAACTACTACTACTCTCGACTACTCTCTAACATATATCAAAATAAATCTGATCGGAGCCGGACGGTTGGGTACCTTTCCTTGTTAGGTGTTCCATATGATTACCAACTATTATTGTGTTTCGATGAAAATTAATACATTTAAACATGTCTGCGTTCCCGAAAACGACGCACAAATTGGCGGACAAACTTTGCACTAAACTTTCGGACGAAATAATATTGTGTCAATTCGAGAACTTATATCATTTTATAATAAAATAAACTAGATTAGCAAATACCTTTAAAACAATTAATATTTTTTTACTGTGTTTTTATAGCTATTGTTGTCCGTGGATTATTACTTTGGGACGCGTTCCCGAAAGAAATGACTTTTCGTGGGCATTTTGTAAAAAAAAAAGTAGATTACATGAAACACGATTAAATTTCAACAAATCTTGTTGATGTGGGGCTAAAATAAGTTGATGTGTATAGTTTTTTCTGTTTTTTTTTTTTTATTATTTACCATAATAACCCGACTACTGTCACATCAACAAGTTGGACCTCAATCCTTCTAAGTGTTTTGCATTAACTTTTTCACGTTAATTAAATATCATTTCTACCTCATATGCGCATTAAAAGGTAGTATACTACTCTGTCAAGAAAGTACCGGGAAAAGATCAATAATACACAAACTGTTTGTTAATCATCCAAATTTATTTTATCACCTTCAAAGTATGCTCCTTCAGAAACGATACACTTACGCCAACGAATAATCCAATCATCAAAACATTTTTTAAACGCTGTTTCCGGAATTGAATTCAGTTCTCGGCGCGAATTCTCCTTTATGTCTTCTACCGATTGAAAACGGGTGCCACGAAGTGGTAATTTGAGTTTAGGAAAAAGAAAGAAGTCGGCAGGAGCCATATCTGGTGAATATGGTGGTTGCTCGATGGTATTTGTTGAGTGTTTGGTCAAAAATTCTTTCACAATGATGGCCTTGTGCGAAGGCGCATTATCGTGGTGCAAAATCCAAGAATTTTCATTCCACAAATCTGGCCTTTTTCGTCGAATTTGCTCTCTTAAATGCCGCATAACGCTCAAATAATATTCTTTATTTACCGTTTGACCTTCCGGCAAGAATTCCGAGTGCACAACACCGCGATAGTCAAAGAAAACAGTCAACATGACTTTGACCTTTGATCGACTTTGGCGTGGTTTCTTCGGTTTCGGTTCAGTTGGAAGGCGCCACTCCGAAGCTTGTTGACTAGTTTGCATGTCAAACTCGTAAACCCACGTCTCGTCACCAGTAACAATGCGTTTCATGAATGTTGGGTCGGAATTGACTCGTTCTAGCATGTCCTCAGCGACTCTCATGCGATTGAGTTTTTGGAGAAAATTCAGGTCTTTTGGGACTAGCCGAGCGGTAACATGTTTCATACCCAAATGATTAGTTAAAATAGTACGGATCGACTCGTGAGATACAGAAAGTTCGGCGGCTATCTCTCTCAAAGTTGAATGAGGATTTTCAGTCACTATTTCCTTCACTTTTGCGATGTTAACTTCAGTTGCAGACGTTGATGGCCTACCAGAGCGAGGCAAATCTTCCATCACATCTCGACCGCTTTTGAACGCTTTGTACCACTCATAAACACGTGTTTTTGATAAAGTCGAATCACCGTAAGCCTTCTGTAACATTTTCAGTGACTCCGAACACGAAATTCCATTGGCGATGCAAAATTTAAGACAAACTCTTTGTTCAATGTTTTTGTCCATTATGAAATTCGCAATACACACTAGATATGATATAACTAAAAACAGCACTGTATTTAATATAAATAACAGATGCAACTCAAACTCCGCGCCAAAATAGAAAACAGTTGTGCCAATCTAACAACAACAAAAAAAACAAAAATTTGAATTTGGAACCATAAACAAATCATCCATTCCCGATACTTTGTTGACTGAATGTACTTCAACAAGTTTTAATGAACATATTAAATAGAATAATTTGTACAGCTGCCAAATCTCTTGGTTTTATAATGCGTAGTTCAGCTTGCTTTTCACTTTCAAAGACTTTAAAAATCTTATTTTGTGCTTTCGTGAGGAGCAGGTTGGAATCCTCAGTATCAAATTTATATTGATATTTATGATTGAGCGTTTGCAAATTAAATTTATTATATTAAATGTCTATGCTATAAGCGTATATTAAAGTATAATTCCGCTGATTGTGTAAGCAGCATCATCTGCTGCCGGTCGTAAAGCGACGTGAAGTAGACGAATTAATTTACTTATTACATATTGTCGAAGGCGATGTTAACTGCCCTGATTTGTTGGGTAGAGTTACTTTTAATGTTCCCAACAGGAGTGTGCGGCATTTTCGTCCTATGTCGGATCCTCGAGATTTAACTAATTATAGGAATAATAGTTTCTTGTGCAGGGCTAGGTAGCAAGAATTTGAATAGTGTGTTAACGACTCGATAATTCTATCTATACATATAATAAAATCGTTAAGACCAAAAAGTCTGTACATTGAAGATTTAAAAAAAAAAACCGATCAGGGCGATTTATAATAAGTAACTGAACATATTAAAACCATTTTTAAAATTCTTGTTTGTTTGTTTGTTTGTTTGTTTGTTTGTTTGTTTGTTTGTTTGACTGAGCATCACGTAAAAAGTACTGAACGGATATTGATGAAATGTTCATAAATCTATTTAAATAACATCAGAATAACATTTAGGCTATAAAAATTTTGGAAAATGTTAGAAGAAGGGGGTAAAAAGAGGGGGTAAAGTTTGTATGAAAAAACAAATTTAGATTGTTCTAGGATCATGAAACTCAAAATAAATACTTATTAATAAAAATAAAGAAATACCTGTTTCAGTGTTTATTTTTAATCTCATCCAAAAACGCAAAAAAGAGGGTTTTATGTTTAAAATTACTGGAATTCATACAACTATAAAATGAAAACCAATGAAGTTTGACCTTCGAAACTTGCTACATATACGTAAAATAACAAATAAAAAAAACTACTTTCGGCGATTTTGGATAAACTACCCCTTAGGGGTAGAAATGGGGGGTTAAAGTTTGTATGGGAGTTTGTCCGTTTTTCAAATTAGAAACGTGGAAATTGCTATAGAGATTACTGTTAGCAAATAAAAAACACTACTTTCAGTGATTTTGGATAAACTACCCCTAAGGGGATGAAATGGGGGGTTAAAGTTTGTATAGGAGTTTGGTCGTTTTTCAAGTTAGGAACGCGGAAATTGGTATACTTATAGGCTACTGTAAACAAATGAAAAAATAACGTTCGGCGATTTTGGATAAACTACCCCTGAGAGGATGAAATGGAGGGTGGTAATTTGTATGGGAGTTTGGTCAATTTTGAAGTTAGAAACGTGGAAATTAGTATATAGGCTACTGTTAAATAACAAAAAATACAACTTCTGGTGATTTTGGAAAACAACCCCTAAGTGGGTGAAATGGGGGATGGAAATTTGTATGGGAGTTAAGTCAATTTTAAAGTAAGAAACGTGGAAATTGGTATATAGGCTACTGTTAACAAATAACTTCCAGTGATTTTGGATTAACTTCCCCTAAGGGGCTGAAATGGGGGGTTCAAATTTGTATGGGGGTTTGGTCATTCTTGAAGTTAGAAACGTGGAAACTGCTCTAGAGACTACTGTTATCAAATAAAAAACACCACTTTCGGTGATTTTGGATAAATTACCCCTAAGGGGACGAAATAGGGGGTTAAAGTTTATGATGTAGTTTGGTCGTTTTTCAAGTTAAAAACGTGAAAGTTGGTATTTAGGCTACTTAACTGTGTACAAATAAAACATACTACTTTTGACTATTTTAGATTAACTACCCCTAAAGAGATGAAATGGGAGGTGGTAATTTGTATGAGAGTTTGGTCAATTTTGAAGTTAGAAACGTGGTAATTTGTATAAAGGCTATTCTTAACAAATAAAAAATATAACTTCTGGCGGTTTTGGAAACAACTACCCCTAAGTAGGTGATATGGGAGGTAGAAATTTGTATAGGAGTTCGGTCAATTTTCAAGTTAGATACGTGGAACTTGGTATATTCGCTACTATTAGGAAATAAAAAAAACACTTTCAGTGATTTTGGATTAACTTCCCCTAAGGGGCTGAAATGGGGGGTTAAAATTTGTATGGTGGTTCGGTCATTCTTGAAGTCAAAAACGTGGAAATTGGTATAAAAGGCACTGTTAACAAATAAAATATAAAACATTTGGTGATTTCCGAAAAACTATCCCTAAGTGGGTGAAATGGAAGGTGAAAGTTTTAATGGGAATGAAGTCATTCTTGAAGTTAACGAAATTGGTATTTAAGCTACTGCTTACAAACCAAGAGTACTTTCGGTGATTTTGGAAACACGACCCCTAAGTTTGGTTATTTTTGAAGTTAGATATATGAAAATTGGTTTCTAATCTACTAAATAAAAAATACGAGTTTTCTGATAATGGAATCCCAGGTAAATTGATGGAACCCTTCAAACATTTAAAGGACTTATACAGCGATTTTCATACTTCTGTAAGAACATTTACTTACATTCCAAAAGCACCATTTGGTAAAGTGAAATTAATGACCAGACATGACCATCGGAACTCCTTAATAATAAGTATTTCACAACACGCTACTTTTGCCCATCATTTGTAAGGGGCTGTTTATTTATTACGTAAGACGATTTAGGGGGGAAGGGGTCTGAACAAGTCTTATTTTTTCTAACATGGGGGTAGGATGTTTTTACGTAAGATCACAAAATCAAGCAAAAATTAAAGCGTTTTTATATTTTGCTACTTTTTCTTTGCAATTTTGGTAGATACTGATCTTACGTAAGATTAAAAAGGAGGGAGGGTTCATCCATGTCTTATTTTTTCTTACGTAGGGGGAGGGGGGGTCAGAAATTGGTTAACATTGTCTTACGTAATAAATGAACAGCCCCTAATGAATGTGGTGAAATGGAAGTTTCGCCAAGTAATAGGAGACTTCTTCAACGATTAATGTCCCTGCATATTGGATAGCCCCATTTTGTCAAGAGTGATGAAGTATTGGCAATAAGCATTAATGCCATGAATGTAGTGTATATGTGCTGCGTGTAATACATAATCACATAATAATTAAACAAACACTAAAAAGCGAACAAATGTTAGGAAACATTACTATTTTTTTGGAAAGTCTGTCCCTTTATGATACGTACTTAATGAAAATTTTATTTGTACCTACCTACTTTTTAACGAAATTACTGACACTCCGCAGACGGAGTCGCGGGCAGACAGCTAGTTAGGAATAAGATTGTTCAATACTTTATGAACAATGTTATTGTAAGATAAGTTCTTTCGGGTGCGGGCGGGTTTGGGTGCTGGGTGGACTCGGTATTTAATGTTTAGTATTTATTGGTGGCCTATTTATTGTTAATTATTTTTATTTTTATTTATTGTTTGTTATTGTCGTAAGTTAGGCTTTTTATTTACTCAGTTGCTAAATGTGAGAACCCGTAATTGGCTATTTGTAGTTAGCGGAGTTTTCTAAATTTGTATTAAGCTGTTGGTGTTTCATGGCTTAATAAATAAATAAATTTAATGATTTAAAAGTGTCCAAAGCAAATTCGCCACCTCGGTGATTTTGACCCATATATGTATATTGTTTTTAATTCACGAAGTCCCGCTCCACTAATAAATGTTACGTACACTGACGCAACCGTGCATCGTTAATTTGAGACGGGCCTTCATTGAATACAAACACTATAATAAATAAGTACAACTGGCAACTATGAAAGTGTTGCGCATTCCCTACAAAAACTAACATATAACTGGGCCTTTATACTTCTATTACTTTTATGCTTCGACTTCGGTTATCATCATCGCCGTTCAAATTAAATTAGACCTTTTAATCGGTTCGGTCATAACTCAGGCAAGTTAACCGAATCGAGATCAGACTATATTTTTTTAGTGTTTCTGTTTGCTTCCGTTTCGCATTCGCTAAAGGCGTCAGGAAGCGGGTTTCTTTTGCTCACCGTTGGCGTCAATCTGAAGACGTGTCGCAGTAGGCGGTAGGAACGCGGCGCGCGCTCCGCCGGACCGGCCGGCTCGTAGTACGCGAGCAGCGCCAGCTCGGGCGCGGAGGCGCGCGCGCGCAGCGCCAAGCGCACACGCGCGCACGCACCGCGCGCCACGCCCGCCGCCGCGACGCACACGTGCCGCGCCGCCAGCGCCCGCCACGCACCCGCGCGCGCCGCGCGCTCGTCTGCGGGCAAACACGGACACGTCACGCTACACGTAAAGAGTTCATCATTATAATCACGACAATGTAAAAGTGCGTTTGCACTACCGAACCGATTCCGTAATATTACAACTATTCACGTCGGGGCGAGCTTTGTATTAGCGGTTACGCACTAGATACCTCATCACTTTACGACGTTTTCCCTCGGCATGTATTTTCCGGTTTCGGATTACTTGAGTCGGCACGGCGGCACCATGTTAACGGGCCCGCGGCACCCGTGACGTCGGCGAAACTCACCCGGGTACACCGCCGGCTCCCGGTACTTCTCGTCGTAGAGGCCGCGGAAGGGCGCGGCGCCGGGCGCCAGCACGTGCACGCAGTCGGGCCGCGAGAAGGCCAGCCGCACGGGGCCCATGTCCACAGGACCCACATTGCGCAGTTCCACGTCCACTATACGAATTTCACCGCTTATCACACGGGGACTGCTCTCGGTAAACGTCATCTGCCATTAAAATGATTAATATCTATCCATTATTTTTGATACAGTATATCTAAAGCACGCGTGATAAATACGATAGACAGGCTTCCAAAAAACTTACATTACGTTATCAACAAAACCCAAATAAAAATGCGTAAATGTTCAAATATGTGAAATTTATCTTTTTCAGGGTTCCATAGAAAAACTCACTTTATCTCATGGAAGTGCCCCATTGGCTGTTATTTGTCAAATATTTTCATTGCACCTCTTTCATTCGGTATATCAAACGAGGAAAATGTAATATCAGTATTTGGCAAACATGGTCAAGTGTAGTGCCAACATCAGAAACTATTCCAATCACAAAACATAAAATTTGTGCACATTTAAATAAAATAAAAAAGTAAACACATCAGGGGACAATCTCACACAAATGCCCTAGTCAAATTAATCTCTAGGCTTGTACTATTGGATACTACCCACCAGACAACGATAAACATAGGTACCTACTTAAATACTTAGAAAGACTTTAGAACTAAAATTTTAGCGTAAGAATATTAGACCAAATTTGAGCATAAAAGTAAAATGCAACATAACAAGCTGAATTTGGTATAGTGACCCGGTAAGTAGATATCAATAATTATTTAAAACTCCCCATTCCTCTTCTGTTTGCGTCCTGAGATATACCTACAGGGTATAAAAGACAATTGAAAAATTTATTTGAAAACTGTTATTTTTTTAATAAGCAATCTTTTTTCAAAGAACTTCAATAAATAAAATAGTGTAAAGAGCACAAAATTATTTATTACTAAGAAAAAATACAATCAATCATCGTCATGTATAGTGTCAGGAACATTTGCACATGATTGGCCAAGACATTGGCGACACATTGCCGAACACATCAGACCTGCTTTTAGACACTCGCACCAACGTTCACACCCTTTTTTACATCCTCAGCAGCTAATGAGATTGAGCAAACCGTCAGGTGCAGGGGGAAGCTCTGTAGTAACTGGACCAGTGTATGGCCACGCCTTGTCCAACCTATTCACACGGTGAAAGATGGTTTCCCAACCAGCGCTGCACTTGTAGGTATACACGAAACGAGTGTTGCCGAGTTGCGTCTTTAGTAGGTGGCAAAGTTAAAAGATTAAATTTATCCTTTACGGATTGCTTGGCAGCTGTCTGTTTATATAAATAGAACCTCAGCTCATCCAAAACCAGTTTGAGGCCAGATTTTTTTGCAAAACATATCATTCCCCAGCTTTTGCGATGTCGTCATGTTCAGCTCTGTTCGAGGATCGTTGAACACCGAAACGGTTTTTCTCAACTCTGTACCACTTAAACATTCGAAAGCTTTTACTTTACCTTTTCTGAAGAAAGCTGATGTTGTGTCACAGCCTGACATTGCATGTGCAAAAAGTAGTAAATCTTTTAAGGGGCCCATATTCTGCCGGATTTCCGCAATATCGTAGTATTTACTGGCCATCTGCTGACTTCCAGGTTTTAGCATTTTAAGTTTTAAAGCATTTCCATCAACGGATGTTGCTATCAATACTGTTAAAATATCAGTATCCATAGCGACAACAGCGGAAGCGCGAGAGGGGGTGGCCGGGGGTGTATCTCAAGACGCAAGCGTCGGAGGGGTGGGGAGTATTAGCATGTCCTGTTGGGTCAGTATTCTGAACACGTACCTATGAAAATTTTCAGCTTGTTATGACGGATTTAACTTTTAAAACCTTATATTCTTACGCTGTTTGCGCTTATCATACAAATATTTGTCCATGCCTCGAATAGAACCGTGCACCAATAAAGAATTTAGTAAAAAGTTTAGGGTACCTATCTCTCGTAGGTTTTTTTTTAAATATAATTTCAAGTGAGGTGTTATTGGATAGCTCTTAACTTAAAATACATTTAGGAAACGATTATCGCTGTCTAGAGTCTGTATGGTCTAAATCTTAGTTTCGGAATAGGTAATACGTGTAAACTTGTCTCCACATTTATTTAATTTTTGAAAGCTATGAAGTAGTTGTGCTCGCATCTATTTTTGGTAAAAAATATTTAATGGGGGGTTGAAAAGTGAAAGTGACTTCCTGTATGACAAATGGGATGGCATATGTAAGGACTCAATACGCACATTCCATAAATATTGTCTATATAATTTTCGCTTCAGAAAAAAAACTGAACGTTAAAATTTAGGAAAGTCATAATCAGTGATCGGATCTAGGATGCAATTTGGGGTGAACGACCTCAAACGTTATGCTTAACATGGATGTGACTCGAGATTTCCCGGGATTTTGGGAGATGGATTATTGTTAATAATTAATAACCTTTGTCGAGGGTTAAACTAAATAAACAAAATGAAAATGTTCGCTATCTATAATAGGTAATTTATTTTACATATAATTTGAAAACATATTTTAGATATCACTCATAGCCTTTCAAGTGGCAGTCGCCATACTTTTATTCGCTGTCAATTGGCACTGTCATTTTTCGCTAATTTCCGTCAAGTGCCCCACGGGCAGTCATCGCGAATTATCGAATTCGGCGCATGTTATAAAAATATTATTAAAAAAACATTATGGATGTTATATTATAATCTTATATCGTTAGATTCAGCATAAAATGGTTAATATTTGTCGTTAATGAGAATGTGATAAGCAGGGCTCGATCTGAATGACAATGTCAGTCAAGACATTATAGTACTGCTAATTTCAAGTGACCATATCATTTAATAAAAGAGGTTGATAAGTGGTAATTGTTTACGAAAATACTATTTGAAGTCATCCTATGTGCGGTGCAGCGTCATCGGCACTAAAAGTTCGAGCCCTGGTGATAAGTGTAACAAAATAGTAATAATTATTATTACTTTTACCTGTATACCCTGGTAAAAAGATAAAAATAATAAAAAAATACCATAAAAGATAAGACGTGCAAATTACGTTGAGTTCTTCTATGCAGTACCGTAAAAAAAAATGTTGTTATTACATATTTTGTTAATTGTTATTAACTACTTAAAATTAAAAGTTATTTACCTTTTTATAACGGTAGGTAACAAAAAGACTTGCGGGATTTTAAGTCATATCCATGTTAAAATAATGGACTTAAACCCCGGGAAATTGCATCCGAGATCCGATCACTGGTCATAATAGACCTTACTGCAAAAAAAAGTTCATGAAAACCATTTCTTTAAAACTGAATCTAGTTTTCTATTTTAAAAATGGAACCCTCGGTGTGAGAGTCCGACTTGCACTTGACCGGCTTTTTATTTTGGCCTATCGCTGGTTCTTCAGCCCACTGTATACTCCTATGCAGAGGCGACGTGGGCCACAGCGTACGGCCTCGCGGTCCGAGGGGCCTCGCGCTTCGAAGGTTTAATAATGTATAAACGTTTAAAAACCCCGTTAATTTTATGAAATCGGCCCTCTTACCGTCTAGAAGGCCTCGCGAATTGTACCTTGCCCACATCAAACTTAAGTCTTGCGCTGCCACTGCTCCCATGTACAGCTGCATCGTGAATGGCGGACGATGTTGCTTCCACGGACTCACCTGCAGGCACGGCGCCGGCGGAACCACTGTGATTTGCAGTCGCTTGTCGGACGGGTTTTCTCCAGACAATAAGTCCAATTTCCCTAATATCAAAGAAGCGTTTGTGTTTTCGTTGCCTCCCTCTCCGGCGTTAATGAATCTTAAAAATAAAAATATAAGCATTACGGGCTCGAGGAAAAAACCAAATCGTTCAAATACGATTCAGACTTCAGACTCGAGAAAAGGACCATTTATTTTTCATTTATGATTTATTCCAGTGTTGTTATAGTACAACCCTAACCTAAAACCTAACCAGTATTTTGAGACTAGGGACGAAAAATGTTAGGACTAATAATGAGCTCCCGATTTCAAGTTAGAAGCTGAAGAAGTAGAAAGTAGCGTTGTAAGATAACCACAGATCATATAAAGAAGGAGATACGCCATGAGCGCAAATTCAATCGAGAACCGGTGTCGCCACTTTTAAAAATGTGTGCGTTTTTACCACAGACCAAGGAAATACTATAGAAGCGGTAAGGGGCGTGGCGCATGTTACCTCGCTTATGATCAGACGCTCATGCTATTGTCAAACGCAGCTCAGTTGTAGTACAGACTTGGTCGACGAATTAAGTGACTTTAAAAATAGTAAAATGCCGTGTTGTGCAGATTTATCGTGTCAAATAAGGGGCTAAGATCTTAAAGGTACCCCAGGAGTGATTTCATTTTACCTGTAAGCACTAATTTATTGTATTTATTAATATTTCGAGAAAATCCAGTAATCTATTATGGTATTTACTTATAATGCGTTAGTACGATAGTAACTGCTTACATTGCTAGCTAACCATTGCTGACGTTCTTGGAACAACGCGCGTATTGCGCAATGTATTGCGCGGCTAAAGTTACGCTCGTTACGCACTAACCCCCTTACTAATAAACGTTGAGTAACGGCTGAGTAGTTATACAATGCTTTGTCCTTATCTGTCGAATTCAAATGTCACAATGACAGATAAGGACAAAGCATTGTATAACTACTCAGCCGTTACTCAACGTTTATTAGTAAGGGGGTTAGTCTTTATTGCCCGGATGACACTTCATCGGTTCGTGTCGGTGGGGCCGGCCAGCAGCTATTATTTCGTAGTCCTTAAAGCGCTATACATAAGAACTACTATCTTAGCGCCATCTAGCGCTGAATAGCAAGGCTCGTCGTCGTCGCTAGATGGCAGCTGCGAACTGGTAAACGCTGTCTAACGTCGAGTAACTGAACTGCGATGGACAAAAAACGACCTTTCAGCATTTTTCGACCTTGTTAAATGAACATAAAGCTTAATTTTGTGTTACTAACAAAATTATGTTATGGCTATTTTAGTTCGTAAGCTGTAACCAATTATGAAAGTTGTTTTTGTAGTAGTTCATAGAGCGTAAGCGTAAAGACGCACACATTTTTAAAAGTGGCGACACCGGTTCTCGATTGAATTTGCGCTCATGGCGTATCTCCTTCTTTATATGATCTGTGGTTTTTACGCTTACGCTCTATGAACTACTACAAAAACAACTTTCTCATAATTGGGTACAGCTTACGAACTAAAAACGCCATAACATAATTTTGCTGGTAACACAAAATTAAGCTTTATGTTCATTTAGCAAGGTCGAAAAATGGTGAAAGGTCGTTTTTTTCCATCGCAATTCAGTTACTCAACGTTAGATAGCGTTTACCAGTTCGCAGCTGCCATCTAGCGACGAGTAACAGCCTTGCTATTCAGCACTAGATGGCGCTAAGATAGTAGTTCTTATGTACAGCGCTTTAAGGACTACGAAATAATAGCGGCTGGCCGGCCGCACCAGTACGAACCGGTGAAGTGTCACCCGGGCAATAAAGACAATACATTGCGCAATACGCGCGTTGTTCCACGAACGTCAGCAATGGTTAGCTAGTAATGTAAACAGTTACTGTCGTACTAACGCATTATAAGTAAATACCATAATAGATTACTGGATTTTCTCGAAATATTAATAAATACAGTAAATTAGTGCTTACAGGAAAAATGTAATAACTCTTGGGGTACCTTTAAGATCTTAGCCCCTTATTTGACACGATAAATCTGCGCAACACGGCATTTTACTATTTTTAAAGTCACTTAATTCGTCGAACACGTCTGTACTACAACTGAGCTGCGTTTGACAATAACATGAGCGTCTGATCATAAGCGCGGTAACACGCGCCACGCCCCTTACCGCGTCTATAGTATTTCCTTGGTCTGTGAAGATAACCTAACCTAAAAATTTCATTATTGGGATAAGCTTTCGTTGCCGACTGTACTTTTTTTGCATAATCATGATCTGCTTATCAATACAAATCCAACGAGCCCAAACACGACGGGTTTATCATGTGTAGTTTAGGAGTTCCTATGACCACCTTCCGTCTCCATCATCAGACCAGCTTAATGACACCGTAATATTGCATTGTCACCGGGTTTACATACGTATTTCAAATTTCAGCCCATTCCATTAACGGGAACTGGTTCAAAATTTACTTGCAAGATTCGACCTAAACTAACACACATACATTGCAAGTTAAATAAAAGCTTGTAAAAGCGGCATTTATTTGGTAAGTATTAAATTATACAGTATGTAATGTAACACAACGAAACGCAAACATTCAAACCCGTTAATGTTTAGGTGGAAAGGCTGTGGTGACTTTGACCTTATCATTTGTCAATTCTTAGGTTTTGACCTAAGGCATTTTGTCCGCTGATAAAATGCCTGCCTTGTACAGTCAAGGTCATAAATATGTATACACTTTAGTACCTTGTCTATTTAATGTCATGTTTAAACTGCCATATATGAATGTCACAGCGATTAAAGTGACAAGGCACTAAAGTGTATACATATTTATGACTTTGACTGTACTAGGGTCTGGCTGGTTTCGAAAATGATCCAATTACTAATGGTCTTCTCTAACATGAAGACGCTGCCGCTTACCTTAAGTCTGTGTCAATCCAATTTGTTAATAATATAAACAAACAGATTTTTTAAATTTGTCATCATTACTCCTCAGTCGACAGTCGAGTTGAAAACACGTTTGTAATTAGATTGACACACTATAGCAGGCTCCGATCGATCATTATTTAACAGTCGTGTAATCGCATGGACGGGCATTACTCGGCTGCCTCCGTGTAGTGTGGGAGACCTCTTAGAGTACAAACGAAGGGTGCACCTGCACTTTTCGTACTCATGGATCCTACACATATTTTTTCCGCAGTAAAATTTTAAGGCCTTGTAGTTTTGTAGTTTTTACGTTATTATTTATCAGATGGATGTCAAACTTCAAATTGAAAGAGCCGACAGTAATTTGGTGGTCGTTAGCTGGAGCCCTACTGAACTTTGAAGTTACGTTAGCTCCAAACCTTTCTCTCGATTTAGGCTCGAATAATGAGTTTCGAATTAAGTACAACAATCAGAAAAAAAATATTACTTGTGACTTGTTAAAGATGAAGGTGCTGTTAAATTTGTGCGTTGAATTGTCGACACACACACACATCACACATTGTCGACATCATCATATTATAATTTATTTATCCTCGCAAGTCCTGTTTTTTTTAAAGCAGTAGTCCTAACTACCAATTGTACTATACCGAGTACATACGTACTAATAAAAGTGAACCTAAAAGTGAAGTACATTCGGCAGTTAATCGTGCTATGTAGTTAAAATGTCAGGTCTGAACTACTATCATTGATTTGTACTTGTGCAAGTACGCGGGGACTTACGACTCTTACGAGGTTAAATTACAAAAAATATGTCAAAATTTTGGTAATCTTATTCTTTACTTTATTTTTTCCTTTGATTAGTCATACGAATAATACCTACTTGTTAGGTGTGTATATGTATAAACCCACAAAAAACTCCTCATCACTTACTTGTATGCAACGCCGTGGACACTCAATTGGCCAACTTGCAAGGGAGTTAAACTGAAAATCAACGTTTTACTGGTTTCTTCTTCCAAAATAACAGATTTAATTTTTTGACCGCATATCGCACTGCTCTCAAGCAAATTGCCAGAGGCTACCATCGGTTCGTTGTTCAAAATCTGCTTAGGATCCTCCAAATCTTCGCTGTCGGACACGAATCGCCATAAAAGTTCGACATCCTTTAAAACGATGACTATTTTTAGAGGGTTTTGCAAAGATATCGAAATCTGGATTGGTTCTGTAAAAAATAATCGGAATCAGTGAAAAAGTCACTTGTTTAAATATAATCATTGTTCAAAACGGACCTCCTTGCGGGACTACGGGGTTTCTGTCGGTGTTGGCGGTGTACAAGTCGGCCGTCGGTTTGAATATCATGGGGAGCGTTCCCTGCGCCACCTGCACCAGCATCTCCTCGAGGCGGTGCCAGGGCTGCGCGGGCGCGGGCGCGGGCGGCAGCGCCAGCGACGAGGCGGGCTCGCGGCCCGGCGAGGACAGCGGCGCGGGCCCCACGCACAGCACCGCCGTCGCCGCGCGCTCCACCAGGGGCAGCGGGAGCACAGGCAGCTGCTCTTTGAACTCCTCGCAACCCTCCACCCAATGCTGTTCGCATAAAACATTGGCGTTCAAGTGTTATACACTATTTGAGATCAAGTTTAAATAATAGCCTGGACACGTCTGTCGTTTATTTATTTGATGTCGACCGGGTTTAAACGTAATTTATGCGACGTTACTTAAGTTACTGTGTTAACAATTAAATGTCAGGCAATATACCTAATTTAAAACATTTTTCAATGATTATAAAGTTTAAAGTATATTGAAAATGTTCAAACCTGTATTTTCAAATCGCATTTTAGAACAACAGAAAGTGAACTTTATTGCATGGCCTGAAGATTCATAACTGAAGATTTGAAACAAAATGGGCTAAGACGAGTCCGAGCCGTAGGATTTTACCTGAAAAGTGTAATTTTCAAACTTTGCGGTCATTAAATTTTGAATATTTTTTTAAACCATCATCACTTGGGCACTTTTCGAGTTATTCTTGGCCATCTTTTTTCTTTGGCTTTGTATGCTTTTGCTCGTATTTTCATCTTAACGTATAAAAGCCGATACCTACGTATGAAAAATTTATTATTCAAATATTTCAGTCACATTGCTTTTATTTTTGTTAAATAACAGCCAATATCAATTAGGCATTTTTCGGGTTCTTCTACACCACCCTTTTCTCTGTTGACGTACAATTAGCTTCCATTCCAATCGCATTTTCGTCACATTAAGACCCATATTCCAGGATTTTTTTTTAAGTATGCGTAGTTATAATTTTTTTATTATAATTATTAAACCAGTGCCTTTTGATATGTTTTTAGAACTACTTACCGGCTCTTTAAATACATCTCATCAATCCTAGCTTTATGCGTTCTCGAGTTAATGGCCTATTGGACTACGCGATATTCAAACAGTCTAAATGGAGAAGGCAGTTAAAGCCTCTCGCTCTGTCTGAATACCGCGTAGTCTAATAAGTAATCCCTATTAGGGTATGCATTCCGGAATTACGGAATTTCGAAATTCCGGAATCTCGGTTCGATTTTCCGGATTTGAGAGGGTCCAATATCGAAATTCCGGAATTGAATTAATTTTAATACTTGTTAAAACGATAAAAAATATTAATTTAGCCTTAACAATTAATATTATAACAAAAATAAACTACTATTAATTATTACTAGCAGTTGATTAGTGTTAAAACTCCGGCTGAGTCTCAAACTCTAGTAAAACCAGAAACCACTTGAAACCAGGTAAGTAGTTCTTCTAGTCGCAACATCTCGCTGCACTGCACGCGGGCTGACGCGGGGCAATAAAACGTGTGAGCATGCACTCGCTGCCATAAGACCCACACCGTCTCCTTATTTTAAAATATTTGTATTCTAATATCTTGTGTGGTTTACTGTATATACTTTTTAATGTTAATTGTTGACTAAAGACTTTTTTAAATATTTGTAATATTTTACGTGATTTACTGTTTTTTTTTTTTTTGTAATAATAATTGATGATTAAAGACCGATTTTTTAATAATTGTAATATCTTGTGTGATTTACTGTGATTTTATACTGTTTAAGTTGATGATTAAAGACTTTTTTACTATAAATAAAAACGTACAAAATAACATCTGAAACAGTTATTTCAAATGTTAATTGATGACTAGACTTTTTTTTTAATATATTTGTAATATTTTATGTGATTTACTGTGTTTTTGTTCTTTTTAATGTTAATAAATAAATAAATAAATAATTCTTTATTTAGGTATTGACCCATTTCTTACATAACAAATTAAATACTATAATCTAAATGTAATTGATTTCACAATAATTATATTTTGAAGGCTGACACTTCGCTCCTAAGATAGGAAGTCGTGCACACCTTCAAAATATCATTATTGTCCGATCCGCTCAGTCTCGAGATAAATGACCAGTGTCTCTTACTCAATACTGCGAAGAAGTCATCCACTCCAATATTAAAGACTTTTTTTTAATAATTGTGATATCTTGTGTGATTTACTGTGATTTTATACCGTTTAAATAGATGATTAAAGACTGTTTTTTTATTTTACTATAAATAAATAAAAACTTACAAAATAACATCTGAAGCAGTTTTTTTTATAAAATATATTTACATCCCAAAAAATTATCAATTCCGGAAGCAGTTCCGGAATTCCGGAATTGAAACTCAATATCGAAAATCAGTTCCGGAATTGAAAATCGTCCGATTTGCATGCCCTAGGCCCTGTAGACCGCGTTTTAAACATAAATACATCAATATTTCTGTCTCTTTTGCGCAGGGCCGCGACAGTCTTAGATCACTTCAACTGTTGAAATAATTGATTTAACTAGATAATTTGAAAAATCAGCTTACTAAACTTGTTGTTATTACAATCGGTTAATTATTCACAAAGTTATTGTGATTTTTGATTTGCTATAATTTCGTTACATCAAAAATTTTTACCTGGCGTGACCTGGAAATTTTAGCTACCCAACCAAATCTATAGACGTTATCACGGTATCAAAGTTTTCTAGTATGGAGTATGGTGGGACTTAGTGAGGTCAATTGCAGACTCTTACGATTTGAACGCCAAAGTAAAGACGTGAGACAAACAGTGTTTTTTATGGGCCATAGAACAAGGACTTTTTCGACATGCTTATTATCTGTCTTTATATAAGTGTTCGTGATCTTTTAAATCACAGATTACAAGTACAAGAAAAAGCCAGGGAAAGAGTACCTGGTGCGCGAGCATGTACTCGCGCAGGAAGGCGTCCTGCTGCGCGGCGGGCTGCGCGGGCGGCGCGGCGGGCGCGAGCGGCGCGGCGAGCCAGCGCACCGCGTCGCGCGTGCGATTCAGAGACAGCGCCAGTCGCCCGAGCGCGAACTGAACGTGGTCCGTCGACAGCCGCCACCCGCTCGACGCGTACACCTATACATTCACCATTTATTTTTACGTTTCGCTTCATTTTTCATACAAACCCTCATATCTTATGTCATGAAAGCAATTCGGAGAATATTAATAGGTACCAACTATTTTTTTATTAATAGTGTGACAGTTCTGTTTTTTTTTTACTTATATATTTATGAACGCCAAGTGTCACACATCGCACTAAATAATGAAAAGGGGAAATCAGAGGTTAAATGGGTTACCCCTCTCACTCCTTTATTTGATTTCATGTGTGTAAAAAGACGACGGTAACGAAGGTATGACCACGTGCTCTGTAAAGTTTGGCAACGTATCATGCGTGAACCGATTGCTTTGGCTTTTTAACTTTGGCGCATTATCATATAATGCATCAAAGTTAAAAAGTCAAAAATATAATGCGCCAAAGTTAATGGGGCATCCAACGATACAATTTGATTGTACAATTCAATTGGCCAATCAGTCTGATTGTCCGTCTACACGTACCATATTTCTATCCACACTACACAATTTGATTGCCAATCTAGTCTAATTGGTCGTAAAATTGTATCGTGTGGATGCCCCATAAAAAGCCAAAGCATTGTAAACTTTATATTACGCTAAAGTAAAGTTTTGGCAGTAGTGCACGCTGACGTCACAGTTCATGTCGGATCTCTATGTCTAATTAGTAGTTTTTAAATGCTTATATTATCCGTATTTTTTGGCCAAATTAAATTTTAATTTCACTTTTTGCCATCTTTACGGTATTTTCATATTCCCTATTTCTTCACGTCCCAACTGGTTCACGAAGTAGCGTACATACGAGCGCAGTTGACACTCAACTGATACGTGTATCCCCAGGGATACACCGACCGGTAGGTGAATATAGCGACAGGCGGCGGCGAGTGGTGATACACCACTTACGAAGTAACTAATATATAATCTATGCTATTACGGTTTAAAAGATACTAGTCCTTTAAAGTTAAACGGACGAACGGAGAGTTAGTACTTTAGTAAGTAACAGCTTTTTAAACTAACCTGATACGCATGACTATAGCACCGATAGGCGTGTTTCTTCTGACCTGCCTTCGAGAATCTGTGACCGGCCAACACCATGTGGAAGGCGTATTTCCTACACATTGCTTTGGATCCAGGGCCCGACAAAAAACAGAGCGAAGCCTGTTCGAGCAGCATAGCACTGCGGAGATCGCTGTCTTCGGACGTCATACGAATTAACTGTTTAGCTGCTTCTCCATGCGATCCCGAGCTGCCTAGACACAGCACGGAGAGTAGAGTCGCTCTCACTGCGTATTGGACCATTCTAAAATGTGACAAAAAAACATTGCATTAGCACAGGCTTATTACAAGCTTTTTATATAACTTCACGTGTAAAGGTGTTATTCCACCGGCGAGGCGAGGCGAGGTGAGGATGGGAGGGAATTGAAATTTGTATAGGTAGTAAAATTTCCCGTTCACCTGCGGTGGAAATAGGAATAAAGTAATTTTACGGTTTTTAAGACATTAATTTATAATAGCCTGATTTTTTTTACTCCATTTTTATAAGATATTCTAAGACACTATATTCATGAATCCTACAAACTTTCCAACCGGAAGTAGGTATATAAATATACTGTCAAATAAATGCCTTTTTTTATTAAAAATCGTAATTGTAATTTTTTGCCTAAGCATAATAATATTTTTGTCTATAATGAGTAGAAGGTGAAATCTAACAAAATATTTACATGGAAAGCCACTAAATCAGCAAAATACATGACTCCGGTTATATTACCCTTACTTAAATTATAGAAAAAGTTAGTAATAAGTAGTGCTTTGATAAAAATGACATAAAACTATTTATAAGTGTTAAAATACACTGATCAATTTGTATTTTTTTATAAGGAATTATTATTTACCACCATAAAATCCACCTTCCGGTATAATTTTGTGTATGATTTGCTTGCAAACTTTATATTTATTGTAATCAACAAGGAATGAAGAAAACTATAGCCAATTACGATTTTAAAATACGGAAATATGCAAAATGAAAACAATATTCTAGCTAATTGAATACAACGTGTAACAAAAATAACGCAAAACCGGAAAACAGTTTGTTCAGAATCGACAGTAGAATCGGTTCTACTAATTTTTAATGTAGGTATTATTTTCAAAAATAATAATAATTATTATGCCGTGTCTAATCACTGTCGTAGCGCTGTGTTAGCGCCCACGAACGCGCGACAGACGCTCGCTTCGTTCATTCATAACACCATAGCTATGAATCTCTAGAATAGTTAGCAAAACAAAAATTACGCGTATCTTCTAAGATATTGTTTTTAAAAAAAAAAAAGGAATTTGGAAATCGATTTACCATAATAAAAATCAATTAGGGTGTCTGAGGTTTTGCGTTATTTTTGTAACACGTTGTATAAATGAGACATCCTTAATAATTTTTTGAGCGATTCATCTTGAATATTATAGATCAAATATTAAGTAAGCAATATAAAAAAAAGATGTTTATAATTATTTTTAACAAAATTTTCAGGATTTTTTTAATTTATTAATTTTTTAAATAACTTATTGTCTCATATTTAGTTGGATTATGTTTTTACCTAATTACTAGAATTATAATATATCCGATACACAAGAAAAATCTGCTATTATAAATTATTTCCGTTACACCATACTAGCGTCCGTAACTTTCCTGGAGTATAGGCTGGATGGGCGAGACGAGAATTGAAATATTTGTTGTTAATATTGAACCGTATTCCTCTAACATAGTGTTTATTAACACTGCAACGAAAACAAAAGCGTCGCGATTTTCCCACCTCGATTCGCCTCTTCGGTGGACAAGCACCATTATTAGTGCTTGGGTTTGGGTCAAATCTTGCAAGTCATTTCGAGCCAGTTATAGTCTTTATTTTTTGAACTGAGCTGATCCACTGTAAGAAGACAATACCATTGAGTGGTTAACCGCAAATTACGATAACGTGTATTTAGTAAAAGCAGATTATAACTACCTTGTAAGGTTATTAGATTATCGGCTCTACTTCCTCAGACAATAGAGTACAAATAAACTAAAAGCATTCATAACTACTCGTTTTCCATTTCGCTACCGCTCGACTCTCAACAGGAACGCACTACGTAAAAAAAGGACAACGGAATACTTTTTTTCAATTGATTATAATCTCAATGGCCTTTTCATAACATTAAAAATGCTTTAAAATAATGTTACCATTACAATTACATGCTTTAAAATAATGTTACCATTACAGTTACAATTCACAAGCCCAGTTCAAAAAATAAATACCGCTAATGACCTGTGCCGAAGTTCGATATACACATGTAAATTCGATGAGATTGCAATATTACGGTATCTAAGAGTTGATCCAATAATGGAGTCCGAAGGTGGTAACAGGATCTCCGCTATAGTTAACGCAGACCCACCGAGTTGCGATTCGTTAGTTTGGTCTTGATAAACAGATGATGAGTTTACAAAAAAAGTACAGTCGGCCACTAAAGCTTGTCACTTTTTGTAGTTAGGTACCTGCAGGTATTTAAGTACGTGACTATGCTCTCCTCCATGTATCCGTGTGTTTTCTTGTTAGCGTCTCCGGCCATGAAGGCGCTGACGGCGGCCATCTCGAGCGCGCCGGCGTAGCAGAGCCAGGCGCTGTCGGCGTAGAACTCGCGCTTGGCAGTGTGGTACACGTCGAAGGCGCGCTGCCACTGCCCCACCAGGAACCACAGGTCGCCGAGCCGCCGCAGCTGCAGCTCCGGGCACTCGCTCGAGTAGCTGTACACCACACGTCATTCATTTCTAACAAACATCAACAGCATCAACCCAAAACTATAATTGCCATTTCCTACAGTGCGATAGCTCTTAAGTCTTTCGGGTAACGGCTAAAAACGGGTAGACTCGCATAAGAGCGTATGAGAGCGTGAGCAAGAGCAAGAGAGAGAGAGAGAGAGAAGTGCAAACTCGAAGGTTGTTTTAGATACGAGCTATCGCATTGAAGGTACTTTCGTAACTCACATAACAGTATTATTGCCGGTAGTGTTGCCCCCTTTTCCCGTTCCGAACCACCTCTTAGTCGCCGAGAAAAGCGACCTGCTGACGCCTTTCCTGTTTGCGACCTAAAAACCACTCGATCAAAAAAGTCCAATACTAAAAGCAGCTATTACGAAAATAATCATTTTTGAACGAACCAATTCAGACAACTGTGATATTTGCTTCTCCAAATAAGGAAGTAACGCTTTGGACGCGTACTCCTGCATAAACTTTTTGATAGATTCTACGTCGGTGGCGTTAAGAGCTAGTCCGTGCACCTCGGTAGAGTAGTCCAAGGGTCTTACACTGACGTTCATGCTCTCTGAACTGCCTGAGAATGAGTGCGTCTGTAACAGAAAAAAAAGCTTTAATTATATTTTAAAAAATATATTTTTTATTTAATAGGTCGAGAAATTAAACTGGATTGTAACTAAAAATTAAAAATGTATGAGGTCTCACCTGCAAACTGTTTGCATTATCATATACATCAGTTTCAGAAGCCGTTAAAGGATGTATACCTTCTGGTGGAATATTTGCAGTCAGAAGATGACCATCCTCTGCTATAAACAATCAATATAGTTACAAAAAAGTAGTAGGCCAGTTACAAAAATGGGTACTTTTATTTTAATCTCGGAAAAAGCGTTTTTAAGGTTTATGTTAAAATCATCACAAACATTAATTTAGAAAGGCATTTTTTTTTTTACTTATGATTAAAATATAGAGAATATTATATTAGTCACAGTAAAGTGTAATCTTCACCTCTAATCTTTGTGTTATAGCGAAATTTTGACGTAGGCCTCAGGAGGAATGTTTACTAAGTCGAAACTTGGACACAAACAAATAAAAACTTGTAGAATGTGTAAATGATACCTTATTTTAACTAGTACCTATACTTTGAAATTACAACTTTCCATTTCAGTTTCTTTTCCAAAAATCTTTACAATTTTTTGTCAATTCCTATAAGGTCAGGCAACTATTTGAAATTTTAATTCAATAGAATTACTAGTTGCTCAAATATACCATTGTGACAGATAGACAGACAGGCAGATGGAGTTGCACTATAAGAGTTCCCTTATTTTACCTTTTTGGTATGGAGTGCTAAAAAGGATATACCTACATTATGTATGTATCAGATCATATGATATACACTAAACAGATATAGGTACATTTTACCTGGAGAGCCTATAGTGGCTAAGGGTTGCGGGTCTGGAGTTGTGGGCAGATTGGCCACAGAAGGCAACATGTCACTCTAAAAAAAAACACTGGATTTTTAGTTGGGATATGTACGAATTACAATTATATTTCATATTTATTAACAAATTATTGCATTCACTTTACATACACTGGAATCATTTGACCGTTTGATATATTGAGCCCAGAAATCCGTTGATAAACTTGGATCAGTTGTACATTTAGAATTTATAGATAACATAAAACAATTACTGGAGCCAAATGTTTGTTTCAATGTTTCAAATGCTGCATCCGCCCTATAGACAAGAATAAATTAATAATCTTAAACATATCAAACTGAAATTTTAACTCTGGAAAACAACTTACTTTTCTCTGGTCACAGCAGAAATATCATGTAACAGAAGATATGACTTTAACACACCATGGTTAAACCACTTTGGCAATTTTGGTGGTGTTACATTTTGCAACTGTGCATATTGCTGGTTGAGAGCATTGAATGTATCAACTATATTTTCATCAAGGGTAGTGCCCACAATAATGCAAGATAAAAAGTGTTTTGTATACTCATGGTCAGAAGGGAACTGCACTTCTAGATATGTCTCTCTCCAAGCATCAAACCAAGGTGTTGATTGAGGATAGTCAATTTTTCGGCCCTCTGTGAATAGAATTGAAAATGCTTATGTAAATTATTTTTGCACATTATACACTAAAATGGTTGCAGGCAAAAGATACTAACAAAAAAATAACAGATATTTTCTAAATAACTTGTGAGCTTTGACTTTCCGCCAACAATAAAAATCCTCAAATAGTGGCCCCCTAACATTACTTATAAGTACTTAATAAATGTTAAAGGTAGTCCATATCTCTTCTGTATTATGGCACAGTTTTGAAGTTTCTAATACATCTATATATACATGTAATTTTATTTGCTTGCCTAATTCAAGCAATGCAGTCTTATCATTGTAGTTATGTAAAACTGCATTATTAAGTTGTTTCCTTGCCTCGGTGGGCGGCAATGGTTTCCAGTGAACATCCCTTACAGTCAACTTCCAGTTTTTAATAATACAAACACTTCCACCAGGTTCACGAATCTGACCTGCAACATTTGTTTATAAAATAAGTAGATTTTCAAGTTGGAGCAATACACAGTAAAAGTAGTTGTCAATGTCAAACCACTATTCATAATCTAATATTACCTTCCGAATCCAAGCTTCCAAATGGTTGCAGTAGTTCCGAAAAGGACAAATTGTTTTTTGAAGTAATATTTTCCACTTTTGGACTGCATAGTACAGCAACGATAGGTGAAAATGATCTTTGTATAAACTCTTGGGCAGATGATTTCCCCAAGCTAGCCATTTTTACGTTTTCTATTAACCTTAACACTTCATACCTATTGTTTAATTAATTTTGACTTCAACAGCGGCCAATTTTTTTATAGGAGATTAGGAGATACCGATATTATAACAGATGTAGCATAAAGACAACAATTTACCTACTCCGCACAAAGTTCTTAACATAACCTTTTAAAACTGTATCTCACTCTCTCTTTATTCAAAACTAGAGTCAGAGAAGGCGACAGCGACCACATAAGGCCGAATCGAACATCGATTTTGGAACGGAATAAAGATCGCAACTCAACTTGTCATCTTGTCAGTCTGTATGGTATAGTGTTTTTCATATAGTTTGGGTACGGTGACATTTGTTTTTTTCCATTTCATGCAATTGACGTTTCAGGCAATCATAAACATGTGAACATTGATCGCAACAGGTAAAAAAAACCCGTTTATATATTTTTTCAAGGCGCGTCACAGACGGAGCTATAATATATACTATAGGTCGGTATATTACGATATATTTTCCTTACTATATATGCGAATTTTTAATCTCACGGAAAAAATGTAAACAAAGGTGTTGCCGTTAACGAAAAAAATTTGAAACATGCAGGGTATTTATACTTAACACATTTTTAAGAAATCGACTTTGTATAAATAAAATGTATATTATAATCAAGATAAAATAATTTAATTTGTTAATGCCAAACTTTATTTTGATAAAAACTCTTTGTTATATTAATTTAAAGAGAGAATACTGTTTTCGTATGCATAATTTATTTATTGCACTGGTATCACTGTCTCGATATACCCGGTTCATGAAGTTGCGGGCCGCTTAACGTGAGACGTCACTCGCTTCACTGAACTGAACATTCTAGATTGAATGCTCCCGTGATCCCGTAATCGCTTCCCAGTGACTGTTCTGTTAAATTTTTATTGTTGGTACTTTTTCTATTGTTGTTAGGTTGCTCATTGTTACGTTTTCCGTTGCTTTTCGTTCACTGTTGTGTGGAAGAATGGACCCTGGTCCGAGTACTTCTCGGTCAAAGGAAGACTATATGTTGTCTCCTGTGAAGAAACGACCACGTCTTTGCTCTTTATCGGAGATGGAGAAAAACATTTTGTTAAACACATTTAAGCACGTTTATAATAATTGGCCAACTTCTGATGCTAATGGAAACTACACCCACGGTTCTGCAACTGTTTACATCATAAATTGCTGGTAGGTGTCATTGATTTCGTTAATATATTAAAAAACACTAAGTACGGCGGTTGAAACGCCCGGAAATTGACCCGCCCATACTTTGAGATCCCCTGAAATTTTGACAATAGCCATGTCTAGACCAGTGCGCTTCCACGTTCATCTTGCGTTTTCCTCTGACGCGTGCCTCTGCAACCTCAGCGCATTCAATAACGAATTCGCTCAAATTGGTTTGACAGCAGCGCATGCCCGTAGCGCATGTTGATCCGTCACCGTTGGGTTGACGTGCAACATTTTGCAAATAAAATGGCGGAAGATAAAGTCAAAACATTGGATTTTATTGAAGATTCAGCGTCACCCTCTCGTATTGTATGCGCTTGACGCCAGACGAATTGAAAGTGGAAAGCGCAAGATGAACATGAAAGCGCACTGGTGGGGACATAGCTGATGACGTATCCACAGAGTACATTATATATAGGAGGATAGAGATATCACTCTATTCAACGGCACAACGCCATCTAACGCAAATTCCCGTAACTACTATTAGGACCATCTATTACCATACCTATAATATCAAGGACCAATAATCACACGTACCAATACCAGCGTTGAATGGAGCACACATTTGAAACATGTATCAGTATTACCATTACAAAAAAAACAAATGGTGATACAAGAACCTAGCCTTACTAAATATCGCCATCTAGTGCAAATTGACGGAACTAAAAATAGACATTGGCGTCCATACAAAACGGATTGTTGGAAGTGAAAGCACCGTGGACATATCTTTGTTTACATTTTTTCCGTGAGATTAAAAATCCGGATATAGCGTGTCTCCAACGCAAGAGTCGATCGCGACTTTTAAAGCAAGTCACTGTATCTAATGAAAAAATCCTTTTCACCTGACAAGCTCGGAAGCCCTTTTTTATTCTTTAAAAACAGATAGCAAAACTGCATTTTATCTACAAGAGTGCAAAGAATATTTGAACTCCGAACGTGTTATTACGTTATTAGTCACTTTTTAACACTTTGACTGCCACGTAGCGCGCTACTCACATAATAACATGTAAAGGCCAGTCCAGACAGGACAATTTTCGCCCATCTGATTAAATTGTCTGATCAAATCAGGTGGTGTGGACGCAAAAATAATTTTATATTGAATTGTATTCAAATAAAACACATAGTGCAAACAATTTAATTACACGATTTTACCTTAAAACACTGATTTTATCTTACAAGTAATTTTATTATGATCCATCCATTTTAATTATTCTGAACGCACCACAAGTAACTGTAAACTGAAAACTCATGAAGGCTGATTTTACATATGTATTTCAGTTGTTTTTCTTATGTAGTATTTTCCTCGCTTTAGTGAGGTGAAAAGATTTGTGTTACACACGGCCGCAAAGTTATTTTACGTCTCGTGTGTTGCACCACTCGCCAGTGTTGGCAAAAAATCAATTCAAATTGACGATTGAGGATTGAGGATTGATCGATCAATTCGAATTAACGATTGAAGATTGACGAAACTAATTCTAAATCTACTAATTGAAGATTGAAGATTACTAATCTTTAATTCGAATTGATCGGTCAATCCTCAATCCTCAATCGTCAATTCGGATTGAGGATTACTTTGTATGTACCTACTACCTACCTAATGTCCTTTTTATTTAGGCAATTTTTCGAAACTGACCAAATGCGTTAAAAACCGGTGTCTGAGTTTACCAAAGGTTCCGAGACATGTTTCCGACGGCAATATGAAGGATGTCCTTTTTGGAACATTTTCGGGACTCGAATCATCCGAAGAATTAGCACGTGCCATTAGTTACCTTGTACCTAAGTAGATAACGAAAAAGGCTTGGATTTGGATGGCAGCCATGATATATATTTTACTAAGTCGACAAGGGTATAATTTCCGTGTTTCCGGGGACGCAGACTTTGAAAATAATATCAAATTTGGAATTCAAGATGGCGACCAATATGTTTTTTGTCAAAGTCGTCATGGGTATCGTTTCTTAGTTTTTGGGTACGCAGATTTCGATAATGATATCAAACTTGGAATTCAAGATGGCGGCCATGACGTTTTTTGAAAAGGTCGTCATGGGTATCGTGTTCTTAGTTTTTGGGGACGCAGATTTCGAAAAAGATATCATATTTGGAATTCAAGATGGCGGCCATGATGTTTTTTGAAAACGTCGTCATAGGTATCGTTTTCTTAGTTTTTGAGGACGCAGATTTCGAAAATGATATCAAATTTGAAATTCAAGATGGCGGTCATGTTTTTATGAAAAAGTCGTCATGGGTATACTTTTCTTAGTTTTTGGGGACGCAGATTTCGAAAATGAAATCAAATTTGAAATTCCAGATGGCGGCCATGATGTTTTTTGAAAAAGTCGTCATGGGTATCGTTTTCGTAGTTTTTGAGGACGCAGATTTCGAAAATGATATCAAATTTGAAATTCAAGATGGCGGTCATGATGTTTTATGAAAAAGTCGTCATGGGTGTCGTTTTCTTAGTTTTTAGGGACGCAGATTTTGAAAATGATATCATATTTGGAATTCAAGATGGTGGCCATGATGTTTTTTGAAAAAATCGTCATGGGTGTCGTTTTCTTAGTTTTTAGGGACGCAGATTTTGAAAATGATATCAAATTTAGAATTCAAGATGGCGGCCATGATGTTTTTTGAAAAAATCGCCATAGGTATCGTTTTCTTAGTTTATGGGGACGCAGATTTTGAAAATGATATCAAATTTGGAATTTAGAATTGCGGTCATAAGTTTTTTGAAAAAGTCATCATGGGTATCGTTTTGTTAGTATTTAAAGACGCAGATTTCAAAAATGATATCAAATTTGGAATTTAAAATTGCGGCCATGATGTTTTTTGAAAAAGTGGTCATGGGTGTCGTTTTCTTAGTTTTTAGGGACGCAGATTTTGAAAATGATATCAAATTTGGAATTCGAGATGGCGGCCATGATGTTTTTTGAAAAAATCGTCATGGGTGTCGTTTTCTTAGTTTTTGGGGACGCAGATTTTGAAAATGATATCAAATTTGGAATTCAAGATGGCGGCCAATATGTTTTTTGTTAATGTCATCATGGGTATCGTTTTCTTAGTTTTTGGGTACGCAGATTTCGAAAATGAAATCAAATTTGGAATTCAAGATGGCGGCCATGATGTTTTTTGAAAAAATCGCCATGGGTATCGTTTTCTTAGTTTTTGGGGACGCAGATTTTGAAAATGATATCAAATTTGGAATTTAGAATTGCAGTCATAAGTTTTTTGAAAAAGTCATCATGGGTATCGTTTTGTTAGTTTTTAAGGACGCAGATTTTGAAAATGATATCAAATTTGGAATTTAAAATTGCGGCCATGATGTTTTTTGAAAAAGTGGTCATGGGTGTTGTTTTCTTAATTTTTAGGGAAGCAGATTTCGAAAATGATATCACAAGGTTCCCAGAGGTTTGAAAACATGTTCCTGATGTCAGTATTTTCGTCCGCTGAGGTGTCCTTTTGTCACTTACTTACTGGACTTAAAGTCGCTATCTGAGGTGCCCAAAGGTTCCGAAAAATGTTTCACACATTTGACGTATTTTTACGACGTATAAAAAGCCCCTTTTTGTATTTTTTTTTTTGTAAAAACATCATGGCCGCCATCTTGAATTCCAAATTTGATATCATTTTCAAAATCTGCGTCCCCAAAAACTAAGAAAACGATATCCATGACGACTTTTTCAAAAAACATAATGGCCGCCATCTTGAATTCCAAATTTGATATCATTTTCAAAATCTGCGTCCCCAAAAACTAAGAAAACGATACCCATGACGACTTTTTCAAAAAACATCATGGCCGCCATCTTGAATTCCAAATATGATATCATTTTCGAAATCTGCGTCCCCAAAAACTAAGAACACGACACCCATGATGACTTTTTCAAAAAACGTCATGGCCGCCATCTTGAATCCCAAATTTGATAACATTTTCGAAATCTGCGTAGGTACCCAAAAACTAAGAAAACGACACCCATGACGACTTTTTAAAAAAACATCATGGCCGCAATTTTAAATTCCAAATTTGATATCATTTTCAAAATCTGCGTCCCCAAAAACTAAGAAAACGACACCCATGACGACTTTTTCAAAAAACATCATGGCCGCCATCTTGAATTCCAAATGTGATATCATTTTCGAAATTAGCTTCCCTAAAAATTAACAAAACAACAAGTCTAGTAAGTAAGTCCCAAAAAAGGACACCTTTGTAAAGTAATCTTAGGGAAATGGTTAATCTAGATTAAGAATTGATTTAATGCGAATTGAGGATTGATCCGTTAATTCCAATTGATTCAATCGGATTGACGCGTCAATCTGAATTAAATCAATTCGAATTGATCAATTCGGATTGATTAATTCGGATTGACGCGTCAATTGGATTGATCAATCCGGATTGATTTAGTTCAGATTGATGCCAACACTGCCACTCGCTACGCTCAAGATTCTATTTTCGAACCATAGAATCCATTCGATAGCTCGTACTTCAACCCTAAAATCCATTCGCTAGCTCGTGTTTCAATAAATTGTGGAATTGAAATCGCGGTTAAAATAAAACTTTGTACCCTCGTATAACAAATAACTATTAATTAGGCCGCAATGCCACGAGCGGATGTACCCAAGTTTAGGCACTTTTTTGCGCGACAGTAAATATACACATATCGTCGGTGAAACCGCAATATCGCGTAACCAGCAAAGCAAATAAGGTGCAATATGGAGTGACTTCACTAAGAAAAGTTCTTATTCCTGGTCCTTGTTGAATTTGTTAGTTAGGTACGCGGAATTGAACTTTCACCGACGATAATATGCAGATTTTGGTGTGATAGTCCATTTTCGACATGCGTTCTTGACTTGAGTTCGGACTAGAATGGCAAAACCTGCGGTTTTTTTTCTGTTAGGCCTAGCGCGCACTGCGGAATTAATTCCGCATCCAATTTCTGTAGATTGCTACAGATTTAAAAACGCACCGCACCGCAGTGCGAGCTAGGCCTTATACCTACTAGTAATCTCTTTAGTTTGGTTTGAGCAATTTAACGATCTTTATTTTATTATTATTATTTGGGGGGTTGAGATAGGCCTAGTGTGCCCCTTCGACCATTGCTGATCTATTGTGGCAGCCCTTTGTTTATAGCTCACCGAAAAGGCACGTTGCGTCTAGGAATTTCCACATGCTTTGGGCAGTGAAGAGTTTATCTCTTGTGGGTCCATGATATGTTGCCCTAGGTAGATACTTCTGTTGCGCATCAGTGGTCCGCATGAGCAGAAGATGTGCATAGCTGCCTCCTCTGTCTCCTGCCTGACAGAACCTGCATGTCGCGTCTTGTTTCATACCCATTTAAAACAGATGTTTGTTCAGTTTGCAGTGGCTAGGTAGGATTCTAGTCACTGCGCAAGTCTTTTCTCTTTTAAATTGTAGAATATCTTTGGAGAGCTTGCTGTTGAACCCTTCAATTACAAGTGTAGAGTGTATTTGTCCTTCTTTCACAACTTAATCGCCCTGAATTTACAACGATCTTTACTTGTCTGTATGTAATATATACATAATATATACTTTGTTTTGTCCTTACTTTCCGAATAGGAGAAATGAAAATTAATTTTCCTTTTAAAGGTAATTTGGATGGAAATTATTAATATTCAAAACTAAATTGTAGTATGTTCATGTATTTATACTTATTTATAATTATAAATTCATTTTACAAATTGTAATACTCAACTCAATTTGATCAAAACAGATTTAAAATAATATTTCAAGCCGGTCATCAAACTCTACCGTAAAATAGATGTTTCAGTGGCTCTGGTTAAAATATATTCTTAACAAATATTCATACAACTACTACTAGTTTCCAATAAAAATAACTTAAATTTATTTTATAAATTGCTTATTGTTGGTAATACGTGCTTTTCCAGCACGCATTATGCACACCCCGTGCAAACATGTGTGCGCCGAAATTTTAAGGCATTTTAATGAGTTGGATAAAACACACGCGGCTAAAAGGTGATGTTCGTCAGATTTTATTGCCTACTAGTTTATCAACACTGTTCCTTAAACAAAATAATAATACGAATACGTAACAGTTTCCTTGGTAACAAGAAAGTTAAGTTTGATATACATAAAAACTAGCATCTTCATGAAATAACATAAGAAAACGGGCGGGGCTCTTTTGACTGTGGGGTAATTTTAAGTCTACATATTATCAGAACTCGTATTCTACTTTTAAAATTACGTAGTCTGGCCATTAATTCAGTACCATCTTTTTCGTATTTTTATCGCAGCAGAAAGCAAAGAGCGGATATTGAAATATTCTCTTTACGGACGATTTGAACGTAGAATTAAAATACAACCGCGAAAATAAAAAAAATCTACGCTCATAGCTACCAAAAAGCTTAGGAGTGTCTTACGAAGTCGTTACAGAGCTTCATTTATGTAAACAAGGGGTAAATAAACGTGCGGAAAATGATTAGGATAAAATTTCGAGTTCAGCCGCTAAATGAGAGTTTGTTTGCCGGTAAGCATTGAATGTTTTCAGCAACACTTAATTCCTGCACACAAAGCTAAAGCAACGTAACATTGGTTGGCAACGCAAAGCTAAAATAACCATTACTTGTTTAAACTTTTTCTTTTATTTTTACCCGACTACGGCGAAGCAAAAAGGAGGGTTATGATATTGACCAGTATTTAAAATACAGAGAATTTACGGCAAGACGACGTAGAACGTACGTAATGGTTAGAATAATTCCTCAGTCAAAAAAGCCCCCCCCACCCGACTTTATTTATCACACTCACTGCCAAAAACCAAACGATATCCGATCGTAGAACTACCATTGGCTAAACGACCAAATAGTTAATAACTAAACTTGGTTTTGGCAAGTAGGCAGATGACCTAATACGGATTTTGGTTAGTCTAAGAAAAGCTAAACAAAAACAAACAAGTTGTAAAGTTCTCCAGAATGTACAACTGACTATTTGGACAAATATCTAGTTATTGACAATGAATGTGTTAATTCTTCATTTTTTTGCGACTTGCATATTTTATCAGAGTACCTAAATTATGACGTTTCACAGAAATTGCAGGAAGCCCATAAGAATATAAAAAAACAACTCAACGTGACATTGATATGTAATTACAAATGCAGCACCTTCCATCCTAAGGCATTCCCAATTTAGTATAAAATTAGCTCAGTTTTTCAAAGTAGTTAAAGAACATCAGCAGATTACGGACCCTTTTATATCTAAATTATTTATGTCCTTATAAATTAAAATACTTAATTAATAAAAAAACCTATTCATCTTATTGCTATCATATATAAATGTCTATCCTATATTCTAATACTTTTATTAATTATTTTAATACATAAAAACATGTCTGCATGCCAAATAACTAGCTGCCGATCCGAGATTCCCCCTTTTAGCCACATTATTTTTAAATCCAGATCCTAATTACTTAATTACTTGCAAGATAGAATCATAGTTAGAATACATAGCACGCGTTCCGTGTTATTTTCACATATCAAGGTACATCGTTTGTACAGTAAGTTAACTAGATTTAAATCGGAGAATCGTAAAATTAGAGCCATTTGTTTTTAAATATGCAGTAGCTTCCCAAAAGCTTTGTTACGTGTCTGAAAAGTCAATACAAAATATTCGTGCATGTAGGGAGTGTTTATAGTTCTTTTGCCGCGTTAGAAGTCTCACGATGGAGTTCGAATAAGCACGAAGGCTATTCGAAGTTGGAGTTGAACATGTTGATGTTAAGGTCTTCGAAGGTGGCGGCGCCGCTCTGGTCCAAGATCTGCAGCATGTCGGACAGCTCGTGCGGCGCGTGCGCACCCTCCGCGCCCGCGCCGGCCGCGCCTGCGCCGCCGCCCCACGACCACATGCCTGCATCACGACGAACGTTATTTTAATTTTGTGCAACTTTTTACATTATCATACAACGAATAAAGTAGGCATCAAAACTTAAGATTATTAACATACGTATGCTAACTCGGGGCATGTTCTATGGATTTGATATCGATAAATAAGATGTCGATATTATATTTATACATGTGCTCATTGAAAATCTTCGATTACTATAAAGAAGTTCAATATAATGTCTGATATCGAGCCTCTGAAGATAATATAAGTATATGGATGTCATTTTAATTAAAATAAGACAATTTAATGTCAGTGCCATTCATATGCTAGATTGTTCTTATGAACATGGAGTAATATCCCGCTACGATTGCCACAAAATCCATAATAATCATGCCGCCCAGGAAAAACCCACGTGAATATTATATTAACTCATGGATTAGTGAATATCCTGACATCTATTTCAAAATAAAAAAATAATACACGTCGATTGTTTATTTTAGAATGAAGTGCGAATAAAGGATATTTATTTATACTTGAATATTATCTATATGTTGACAGTAATATCGATATAATTTATTGTCCTAAAATATTTTGCTACATCACTTTAGAACTCTTGCCCCGAGTTAGCTAAATCAGAGAGTAACGTCAATAATACTTGTCGAGGTTTGTCAAAAGGGTATGTCAATGTCAATATGAGGAACGAGTGCCGAGGAAAGACCGTGTTTTGCATAAAAGTGTTCTAATCGTGCAGGTCAATCGTACACTGTCTTAAAGCTAACGACTCGTGCAGTTCGCGGGCCATTGACTGTAATTTGTGTTAGCATAAAATCCATAAAAAATGTCCATGCTTGTACAATACTGAACCAATTTGAATGCAGCTTGTAGTAGTTGTAGCTAATCAACCTAGGTCCAAAATGGCGTACAAATAATTTTTTTTGTAATAGTTGTAGGTAGTATTTTCTAATATTAAATATGACACTTGTATGTCATTTAGAATAAAACTGAGATAAAATTGAGAGGTCACAACCGTCCTCACGGTATGTGATTTCCTGTTAAGAAGTTATGTATGGTATAGAGTCGTGGCGACTGACCGTGAGCGGGGTGCGTGGGGTGCGTGGGGTGCGCGGGGTGCGGGTGGTGCGCGTGGTGGTAGTGCGCGGCGGGCGGCAGGTAGGCGGGCGCGGGCGGACTGCGCGCCGGGCTGCCGTCGGCTGGCGGCGCGCCGCCCGTGCCCGCGCCGCTCGCCTCGCCGCTGTACGCGTAGCTCTCGCCGCTCGCGCCGCCGCTCTGCGAGACAAATGTTACACATATTACGTTACGAACGAGGTATGTGTGCGACATTAAAATAACAACAAAAAGAAAAAACAAGTTACAAAAACCCGACTGATTTAAATGTTATTTTCGTTCAACAAAATAATTATGACTCGTGACCAGTGAACGGAGATAAGACATGGAAACATTCTGCCGCTCCGTTTAGCGCAACGAAACCTGTACCGCGGTGGGCGGTCCCTAAAAACTGTACCACACACTTCAATTCGATCGTGATGACAATAAAATTCGGCGAAGTAAAACATTTTATGAAAAAAGTGTGTCGGAGATTCAAGGGTAAACAGCAAAAACCATTCAGACCATTCCAAGGGCAGCGGAATCACTTTCCGCGTGTAAGTAAACCGATAACTTCAGTGAAACCTAAAAAATATACTTAATCACATTTTTTCTATAGGGATGATAATGTCAAGCCCAACCAAGTAGCACAAAAGCTGTACAAGAGCTTATACAGCCATTATAACTCTAGTTTCAGCATTTTAAGGGATGTATAAGCGTTTATACAGCTTGTGTGCTATTTGGGAGTGGTGTAAATATTATCTATAATGTATAAACTTCTACTAACAGATTTAATTTTTAATAGTTAATTCGTTGTAATTGATAACTTACCTCAACCATTTGTACAATAATATTAATTTAATTCAATTACCGTAGTAAAAATTAAGGTCTATTTCCTTTTTTGTACTATGTACATATATACGGGTCAAAAATGGTGATAGGTAAGTAGGTAAAACAGCTCGTCTAATGGTAAAACCAAAAAATGGCAACTTTTAACCCCTCTGCCACCGAAAGCTCGCGGCCCCTGAATGGCGACTTTTAGTATATCATCCCTACCACATAAAATATTAACCCCACGATAAATTGCATTTATTTGCTAATTTGAAGTGTTCATTGAGTGACCTATAGCGTAAAATACTCACCGGCCTGAGCGTGGTCCAGGTGGTGTGCGGCGGCGTGTTGGCGGGGCGGTGCGGCGAGTAGTCGGGCGCGTAGTGCGGGTAGGCCGCCGGCGCGCCCGCCGCCGCCTCGCCCGGCGAGCGCGCGCCCGCCACGCCGCCGCTCACTGCACATCCAACAGATTGGCCCACTATTGTAGTGCCACAAATGGAATACATAAGAAACAAATCTAGGAGCATCTTAAATACATGGATATTATGTTGTTGACCGAGGTAACGACACGGTTGCACCACATGTTCATTTTTACCACCACCACGAGTAGACAGCGGTTCGCACCGCGACTAGAGATCGGCGGTGGCGGAGGGTATTTACCCAATCTACCCGTCGAATAGACAGATATGTGCCTGAGTAAATACCCAATTTTTAGGTGGTTACCTGGGTATCCACCCTGTAATCCCTGTATATACCAAATTAACTCGGTTTACACAAGTATTCACCTGAAAATTGGGTATCTACTCAGCTACATACCTATCTACTCGATGGGTAGATTGAGTAAATACCCACCGCCGCCCATCTCAAACCGCGACACCGACTAACCGGTCGGTCCCCTGTCAAATAGTACATTGTTGCAGAAGCGAGAAACTATTCTATTGATGGACGATTCCGCCGAGGCAGACATAGTGCTTTTATTATTATAACTCCCCAGTCGGTCCATAAGTTCTGTCACTAGGAGGATTTATTAATATACATAAAAAATAACAAGTTTTTCATGACTCTTTGCATAATTATAACCTTGAATAATATAGATTTAAAAGCAACATAAGTTAATTTTTATTTTTTCACTTCTCATGCTCGTAAAGTTCGTCTTTATGTCGTACGTAGGCGACATAAAGTCGCTTCTTATGCTCTAGTGCATAAAGTAAAATCTTCGTCGAAGACCTAGGCAATCGGTCCAACAGCCACAGGAACAACTTTAACTTCATAGAATAACCGCTTTATTTTAGTTCGTTTCGTTAGTATTTTAAGAACAAGGCAAGGATACCAACAGCCAAAGTACACAATAAAGCTTCATGAAATAAACTTATAATTTTTATTTCGTCGCATTTATTATTATTATTATTTTTATCATGTTGCTGTTTCGTTTCCTCGCAATCGAAGTGAAAAGTAGAGTGTACAACTCGTCCATAAAACCCATTTAACACTGCTGTGAAACTCTGTCTCGCGTGAAATGGAGCGTTTTATGGAGTTGTTGTACAATCTAGTATTGTCTAGTTGTTGTTGGATGGATGCATATGCGGTGTCGTGTTACCGGGCGGCGCGTGGTGCTGGTGCAGCGCGGGCTGCGCCTGGTACACGTCGCGGTGCCGCAGGTGGTAGTCGTAGCTCTCCTCGGGCGCCGCCTCGCCGCCGCCGCTGCCCAGGGACCGACTGCCAACACACGCCAATATAATGTTTCATTGTTTTTCAACCTATCCGCGTCTAGATAAGACTACTGACTTTTTTTTAAATATACATATATAATATAAGCAGACAAAATATAATAACAAAATAAAGTTTTAAAACTATAACCAGACCACGAAAATACTTAATTGTTATCATTATGATGCACGTCGCCTCTCACGCTGTTTATATCTGTTACAAAATACCTAATGCTACATTTTTCATTCGAATTCAAATCATACTTTTTCGAAATATATGCGTTAATGGGTGATTCCACGAGCGTTTCAACCGCTGTCAGCCTTGATCGTACTAAAGTCGAAATTTCTGTAGCTTTGGATGTCATTTACGGTTATTTTATAGAGTAGACTTCTAAAAAATAACCGAAAATGGCATCCAAAGCTACAGAAATTTCGACTTTAATGCGATCAAGTGACTGACGGCGGTTAAAACGCTCGTGGAATCACCCTAACAGCTTTTATTCGACACCAAACTCGACGGATTTGTAAAAAAATAATTAAAAAATAATAATTTTCGCTCTTCATTTTGTGCGAGTCAAATCCGCCATGTTGGACTAAAACGAAGCCAACGACACCTCATTTGTCAAAATATTATGGATAGTTTAGGAACTACAAGGGAACAGATGAACTTACTAACTAACAAACTTGGACTGCTAAAATAATAACCCTCGTTTTTGCTTCGCCGTAGTCGGGTAAAAAGACAGACACTCACTTAGCTAGCGTATTTGTGCAGACGATGTATTCTACATCATCATTGTATGGATTCAAAAAGGCAAAAGCGGAAGTTCTCAGCCATATCCATTCCCTGTTCTTCGTTCGAAACCGGTACATCAAAGATATGATCTGGCCCTTTAATTTCAATGCTGAAACAAAATTACACAATCAGCAGCGTTTCTCAAAATTAGTGTCTATTGGCAATATCAAATAAATACAACTATTATTAACAAGATAATATTATTCTTTAGCTTAGTCTCAATCAATTTCTGTGAGACTGCCCGTGGCATTTATTTATTTACTAGCTTTTGCCCGCGACTCCGTCCGCGTAGAAGTCATTTATCGTATATCCCACGGGAACTATCAAATTTTACGGGAAAAAATATTGTATGCCCTTCCCCGGGACTCAAACTATATCCATACCAAATTTCATCTAAATCAGTTCAGTGGTTTAAGCGTGAAGAGGTTGTTACCTCAGACAGACCGAGTTACTTTCGCATTTATAATAATAGTAGGGATTACTTTAAAGTGTGACAAATTTTGGTGCAAAGAAAATTTAAGAACCGGCCAGCGAACCCGAAGGTCACTTAATGGCAATAAGCGATTAATGCTGCCCGCGAATACTCGCCCTCACCGCTACGGCTTAAAACGAGTGATTTGGAGAATTGGGAGTGAGTCAAAATGGAGTGGGACTATCATTCACCAAACAAAACGCAACAGATGTTCTGTAATTGATACTACCCCGATGGAGTCGGTCGATGGTCGTATTGCAAGTTGCAACCAAAATGCAGGTAGGGTAAACAGTCCTATTGTTGGCACCATGGTCTTTATTTCAAGTTAATGGAGGTGGTAATTCTACTATTACTCGGTGCCAATAACTAGTATTTTGGATGGAAATAATTGTGTGTGTTTATTTAGCCTACATGGTGGCATACCTTGGTCAAAGTTGTCCCGCACATGCTGCTGGTCCTCGGGGTGGTAGAACTCGTAGCAGAGCTTGCCGAGCAGGTCGGCGGGCGCGTAGCCGAGCACCTGCGCGGCGCGCTGGTCCGCGAACGTGAAGCGCCCGTCCACGGCGTGCCGCGACACGAACTCCATGCCGCCGCCGCATAGGCTGCTCTCTGAAGCGTTAGGTGTCGACGTCACCTAAAAACGTTCAGTTTTACAATACATTTGACAATATACATATATTTTATGTATTGTCAATGCAATTAGATTTACCTGTAATCTTCCAATAGCGACGAGGCAACAATGTGACGCGTGTAGTTCGTCTTCGACCGGCCTATCCATCTGCATGCCTGGAAACAAATCTAATGTCCACAGCAAATAATATTATGTTCTTTACTTTTGAAACAACATAATAAATACTATTGTATTGTTTTGTGCAATAAAGAGTTTATATTATATATACATATAATATGCAGTGATCGGCACGGACGGTACAACACTTATTCCGAGTGAAAAACTTTTTTTTAGGTTTAAGAGTTTATTCCCGCGATCTTGTTCGAAAAAAGGAGTCAAGGATGCTGTTTGCGCTGCCGAGGCGGCGCAGTGCGTCGGCGATGTTCGCGGAGGCGCGCACATACGGGTTTTCCGCGATCATCAGGAAGCGTTGCGCCTCGCTCTTGCATCGCATGCGCTCCAGCGCGAACAGCGTCGTGAATGCGCTGGCCCAGCGGTGGGACTAGCCCAGTCGTTTTTAGCTTTAGTTATATTATTATGTACTTATTATGTGTTTTTATGCTTAGTTTGCGACTAGGTCAATGTGTGTGATATTGTCCCCCGATATTAATATTATTATTATTATTAAATTTAATTATGTTTTTAATTTATTACTGACATTGTTTTGTTTTTTGTGTTCATTATACTAAAACCTAGGTCGTAAGATTAATGTATTACTAACACTCTTATGGACCCAGAGTCTGAAATAAAATATTGAATTGCAAATTGAATTGAATTAAAATCAGAATCATTGACTTCCTTCTACAACTCGAATCCCGGAATCCCGGAGCATATCCATATTAGCATAATGATAGAGGTCATTGACCCCGTGTTATACCGTCGGTGCCGATCATTGATAATATGTTATAACTGTAGTTATAACCAACAGTTTCTGACCTGACCTGTAGGTCTAGAGCCTAACTGAGTACGTTCCTGCGGTAGTGGAGCGGTTCGGGAGGAGTGCATTTTCGTTACGTTAAATGAAGCGAGACTTCAGTTGGGCGTCGGCATCGCTGTCGTCAACACGTGTCATTTAGACTGCCCGATTTAACAAAACGCACACGAGATTTTACAACCGAAAACGAGTCCTCCGATTAGGGCTCAAACTTAACAAGTTGTTTATAAAGTGTACGAATATTTTAAGGCAAGAAAATCAGATCCTAATTGTACTGAACATAAAGATCACATTAATGTACATAAAACTAAGTAGGTGGTACACAAGTACTACGAATATGACCATCTTAGCGCCGAGATAATGGATTAATTTATTATAAATGTACGACATGGGGAATCAGATAATAAAAGCGATTCAAATCATACAGACGAAGCGATTCAATTTAGGTGCACACACACACTTACTAGTAATATATATTTAGTATAGTGTAATAACATTAATACTTTGTAACGAAGCCTTTTGCTTTGATCACTGCTCAGCGTCTAGGCATAGACTCCACAAGAGCGTCAATAGTTGATTGAGGAATTCTATGCCATTCTTCCTGTAGTTGAGAGAACTTTTGATTGGCATTAGTGGCTCTTTTACCTTTTAACCGCCTCTCCAGTTCTTCCCATAACGGTTCTATTATGTTTAAGTCAGGGGATTGACTTGGCTAGTCCATTAGGGATTCCTCATGGATGGGCATTAGGAAATACCCTATTTTTTATATTTATCAACGACCTTCCAACCACCATTACAGCTGGCCTTTCTGTGATGTTTGTAGATGACACAACAGTCGTGGTAAGTGGGCGCTCGTCAGACGCAAAAATACATAACGCTTACGAGCAACTACATAGTTGATTTTCAACGAATGGGTTGCTTCTGAATGTTGCGAAATCCAATGTCATGATATTTTCGAGGCGCAGTCTGACTGTTCCTCTGAGCGTGCCTAACAATTCGATGCCTATATGCGATAAGTGCAGGTTCCCTGGCTTCACTTTGGACAGGTTGGAATCTGAACCGGAAGTGCCATGTTGACGAACTGTGTGGTAAACTGAGTAATGCGGTATTTGCGTTGCGAAAACTAAAGATGCTCATCTCTGATGATGCACTAAAACAGGTATATTTTGCACATTTTCACTCCCTAATGCCGTACGGTACTCTCATATAGGAAAAATCCACGGATGCCAAAAGAGTGATGCTAATGCAGAAACGTGCTGTACGCACACTAGTTGGAGTGAAACTTAGGCACTCATGCAGGGATCTCTGTGACGCACCGCATAATTACGCACTACTCTCTTTACACATATGAAGTCATATCTTTTATAAGAAAGAACATATCTATGTTCGCCCGCGTGCACAGTCGGCAAGCAGTTCCGCCACTCTGGGAGTCTAACAACAGTGCCGCGTCGCATGGCGCTTGCAGAAAAGAACCCGCGTGTGATTGGGCCCACCTTCTATGAGCATCTGCCTTCCGACCTCAAAACGAATGTTGATGTTGGCATATTTGACGACCTTAATGTACAGTTAGGTGCAAAAGTGAGTCAATAATAGCATCTTAGTAGAACGTGAATAAGTTGATGACAATCAAAGGTATTTTTAAATGCTTAATACAGAATAGTACTCCTTGAAATTTGCTACAAATCCGCCTATCAAATCTGTCATTTACAGTTTTACAGTCATTTTAAAGCAAAAACTGTTGAACTTAACTTTTTTATTTTTCCAATAATTTTAATTCTCTCTATGGCATCCCCAAATAAGGACCTGACAAAATTAAGGAAATCCAGCCTCTTTAAAATGACTAGGAAATTATTTAAATCAGTTGTTGTTGATTGTTCGGTGCATAGGTTCACTTTTGCACCGAGGCAAATAGCCGAACAAACTGGTTGTTAGTTCACTATTGCAGCGGACTAACATTCTGCAATAACTAAAAAACTACATCCTTGATTCAAGCAATTGATACCTCATTTTAAAGAGGATAGACTTCCCTATTTTAAATAGTTTCCTTATTTAAGGTTGCCATAGAGAAAACTAAAATTATTAGAAAAATAAATAAAGTAAAATTTTACAGTTTTTGGTTCAAAATTACTAATAAACTATAAATGACAAGTAGATCATTTTTTAGGCAGTTTTGTAGCTAATTTCAAGGAGTACTATTCTCTATTAAGTATGTAAAAATACTTTTGATTCTCATCAAGTTATTAACATTCTACTAAGGTGCTAATATTGACTCACTTTTGCACCTAACTGTATCTTACTGCACCTTGACATGACAAGCAAAGTACTCGTATATGTAAATTTACTTTAAGAAATAAATATCATCCATTAATTCATTGAAAAAAATGTGATTAGATTTTTTAGATTTCCTGAAGTTATCGATTTACTTACACGCGGAAAGTGGTCTGAATGGTTTTTGCACCTGTTCACAACACATGAAGGCATTTTAAATAGCAAAAATCCTTGTATATAATAAACCCGTTTAGCCATCCTTCACTCATTGTCATGACGATCGAATTGAAGTCGTGTGCGGTACAGTTTTTAGGGACCGCCTACCACGGTACAGTTTTCGTCGCCTTGTAATGGAATGGACAGAATGTTTCCATGTCTTATCTCCGTTCACTGATCCGCTCTCGCACCGCTCCACTACCGCAGGATCCTACTCAGTTATGCGCTATGACTGTAGCTTTACGTCAGTCAGTGGCGTTGCTGTCGCCGTGTCAAATCTTATCTAGTGGATTTACAATATGAGTGTAGATAAAGTACTGTACGCGACTCTGCGTAATTGGCATTACACAACCGTCACGTAAACTACTATTACATACATGCATAAATTACAAAACAATTTGCACCAGACAAGTGTGATAGGCGACAATTCATACTCTACCTGTCGGTGGCCAATTTTTTATGTAGCCTGTACAATGCACGACTGCGTAGTTGTGTCCATCGTGCGAGGGCCCGAGTGAGTTGCGCGCGCGCAGGCGGCCGAGGTGCGCGCCCTCTGCCGACCCGCCCACGCGCATGCGGCAAATGAACCCACGCCGTGAGCCCATCACTTGCCGCATGGACGCTGCAACCAAATCATATCCTAACTCAAACAACCTACCCAGCTGCTCACTCAGACATACATATATTATGTAAATGTACCTTCATATAAAGTTAAACTATAGGTAACATAAGATAAGCTTACATTGATGGCCTTCTTTCTTCACAGTTCCAGTTTTAAGATCTAAGATACGTCCCGTATTTTGAGGTTCTTGGGTACTTAATTGCTCTCGAACCTTCTCGAGATCGTCAGGATGTACTTGGTCATAGAGTAAAGAAGAATACCATTCCCCCTAAAATAAAATAAAAAACACAGTTAATAGAATCCTACTAATAATATTATAAATAAAAAAAGATAATAAAGAAAATAATAATATTGATAATAAATATCAGGGACACTCTCACACAAATTGACCAAGTCCCAAACTAAGCTCTAGGCTTGTACTATAGGTACCAGGCAACGATATACATACTTATATAGAGAAATACATACTTAAATATATAGAAAACATCCATGACTCGGGATCACATAATAACTTAACATTTAGTCTTAGATAAAAACAAAAATAGGAAGATGGGTCATACACAGAGTTAGGTTCAAAATTGTCCCTTCTTTTCCTAAAAGTTAACGACACGTGGGAGTTGTTAACTCGTATAATTTAGATACAGGCCAAAACTACACCAGACTCCCATTACGCGGATATATCCTAACCCGAAAAATTTGGTTTCAAAGTCCTTAACTTTCTGGAACAGGAGAGACAACTTTTCTTTCTGTGACTGTGTATGACCCAGATACGTGACCGGCGCGCGGGCTTGATCACCTAAATATAGGCGCTAAACGCCCGTGTTTGAGTCAGTTGTCCGGCCGTCACCGATCTGTCAACACGCCATCTTTGCGTCATTATTGTGAGACATATGGCTGTCTCACTTACGCGCACGACGTTAGTCCATCAATTTATCTCTATTGCTCCTTAGTGCATTTACAGCTGTGTGTGTGAAATTTGCGAATGTAGGTGTCGCGGCACGCATTATGTCAGTGACTTGTACGGCGATAACGTGTCTTCCCCTTTTGCTTTAGTCTAAGCAGTTAGTCATTTTTTAATCACGCCTAAACGGCTGAACGGATCTGGATGAAATTTGACACACAGATAATTAGTTCTTAGTCTAGATTGACATATAGGATACTTTTTATTCAGGAAATTTTAATAGTTCCCGAGGGAAATGCGATAACCACCTTTTACATGGACGGAGTCGCCGGCGGGTCGCCAGTACCTACTTAAATTTTACTTTTAAATAAATGAATGAGTAGGAGTAGGAGTTGATATTATGTTAATGTCGACTCCATAGCTCGCTTTCGTCTTACCGTGCTATGAAAACTCCGAACCCTACTGATGAAGGCTCACTTATGCTATTACCTTCCATCAACAAATACTAACAATAACCGGTCACAGAACTAAAAAAAAACCGGTCATGTGTGAGTCGGACTCGCGCACCGAGGGTTCCGTATTTAAGTCCATGCTTCAAAAATATACCTTTTTATGTACTTTAATTGTATGCAATAAGGTCCATTTTGACTTGCCTATTTAAGTACAGATCTTTAAAGATTTTTGTCATTTCTCGAAAACTATACATTTTGAACACTTTATTAGTAATCATCTATAAGTCAGGAACTTTTCACATGTTTCGGTTCATAAACTTCGGTGATAAGAGGGGGGTCATTTTTTGAACTTTTTTGGTTATAAATCAAAAAGTACGTCATTGAAAATTAAAAAAAAATTGTTTTGAAATGTGCAGATTGAGCCCTTTCATATGACCTTGCTATAATCAAATCACTTACATTTTTCAACCTCCCATTTTAGGCCCCTTTTCAATTATTTATCTATAAAATTAATTTCATATTTTTTTACTAAAAACAGATGATGAGAAAAACTGCTATGAAATACAGACAGACAGACAGACTACGAAGTCTCACCATTAGGGTTCCTTTTTACCTTTGTATAAGATCTCACTTCAAAATGGAGTCTTATTTTAATTAAGTAAAATTAAGCCTTGCGTTCATGAAATACGATTTAACAATGATTTTCTACAGGGTGTTGTTAAACAGTGGCAACGTTTGGCCAGGTGATTAAATTTATCTGATTACTAACACGATTTGCTAATAAAATATTTACCTTAATTTTGGAAAAAGGGCGTTTCTTTATTTATATGTACCTAGTTAAGGACTAGAATCACAGACCAAGGAAATACTATAGACGCGGTAAGGGGCGTGGCGCGTGTTACCGCGCTTATGATCAGACGCTCATGCTATTGTCAAACGCAGCTCAGTTGTAGTACAGACCTAGTAAAATGCCGTGTTGTGCAGATTTACCGTGTCAAATAAGGGGCTAAGAACTTAAAGGAACCGCAGGAGTGATTTCATTTTACCTGTAAGCACTAATTTACTGTATTTATTAATATTTCTAGAAAATCCAGTAATCTATTATGGTATTTACTTATAATACGTTAGTACGACAGTAACTGCTTACATTGCTAGCTAACCATTGCTGACGTTCTTGGAACAACGCGCGTATTGCGCAATGTATTGCGCGGCCATAGTTACGGTCGTTACGCACTTAGGGCCGTATTAATAAACTCATCTCATCTGTAATCCCCGTCTCAAGATACGTCAAAGTAAACGTCAATCCATAGAAAATTGTCATTTTTGACACGTCTTGTGACGCGCATCTCACACAAGATCAGTTTATTAATACGGCCCTAAGTCTTTATTGCCCGGGTGACACGTCACCGGTTCGTACCGGTGCGGGCGGCCAGCTAGCTACTGTTATTTCGTAGTCCTTAAAGCGCTATACATAAGAACTACTATCTTAGCGCCATCTAGCGCTGAATAGCAAAGCTGTCACTCGTCGCTAGATGGCAGCTGCGAACTGGTAAACGCTATCTAACGTCGAGTAACTGAACTGCGATGGACAAAAAACGACCTTTCAGCATTTTTCGACCTTGCTAAATGAACATAAAGCTTAATTTTGTGTTACTAACAAAATTATGTTATGGCGTTTTTAGTTCGTAAGCTGTAACCAATTATGAGAAAGTTGTTTTTGTAGTAGTTCATAGAGCGTAATCGTAAAGACGCACACATTTTTAAAAGTGGCGACACCGGTTCTCGACTGAATTTGCGCTCATGGCGTATCTCCTTCTTTATATGATCTGTGACTAGAATGAATAAAAGGTAACTTTTCCATTGAGTTACGAAAATTAACTATATTGCTATACGATAAATGGTGGTATTCTCAAACGAAACTCCTGTAGCAAGTGCAATCATATTACTAACGGCTGAGGATTGAATTAGCTTCGGTTATTGAATGTGAGATATTGGCGTATGAGGGCAGTATATAAATGTATGACAAACTTTCTTAACTCAATGGAAAGTTACCGTTTCTTAATTTTAGTCCTTAACTAGGTATGTAGAAATAAAAAACGCCCAAAAATATCCCAAAAATGACCAAAAATTTCAAGAATTGTAAACACCGCGCGGCTCGTCTTTGTTATTTAATCATGTCGTTGTCTTGCAACAAACAACAACAACGAACAACACCCCTCTCGCTCACACCCTTAGAAATTTGGCGATAGGGCCTAGATGGTGATACTTGAGAGCGAGATAAAAAATGTTAGTGAGCTAAAATAAGAAAGCTGATAATATCAGCATTCCATACTGTGCGAAGTGATATTTTGTCGTAAATCCGAGACAATTAGAGACGACGTACTTTGTTGTGCCAAGCAAAAAGTGGAGGACACTTATTACTTAAGGTAACAAGCTGATTAGGTTATTTTACAATCTTTGTACATTTTGATTCCAATTTTTTAAATACGCCACAAATACCACTTCTACTTTAAAATCCCTATTTTATCTTTTTATTACACGGAGTTTTATGAGACAAATTGGCAAGCTCAACTAGCAGTTTTTTTTTTGGATAATCTAGTTGTTTTTCTTTTTTATATTTTTTAATAAGCCCGTCATGCCCATAAAATATTGCAACTGTTTAAAAAAACACCCTGCATACACATGGACAAATCACGTCATACAACAAAAAAGCCCCAACATGGCACTGCATCTTATTTCTTATTCTGCATGTTAAGCTTCGACTTGTTCAGTCTATACAATGTGGTTGGTTATTAATCAGTAATGTACTCGTGTAACAATTATGCAGTCGAAGCTGGGCGTTTTTCAAAAAAAGTGTACATCGTTAAGGAAAAATTAAGAAATTTTAACTTTTTCCGGTGCGTCACGAAAATTAGTCATACATTTAGTATCGTTAATTTTCGTGACGAACCGGAAAAAGTAAACATTTCTTAAGTTTTCCTTAACCATGTACACTTTTTTTGAAAAACGCCCAGCTACGTATGTTGATTCTAGAAGCTGACTGGAACAAGGCAGCAGTGGAGTAGAAACGGGCTGTTAATTTTAGGGTTCCGAACCTCAAGAGGAAAAACTGCACCCTTATAAGCTCACTCAATGTCTGTACGTCTGTCACAATCAATTTATTTTTTATTTATGAGAGATGTTTTTATAGTTTTCGAATGTACCTGTATTTTGAAATATTTATGGTATTATATAGTAATTTGGATAGCTAATGTAGGGTAACTTTTTATTATCGTTGTAAACAATATTTCAGGGACCACAGGGTGAGCCCTCTGGTCCCTGAAATATCGCTACATATAAATATGAGACTCTGTCCAGAATCATCGCCAAACTAAAATATTGATTAATTGAATAAATTGTACAGCTAATAATTCGAAAAAAAAAAAACATTACTATAACAGAACTGTTATTAATATTTGAAGGAAGATGCCAAATACAATCAGTCCTACTCAAGTTTACTGCTAGCTGACACCTGGTGACTGCATAGAATGACCGGCAAACTATAATGGGACGGGTTGTAACATTACTCACTACTAGTCTAACCTCAATATGCGGAACACCTCTTTTTTTAACGCTTATATCCTTCAGGGGTGAAATATACATCAGATTCAAGAAAATGATCTGATTTAAGTTAAAATGTTTTAGTTTGACAATGATTGTTTACAAGAGATAATTTTGTGTTAAACCCGGCGTCTATTGGTTGTTACGACAATGCTATTACCGACGTACCTGTGAATAGTTGAGCACTGGAGCTATACTGTCGCTGACATAAATGATACGTCCAGTATCGCAGCTAACAACAAACAGAAAGCCGTCTGCTGCTTCAAGAATTAAATGCTTCAACTCCTGATCAGTTAAAAATGATGGTTTGTATGTGCCGTCCGTGGAAGTATTGCCAGTACCTACAAGGGCAAAACAATCATTAAAGCCTTCGTCAAACAGCCAGCGTGGCGCGGCGCGACGGTAGCGTGGCAGTCATACTGCGGGAAAACGTCGACGTTAGGGTAATTCTCTCGCAATCCCGATCCAGGTTAATCCGGTAATAACCACATTTGTGCCATAAAGGCCCAAATCATACAGATTGGTTTTCTAACACAATCTACCATTTTTTCTGCATCCATTGTTACAAATACACTGTAATACACTGTAAAAATACAACGTGAAAATCGCGTCTCGCAACGCTTAGCGTGGCGTGATCGCGCCGCGTTCACGTCGCGCTCTCTATGTCTGTGTACACATTAGGCGAACAGTGAGCGGCTGACTGTTTGCCTACGGTTCGCCTCCTATCTTTTAAATGGAGTGTTAACACAGCGCGTACTGTAAAGTCAGCGTCAAATAGATAGGAGCAGCCAGTGGCTAAAATATTGCAACACGTCCTTATTCCTATAGTAATAAAGATGTGTTGCGATATATTTGGCCACTTTCGCTGCTCCTATCTATTTGCTGCTGACTGTACACTGAGCTTTTTATATATAAAAAGCTCAGTGCGCAATTTTTTATCTATAGATAGGGAGGCCAGCTGTCAGCTGCTCATTGTTCGCCTAACGTCAACACAGCCTAAGTGCCAACTTATTGGCAATGCGGGCAACACAGCGCACGCGTCGCGCCCCGCCCGGCAGAAAAATCCCGGCGCGCTGCGCTCGCGCGCGCCCGAATTGTGCTGGCGCCGCGTGGCGCGATGATAGCGCGGCGCGACGCGGCGTGATATTGGTGACGACCTGCCTGCATACAACTCCTTATTAATTTCCACGTTAATAACGCGCCACGCCACGTTGGCCGTTTGGCGAACGCTTAGTTTCCGCATAAAGATCACGTGAAGGACATAAAGTAGGATTATTTTATTTATAAATATAACCTTAGGTATACCTCTCAAAGCTTTCATGTGAGCTACCGCCATACGCAATATGGTGAGCTTGTCGGGTTTGCGAGCCAGAGCGGAACATGTTGGGACCATGTCCGACAGCTCTGTTATGTACGCTGTCATCTTGTTTCTTCGTCGACGTTCAATTTCACAGTGGTTCTCTCGGCTAAAATAAAAAGAGGCGGATACGTTAATACCAACACCCTTGTAAGCATGCTTTAATTGTATGTACCTAAACCAAGGAAGTCTATTTTTACGTCGTCAAGCTGGTATGTGTGATGATGAATCATAAAAAAAACTAACTGACTCTTAATAAAAAAGGCTATAAATCATATGCAGAGTACACTAAACTTTTCAACAACAACACCTTTTTCACTAGGACGCCAGAATTAATACTAAAAACTCAAAACAAATATACTTTAACACGTTAAGAAAACGCAAATCTATATTTAGCAACCATATTATCTTAAATACGGAACCCTCGGTGCGCGAGTCCGACTCGCACTTGACCGGTTTTTTTGTGTGTTCGTAATTGTCAGGACAAGTTTTGTATGAAAGATTTTTTTTGGATAATTGCACCCGTGCGAAGCCGGAGTGGGTCGCTAGTAACCAATAGTGCCTACTTAGTCGTAGGTAATAGTTTTCCTTTTAATTTCGTTACTTACCTACACTTTAATTTTTTCATTTCATTTCAGACACTTTTAAAGATCAATATTTCTCACACATAAAAAACAATTACATATAATAAATAACATACGTATAAGTAGTTTTATTTTAGCGTTTCCAACGAAACCTCACTCGATGCGCTAGGGTAAAAAAATATCTCGCTTGCTTTACAATTTTACATGTAAGTATAAGAGTTAAGTATGTACAATGAAAACATTTTTTACTAACTTTATAGATTGGTCCTTGTGCACAGGATAAATAAATAAATAGTGTCTGTGACACACAGACAGACGAACATGGCCTACCCTACAAAGAGAAACGAACTGCGTTATACTTCATCATTTACATATATTAACGTTCAACAAACGCATGTACTTACCATTATAAAGGTAGCTATCGTTGCATATTTTATGCTATGATGCTTATGACACATTATGTTACGTCGGCATTTGGTGCAATGTTTCAAAAAAAATCCTATCGGAAATACCTATTGGTTTAAACTTCAAAAATGTCGGTCGGTGTCAAAAAATGTAGAATCCGGTTATAACGATGGCCAAGGGACCGGTGATTTTACGTCGTAATAACCGGTAGTCGTACTAAAGGAACTGACAATTTTAATTTTTGTATTTTATTAATATAATTACATACATAATGTATTTACATATTAAATATGTATGTGACCATCAGAGAAAAAAAAACATTTAAATCAAAATATTTATTGCATAATGTGCACGTACATAATATATGAACCTCTCTATACATATAACTATACATATAACTAACAACGAAATATCTAGTGCAAAAGTCTGTAACTTTTTGTTGTTTTTGGTGGTATTTATCTCTATAGTAAGAAATACGGACTGCATTATGCGAACGATTCAGAAGTCGTACTAAACCGTATTTAAAATTTTTCACCTTACTCCATTGAAATAAGGTTCAAATGTAAACGTATCTTTGACGTCGACTGTATTAGATAGAAATCTAAATTGTAACTGCGCTAGTACTTTTCAGCAGAAGTTAATAAATACACATCATTATTGGTATTTTAAAGCAAAGGAAAGGTGCGCGTGTCGCGTGATAAGACACGTTTTCAATCACCGCAACACAACAATGGCAGGATTGTGGGAAAAATGTTAAACTTCGAGGTCGATGTTAATTTATTAACTGGACAATTATGATTCTAGTTTTTGTTTCAAGACAAGTATTTCGGTAGGTATTTAAGTATTTTCATTAATGCTGATTTGACGGGACCTTACTAGTGATAAGTTTCATCATACGAAGGATATATACATGGAGCAGATCTTCGGAAAATGTTTTGCGTAAAATCTGTGTGTCTCAGTCATGATTCATGAACTGGATAAATTGACAACATTTCATTTTTCTCACCATTGTATTTTACATGACGCGGAATCGCGCATCGAGGGCTCCGTACTTAAGTCCGTACTTCAAAAATATACCTTTTTATGTACTTTAATTCGTATGCAATAAGGTCAATTTTGAGTTGTCTAAATTTAACACGAATTTTTCACACGAAAATTTTCAGATTTTTCGGTTCATAAACTTCGGAGATTAGGAGGAATGGTCATTTCTTTAATTTTTGGTTATAAATCAAAAAGTAGATCACGGAAAACTATAAAAAAAAATGTCATAGGTATAATCCTTGCTATAATCAAATCACTTTCATTTTCAACCCCCCATTCTAAACCCCTTTTGAATTAGGTATATTAATTTCATATTCTTTTTACTACAAACAGAAGCGGGCAAGCAAGTTATACAACTATGCCAATTTTCAAGTTGATAGCTTGTGTAGTTGCTGAGAAAAACTGCTGACAGACAGAGAGACAACGAAGTCTCACCATAAGGGTTCTTTTTTTCCAATTTTGGTACGGAACCCTAAAAAGAGCATTAAAAATAATAGAACACATATTTTTTGTTTTGTGTTCTTCTTCTTTTAGTGCCTCTTCAATCGTGAAGGTTGGCCGTCAGCAAAAATATAGTGATTTTTTCTAAAAATATATACTTTAATTAAAAGTCACTCTAAAAGAGCGTATGTGACATGATATGCCTGAATCGTGTGTCAACCTTTGCATATGTTATATACCAGCGATAAAAAAAATACCAATAAGAGCGCTATTCCCAAATTATAAGTTTTATGATATGTTACTCCTGCCCCTTTCTTGCAATTACGTACTGTCTGTAGAGTGAACGGTATATAACTTACAATGTTTTGCAATTAGTAACCCTCCAAATAATACTGATGGATATTTCTACTTGCAGTCCGTCTTGGGCTTAATCCCCATAAATCAAGATAATTTAACAACATTTCCCCCTTTAATTTTAAATTTCATTTTATTTTTAGTATTTGCTGTTGTAGCGGCAATTACAATAAACACTGTGAAAATTTCAACCGTCTATCTGTGACGGTTCATGACATGAGATAAAGCCGGAAATTAACAAAAAACAATCACGTTTCTTGTATGGGGCCCCTCTTTAATTTTTAATTTAATTTTATTTTTATTATTTGTTGCTATAGCGGCAATAGACATACACATTCTGTGAAAATTTCAGTGTGAGAGAGAAGTACAAACCAGAGTCCTATTCCAAGTGCTCACGGGAGCGTTCATGTTAAACCCAAACCCGTAATCCGAAAAGCGTCCCCCACGATTTTAGAAATTACAAACTGTTATAGGATTGATTGACGTAAGTTGACGTAAGCTGGCGTCACGTCAAATCTATAAATTTTGTCCGTTTTCGAAAATCGCTTACGTTACCCTCCTTTGCACGGCATTGTACTGCACGTTAAAAACAACGTACTAACTAACCCTTACTGTTTTGCCATGTCCGTCTGCCCGCGGCTTAACACAGAGACTCTTGGTACTATAAATATAAATCTGTAATTTGACATGGTTATACAAAGTAATAACGCCGACAAAGTTGTAAAATGAAATGTAGAAATAAAACTTCCGTTTTTTTTTTACTCGTCTATATCGTGTGGGGTTTCATTGGATAGGTTTTTCAAAAATAGTGGGGTATGATTAAGCTTTAAAGTGGTAATTTTTGTTAGGGCCCCTTCACATCTAGCGTATTTTAAGCGTCGGCGTCCCGTCACACCTGCGGTAGCGGATAGAGTCGAGCGAGTGTCGTCCCCCGCCCCCCCATGATGAATGAACATGCATCAAGTTTAGGTAAATTAACTCTACCTATTCCGACCACTGTTAATTACTTAGCTTGCTTGTTTATTTGTTTGTTGTTTTTTTGTTGTCATTTAGTCAATTTAACGAGAAAAAAGATACTGCGGTAAATAGGCGGACAACGCCCGATTCTGAGAATGGCCGGGTCATATTATTGTTTTCACTTCTCATGCTCTAAAAGTTCGTCTTTATGTCGTGCGTAGGCGACATAAAGTCGCTTCTTATGCTCTAGTGCATAAAGTAAAATCTTCGTCGAAGTCCTAGGCAATCGGTCCAACAGCCACACAAACCACTTTAACTTCATAGAATAACCTCTTTATTTTATTTCGTTTCGTTAGTAGACCAAGACAAGGATACCAACAGCCAAAGTACACAATAAAGCTTCATGAAATAAACTTATAAATTTTTTTTCGTCGCATTTATTATTATTATTCTTTTTATCATGTTGCTGTTTCATTTCCTCGCAATCGAAGTGAAAAGTAGAGTGTACAACTCGTCCATAAAACCCATTTAACACTCACGTCGCGTTCGACAAACGTCTCGCGTAAAATGGTGCGTTTTATGCACTTGTTGTACAGTCGAGGGCAGAAAGATGTATACACTTTTGGACCTTATTACAATGGAACAAGGTGAAAAAGTGTAAACATCTTTCTGTCCTCGACTGTACAATCTACTATTTTTACAAAGCTGGATAGGTACAGATATCGCGGGGCACGCAGCAGCAGGTGCTGCTGCTGTCTGGACGTTGGCGCACACTACAGCACCACACACTCCTATCAGGGAATCAAACACTACCTATGACCTCTGTTAAACATAGTAAGTTATTATTAATAACCTTTTTATCAAGTATCACCATTTTAAATACACATTAACACATTCAGCGCCATTAACCCGATATCGGGTCCACGTTCGTAGCACTCGTAGCAGTGGCTGGCAGTGAATATGTTAAAGAAAATATTTGTAAGTACAATTTCTAAGTTATTTCAGTTTTTATTTAGGCAATAACAATTTCTTTCCTTACCTTGCAAACCTTTCTTTGTCTTGAATATTATCCTCCTCCATCCTTGTGTACTTCCCCCCACTTGCGTCGTCTTCATCGGATCTGTCAAAAAACATATTATTTTGCATTTATTAGTAGCACATAAAAGCATTCAAAAACATCTGAACTTTACTCTATTGATGAAAACTTGAAACTTGTGTGTATTCAGACATGTTTTAGTATCTTGTATGCTCCAATATATTTGACATTGACTATACTGTTTCTTAAACATGTCACATATGGAGCTATAATATACCTATCTTTTGATATTTTAATATATATTATAGCAACGTATCTTACAATATTTTCATATATTTTCAGTTTTTATAGCTGTGTGTGTGGACTCTGTTGACTAGTATGGAAAATATATAGTAATATTTATTATTTATTAAAGCTTTTTTATTTTTTTATCATTATATAATATATATTATAGCTTCATCTGTGCCTTAACCACTATGCATTAACCTTGAATTATGATTCTCACATAAACTAATAAATCCATTTGGAAAGTTTAGCTAGAGCACTGAAGTTGACTCATATGTTAAAGATTAATTTGTAATTTCAATATTTCTTTTATTAATCTAAATAAACCAATTGTAATGAGGGACATCACATTTAAAGGATATTGAATACAAAAATCTGCATTGCTAAAAACATTTCAAGTTTCTGGTAGTTCCTAAGGTACCTATTTACTTATTTCATTAACAGAAAATAAGCACTATAAATAAGTCCAAAGCAGGTTAATGTCGGATTTCACCAACCACTTAACAGATGAAAAATGAAAATGAAAATATAACAGATAATTTGAGTATTAACAGCTGTCAAAATGTATGAACTAACAGTCAATTAACATTGTATGGTGAAATTCGTACTAAACTGGTTAAGCAGAAACCTTACTTAAATATTTTACACTCAATGACAAAAGCCTTAAGCATCGATTTTAGAAAAGTCACAATAAAAGTATATCTTTAAAACAATGAAACATTTGTCAATATATGTCAGATGTTTTGACTAAAGCACTGGTGTCACAATATGATACAATTGTAAACTTTGCAGTGACACACTTTCTAAATTAAATAAGACTCACCCAATACTGCCAGCACGGCGCTTTTGTATATCCTTTGCTGGGTCAGCCCCTACAAAGAATACTGATTGCTTATGCTCTTTCAATGTATGAAATGTTTATTTAACAAACTTTATTCAAGTTATAGTGTCCATCTTATACTACTTACTTCCAAATAATATCTTAAATTATTCAATGATAAAACTGCAAACTTGTCAAGAAACACAAAATTAGGTCATACACATGCATGCATATCCAATAACCACACACCTAATTAATTTAAAACTTGATTGCAATAAAACTCGTCGTTTTAAACTCAAGTTATATTTTAAAATACCTCAGGTTAGAAGGCACACGTAAATTTTCAGTTATGTATGTTATGAAAAGCATTTGACCATGGAAGTCAGCAATAATAATCAAAAACATCTCATGTAGCTCGTAGTATCACCGAAATTCACCGAATTAGTAATGATCTTTAAAAGTAAAAAATCGTAGGATAGTAATAAGATTGTAATTGACTGAATTCAATGCTTTGTGTAACACGCGAGTAATAGCAAACTTAAGACTTCTTTCATTAGCAACGAAAGGCATCATAAGGCAACGTCAGTATGGTCGATAACATCTAACGGATATTGAAACACTTCAAGAATACTTAATAACAAAAAATGATTTTAATCTTCGTGGACGAAAACAATGACTTAGTAGGTAGCAAACTAGGCAAACCTAACGGATGGAGACAAAATATATTCTATTACAACGAAATAAAGTCACCAACCGGGGATAGTGGGAGCCACGGCAGACATCGGTCAATAAACTCATCAGTCCGCAATATGATATCACTTCTTAATGAAATAAATAAATGTAAATAGTGACAGAAAATTTCACCATTAAAATACACACAGTGAACGTATGTTTATCGTTAACTCCTCAACATAAGCGCCATTTTTATTACTCTTGGCATTTTCTACTAGACATTCAAGCAATTGCCATGTATAAAAACATTTTCTTACCAGTTTGCACGAGGCGATTAAGGCCGGCCACACATTATCCGAATTTTTCTGTCAGAAAATTTCTGGCGCCCGCCGGAAGGCACTCTGCGCATAATGTTTCGTTCTAGACACCGCACACACATATACCTGAATTTTTAATCTCACGGAAAAAATTTAAACAAAGGTATTGCCGTTAATGAAAAAACAATTAAGCATTTAAGATATTTATACTTACTGCCGCACTCAGAGACATCAATTAAGTTTTAAGTTTGATTAACGTTGGTGCTGTCACTTTCTTTGCTATAGCAATAGAATAATAGAATAAGACGCAGCATCTTTAATCAAACTTAAAAATTAATTGACGTCTCTGAGTGCGGCAGTTAGCACATTTTTAAGAAATTGACTTTGTATAAATAAAATGTATATTATAATCCAGATAGACTTATTTAATTTGTTGATAGCAAACTTTATTTTGACATAAGCTCTTTGTTAAATATTAATTTAAAGAGAGAATACTGTTTTCGTATACATAATTTATTTATTGCACTGGTATTACCCGGTGTATCGAACCCGGCTCATAAATTTGCGGGCCGCTTAACGTGAGACATCACTCGCTTTACTTATTATTCGAGATTGAATGCTCCCCTGATTCCGTAATCGCTTTCTAGTAACGGTTCTATTTAATTTTTATTGTTGTTACGTTTTCTATTGTTGTTAAGTTGTTCATTGTTACATTTTCCGTTGTTTTTCGTTCACTGTTGTGTGGAAGGATGGACCCTGGTCCGAGTACTTCTCGGTCAAAGGAAGACTATATGTTGTCTCCTGCGAAGAAATGACCACGTCTTTGCTCTTTATAGGAGATGGAGAAAAACATGGTGTTAAACACATTTAAACACGTTTATCATAATTGGCCAACCATAAACTACAACCCCGGTTCTGCTTCTGTTTACATCATAAATTGCTGGTAGGTGTCATTGATTTCGTCAATATATTGAAAACACTAATGACGGCGGTTGAAACGCCCAGAAATTTACCCGCGCATACTTTGAGATCCCCTGAAATGTCACTTTGACAGTGACGTATCTTTGTTTAATTTTTTTCCGTGACTAAAAATTTAAGTAAAGCCCGACCAGGAAAATAAAAAACCTGCTCTGGGGACGTTAAATTAGCAATTATTATAGCAACACTAAGTATAGTCGTACGCATGCAAATTGGCCAGTGTAGAAATATTATAATATGTCAATATAGATTATTGATGAAATAAAATCAAGTTTAATTTACAACATTTATATATACTTATTTTAAATTGTAACGAAATGATCTTCCATTAAAGTTAAACTATAGTCGGGTTAAAATAAAGACAATAAAACCATAAATTACGATTTTAATATTAATCATTTATTATTAACACTAACAATCGCATTATATTTCAACTCCAACAGCGTCACGCACTTGTCTACTATAGAAATGGCGATTAAAATTTATAATACTTTGTGTAAGAGACTCTCTGCCACCAACAAAATTTAAAGATTCTTTCAGAGCTGCAAGCAACCGCTTCAAATTCGGTACTTCTTTTCGGACGGCATAGAATTCTTGTGTTTTATTTATATATTTATATTTTGATCTCTGTGTCAAATTCATCCAGATTTTTTTTATTTTTTGGTTTTAGGTTTATTTTTCTTAGGCGTAGAAAATACAGCTGACTTCTGACCTTCTCTTCGTATTTTCATTACGGAAGATCGGGATAAACCTAAAATAAAACGAACTTTTACGTGTAATTATTATTTTTATTATTTACAAATTATTATTCACAATTCAATTAGCCAATTTCCATTGCACATACTATATGATGTACCTCCCAGTCATGTTGACAACAAGGTCGGTGATGTTATTTCGAGGAATAGAGTCTAAGGGCCTGCGCAAACCGGCGGAGCGCAGCGCAGATCACTTTAAATTTATCAATGTATATTATTTTCTATTTTAATTACAATAAAGTATAAATTTAGAACCGCAGCCGCAGAGTAGAAATCCCCCGTGATGCTCCGAGGTCGGTCTCAGAGCATTCAAATTTATACCTTATTGTAATTAAAATAGGGAAGAATATACATTGATAAATGTAAAGTGATCTGCGCTGCGCTCCGCCGGTTTGCGCAGGCACTAATCCTTCAGACTTTCTCTCCGACAAATATTTCGTCATATTGTAAATAACTTTTCTTAAGTGACTCTTAATAGTTTTCAGCATTTTAACGCACAAATAACTCACAATATCCAAGAAATAGACCACGCACAATCGACACTTCACTTTGACAGCAATTGACAGATAGCATTAATGACGTCTTTAAAGTTACGTTTGCCAGTTGAAGAAATTAGTTCCAATAGTTTTCTGCAATATGGCGAAGTTCTTTATTTTCCTGGTCGGGTTTTATATCAGGTGGACGGTCTTACGTCCGTTTCTAATGAACGCCGGATGCACGTCGAACGGGCGTCAGAAATTTGTCTGATCAGAATGTTGTCGGATGGCACGCGCTCTATACATCTTGCACTAAACGGCAAACGGCAACTAAGAAGTCAATCCTGACACCTGCCATTCCAGTACAAATTATAACCTCAAAGCGTCTAAATATATATAAAAAAAGTCGGGTTAGTTACACAATAACTCAAGAACGGCTCGACCGATTTTTATGAAATTTGGCACACAGATAGTTTATTACTTGTTTTTTTATTATTATATAGTTTATGTATGTATTTAAACTCTTTATTGCACAGATATTAGATTTACAATGAATACTCATAAAATAAAATGTACAAAGGCGAGCTTATCACTATAAGGGATCTCTTCCAGCTAACCTAGAGAATAAGTGAGGACAAAACACGAGGATAGGCAACATTACACGTAACGCACAAAATTGTTAGATGAGATATATAATATAGATATACTAAAATAATCGTAAATGTATATTAATACTATACATAAACACACTATATATATATATCTATAATTAACCTGATATGCAAACCACAGCTGTGGTAAGATTTAGCTTTCCTTTAGCCATAACTTTTTCAAATATTTTTTCAGTTTATTACCTGGATTAACATAAAAAATACATTTATCCCGAAAAAATTATAAGTTCCCGAGGGATAAGCGAAAAATGACTACTACGCGGACGGAGTCGCAAGGAAAAACTAGTAAGTTATAAAATGTACTGCGACGACAGGTATCAGGATTGACTTATTATCTGCAGTTTACTGTACGGTGACTAGTTTTGCTAGGTCAGTTGCATTGCATAAAAAATTCATTTTGTCATTCTTTTTGTGGTTATGAAGTTTTATTTTCTTTTTATTTAAAAATATTTAAACAACGAAATCGACCAATGAGTGGTCATCTCATATCTGTATTTTGTAGGAGAATTAAAACAGAAAAAATATATATTTTGTTTTTTCAGTAAAATAAAACTAATGAATGTTTATTCTACACTGTGTTTATCCTAGAGACCCCAAAGGTTAAGAAATAAGCCACAAATTTAAAGTGACTTAATACATGTTACGTAAGAAAGTCAAAAGTTGCGAAAAATGTAAGAAATGTAAGCAAACGGCAAGGCTGAAACTAAACTCAGATTCGCCGGAACTACAGAATAAGTACTAGCATAGAAACCTAGACCTTTGCATCAGCTATTTCTTTCTCTACATTTTAGATTACTTATTTCATAGGAGGAAATGAAACAAAAAGTAGGCTGTTTTTGTCCTTTAACTGTTATTGTCAAAAGGTTTTAAGATGTCAAATTTGAATGGACTTCAAAAGCCCGCGAAGGGACGTATACGAACCTCGAGTACTACAAAATGAAAAAGTCGATATGCGAATAGTTAATTTTGTGTCAGGGTGGCTTCATTTAAATTTGAAAATTTTGAAATTTCTTTTGAAATCGTCCGTTGTTGACAAACACAATAATTGATTTCGATCACTCGAAAGTCAAAAATCGCCCCGCTGGTGAGGTGAAAAGAATATTATCTGTATTCCCTTTAAATTTGCCCGAAACTCGCCCATTCACGAAGTTTTATCGCGTTAAAACACACCACGAATCTTCCGCTGCGCTGCAACTGTGGCCGCAGCGTAATGAAAACAAAAAAGCGGGGCCCACACGTTCAAACTTGCTGGAATAAACCCACCATTGTATCATCGCTGGTGAAATCACTTTATAGTGTACTGACTACTGGCCAGTAGGATGTTGGTATTTAAGTTTTAAATTTGAAAAAAAAATTGACATTCAAAATTTCAACGTGTTTATTTTTCATTATAATTATGCCTGTTTATTTTGATAAATAATACTATACTATTAATACCCAAATTGAAAATATGGACAGAGAGCCTGAAGTTTTATCTGATACTGCTACGAACGGTGCTTTAGCTGGATCTGAAACATTGTCTGATAACAATCAGGCAAAGCTAGATTCACTTGAGAAAAAAGCTGTTCACTTAAGGTTGATTTTCAATTTAAACTACTTCACTACTTCTTTTCTTACTAGATTAGCTCACCAGAACTATGTAGCTTGAAATTATTAAGCATACATTGTCAATTATTTTTAATATATTTAAGTGCTTCAAAAAATTAGTTTTAATCAATGGAGCCATGCTTTGCTGCCATGGCAGGTGGCAGTAACAGCAATTTGGTATTGTAATTTCCGCCCATATTCCTACAGTTTACTAATTTATTTCTTTATTTAATAAACAATGTACATATTTACTTAAGCAGACTTTACAAATCACAAAATATAATTATGAATATTTGCCTAAGTGTAACTAGGTACTTATTCTTCATATTCCCAAACCACTCTCGGCCAAGTTTTTTTAAAATCGGTTTATCTGTAAGTTCAAGGGGTATATATATATATATTAGATTGGAGCCTAATAAAAATAGGTTTAAGAGAGCCTTGTTTAAGCACTACCTCAATATTATTTAAATTTAAGACAAATTGTGTTCTAATTTTTTATTTTAAGTGATATATTATTACGTATACTAAGACTCGCGGATCCCACAGTCAAACTGTGAAAACAGTTTTGCGGGACGTTGTTTTAAAATTAAGCCTGTTGATATGTTATAATAAATAAATAAATAATAATAATAATAATAAAAACAATATATTATATAGTTTTAGTACATTACTTAACTTGCCGACGCGCAGACAATTCGTAGCGGCACTTATATTATAGGATAGTAGCGCAGAATAACACATCCCAATGGTTACTATGAACTATAAATTTATTATTAGTACAATTCGTGCTATGAAGCACTAAATTCGGAAATTTGTCAAGTCGAAGTCATTCGAGACTACCTACATTGCGAGAAAAAAATGCAATAAATTTAATATTTTAAAACTTGAATGTACAAAGTGGCTAGGTGGCACAAGTACGTATACTACGTACGTACGTACTGTACCCAGGGCCGGATTTAGAGGCCCTGGGAAAACAAAGAAGCGGAGGCCCCTAATTATTTTCCTAAAAAATAAATAAATAAATATCAGGGGACAATCTCACACAAATTGACCTAGTCCCAAACTATGCTCTAGGCTTGTACTATGGGTACTAGACAACGATAAACATACTTATATAGAGAAATACATACTTAAATAACACCCATGACTCAGGAACAAATACTCGCGCTCATCACACAAATATTTGTCCATACCGGAATTCGAACCCGGTAACCCGATATTTAACGATTTTTTCAACTAGGATGTTTTTTTTTTTTTAAATACTCATTGTGGGGGCCCCCCATTTGTGGAGGCCCCGGGGCTGTAGCCCCGGTTGCTCTCCCCTAAATCCGGCCCTGACTGTACCTTCGAGGCGCGTGGCCGGCCACTCAGACCGCGAGGCCGTACCTAGGAGGTAGCCCACTTCGCCCACGCCTTACGCCGCCTCTGTCTTCCGGGTTCCAAACCTTAAAGATCTTTTGAACCATAAATAAATGCCAAAGACAAAATCAAGAAATTCATAAAATCTTACTTATTTTAAAAATCTGTCAATTTACGATAGGAATGATTTTGAATGTCAATACATTGTAAAAATATGGTACCAGTTAGGTCTCAGTCATTATTAGTCAATTTGTTGTTGTTATTTTCGGTTTTATTTGCGCTTTTATTCCATACACAGGGCTATACATAGACTAGACTACTTTTTTAGACTCTAGTCATTTAATCGAAGTTTGAGTTCTTTTAATATCTGTTGAGGACTGACTGCCGCACTCAGAGACGTCAATTAAGTTTTAAGTTTCATTAAAGTAGCTGCTGTCACTTTCTTTGCTATAGCAATAGAATAAGACGCAGCAACTTTAATGAAACATAAAACTTAATTGACGTCTCTGAGTGCGGCAGTAAGTCTTTTGTTGATACTGGAGTGTGTGTGCGTGTGAGCGCGTGCGCGTGCGTGTGAGCGCGTGCGCGTGCGTGTGTGCGCGTGCGCGTGTGCGGATGCGTTAGCGTGTCCGTGTGTGTGTGTTAGTTTTTTACACTTTCACGCTGCAACGGCTGGACGAACTTGGATGAAATTTGGAATGGAGATAGCTTATAAACCCCTGGTATATCCTGGATTACCTAACATATAGAATACTTTTTATCCCAGAAAAATTTAGTAGTTCCTAAGGAAAAAACCGATAAACGACCGCAGACGGAGTCGCGGGCAAAAGCTAGTTGAAAAATATATACCAGAAAGGTGCATATTTTTATTTTATAAGCTTTTATTTAACTTCACATTTGTATACTCGTATTCGTAGTCATAAAGTTTATATATTTCAAGCAAGATTTTTTACTAGGTACTCAAATTTAAACATTACTCCAAAAGTGAGTCTTTATTTTTGGACTCGAGTCTTATTACGAAAAATGGAATCTTTCCTAAAGAGTTGAGAGTTTCCTGAGTTGCGACTACAGGACTCGATAAGACTCGAAAAAGGACCCGACTCACGACTCTAAAGACTCGAATCGGAAGTTTTTAAACGACGTCTCGTAAATATGTGTCATTTCTTGAAATGTAGACTCAAAAGACTTGAGTCCTTAGTAGAGTACTTATGTAGGTACTCTGTATGCAATCAAACTTCCTACTTGTGTATTTTCAGTTTATTTTATATTTTCTTTTCAATTATAGATTGGTGCTTGAAAAAGACTTTAAAGCGGCTGACATAAAATGGAGCATGTTCGTTGCAGCAGCTTTCAGCTTCAGATATGAAAGCTGCCTCCGTCCGTTTCCTCCTGCCTTTGTGAAAAATGGAATTAAGGATATGGATGAATTGGTAAAGTTTAATCCGGAATGCATTACGAAGGATATAAATAAATATGTGTACTCACCTCTCGGTCTCTGTCGACCCATTAGTTCTATTATATATTACCAAAAGAGCTAAATGGTACCTACCTAGACCTACTGACAATAGAACTACTGGGAATAGACTCACTTCTCATCATAGGATTATATTTTAATGTTAAAAATGATTAGTTAAGTATTATATCATACTTACTAGCGACCCGCCGCACGGGTGCAATTTTCAAAAAAAAAAACTTTCATATAAAGCTTGTCCTGACGTTACCTACGAACACTATAAAAAATATCTGCCACATCGGTCGAGCCGTTAATAAGTGATAATCCGTCATACATGTGGCAATTGAATTTTATTTATATAGATTATTATTACCTTTCCCCAGTTAGAACACAAAAACAGGCGAATAAAAAATGTACTTATTCAATTCAGGCTATTGTTTATTTATAAAAATATAACTTTCAGCGATTTTAGAAATATCTAATCCATCCCTAAGGGATTTATTTTAAAAATTTACGGATATCGGAATTACATAATTATGTAGGTACATATGCAAAATTTCAAGACAATCCGATAGTTAGAAGTAGGTTAAAATCGACTTCTAAGATTTGATTACATTGTTGTTAGTTCGTTAATTAAAAGTGAAGCTAATATAAGTGTGTTACTGCCGCACTCAGAGTTACTGCCGCACTCAGAGACGTCAATTAGGTTTTAAGTTTCATTAAAGTAGCTGCTGTCACTTTCTTTGCTATAGAAATAGAATAACTGCCGCACTCAGAGACGTCCATTCATTTTCAAGTGTCATTAAAGTTGCTGCGTCTTATTCTATTGCTATAGCAAAGAAAGTGACAGCAGTTACTTTAATGAAATTTAAACCTTAATTGACGTCTCTGAGTGCGGCAGTAAGACGCAGCAACTTTAATGAAACTTAAAAATTAATGGACGTCTCTGAGTGCGGCAGCTAAAGACCTGGTGTGTTCCGGTTCCCGATATAGGTATTTGATGGCGATTGTATGGTGTATTTCTGTTGTAGCTAAGCGTTGTGACGGATGTCCCGGCGTTGGACCTGGTCCTGCAGCAGCTGGATCATCTGGACAACCTGGCTAACTACAGTGATATTATAGACTTGCTGTTCTATGTACTGGTACGATTAAAGGAACCTAGCCTTAAAACTGTGCCAGTAGAAACGGTAAGTTTATATTTCTTCTTTTTACTGTTACACGCTGTTCGGAACTGAATATTGCACGTTTGTGTGTTTTTTTGCTTTGAATATTTTCCTTATGACCATGCTGTTGGCATCAGACTTTATGGAAGCGACAGTGGAACGGTGTCAGAATGTCTGCAGATGTCAAGTCTCCGCGGCATGTGCGAGCAACACTACAATATAAAGTCCTCGCATGTTTTACTGTGCACAAATTTTAACTCACGATGATAAGATAAAATGACTGACTTATTAGTTAAATCGCAATCGGAAAACGGTACTTTGAGCCGCATAAATGCCACTAAATCAAGTCTACTCTTCTTGCAGCATGATGCCATCCTCGCCTGCGTGCAATGTACCCAGCCTGCCCCGAAGCCACAATATATATTCCAAGTGATAAGCTCGTTTAAGTCCAACGCGGAAACGAAATTTAAAGAATTGGCAAAGAACCACCACGTATTCCATGCTTATCACGGAAACCGCTTGGAGAACTTTTATACGATATTAAATTTCGGTTTGCAGCAACATTTGAATAAGGTACGGTATTATGTTGGGTAATTCTAAGTTAAGAGGTAAATTAGGTGGCAACGGTCATTTTTTTTAAATGTAATAATACTGTTTAATAATCATGAGTCATGGAGATCAAGAGGAGAGGCCTTTGCCCAGCAGTGGGACACCCAAACAGGCTACTAAAAAAAAATACTGTTATGTCTTAATTTAATACACAGTATCGTCTACTTGGGCAGTGAATTTCATTATTTACTTCAATATAATTGTTTTTTTCATAATCACGCCTTACACTCGAAAAATGTTTCTTCCCTGTCCTTACCTGTCTTGATAGCAAATTAATAACTTTAAATAGGTCTAAATCACTCAATTTCTTGTAAATTTTTTTGGCAAATTAAAGTTGTCTTACCTTGTCCTATACTACACGTGTCGTCGTGTCGTGTCAAAGCGGTAGGTAAGTACCTACCTAGGTACACTTACCTACCGCTTTGACCGAGCTGATTCTGATTCTGATTCGATAAATCCGGGGACCAAATTAAAAGTACCTAATCGCACTAAAATGTTAATAATGCTCTGATGCTCTGCCTAAGTTGCCTCAACTTAGGCAGAGCATCAACATGATACAAATATATTTGTAGTAAGTAGACAAATTTTCTCGTGAAGCGAAGTGCCGAAGACTTGATGTTTGTAGTTTTTGCACAACAACAATAAGTTTAAAGTTTCAATAAGTTTATGTTTGTAATTTATTTTTCTAACCATAGACAATTTTAAAGAAATTTTAAAAGAAGAAAACACACGCACTGTGCTACGAAAACGAGTAGTTGCCTTGGCTGTATGAGATTTATTTCTTGGTCCTTTCTATTCTGCATGCATTGGACAGCACTTAAAAAAAATATCGCAGCGGACAGGAATGGGTTTTCATACGTTTATTTTACTCCTAGGGAGAAAATGAGGCCCTTCGCGTCTTCGTTTTTCAAAACATATGCCATCCTTTCTGAGTATGTTTGTAAAAATATTTTTCTTAATTTTAAAATCGACGACTTGGCTCCTAAAACAAATATCCTAAAATACTTATATGTACATTATAGTTTCGGACTTTCCCGTACTGACCCATTGGGTTACCCGTAAATTATATATTTTATTAGACAAAGTGAACTTACTGTTTATTTATTTCAATAATAGCCGTTTTAATTATATAACAATAAGTATTTCACCCTACGATGTTAAATGTTAATCGACCGTTAGTTCATACTTTTTGACAGCTGTTAACACTCTAATCGTCTGTTAAGTGGTTGGTGAAATGTCCATCCGTCTAACTCATGGACTCTTGGTACTACAAAGCTGTAGTTTGGCATTATTATACCTACATTTAAATTACGCCGACAAAGTTTTAAAATAAAATGCAGAAAAAAATTTTTTTTAGGTAATTATTCTCCCATACGTGTCGTTTTCAAAAAAAATTACATACTTAAGGGCTTTAATTAAAACAAAACTAATTGATTCCTTTGTGTAACGAAAGTTACCCATATAGTTTGTATGACTAATTTTCGTTACACAAAGGAAGCGATCGTGATTTTGTTTTCATTAAGCCTTTAACTACTTATGTAATTTTTTTTTGAAAACGACCCATACATGTCTTTACTTTACATCGATAATAATTTTATCTTTGCTTTCAAAGGTAAAATTATTTTTTCACTTCTCATGCTCTAAAAGTTCGTCTTTATGTCGTGCGTAGGCGACATAAAGTAGCTTCTTATGATCTAGAGCATAAAGTAAAATCTTCGTCGAAGACCTAGGCAATCGGTCCAGCAGCCACACCACAACTTTAACTTCATAGAATAACCTCTTTATTTTATTTCGTTTCGTTAGTATTCTAAGACCAAGGCAAGGATACCAACAGCCAACCAATTTTTATTTCGTCGCATTTATTATTATTATTATTTTTATCATGTTGCTGTTTCATTTCCTCGCAATCGAAGTGAAAAGTAGAGTGTACAACTCGTCCATAAAACCCATTTAACACTCGACTTTATATCCATCCTCGCTCACAAGCTCGCTTGGATGGATAAACGTCTCGCGTAAAATGGTGCGTTTTATGCACTTTTTGTACAATCTACTATTTTACAAACTTCGACTGAGGTGTCATTGCAATGTATAGCTCTTAAAAATCATTATGGATATGTTATTTAGAATGTTATACCTATTGAAAAGCAGGTTGCGGAATCAAAGAAAATGTTTAATATTAATTATTAGTTTAATCTTTTTTATATAGTATATATCGACACTAGGAAGACAGCACGTCTGACATCAATCACATTCATAAAAATAAAAAGTAAGGCGTTTTAACAGGAGGTTGAATTCTATTTAAACTTGGTAACAAATAATTCAACAATACCTACCGAAAATCAGCTAAGATTTCTTTAAGAACTTTAAATAGAAAATTTGCTAATACTTATCATAGGAGATTGTTGTTTGCGTTTGTAAAAATGGCGACGGAACCCTATACTAAGCGTGGTCCGACATTCTCTTGCCTGGTTTTTTTTTTTTTTTTAAGTTTTTACCTATATTATCAATTAAGACCTTTTTGTAACAGATGTTAATTTTTCCCATTTTGTTACCCCGTTTTTCTATAATTTCCCAGTTATTTTACATTAGGTTTTTTGTTAATTAATGTTCTATGAAGCGTAAGCGTAAGTTTCTTTATTAATAATTTAATATAATAATATTGTAATAAAAATTATAGAAAAACGGGGTAACAAAATGGGAAAAATTAACGACCGTTAAAAAGTGTCTTGAAAAATTGATGTAAAAACATAAAAAAATGCTCATAAAAATATAACTGTAGTAGGCCGTCAATGTTTAGCTTTAGCTACCTACCTAAATATATAAATAAATTCGAAACAATGTGTGTCTAGTAAAAGACTGTCATGCTGAATCATTCATGGTTTACAAAAAAGAATTGAAAGCGATACGAATGACGTCCTAGCATAACAGTCAAGCGTCATCTGTTGTTGAAGTCCTTTGAGCCTTTGGTGTGGCATAGAACACGCTGCTGGGGAACGGCGTGTACCTGTCGTCGGAGCTGAGCGTGAGCCTGCCGTTCAGCCACGGCGGCTTCGGCTGGGGCGCCAGCTGCATCGGCGGGCACCTTTCCTCCATCGCGCTCTGCGAGGTCATAGACGCGCCCGACGGCATCAACTACCAGAAACCGGTCTCTAGCGAAGGTATTCCGATCATCTCCACACTTTTCTGTTTGTTCGAGAATTGCCTATATTTATTTAGTAGAGGATTCGTGTTTTCTTTTTATATCATTTAACTTGTTACGCGGGCATTTCTCCGAGACAGGCTCATTTGCCTGACTTCCACGGCCGATTTTTATTTATATTGACATTATGCTTAATTAACATACTGATTAAACACCTTTAAATATATGCTTATATATTGGAGGCGCACCTGGATATCCAGCAGAAAGAAAAATATCCAATCCATAAAAGTCGGGGGGCACGGAAATCAGTATCTTAAACACGCAGATCAGAACTGAGTAGATACGAATTAAAAAAAGTAAAACATACTTGATTTTAATCATCAATAGTTAAGATGTTTATTTAAATATATATATCTAAATCCGGTGGTGTCCTTCCATTTGGGCGAAAAACGTTTGGCAAACTGTTTCATTTCGCAACCGTTTCATTTGGCCAAACGCTTTTTTTTCCGAAACTGTAATGGTAGGAGAGCCGACTGCAAAATTTCGTACCGACTTGATACCGCGATGAAATGCACAATGGTTTCCCATAAAAGTGATGCTAAGTCCGAATTTAATAGTCTGCCACGGCGGAACTTGCCGAAAGTAAAAAAAAGAAAGCCATTTCCGGTGCGAAAAAGGGGGTGTTACTTAACCCATCTGATACTAAAATAATAGTAATGGCATCAGTTAGAAATTTACTGGTAGATACAGAAAAGCGAAATCTGCCAGTATTTTTTTTGCCAGAACTGCTTGGCAGACGCTCTCAAAGGTGACCATCGGGACCCCTAAATATACCCATCTGATACCACCATGAAACCAATTCCAGTCGGTAGGTATGAACCCTCATTTCAGGAATATATAAGTCTGCCAAGGCTTTTCCTGCCGAAACACCTTGATAGACGAGATTATGTAAGCAACATCCGTGGAACCAGTATTTTGGAATTTTACAGATTACGGACATTTTAATTACTGTAGGCTTATTGTACTGCATGTATAATAATTACTTATGAAGGTCTGTGTTACGTAGTAGTTAAGTGATAAAAATATCTACAAGTGAGTTTTTTTCACTAGTAGGTAGTAGGTATTGAGTATTCCTGAGCCAAAAATGAACCGATCATGATCTCGATTTTAAAGACAATCATAAATATAGTGGGCTGCCGAATTTCAACTTAACTTTAAAATGAATAGTTTAAATATACCCATCTGCAGCCCACTATATTTATATGATTGTCTTTAAAATCGAGATCATGATTGGTTCATTTTTGTCTCAAGAATTTTCTATACCTACTACCTACCTACTAGTGAAAAAAACTCACTTGTAGATATTTTTATCACTTAAGTACTACGTAACACAGACCTTCATAATTATTATACATGCAGTACAATAAGCCTACAGTAATTAAAATGTCCATAATCTGTACAATTCCAAAATACTGGTTCCACGGATGTTGCTTACATAATCTCGTCTGTCAAGGTGTTTCGGCAGAAAAAGCCTTGGCAGACTTATATATTCCCGAAATGAGGGTTCATACCTACCGACTGGAATTGGTTTCATAGTGGTATCAGATGGGTATATTTAGGGGTCCCGATGGTCACCTTTGAGAGCGTCTACGCGTCTGCCAAGCACTTCCGGCAAAAAACATACTGGCAGATTTCGCTTTTCTGTATCTACCAGTAAATTTCTAACTGATGCCATTACTATTATTTTAGTATCAGATGGGTTAAGTAACACCTCCTTTTTCGCACCGGAAATGGCTTTCTTTTTTTTACTTTCGGCAAGTTCCGCCGTGGCAGACTATTAAATTCGGACTTAGCATCACTTTTATGGGAAACCATTGTGCATTTCATCGCGGTATCAAGTCGGTACGAAAATTTGCAGTCGGCTCTCCTACCATAAATATTTCAGGAAATATTTCAGGACCATCGTGTAGAACCCTATAGGTTAGGTTAGGTTAGTTTTATAAAAATCCTGAAATATTTACAGTTTCAGAAAAAAAAAGCGTTTGGCCAAATGAAATGGTTGCGAAATGAAACAGTTTGCGAAACGTGCGGTTGCGAATCATCAGTAAACCAAATCCGGTACATGGCAAGTTGAAAAAGCTTGTAAATAGTAGATTGTTCAACAAGGGACTAAAGTAAGCCATTATGACACGAGATATTCATACACCCGAGCAAAGTGAGGGTGGATGAAGTTCGAGTGTCATTATGGCTTTTTAGTCTCGAGTTAAACACTCTACTTTTCACTTTGAATGCGAGGAAAAAAACGACGTTCTATACAAAATTACAATCAAAAACATTGTTCCGCGGCTTTTAATTTTTTTTTGTAAAGTGACGCTTTAAATGGTAGCATATTTAGGGTCATTCTCACGAGCGTTTCAGCCGCCGTCTCAACCGTGGTCGCATTATTGACGGCTTCGGGCTTCCTTGTAGATTCGAATGTCATTTGCGGCTATTCTGTAGAATGCAGAGTCGCCGCTTACAGTTCTTATCAATATCTTTTTCTTCGATTATCGTCGATTTTGTAGCCACGGCTGTGACGGGCGGTTGAAACGATATGAGAATTATCTTTTAGCCAACAGATTCAAACTTGAAAACTATTTTTTCAAAACTAATTGGACCATGCATAATAAAATGAATTTATCCTTAATATAATAAATATATTATGTTTCGTAATCATTAATGTTTCACGAAATTAAATAGTTTGTTTATATTTTTGCGCAGTTGTCATTTTAAGGTTATTTCCACGCCCTAAAAATTGTCTATACCACAGAATAAGTACTTTTATAGGACTATAAGAAACAGCAAAATACGTATATTTGACCTTTTTCTATTTATGGCATTCATAACGAGTTAGAAAGAGATGTCCTTAAAGGTATTCTTTCGTTTTCCATCATGTTGTCACAAAGATCTGTCAACACCAGTGTTGTCGCTGAGTTGATAAAAAATTATTTAATTTCGCCGGAATAATTCGTAATTTGTTTTAATGATTTAAGGGCTGGTTTTTCTAATTTCCATATAAAAGCATCTGGCAGTAAATGTTATCACTTTCCTTTTTTTACAAGCTTTCATTTAACTTGCAATGTTCCAATGTTTATAATTATAAGTAACTTGTCCATTTCAGCAGACCATTTTTCAACGAATTCCCAGTGTTTTGATTGAACTGAAATTAGGAATACGTATGTAAACCCGATGACAATGTAATATTAATTATGGTGTCCAAGAGCTGATCTGATTTGTCATTTGTTATTTCTTATATTCCGATTTCTATGCAAGTACTTATTCTGTGGTCTATACACAATCACTTAAAATGGCGATAATCCTCCATTCACGAACACCATAGTAAATTTCCAAAGTAAGATTCCATAGTAAATAAAAAAAAATACTTTAGTCCCTAGAGACTAATAAGGAGCTTTAGTCCCGATATGCAGAGACTAAAGTAAAATTTTAAGAGCATGAGAAGTGAAAAAGTATTTTAACTTTTTAATAGGTTTTTATTTCAAAATGTTAAAATACTTTTGAACCTTCCTATATAATTCACTGATACTTAACAAATGCAAAAGGCGTAGTTGCAGCATTAGTCATTATATTCTGACAATTTGTACTCACTTTTGTGTTTTTCAGGAGATGGTATTTACGAGGAAGATAAAAGCAAACATATTTCTAAAGAGCAATCAACAACGTCTCATTATATCGTTACCAATTGTGACTTGGTGAGGGTACGCTATCTTCTGGTGTATGCCAAACAACCGGCTTCTATGAGATTCCCAACAGCAAGCGTTAACCGAAACGGTAAAGAACAGTAAAATCTGGGTCAATAGAAGTGGCTAAAGATGTAAACAAAACGAAACTAACCATTATTACTCCATAATCATGTACTTTTCAAGATCGAGAAAGATCTTTAGGTACAATGATTTATACGCTTGATTATTACTTTCATATATATTAATTTTAAAATAAATATCAGGGGACAATCTCACACCAATTGACCTAGTCCCAAACTAAGCTCTAGGGCTTGTACTATGGGTACTAGACAACGATAAACATACTTATATAGAGAAATACATACTTAAATATATAGAAAACATCCATGACTCAGGAACAAATACTCGCGCTCAGCACACAAATATTTGTCCATACCGGGATTCGAACCCAGGACCGCTAGCTTCGTAGGCAGGGTCACTACCAACTAGGCTAACCGCGTCGTCTAAAATTAATTGACTATCAGATAATTATACATTTTATTAACCTTTTAACCGCCGCTTGGTCTGTCATCGAACGGGCTCATGTCGCCGCCTATATAAAATAACAGGAAATGGTGTAGTGCTTGCCACATGCGTTACGATAGGATTTTTCTTGAAATGAATATTAAGTAATAATACCCTTTTTACCACTGTATCATTCAATAAAATACATTATTATAACTAAATTACGTTTACCAATTTCTTTATTAATGGTTTCGTCCCTTTATCAATGGTTTGGTTCCATGTGTTTTACCACTCATAAAAATCTATCGGTTGACATTGCTACATTACTATTATTTCTTATTTCATATATCTAAAGTCATAAGCGGTCTTATATATCAGACATTGGCGTAGGCTTTATTGGATATTTGTTGATAAGTTGACATTATAAGAGAGAGGATTGACCATATTTAAAAAGTATCGAAACTGAACATTTCAAAGTTGTTGACATAAGTAATAATTCAATTTCACACAGTTACACAACTATTTTGGTAATTAAATATTGTAATCTCAAAATACGTATGGTATTCAAAATTTTGAGATAGCAAATCTGTACCATTTATTAATTTTTTAATTTGAACATTATTTTGAAATATCGAGTGAGCCATACCACTAAAATTTTCTATTTTATATCTCTGACGTCACATGCGGTCTCATATTTAAGACGACGGCGTAGTCTGTAATGATTGTTATTGAGAATACAATGACTTAATAGGGGTGGACGTTGTACCTCGATAAGCATCGCTATATCGATTTAAATATCTACTTAGTATAAAAACTCATTAACGTTTTAAGGTATTTATTTAAAACCAAAAAAAAATAATTAAGTCCATCCTTCTGGCTAACAAATAAAAAATCTTTTTATTTACGTAGTTCATCCTGACTCACTGTCGCAACGAAAATAATTAGTTATAAATAAAGTCAATTAAGTATCACATATCTATGCGAAGAAATGGTTGTGTTATATGGATGGACAGACCAACGGGCAGACGGGCATGACGCATGACGAATGACGAAAGTATACCTAAGTGCCTTTATCCACAGCATCTGAATTCTCGGACCCGAATCCGACTCCTTTGCACTTGCAAAAAGGGTTGGTTGTGTGAAAGGCACGGGATAAGCGGATCCCAGAAATCGGACTTTTTTGAATTATTTGAACACAATGGGTATAACTTACAAACCTTACCTGTTGGTGAAACAAATTGTATTTTGTCATCCGAGTCGAATTTAATATATGACACATGCCATTCATGCCATAACTGGCACAGTTCATAATATATCGTTATTTTATGAGAAAATAGGTAAGGAAATAAAATAGGCTAGCCGAGCAAGTCCATATTATGAATAAATATCTTACAAACATCGTTGAGTGAGTCGATATACTTAAATGTTACAATCAAGTCATCGTCACATCACTGGTGTCTATTATATAAGACTTTGGCGACGGGACTACAGCAAAATTATAGATAATCTAATGTCATATTTTCAAATTTATTTTCATCTAGAAAATTAAAATAAAGCAACAGAGTAATTTCGTAGCTGTTTAATTAACAATTAGAGCGGCTTTCATATCCGAATCAGTGGAGTTAAATCGGTATAAATAAAAAATCCTTGCAAAAAACATACAGAAAAAATGTCTTAAATATAAGACTACGGCGATAGTAGCTGGACATTGGGTGTCTTATATATCAGACTACGGCGGTCAAAAGGTTAAGTAAAAACACGCTTGATGAATTTTGAGGTTATGTGTCAAACAGTACTTACTTAATTTGTTGACGTATTTGGCCATTTCTATTGACCCCGACTTTACTTATTTCAGAGCTCTAATAATAATACATACATAATAGGTAAATAATGGAGGGAAAGACCACGAGCCCACCGATACGTTCTTATGTTTCAGGTGGCGGACTATGTCAATGGCTCGCTAGGCACAAACTGTTTTCGATTCTTCTCGGATACGGTTTAATGTTGGCAACCATAGGGTTTGCTAATAATCAACCAATGCATTACTATTACAAAATTTTATTGAAGAAACTGGACCTCGCATACAGTGGCGTCAAAGTATGAATTTGATCGTCTACGTACGTAATGTGGTCATGTAGATTTGTACAAATTTACTGTACTTAAACTTTAAATATTACCAAATTATAAGCATTAATTATTTAACGTTAAAGGTGGCACTGGTTTTTATATACTTTGATACCATCGTTATACGGCCAGGTGGCTTCGGCACAGTAACATCATTTCCCCGGGGCGAACCATTATTGCAGGTTTGTGTGGCCTAGTAAACTACCACTACTATAAGTACCTAATTATACTTGAGCAAAATCACCAAAAAACACCTATTAAGTACGAGTCAGACTCGCGCACCAAGGGTTCCATACCGTATTTATCTAAATTTACTCTCGTCAAAGTGGTCTTATATTCAACATCCATCAGTCTATCATCCAATCACCCCACATTAAGCCACTGCATGGCATAGGCCTCAAGTTGTCTATTCCTGCGTTTGCCACATCCATCTCTTTCCCAATAACCTAATGAGATCATCTGGCCATCTGCCAATTAACTGCTTTCCTTCTCTTGACCACCGGTCAAATAAAGCAAATTTTAAATCTCAGTAACTACAGAAACTGACTGACAGATCGATTACTGGACCCGAAAACCCCTGCCTGTCCGTTATTTTCATTAATCATTAAACTCGTAGAGCAGTTTATGAAAAGGAAAATTGCTCTCGTAGTATATTACAAATGGAATGAAATGAAAACTTTAACTGGTAGAGAATGCCATTAGGTTATTAAGTTCACCTTTTGTACTCAAATTTGTATTTTTGTGCAATAAAGATTAAATAAATAAATAAATAAAACTTTAGCCTCGCAAAATATCTAACAAAACTACTGGCGCTGCGCGGAAAAAGTCGCAAGCAAAAACGTAAAAAAGTAAAATAACGTTTCACATAAAAACGTAAAAAGATTACCAACAGTATACACGAAATTTTTGTCACCAAACGAGTTGTTAGTAGTGTTTAGAACAATAGTGGTGGATTGTTACGGTGCTGCGTCATGGGTAGGAGCGCAATCATTGTACAATCTAATTGTTATTGTGTCGAATGTCCATCCAAACATAATGTTATGCCACTCATCACATCAGTTTCGTCGGCCTTGTTGACTAAACGGGAGCGTCCTCGCATATACAGATAGATATTCCAATTCCATAATATATTACGTACATTGCTAAATTTCACCGAGAGTCGAGATTAGTAAGCTGTTCTTTGGGGAATTTTTAAATATCGGCTTGCATAACGGTAAAGTAGGCCAGAACGCGTATTAATTTTTGGCAACAAACAGAATGGACAGTTGGTATTTATTCTGGTGCTTCCTTACTTTATCATATGTCATTGCTCAAGATCCGACAGTGAATTTATCGCACGGACGGATCGTTGGGGTAAGTCTGGTTTTAGGCCTTAGGCCGTTCGTTATGTAGTTTTTCATCATCATTTCCTTGCCATTATCCCATTATCAGGGCTCGGCGCAGCACGTCTTTTCCTTTCACACATCCCTATCAGTCGTCATTTCAACATTCACTCCCTTCTTCTTCACATCACTCTTCACACATTCCATCCATCTCTTTTTAAGCCTTTCCCTTGCGTTAACTTAAAACTCTTCTTGTACCAGGGCAGTCTATATTACCTTTAATTTTTTCTATCACAGCGCTACTTTCAAACTTCCTCTCACATTTCGTTTCATCATTCGTTCGTTATGTAGTTTTTATTGATCGAAAAGGATCTTATTAGGGACCTTGTTGTAATTCACAGATTAAAGTTTTTACGAAGGCCACGTCTCTAACTCCCGTTGAGGCTTTTTTTGGAATTCCGTACGCTGCGTACGATACTTCTCCAGCTGGAACGCATAGATTTGCGGTAAGTACTAAATACTTACCGAGACGACGTATGAGACGCTCAAAATAATTTGTGTACTGGAACAATTATAAAAACAATCGCTTATGAGCATACCTACGTCACCGTATTGACCTATTCGAAATTTATTTTGTTTTTATGAAGGCACCAAAACGTCATCCCGGATGGAGTCGCACGTTATTTGCTCACCGCATGCCTCCACGATGTCCGCAACTTAACGATGGTGAAAATGATAATTATAGCGAAGACTGCCTTTTTCTTAATATTTGGACACCAAGGGTAAGAGCCAACGATCCTTCATCTCATTTATATTTTTGAGCGTTAGGCACCGCCTATTATTAGAAAAGAGAGCAATTATGGTAGAAACGGTGATTTAGTTTGTATTTCTTCGAAAGTCGAAATAGAACATTTACCTATTAGGCAATAAATAGGCAATTCCTAGGACTCCTAGGAGGCTGGTCTTTATTTAACCCTTTTCAGTGGATTTTTCAAGACGGTTTCATTTTATGTTAAAAATGTTTTTTTCAAACACATACAGTCGAATTGAGAACCTCCTCCTTTTTTGAAGTCGGTTAAAAAATGTCAATGAAACAAAAATAAAACAGTTTGTGTACGAAAGCCAACGGTCACTCATAACATACCTAATACAATACTCAAATTAGCCTGGCGGTCACTCATAATACTCTTTTAGCCAGCGGTTGTTTACGCATTTAAAAACTAATTTAACTGATCATTTAATACCCATTCAATAAAAAAAAAATTGAAAAGTAAAAAGCACTAGTGAAAAAAATCAAATTTTCCAAGTACCACTTTTTGAGCAACATTAACATGAAGCCATTAGTTAGTACCTACGCTTTTAATTCCCTTAAGTACTGTAGTGGCTCGAAGCAACGGTTACCACTATATTTTTATTTTCTTGAATACAAATACTTTCATATGAAATGAGGCTATACTTTCATTATCGATCGGTAGGTTAACTGACACTCTTTTTAAAATTAAACCGACATTCTTTCTTAAATATAAACTTTCAAATAGTGTCCACTATTGATGCCGCCAATAGGTACGCTTCACATAGCGAACCTTCACAGTACCTAACATATAATGTTTTTCAGATAGCGTGCAGATGGGAGATTTTTACCTGTGCTAGTAATATTGTATAGTGAGTCGTGGCTTCGCGGAGGCGTAAGTTTGCCGTGCCAGGAGCTAGCAGCTGAGGGAGTGGTGGTGGTAACCGTCGCGTACCGCCTGCACGCGCTCGCCTTCTTCTCGCTGGCCTCCAGCGCGGCCCGCGGCAACCTCGCGCTGCTCGACCAGTACTTGGCCATGCTGTGGGTCCGCGAGAACATCGCCGCGTTCGGAGGAGACCCGGCGACGATTACCCTTTTAGGACATTCAGCTGGTGCTGACAGCGTGTTACACCACATTGCGTCTCCACGAACACAAGGTATAAAAATACCGAATCATCAAAAGAACCATTGTTTGGAATCAATCGAATAATTGCACTTTTATTAACAAATTTGGGTAGGTTTATTTCAGCGAGCCATAGTGATGTCACCCCGTGATATTTGGCATGCCTTGGGAGAAGATGTGAAGTTTAACGCGACTGATGCTGAGAAGGCTTCCCGCGAATTGGCACACTCTTTAGGATGCTCTAGTAAAACAGACCAGGAGATATTACGATGTTTAAGAGCACGACGGCTGTCTGACATCGTAGCACTATACTCTGTAAGTCTATTTTTACATATGTAAGATTGTTGTAGTACCGTTTATAAAGATGTGTACTATAATAATTTTGATCATTTAACGTTTTCAGAACTCTAATTGGAGCAGTACCATGCGTCCTGTACCTGATACATTTTTGCCAGAATCACAGTACTACCTGCCGAGTTCGCTTTCGGTGGCACTATCTGCTGCGAAACAACCAGTTATGCAGTTAGACCTACTTTTGGGGAGCACTGACCTTGAAGCTATTAACTACAGCGGTTCGTATGATGTGAAAATATCATTCAAGGTTCATTTATTCTATGACTAATCGCTTTTCCCTGTTGCAGACGGACAATACGATGAACTATTGAAGCGTAGCGCGACCTACATTGCGGAATATGTCGACACAGAAATTATACCGAAATTATTGCAAGCGTTCTCTTTGGACCGACCTGAAACAATGTCAATGGTATGTAAAAGATAATACATTGTTGTAGAGACCGGCCAGGAGGCAAGCAACTGCTGGACGAGTAAGTATACATAAGTTAGGCCCAGGCCCAGAATAGACGGCGCAACTCTAGTGACGAAACTGCGAGTACTGCGACTCGAGTTACTTTGCACCGTTTGTTCTAGCCCTTACAGATATAGTGCATAATGTGTTTCCATCGGGACCGAGGCGTATTTACCCTAGGGCCCAGACGCTCTATGAACTACTACAAAAACAACATTCTCATAATTGGTTACAGCTTACGAACTAAACACAAAATTAAGCTTTATGTTCATTTAGCAAGGTCGAAAAATGCTGAAAGGTCGTTTTTTGTCCATCTCAGTTCAGTTACTCGACGTTAGATAGCGTTTACCAGTTCGCAGCTGCCATCTAGTGACGAGTAATAGCCTTGCTATTCAGCGCTAGATGGCGCTAAGATAGTAGTTCTTATGTATAGCGCTTTAAGGACTACGAATTAACAGCGGCTGGCCGGCCGCACTGGCACGAACCGGTGAAGTATCACCCGGACAAAAAAGACTTAGCGCTGATCGATGGTAACTATAGCCGCTCAATACATTGCGCAATACGTGCGTTGTTCCAAGAACGTCAGCAATGGTTAGCTAGCAATGTAAGCAGTTACTGTCGTACTAACTATAAGTAAATGCCATAATAGATTACTGGATTTTCTCGAAATATTAATAAATACAGTAAATTAGTGCTTACAGGTAAAATGTAATCACTCCTGGGATAGGTACCTTTAAGATCTTAGCCCCTTATGTGACACGATAAATCTGCACAAAACGGCATTTTACTATTTTTAAAGTCACTTAATTCGTCGACCACGTCTGTACTACAACTGAGCTGCGTTTGACAATAACATGAGCGTCTGATCACAAGCGCGGTAACACGCGCCACGCCCCTTACCACGTTTATAGTATTTCCTTGGTCTGTGGTTATTATATTATAGAGCATCTTTCAAATACACATCATTTTTTAAAACTCTGCGTGTAGACGGTCTTCCCGTGCTATTGGAGGCAAGACCATCTATTGACATTTAACACGTCATATGGTTGTAAACCTTTCGTGAAGATATTAACTTCCAATTAAAACTAAAAATTACTTCTTTATTCCAGCGGAGGTGTGATTCATAGTGTGACTATTAGGTAGGTACAAAATAGGTAATTCCTAGGACTCCTAGGTAGGAGGCGTCTCTATTTAACCCTTTTTATTGGGTTTTTGAAGACGGTTTTATTTTTTTGTTAAAAATATCTTTTTTCGCTTTTTAGTGATCCACCTAATATTATGTGATAAAGCACATAAACATCACGTTAATAAGAAACAATAGCCTTATACCAATTTCTCATCACCCTTAACAAAATGTCGCTGTCCAAGATGCAGGGCCGTTAATCATTGAGGAGTTCTCCCGGTACTTCACCAACAGTTGCACTTCACCACATGCATTATAATGAATATAAAAGTAGCTTCATGTTCTTAATAAAGAAATGTCATTGCTGGCGTCAATCACTTACGACTAAGGAGTTCCGGTGGTCATCTCTGGTCTTCATCATCAGTTCCTCTTCACCAAGAGGTGCTTTTGTAATGCAATTTCTTAAGGTCTTGCAGGTAATACCAAAATCGCTGTATGTGTGCCTATAACTTTTGAGGAGTTCCCTCGATTCCTCATGGATCCCATCATCAGATTCTGATTTCGTGATAATGGGACCACCTCAGGAGTATAACCCTTTCGAATAAAAAAATAATTTTGAAAATCGGTCCACAATTGACAGAAAAATCGGTAAACATACATAAAAATAAAATTAAAATACGAACGGGAGAACATAGAACCTCCTCCTTTTTTGAAGTCTGTTAAAAATACGTTTTTTTTTTGTAAATAATACGAATATTTCAAAGCATGTAACGTGTGAGGAAATTTATTGTTAATTTCCAGCTATCCCAGGCGGTGAAGTGGGAATACTGGGGTATAGTGTCTCACAAGGACGCGGACGTGGCGACGGCGGCGGAGGCGGCGGCGCGCGCGCAGTCGGCGGCGGCGTGGGGCGCGGGCGGCGCACTGCTGGCCGCGCGGCTCGCGCGCCGCGTTACGCGCCTCTACGTATACCGCTACGCGCAGCCTGGGGTTGACCTGCGCGGCAGGCAGATAAACCACACAGGTTAATAATTCCGGGAATGGCGTGAATAAGTTGATAACTCGTTAAAAAAGCAAGAAGTAATTTAAACCTCATGCAATCTGTTCTAAACACAAATTTCCTTAAGTTTACATCTCGACTTATCAACTTATTCACGCCATCCACTGAATATTATATATAGTAAGATTTTATAAATATCGGAATCCACTTGACTGCTAATCTTTCAAACAAAGGTATTGTTTATATTGTGTACTCCAACCGCAAATGATCAGTACAAAATGAAACGAAATAAATAACAAAATAATTCATTTGAATAGCGACTTTGCTGCCTAAGCTAGAAGATACAAATTGTAATGACGGCACAGGAAACTATACTGTATCACATTGTAGCTGACACCAACAGACTACCTGGGTACCGGTCTTGATTTCAAAAAGTATTGTAGCGAATGTGCTGTCATTTCAATTTGTACTTTCTTTCGAGTTAAAACTACTTTAGTTAAACGTTTTGGAAACTTTTTGCACCCTTATATCTACAACAGAATTGTTAAGGAGGTCCAGTTCCAAAAATGCTCTGTTTAACAAACAAAACATAAAGTTGAAAACTGGTTAATGAACTCAGATTACGCAGAAACAGAAAAGATTTTGACAATCATTAAGTAATACGCATGTTCCCTCTCTCCGCTCTCCTATCGCATCTTCATGTACACACATAATAATCACATACATACGCACACTTTCACATATGCTAACACACACACACACAGACATGAACACTATATTATTTGTCAACCTGTTTTTGTGCAATAAAGAGTTTACATACATACATACTTACATATTTACAAACATAAGGTAATTAAAATATGCTTGTGACGCGGACGCGTCAAACGTTTCAACTCGTTCCTACTGGTACTGGCTCCCACGATACAGGTGTAGTGTATACCCTTGGGTGGTAACCGCTGTTAATCATTCATAGCAAAGCAACACGATTACCAACTTTTGCCAACTTACCTTAATTCTAAATTAATTTAAAATTACTTTCATTGTTAGATATCTACCTGTATAATAACTATGTACCACTATTATTTTTGTTGGTTAAATAAATTAATTTTGAATTAGAATTTTTGAATTTATCTGTTTTTGAATTTTCCCTCAGGAGCTGTGCATGGAACAGACTTAGTAGCCCTATTGGGAGATGCTTTGATGCTACAAGTAGCACGACGGCCAGCGACCAGAGATGAAAGGAAGATATCGTCACTTTTTCAAAAGTATATCACCAACTTCATAAAGTTTGGGTAGGTCTAGTCATTATTATCTACTTAGTTATACATAATATATATCATAGAATTACTGTTATTAAAAAAACCCGCCAAACAATCTCGAAATTTTCAAAACTTTGTCTACCTAGTTGCAATTTGGCTGAAACTTGGTTGCGGGGCTGAATACTAGCAAAAAATATTTTAAACTAGCTTTCCGCTCGCGACTTTGTCTGCGGAGAGTCAGTACTTTCGTAATTTAAAATATAGCCTAGTCTACCCTGAAAGCCCATTCAAAATGTTGGTGAAAGAATTTTTGAAATCGGATGAGTAGTTCCAGAGATTACCCCCTACATAGAAACAAAAAACAAATTTACAAACTTCATCTCTTTATAATATTAGTATAGATTATAATATAACTAAATTTTTTGTCAATAAAAATTCAAGTTCTTCATCTGGTCATTTTTATTTGCCTGGCAAATTATAATTGGTGGTGGTCTCACCTCACCCAATGAGTTTGGTAAAAATAAAGTGGAAAGATATCTGTAATAGGTCGCCGGGGTCTGAGATGGACTGGGCACGGTACCGGGCGGGCGAGGCTCACGTGCAGGTGGTGCGCGAGTGCGCGGGCGCAGACTGCAGCGCCGGCGCCGGCGCCCGCGCCGCCGCCTTCTGGTTCCAGTATCTGCCTCGCCTGGCTGGCCTTGGCGCCGGCGAGCGTCCGGAACACTTAACCTTGGGTCAAGGTATATGAACCCTTCTTCACCTCACAGTACAAAAGTGTAGACGCTAGTAAAAATCCTGCCATATAATTAGGCAAAACACAAATCAAATTAGAGTGCAATTGACAACATTTCATTTTTCGTGTCCTTTGGAAAGAGCATTAAAAATAACAGAACATGTTTTTTTTTGTTTTCCAAAAAGATTATGGTTTCTTATAAAAAAAAATGCATTTGAACTAAAAGTCATTCTAAAAGATCGTATGTGACATGATATGCCTGAATCGAGTGTCAAATTTTGCCTATGTTTTGAACCGGCGATTTAAAATAGTAGATTGTACAACAAGTGCATAAAACGCACCATTTTACGCGAGACTTCTCATGCTCTAAAAGTTCGTCTTTATGTCGTGCGTAGGCGACATAAAGTCGCTTCTTATGCTCTAGTGTATAAAGTAAAATCTTCGTCGAAGACCTAGGCAATCGGTCCAACAGCCACACGAACAACTTTTAACTTCATAGAATAACCTCTTTTTTTATTTAGAGGCACAAAACGGATGTCACTTTATTATGAAACGGTTCTATGGAGAGTCACAATATAATGTTTCGGTGGTAAACTGTACGATACAGTACAGTCTAGGTACAGTCAACCAATTTGATTCCTAGGCCACTGTAGAATCTTGTCGTTTTAACTAGGTAATTACGATACGACAGCATGTGTCAGTGCGGGTCAAAGGATCATCGCCTTTCTGATCACAACACGAAGTAATACTAATGAGGTTTAAACGTTTTTGCTCTATGAGATGAGAAGAAAATTAATTTTGACAGAATGACAAATAAAATGTCGTAGTTCCCGTTGTCAGTTTTGTTCCAACAAAATGATTTTTAAAATATGGATATGCCTGGAACTGATTTGGAAGAGCGAAGAACCAACCGTAGATTTGTGGATTCAACGATATGCAGAAGAGGGTGAATTAATTGACCATCGCAGCTACAATCATGGTGTTCGAAAAGTAACCGACGACGAGCAAAGAACTCCGATGCGGCAAGGCAACATTACGAACGAAATGGATTCACGTCAACTAAAATTTTGCGGATCAATTTAATGTTTGTGTTGAAACCATTAGAAAAAATTGCATTTTATGGGCACAGGCGCTATGCAGAAAAAATAGCTTTGACTGAACGACACAAGACTGAGAGGTTAAATTTTGCTCGGCAGTATCTTGACTTTGACTGGACGAATGTGATATTTTCGGACGAGAAAACTTTTCGATTCAGTGAAACAGGTCGTTTGCACTTGTGGCGATACGATACGACAACACTCGATATACTACTGCGAAGATCACGTTGTCCCTAACCACGCTTCAGGCCGTATTAGCGTGAATTTATGGGGCTGGATGAGTCTGGGTGGATGGTGTGGGTGAATTGGTTGAGATGCCTCCTCGGTTAAAGGCAACAGATTATCTCGTTATATTGGAAGACGTTATGCTGTCAACTGTGCTGTGCGTATCGTATATCCGCAAAATGAGGTTCCAAACTTTCATTTCGTTCATGATAACTGTCCAATACACAAAGCAAGAATTGTGAACAATTGGTTTAATCAACATCGTGACACAGTTACTGTTATCCCATGGGTTGCTAAGTCACCGGATCTCAATCCGATAGAAAACTTGTGGGGTCTAATGTGTCAAATGTGGCAAAATGAAAATGAGAGGTCACGGGCAGTCCTGATAGAACATTGCCAACAAGTTTGGGAAACTTTAAGGACCTCAGACATTTGCACCAACCTAGTTGGTATGCGGTCAAGACTTCATGACAAGAAGTGATAAGAAATAATGGTGGATATATTCGTTACTAAAGTTAATGTGTTTATTTTTTCACCTTAGCGATAAGAAACACAGAGTAAATGAATGCATGTTATCCTGCATTTATTAAATAATATATTTTTTCATCTATTTATTTTACTAACTTCGCCGTCATAAAGTGTTCGCCTTACTCGTCTCGCATACTACCTAGAAAAAGACAAACACCTTATGTCCGAAATAAAGCGAACGTGCTACTTCTACTGGGTAATTTAAATATTTCTCAAACTCAATCTCAATAGTGCACTATTTGAGTGAGAGGGACGACATGATACGGAGTTCGAACTGCGAACTTTGGAATAGCCCCGCTGATTTGACAACATGCCCAACAACAATTTAATTAGATATCATATTGAGAAGTTTTTTTTTTTTACTCAAATTGCTAATAAGGTATTAATACGGTAATAAACTCTTTTAATTATGATTATCGAAAGCAAATGACAGTTAGGATCAAAATGTCATGACCCTTAGCAACGTCATGTAATTTGAATAAGAAATTAATTTAATGCGACATGGTTCTACAGTGGCCTAGGAATCAAATTGGTTGACTGTACGTACTTATATAGAGTGTGGCGATACTTTTCTCAAAATCGTTTTTTTCCGGTAGCAATCTTTCCATTCGCAAAATTTACCATTCTTCATTTTTTTCTGTAGCTTATTTTACCGAAGATTATTATGCCGGAATTGATCTTTACCGTAATCGATTATTCTATTCGCATATTTTACCAATATTTTTTTCTAACAATAGTTTAGTTTTCTTTCGATAATTTTTCGAATATGCTTTTTTATTCTGTTATTTTCTTTAAAGTATATTTTAGTCAATTCATTTTGTGAAAGCCATTGACTACTTCCTACTTAAGTTATTGTAATTTATAATCAATTAGGTCTAATCATTTATCATTCACTAGCAACCCGCCCTCGCTTCCATCCCATACATTATGGCTAGTCAGCCATACAGACGATGTTTTGTATGGGAGGGTCAATGTTTTTTTCGCGATTTCGGGGTTGGTCCCATAGTGAAAGTTGGTCAGTATGACTTACTGATTTAACCCCCAAAATGTTTAAGACGAATAAAAAAACACCCAGTATATAAAAGTGCATTAAAAATAATATTCGTGAAATATTTTTTGAAATCGGATGAGTACTTCGGGCGCCGGCCAACAGCCTGCCGTTTCGCTGAGGGGATTTTTAGGTTGTGCATAATTTTAAATCTGTGATAATCTTCTAAAGTATTTATGACATATAGGTAGTGTAAGTGTAACGGCAAGTTTAATTTACATTAAATGGCCAAGCTAATTAAGATATTTGTTTGGACATGGATTAATACTGAATCGGAGAAAATAGCTTCGCAAATAACCCAATATTTTAATTTAATATTTTAAAAATAAAAATGGTTACTCTGAGTCAACCGTAGGAGATAGACATTGAAAATGCCCTCGCGGACTTTTCTCTAGACTGTTTGAAGAACTACAATTCTTTTACATTATTTTCATGTTTAGCCAGCGTAAGCCATGTAGGTAAGCGCCCGAAAATCGATTTTTGACGACTTGATTAGAAAACATTGAATTTTTTCTACTATACTAAAACCTAATTGGAATACCTAAGATACAAACCTTCTGGAAGAAAATCTCTAAATTGTAGTGAAAACCGTATCAAAACCCGTTGCGTAGGTAGTTTAGAAGAAGATAGCCTAGAAACAGACTGACAGACATGGACCGATATATAATATATAATAGTTGGCCTGACTTAACTAAAATCCTTCATTAAAAAGAAAAATTGGCTGTTCGTTCTCGTCGTTTTAGACTGAATGTTTTAACAAAGTCTCAATGTGGGAAGCATTACATTGCGAGACATGACATTTTTGTCCATTTTAGGTTTTTATGCGATAAGACATTTGTTAAAGTGTAAACCCAAGTAAATATATACCTAGTATATTATGTAAACTTACCCAAGTTTAACAATATTTATAATTATTTTAATACTAGGTATATTAAAATAATGTTGGCGAAAAAAGTTATATACCAAAATAAATATAAGATTGGAAAATTATGCAAACAGAAACAGGGCTTTTAAGAAAAAAAGAGAACGGGTATATTAACTATTCAGAAAAATAAAGATTGGGAAATTATGAGAATGGAATTATTTCTAATGAGAAAATAATCTTCGGTAAAATAAGCTACAGAAAAAAATGAAGACTGGTAAATTTTGCGAATGGAAAGATTGCTACCGGAAAAAAACGATTTTGGTAAAAATTTCGCCACACTCCTTATATATAGTATAGCTTTAGTTCAACCATACCTCTCTAGGTGGCAGCACTTGTCATACATGCTAGTTTGACCATAGAGTTGCCACTCTTTTTCTCTATAGTTACTTTACTCTTTGGTCGCAAGCGCGGCGCGGCAGTCATACCAAATTGCAGGCAGCAGAAAACGCTGCGCGCCAAGCCGTGCGCTCTTCCAAAAACTTTACCTAGCCATCGATGAGTTTACTATATATTGTCTAGGCGAGAGTCGGCTGCGTGGCGGCGTGTTCGCGCTGTGCGGCGTGTCAGGCGTGCTGCTGCTGTTGCTGTGCGCCTGCGCGCTGGTGTTACGCCGCGAGCGCGCGTGCCGCGCGCGCCGTGACCTCGATGACCTCCACTAACTTTATACCAAAATTACAAATTATATTTACAGCTATATACGTGTGACAAATTCATATAACTTAGATGTTAAATGTTTTTATTTATAATTATGATGACAGATTAAACGCCTTTGATTTTACGCGGTTCTCTATTTTATTTAAGTAAGGATTCTATGAACATTTTTGATCTGGTTTGGGGTCAGAAACCAAACCATCACTTTTAAGAACAGACATGAGACAGACCAACAATGTTTTCTTCGATAACGAACACACCGGTTTGTATCCTAAAATATTAGGTGTATTTTTAACCGACTTCAAAAAAGGAGGAGGTTCTCAATTCGACTGTATGTTGCTTTTTTTTTTGTATATTTGTTATGCGATTACTACGTCAATTCTGGACCGAATTTAAAAATTATTTTTATACCTGATAGGGTAGGTATACTCTCGAGGTGATCCCATTGTCACCAAGTCAGTATCTGATGAGTGGATCCGGGAGAAATTGAGGGAACCCCTCAAATATTATAGGCCAGGATTTGCATTTAGAAAGTATCATTTGGTGAAGTGGAACTAATGATGAAGACCACAGATGGCCACCGGAACTCCTTAGTTCGTAGGTAAAGTGATTGACGCCAGCAATGAGATTTCTTTATTAAGAATATGAAGCAACTTTTATAGGTACTCGCTATAATGCATGTGGTGAAGTGAAACTGATGGTGAAGTACCGGGAGAACTCCTCAATCATTAACGGCCCTGCATCTTGGACAGCGACATTTTGTTAAGGGTGATGAGAAATTCGTATTAGGCTATTATTTCTTAAAGTGATGTTTATGTGCTTTAGTTTATCACATAATAATAATACTGGGTGCATCACTAAAAAGCAAAAAAAAAATTTTTTAATAAAAAATTAAAACCGTCTTCAAAAAAACCATTAAAAAGGAAGGTGAGTGATGTATTCGCCATTTATGTTGATGCCAAAACTCCCCCAGTCCAGAAGCTTGAAAGCGTCTTCCAATGCAGCAGTAAACAGTTTCGGAGATATTACATCTCCCTGTCTCATTCCTCGCTGCAATTGGATAGGCTTCGAGTTCCGGTCCTGAAGGCGAACTGACATAGTGGCGTTTCTATACAAACACTTTAACACCTCGATGTACCGATAGTCGATTTGGCACCGCTGAAGAGACTGCAGTACAGCCCATGTCTCGATGGAATCGAAGGCTTTCTCATAGTCCACAAACGCTAAGCATAGTGGCTGGTTATACTCCTCGGTCTTCTGTATAACCTGCCGCAGCGTGTGGATGTGGTCTATAGTGCTAAAGCCTTTTCGGAGACCGGCTTGTTCGGTAGGCTGGAAGTCGTCAAGCCTGCGTGCGAGACGATTCGTAATGACTCTAGAGAACAGCTTATAGACATAACTCAGGAGCGTGATAGGTCTATAATTCTTCAGTTGGGTATTATCACCCTTTTTGAAGAAAAGAACCACCACGCCTCTGTGCCATGCTTACGGCGTTTTACCCTGGGCTATGACGGAATACATGACTTAATTACTCCACTTCCTTTTTGCCAGCGGACGTCCAGGCGGGGGGAGCGTCTTCATCTTTATGTTGTCAGTGTTCCTTTGGCCCGCACGAAGTGATTCGCTTCATCTTTCCTAATGCGAACTGCTAAGGAATGGAATTCGCTCCCATCGTCTGTATTTCCGGACAGTTATAATTTAGGGCTCTTCAAGGCTAGAGTGAATCGGCTGTTACTGAACCAGTGAGCCACATCTTTGGCCTCATCTGCACTTTCCATCAGGTGAGATCGGGGTCAATCACTGTTCAGTCTTATGTAAAAAAAAAAAACTAGTACTATAGTAGTAGTTGTTTACATCATAATGTACCTACCTATTAGAACCTAATAACAACAAAACAACACAAAGAACATAATTGCAATTTTATCGTAGGTTCTACACTAAAAATTTAGGTTCTTGGATAAACTTATGTTTCATAATATAATAAATATGGCTGATTAAACATGGTTTTGTTTTTTTTTGTCACTAGCCTGTGGTAAATAGTGGTAAAAACTGCGTCAATGACTAGGTGTTTATTAATACTCTTGTTTAATCATGGGTGTTCATCTCTGATCATGGGACGTTAATAACTGGATGACCATTTTAGGGTTTTGTCCATGGCTGGAATTTCTAGATTGGTGACGTCTATTACTGGTTGTCTGATGATATACAGGGTGTTAGGTAATGAGTGGATAAACCGTGAACTGCTGATAGGGGGCACTTAGGTCGTTCTAATAATGATAAATGAGGTTTAGTAAAAGTGCCACGGTTTTCGAGATATTTGGACTTTTTTAATTTTTTAGGAAATTGACACCCTTACTCAATTTTTTGGTTGTGGTTAGTGTACTAAGATGTTTTTTTTTATTTTCTTTTTAGCTTATTATTGTTAAATAGTTGTGTTATGCGATAAACATTACCATTTTGGCGTAACTACCGCGGTTTAATTAAAAAAAAATCGCAAACTTGAATTTTGCATCTTCGATAGAACATTTACCAAATTTTGAGCTCTTGCGGTGAAAAAAAAAATTACTATCACATGGTAGCCAATGAGCTAAAAAACATGCCCATTTAATAGAGATTTTAAAACAGTAAACATCTTTTTATTTAAATATTAGAATAAAAAACAACATCAGTTTTCCGCAATCGATTCGATTATTTCCTGTGATTATTTCATATTAAATTTGTGCTCCACAATTCCAAAGCGTACCTAATTATGACAAACTTTTCCTTGCGAAAATAAAAATACTGGCCACTAATTTTGTGAAACCTTTTATTGAAAAAAAGTAACGATTTGTGATCCGAGCGAAGCATTACACCCTTTTGTTGCAATAATAACAATACTGGGCAGTACTTTTTTTAATGCCATTTATTCGAAATTTAGCCATCCAGACTACCGGATTTTTAATCGAGTACATAATGCGTTCACTGAAGGCAGAATTCTTGGTCAGGGTGTGGGTGGAACAAGTGGAGGAAGACCCACCCGAGGAGATGACGAGAATGTTTTGGACCTAGTTGAAGCAGATCCTTCTCTATCCGTGCGTGATATGGCAAATTACCTGGGTTTATCTGTATGAAAAGTGCATACTACATTAAAAGTACACCAATTACACCCATTTCACGTCCAACGTGTGCAAGTTTTATTGCCTAGAGATTATCCCTTAAGAGTAACTTTTTGTCGAGTGATGCTGCGTCGGATGCGTGAAGACCCAGACTTTTTTAACAAGATACTGTGGTCGGACGAATCATCTTGCCGTCAAGATGGCTACATGAATCTACACAATCTGCACAGTTGGCAGTTAGATAATCCTCACTTAATGAGATAGGATAGATCTCAGTACCAATTTAAGGTAAGTCTTCTCATGATCACGGTATTCACGGTTGTTGTAATACGATAAAAACGTCAAGGTTTAATTAATTATGCTTTTTACCGCGATGAATCCCCTATCTATTACAAATATTAATTTTAGGTAAATTTGTGGACCGGTATCTTGAATGGCGAAGTGATCGGCCCCTTCGAGCTGCCATCTACTCTAAATGGAGATAATTACTTGGAGTTTCTTCAAAATGATCTACCTATCCTTCTGGAAGATGTGCCGCTTGCACTAAGGCAAGTAATGTGGTTACAACAAGACGGTTGTCCCGCACATTACGCAGCACGAGTGCGACAGTACTTAACTGCCGCATTCCCAGAACGATGGATTGGCCGGTTAGGCCCAATACTATGGCCTCCGCGTTCACCGGATTTGAACCCCTTAGATTTTTTTTATTGGGGTTGTCTCAAAGAGAAAGTGTACAGCCGTCCAATTACGAGTCTTTCTGGGTTACGAGAGCGAATGAGAATTGCTGCTCAAGAAATAGGGAACTCTGGATACACCAGATTCGTCAGGCGTTCCTTTATCCGACGATGTAGAGCTTGCATTAGGGCTGGTGGACGTCAATTTGAGCACATTATTTAACTTAACTTTATTAAAACATTTCCTTTTTATGTTTTTTTATTTCACAGATAGCATTAGTTAAATCATTCATTAGAAAAACCGGCTTCCTTGCTACTCCAATACCTACTTTTTTAAGTTTTATTTATCAAAACCAATAAATGTTTACTGTTATAAAATCTCTATTAAATAGGCATGTTATTAAGCTTATTAAAAGAATAAAAAGCTGTCGGGATATTTTTTAAATTTCGAATAAATGGCATTAAAAAAGTAGTTAGTGCCCGGTATCGTTATTATTACAACAAAAAGGTTGTAAAGCTTCGCTCGGATCACAAATCTTTACTTTTTTCAATAAAAAGTTTCACAAAATTAGTGGCCATCACCCTCATAAACCTCATTTATCATTATTAGAACGACCTAAGTGCCCCCTATCAGCAGTTCACGGTTTATCCACTCATTACCTAACACCCTGTATATTAGGTGTACATTACTAGTGATTTAGGATTGTGCTTATTTTTCTGTTTTTCAAATTAAATAAACTGATTACTGTTAAGCAGTTTATTTCAATAGAAATAAACTGCTTAACAGTAATCAGTTCGGCTTCACCAAGGGACGATCCACAACTGATGCAGCATCTGTACTTATTAAATATATATATAGCATCTGGGAGACATCTTGTGATGCAGTAGGAATATTTTGTGACCTTTCGAAAGCTTTTGATTGCGTTGACCATGCGACCCTTATTTTAAAATTGGAACATTATGTGTCAAATAATGCTCTAAGACTTATGTCTTCTTACCCTAGTGATAGAACACTTCGGTTTTTGTAAACAATACGCAGTCTGTTGGCGCTGCAGTTAAATTAGGTGTGCCTCAGGGCTCTATATTAGATCCTGTCTTATTTTTGATTTATATAAATGACTTACCACCCATAGTAGAGACACTTTGTGATATCGTATTATTTGCTGATGATACATCACTAATTTTCAAGGTAGACCGTAAATCCGACGACTACAGTAGGATAAACGCCACGCTTGTTAAAGTACTTAATTGGTTTACCAGTAACAATTTACTACTTAATGCTAAGAAAACTAAATGTGTTAGGTTCGTTTTGCCTAATGTGAAACCGGTAAATTCTGGTATTTTTCTTAATGGCGAGTGTAAGGCACTTTTCTTAGGCATAACTATAGACAAGAATCTGCAATGGAGTCCCCATATAGCAGTACTAGCACGCAAATTGAGTTCGGCAGCTTACGCCGTTAGGAAAATTAGACAACTCACCAATGTTGAGACAGCTCGCTTAGTTTATCATATCATAGTTATTTTCATAGTGTTATGTCGTACGGTATTCTGGTTTGGGGTAAAACAGCTGACATACAGACTATATTTGTGTTACAAAAAAGGGCTATTCGCTCTATTAATTCTTAAATTCCCGTGATTCATTAAGAGAACTTTTTAAACAAATTAATATTTTAACAGTAGCGTCCCAATATATTTATGAAAATATTATGTATGTCATTAAGAACCTAGACTCTTTCGTTAAGAATTCTGATATACATAATTTAAATACTAGGAATAAAAATAAAATTGCCATAAAAAAATTTCGTGTCCGTAAAGTATATAAATCATTTGTAGGTCAATGCATTCATTTTTATAATAAATTACCCGACGTAGTTTTAGAGTTACCCCTTCCAGCACTTAAAAATTACTTGAAAAAGTCGTTGATGTCTAAAGCGTACTATAGGGTCAAGGACTATCTAACGGACAAAAATGCTTGGCCTAGTCGTTTATTGGTTGTTTATAACTGAATTATATTGGTACATTACTGGTGTTTTGGAACATGTTATATTTTTGGCAATTATTGCAAAGTTATATTGTTTATAGAGATATTTACCATAGCATATATTTTTCTCGTATATTCCTTTTTTTGAAAAATAATTAATTACCAAACCACGCTTAGTCCAAAATTGAAACTGTTGTTTTAACAATAAAAGTAAATAAGTCCCCTTAAACTGTCCATAATTGGTGCGGTCACCCTACTCGTTATGAATGGCATAAATAGAAAAAGGTCAAAAAACGTCTTTTGCTGTTTCTTATAGTTCGGTTTCTATGCAAGTACTTATTCTGTGGGAATAGATGTAATTATTTTATTTATTACAGTAGGTTTGATTACATATTATTAGTACAGTATTACAGATGGTATGATTATTAAATACGTACAAAATTACAATACCAAGTATGTATTTTGATTTTGTGATCGAGTTCTTCGATGTTTATCTACTACCAAAAAGCTTATTATAATATACCTAACCTTAAGAGATGCAGAGCAAACACTGAATTAAAGGATTGAAGCTAAAAAAATTATAAAGTTTTATAGTTTTCCTTCCTTCCCGGAGAAAGAGATTCAAAAGATATGTGACGTAATTCAAGCTAATTTTTTCAAGCTTCAATCCAATGTTTGCTCTGCAATTTTCCTTTAGTATTTAAGCTTCTTGTTTACTACGAAACATGTCGTATGGCTTTGCAACATTTGAAGCCACTGTCGCAACAAGTCTAACAATAAGCAAGCTTTAAAACCCGACTACCCCTTCAGCATCAGGACTGAAGAGATCCTAATATAGCCTATGACACCCTTGGGTGAATATCAATCTAACGATACCCCGCACTTTAAATTCCGTTAAGGTTTAGCCTACACGAGCACAGGAGGTCAGGAGGTCACAAAGAAACATGGATACATACATTTTGTACTTATTCGCCGGATCCTGCAGATGTGGATTCCGTTTAAGGCCGGCCCCACACCTACCGATTCTGTTCTGTTATACAGAACAGAAAAGAATTGAAATCGGAAGGCTACCGGCCAGAATCTGGATCGGTAGGTATGTGATGAGTCGTGGTACATTCTAGGTAGAACAAACCGGAATCGGTAGATGTGAGGCCGGCATAAGTAGGGCTCCTGCCTACAGATAAGCGCCTGTTTATAATGGAGCATCCACACGATACAATTTGATTGCCCAATGTCTACACCAGGGCGCTTTCACGTTCATCTTGCGTTTTCTTCAAGACAATAACGCATGCGCTCAAACTGGTTTGACAGCAGCGCATGCCCGTAGCGCTCGTGATCCGTTACCGTTTGGTTGACGTGCAACATTTTGTGCCTTTTAGCAAAACGATCCAGATTCTCCTTTTTTCGTTTTTTCCTTGCACTTAACACTAAATTTGCCGCACTGATAGCTACTTGTTCCACGTCCATCTTGACGGCTAATCGAGGCTCGTGTGTTTGCTGCATGCGTCAAGCGCACAGGTGTAGACAATAAGCTGCGTGCGTCTTAAGCCAAGCGATATTACATGCGCTTGACGCAAGACGAATTGAAAGTTGAAGACGCAAGATGAACATGAGAGCGCACTGGTGTGGACATAGCTAATACAAGGTGGGCCAAAATAAGTCATCCGATGTTGTTTGACTCTCTTTTTTTTTCTAAATGAAAAACTTGGATTCTGTTTTTTTATTATATTAATTTAAACCTTTAGAATTTTATTGGTCAAGTCGAGAAGATTATATCGGCCAAATGGGCGCCGTCACAATTGATTGTCATACGGGCTCGTTTTATGGCATTTTTCATCACTTTGGCGAGAACTTCGGGCGACAGATTCTCGCACTCGTGTCGAATGTTGTCCTTGAGGGCTTCCAGAGTCTCGGGCTTGTTCACGTAAACACGGGACTTCAAAAAACCCCACAAAAAGAAGTCTGGAACGCTTAAATCGGGTGATCTTGCGGGCCAGTGCAAATCGCCAAAACGAGAGATTTTTTTTTTTATTTTGTTTATTTGTTTATTTAATAGCAAAATGTAACATTACAGGGAAAACCTAAGTCATTACATTTGTCAAATATTAATTGTAAAACCATTCTAGAAAATAAGTACTATTGATATATAATTAAAAACATGTCAATGAATATAACATTTGTCAAAGATAGGTACACTATATGAAAATTACTAATAATAACTACTAATTTAGAAATAGGTATGTCCATAAATTGGCAAACAACTTCGATTGTAATACTTAATTAGTTAAATATACACATATCAGATTAAACACTCACACATTTTCACAATATGTCATACAATTCCTTTCCACGACCACCAACCTATCCGCAAATAAGTCACATTCGGGCTGCGCCACGAGCATTTTGTTAAGGGACTCCAAAGTGCGGCCCATGGGGGACATGCGGCCCGACTTGGTGCGCGCCGGCGCCGCGGCGAACAGGCGGCGACGGTCGCAGCGCAGCCGACGGCGCTGGTCTGGGGCGGACAGGCGGCATGCCTCGGCCAGTAGCGCTGGACTGTCAAAGTGGCCGCGCAATACTCGTATTATAGTCATCATCTGATCATATAACCTACGCGTTTTCAACGAGTTAAATCCAAGGACACCCTGAAGATAAGCTGTAGGGTACAAGTAAGGGTACCAACCATTTGATTTTTTATAGAGAAAGCGCAGAAAGCGCTTTTGAACCTTCTCCAGCATTAAAGAGTAAGTTAATTCATGAGGATTCCATACGCAAGAGCTCGACTCCAATTTTGATCTCACCAAAGCAGTATACAGTAACTTAATAACACCCACATGCGAGAAATCCTTGCAAATGCGGGTAACAAATCCCAACCTTTTGAAGCATTCGGAAACCAGTGCTCGGATGTGATTATGAAAGGTTAGTTTGGGATCAAACACCACACCTAGGTCCTTAATTGATTGGGTACGAGCAATTACTTCATTGTTCAAATAATACTGTGTGTGTATTACTTGGGACGACCGAGTAAAAGTCATTACATGGCACTTGCTCGTGTTCAGATAGAGGCGATTCTTAACACTCCATCTATAAACTGCATCTAAATTACGCTGCAGGACCTCACAATCTCGTTGTGATTTGATATCTAACACGATTTTGAGGTCATCCGCATATAGGAGGCATTTGCCTGCTTCGACACAATCTGCCAGGTCATCAATCATGACTGTGAAGAGCAGAGGCCCAAGCAGAGAGCCCTGACTAACTCCGGATCTTGTATGATAAGCTGGAGAATCAAAACATCCCAAGCGCACAAACTGTTGACGACCCTGCAGATAGCTGGCAAAAAGACGCAAGAGTTGAGGAGTGAAACCAAAAGAGCTTAGTTTTTCGAGTAAAATATCGTTGTCAACCTGATCGAAGGCCTTACGAAAGTCCAAATAAAGCACATCAACCTGTGTTCTTTCGTCTAGTTTTCCGGCAACATGGTCTACGAGGGATAGCAAGTTCGTATTAACGGAACGACCAGTCCTGAAACCATGCTGAGCGTCACCAAGATAGGGGTTCACTTGCCTGTAAATAGACGTGTGAAGCACATTTTCAAATACTTTGGCAAATGAACTCAGGACTGCAATGGGACGGTGGTTTTCTGCTTTTGTTTTGTCACCCGATTTCAGTATAGGTGCCACTCTAGTAATCTTCCAACGTTCCGGATAGATGCCTGTTTGAAGGGCACGGTTAAATATATGAACTAGGGGCTGCAGAAGGTGTGTTTTAAATGCCTTTATTATGTACGAAGGCACATTATCTGGACCCGTAGCAGACCTAGGTTTTAGCTTGTCAATAGCTCTAACTACCTCCATTGGCGAGAACTCGGTGATATGAATAGAGCGGTTATTCGCCGAAGAATCAACCACGTTAGCGTCAAGTGTCGGTGCTTGAGCAAGAAACACACTGCTAAAATAATCCGCAAAAGCACAGGCCGCAGCACGCCCGGAGTGCGCGCTCCCATTGTATTGAATAACGGGCTCAAAACCGCCCTTTACACGAAGATTATTTACATGACGCCAAAAAGCTCTTGCATTCAGTTTGATGTCATGCTGAATTTCTTTGATGTAGACATCATAGGCCTGAGAAACTCTTCGCTTAATATCAGCCCTGAGAAGACTAAAAGACTCATAAACATGTGGGTCACGAGTGGATTTCCACTTTTTATGCAAGGCAGCTTTTGCCCTTAGATCACCAATTATGTCTTTCGAATACCAGATAGGATATCTGCGTGCTGCCACACTACTACGTATCTTTTTTGGAATACACCTATTAAAACAGCTATACAATAAAGAATAAAGACAATCTACTGCGTTGTTGGGGTCCTTTTCTGCTAATACAGTACTCCAGTCTATTTCATTTATCAGTTTATATAGTAGGCCAAAATTAGCCCCATCAAACTTCCAGTCTGTCGACGGATCGATGTTAGTGGGATCAAGGGCAGTGTCTTTGGCGCGACGGCGCGCAGAACTAATGGATATATCTATGGAGAGATGAGGCGACCCGGGAACGCCGCCTTCAGAATATCGATTGTGGCTCGCGCAGTGTGTGCCGTTGCTCCGTCCTGTTGGAACCACATGTCGTTCGGTCCTAATTCGTCCAATTGCGGCAGAAAAACTCGGTCAACATGGCCCTATAGCGCGCACCGTCCACTGTTGTCGTATGGCCAGCGGCATTCTCGAAAAAAAATGGCCCAATGACTCCTCCAGCGTGAACAGCGCACCATGCAGTCACTTTGAGCGGGTGTAATGGCTCCTCGTGCATCACTCGTGGATTTTCGGTGCCCCAGAAGCGATAGTTTTGCTTGTTCACGTACCCGCTGAGGTGGAAATGAGCCTCATCGCTCATTATGATTTTGGTCGAAAAATCGTCCACTTCTTCCTCGAGATTGAGAATGGCTTGGGCGTAGGTTACGCGCGTTTGGCGGTCGGCAGGCAGCTGCTGATGCACGGACTGGACTTTGTATGGGAACATGCGCAGGTCTTTGACCAAAATTCGCCTTAGGGACGCCCGTCTGATGGCTAATTGCGTGGCACGGCGTCTGGTTGATGTTTCCGCCGACAGCTCGACATCCTCGGCAACAGCGGCGATATTCTCGGCAGAACGGGCGCTCCGGGGCCGGCCACTCTTGGCAACGTCTCGTGTGGTCCCATACTCTTCAAGGTTGGTGGCCAAACGGCGCAGTGTTTGCGCAGTCGGTGTCTGACGGCCGGGGAATCGGCGACGGAATTCGCGCTGCGCCAACACCACAGACGAATTGTTACGCAAAAAAATAGACACGATTATTCCGCGTTCTTGGGGAGTGTATCGCTCCATGGCTTGTTCACTTGTATTTTGCATCTGTCAAGTCCACAAATGTCAAAACAGATTTGACATTGGCGACCATTTGCAAAAATGAGAGCATCTTCCAATAGGGTGATTTCTTTTGGCCCACCTTGTACCTATGTCCACACCTATGCGCTTATATGTTCAACTTGCGCTGTCAATTTTCAGTTCGTCTTGCGTCAAGCGCATGCAATATAAGGGTGACACTGAATCTTCAATAAAATCCAATGTTTTGACTTTATCTTCCGCCATTTTATTTGCAAAATGTTGCACGTCAACCCAACGTCGACGGATCAGCGTGCGCTACGGGTATGCGCTTATATCAAACCACTTTGAGCGCATGCGTTATTGCGGGCGCTGTTGTTGCAGAGACATGCGTCAGAGCAAAGCGCAAGTTGAACATGAAAGCGCACAGGTGTAGTCATAGCTAATCAGTCTGATTGTCCGTCCACCCGTACCATACTTCTATCCACACTACACTATTTGATTGCCAATCTAGTCAAATTGTCGTAAAATTGTATCGTGTGGATGCCCCATAATATGATAATGTGGCTCTGGCTCTGTATTGTTTTGACGTTCCGTTTACTTCATTTACTCGCGACTTGCGTTGCGTGTTGTGTCGAATTATAAAAAAAATATTATTTTACTTACATTTAGATTTAATTGGATTGCATTTATTAAAGTAGCATTTTCTAAGAAACCAGACAAATTTCAATACTTACTTGATTTGCGCAACTCGTACCTTTCTTTACCATTCCTGTAATTCATTAAAATGGCTTTGGCTCTGCAACGACGAGCAAATGTTAGTAAAGTTACTCATTAATATTTAAGACATTTATGAAAGCAATAATCTATAAACGGATACAAATCATCAACTTAACCTCCTTAATCGTAATGGGGCCGTAATATATATCCCTAAAACTGAACTTATTCATAACCTCTCATTGTTTATTGCTTACTTTTTTTAGGTGCGCCTTCCTCCTGAAGTAAACAGAGTTTTGTACATACGAAACCTTCCGTACAAAATATCAGCTGAAGAAATGTATGATATTTTTGGGAAATATGGAGCAATAAGACAAATCCGCGTGTAAGTTATGTTTGTTAGTGTGTTGTCAGCTTAATGTGGCTCATTACCAGAGAACGGAATTCTCATAGCACAAATTGAAATGTTATTATGTGGCCCTGCCACACTGCTCCTCGCGCTGCTCATCGCTCTACTCCTCACGCTGCTGTGATGTTGCCCTCACTGGCCACACACTGCTCTACGCAATTAATCCCGACGCTCCATACCGGTCCTTTGACTTGCGCCAAAAAACCGACAAAACAGAGAGCAATGGGCATGACGTGCGGCATGAGGAGTAATGTTGCCACACTATGTCTCTGCCTCTTTTCCTCACTACTTCCCATGCCTCTCGACGAGTGTGTGGCAGGCGATAGAACATTGTGTTATCGAGTTTTCCAGGTATCTATATTCCTAAGACCTTAGAAGCACTATCAATGTTTATATTTGTAATTAAATTAATTGTAAGGAAACAAAAACTTTTTGCTAAATTTATTAGTAATGATTTTGCTATATTTATTCTTGGGAATAGGTACATGGGGTACCCCATAACAATTTTTTAAATGCAATTATAAATTAAGCAGTTTTGGCAACAATAACAGGTACAAAAAAATTTAATTGTAATTAAGGAATTGTTGTAAAAGCTGGAAATTATTTGGGGGCACGGCATTGTCCCCTCCAAGTCGAGCTAATTTGTTAGACCAAGTAGTGTAAATATTATAGTATGTTATATCTTTGTAACTCACAATTTTTTTTGATACCCAACTTGGTATGTTAAAAAGAAAAAAAATATTTTTTGATCCCCTACCATTTTCGCACTTGTCATTTAATTTATTTGTATTCAGGACATCATAGGTGGGTCAATCAACTTTTTGATGTACCTCGTCTCTTGGGTCACTCTTTAAAACTATAAATTTAAAGGATATAATTTGTATGTAATTAAGGGAATGGAATTCGCTCCCATTGTCTGTATTTCCGGACAGTTATAATTTAGGGCTCTTCAAGGCTAGAGTGAATCGGCTGTTACTGAACCAGTGAGCTACATCTTTGGCCTCATCTGCACTTTCCATCAGGTGGGATCAGGGTCAATCACTGTTCAGTCTTATGTAAAAAAAAATTTGAAATTAACGTTTCTTAACTTTCATCACACAATAGAAGAAACTAAACGTTTCTTAACATTTTGGCCGCAGCGCTGTAGCGGCAAAAACACGTCCCTGAACGCCAATGCATAATTTGATTAAACAACTCGTCCAAAGACTAGAGATTGCTAATAGTACTATCGCTAATTACAAATTATAGTAGAAAAGTGCTTAGTTCATGAAGATCTTAACAAACTTTTATTCCGGAATAAAATTCCTAATATTAATAAATGGGAAAAGATTCGAATCAAATACTATATCACAAAAAATTGTCTAAGACCTGTTGAGTTTTACGTCGCTACAACACATCACTAGTCACCGCGCGACGTCTTCTATACGTGACAACGGCGCTCACAGATCGCCCAACGTAACCTACAAGTGAGGCATCGCTAGAGACGCGCATTGTGTGTCGATATGTACTTACTTACAAAAAAAATATTAACGGAAAGTAACCTATAAACTCATTTTCCGACCTACTAGATGTGGTGTTTGTTTTCAGTGCTCACTTTTAAACAATTTTTTTAAGTTACAAGTATTCACGAAAGAATCGGAATTAAGTAGGTATTAGGCTTAAATATTTTTATTGTTTCAGGGGTAATACACCAGAAACAAGAGGAACCGCATTTGTTGTGTATGAAGATATATTTGATGCAAAGAATGCTTGTGACCATCTTTCAGGATTTAATGTTTGCAACAGATACTTGGTTGTGTTGTATTACAGATCTAACAAGGCCTTCAAAGGTATGGATATTGAAAAGAAACAGGAAGAGCTGGATACATTGAAGAAGAAATATGGAATATCATCTGATGAACTGCGGAAATAATGTTATTTTTGTTCATTGGGCAGTGTGTTTATCTAATAATAATCTTATTAAAGTACCTTTCACTGCCGCACTCAGAGACTTCAAATAATTTTTAAGTTTCATTAATGTTGCTGCGTCCTACTCTATTGCTATAGCAAAGAAAGTGACAGCAGCAACTTTAATAAAACTTAAATGTTAATTGATGTCTCTGAGTGCGGCAGTTACTATCAATTTGACCATTCTGCCGTTTATTTAAATTATTTAGCCGTTTATTAATATAGATATCGCCGTCACACTCGCGACGCTAAGACGACACCAAAGACACCTCGTTTGTCGAAATCGAGCAATCAGTTCAGCCTCTTCCAGGGAATAAAGAACCATACATACATAAAAGTCAAACATTACCCTCCTTCAGCAGTCAGGTATAAACTACTAGTAAAAACTAGTGACTTTGTTAGAGTAGAACTTATTTATCACTATTCCCTCGTAAATTTTAATTTTCTGGGACAAAAACCCTTTCCTGGAGTCAAAGCTTACCAAATTTCATCAAAATCGGTTCAGTGGCTTAGCCGTGAAAGCGATACGGGCAGAGTTACACTGCAGTTATAATATTAGTTTGGAAAATATGAGGGCGTTGTTAGGAGTGAAATTGGCAACATGTTCCATTTTAACAGACTTCCAAGAAAAGGAGGTTCTCAATTCGGTTGATTTTTTATTATTATTGTTAACTCCTCCATCATTTATGAACCGATTTGGAAATTTCTTTTTTATTTGAAAGAATATACTGATGATGATGAAATCGAGAGAACTCCTCAAAACTTATAGGCACACTTACAGCGGTATTTCCTGCAAGACCTGAATTTGCATTCTAAAAGCGCCTTTTGGTGAAGAGGAACTAATAATGACCACCGGAACTCCTTAGTTGTAAGTGATTCAAGGGCGGCAATGAGATTTCTTTATGAATATTTGTAGGTCAATGCATTCGCTTTTATAATAAATTACCCGACGTCGTTTTATAGTTACCCTTACCGGCACTAGCCGTAATTTTTAATTACTTCTAAAGTCTAAAGCGTAGTATAGGCTCGCAAGCTAGATGAAAAGCGTAAATGATGCTTTCGACACGGTCGCCGTACCACTGCTCCTGAAAAAGCTCGAAAAAATAGTTATTAGAGGAGTTTGTCTGTCTGTATATCCGCTAACTCCTCCTAAACCACGCAACGTATTTAGATACAGTTTTCACCATCAGTTAGATAATTTTTCACGGAAGGTTTATATTATGTACATAACATTCTAAATAAGTTTTAGAATAGTAGAGAAAATTCAATGTTTTCTAATCAAATCGTCAAAATATCTATTTTCGGGCGCTTATATATATGGCTTACGCTGGCTAAACCTTAAGAGATATATCAAAATAATGTACCTACTAAAAAAATGTAGTTCTTCAAAAAGCCTAGAGAAAAGTCCACGGTGGCATGTCTATCTCCTAAGGTTGACTCACAGCACCCATTTTTATCTTTAAAATAATTAAATTAAAATTTTAGGTTATTTGCGAAGCTATTTTCTCCGATTCAGTATTCATCCTTATCCAAACAAATACGTTAGTTAGCTTTAATGTAGATTAAAATTGCCCTGTACACAGGGACTGTAATACCGGTATAATTTGGATATCGATATCGGATATCGGTATAAATATCGATAATTAGGTATCGATTTATCGATATAGGTATCGATATATCATTTTCGATACATTAATATCGATATTTTGACTTACTTTACCAGTATCGGTACTGATACTAAAATACCGATATTATATCAATAATTAATTCCCCCTCGCATCCCGCGCCCTCCGAATCCTGCGTCATAACTAGGGATCGGAAATTCGGATGCTTTTACACCTAAACTTCGGCCTCAGTGCCTACACCGCGTTGATGTTAAGTAGTATGGAGGTGGACTCAATTTTGCTAATAAATTTCCCGGGATTTCCCGGAATGCCGGAAATTAAGATACATATACTCATACGTATTAAAGTATTTAAATAAGATATTTTAGTTGTTTCTTTTTACAAAATATGTGTTTTGTTTGACTATCAGTACCTACACTATTCTTTAACATCAAACTAAATTATTCTTATGAAAACTAATGGTACAAACGTTAGTTTTTTTGTTAAATCACCTAATTAAAACAAATATAAATATAACTAAGTCATACAATTAGTCCGGTAGTCGTTGCTGGAATGTTCTATAGCTGTCTCTGTCTCGTTTTTATCGCGACGATTCTGGAAGGTTCTCAGTATTGCTATCTCTTTATAATCATGCTATCTCTTTCACTCTTTTTGAAAATTCACCATATTCTCAAATGTACTTCAAAGGCCCATAAGGGGTCCTGAAAACGCCTGAAAACGGGTTTTCAAGTTATCGCGTAATCTGGCAGAGGGTGGCCTGAAACGGCCTGAAAACATGTTTCAGGCGCCTGAAAACAACGGCAACTTGGTCGAAATTTTAATAATCTGGTATGTGATAGAGCTACCTCTGAAACGGACTGAAAACTTGTTTCAGGCGCCTGAAAACAACGGCAACTTGGTTGAAATTTTGATAATCTGGTATATGATAGAGCTACCTCTGAAACGGACTGAAAACATGTTTGAGGCGCCTGAAAACAACGGCAACTTGGTTGAAATTTTGATAATCTGGTATATGATAGAGCTACCTCTGAAACGGACTGAAAACATGTTTCAGGCGCCTGAAAACAACGGCAACTTGGTTGAAATTTTGATAATCTGGTATGTGATAGCTACCTCTGAAACGGCCTGAAAACATGTTTCAGGCGCCTGAAAACAACGGCAACTTGGTCGAAATTTTGATAAACTGATATGTGATAGAGCTACCTCTGAAACGGCCTGAAAACTTGTTTCAGGCGCCTGAAAACAACGGCAACTTGGTTGAAATTTTGATAATCTGGTATATGATAGAGCTACCTCTGAAACGGACTGAAAACATGTTTGAGGCGCCTGAAAACAACGGCAACTTGGTTGAAATTTTGATAATCTGGTATATGATAGAGCTACCTCTGAAACGGACTGAAAACATGTTTCAGGCGCCTGAAAACAACGGCAACTTGGTTGAAATTTTGATAATCTGGTATGTGATAGCTAACTCTGAAACGGCCTGAAAACATGTTTCAGGCGCCTGAAAACAACGGCAACTTGGTCGAAATTTTGATAAACTGATATGTGATAGAGCTACCTCTGAAACGGACTGAAAACATGTTTCAGGCGCCTGAAAACAACGGCAACTTGGTTGACATTTTGATAAATTCGTATGTGATAGAGCTACCTCTGAAACGGACTGAAACGATGTTTCAGCCTGCTGAAAACGCTTCCAAAGCACCAAAAATCACGATAACCAAATAACCTCACATTTGATATTATGTATGCCCGCGTAGAAGTCGTTTATCACTGCTCCCTCGGGAACTGCAATTTTCCGGAATAAAAAGTATCCTATGTATCCCCGGGACTCAAACTATCTCCATACTAATAAATTGTATATACCTTACTGAAGAAATAATTGATTCTCCATACAAACTTCCACCCCCCTCTTCACCCCCTTAAGGGATGATTTCCGGGATAAAAAGTATCCTATGTCCTTTTCCGGGACTCAAACTATCTCTATACCAAATTTCATCTAAATCGGTTCAGCGGTTTAAGCGTGAAAAGGTAAAAGACAGAGAGACAGACAGACAGACAGATTCGCATTTATAGTATTAGTAAAGATAGTATAGATTGAAAAATGAAATGGTTTTAATTTGTTTGTTCGAGATATAGAATACCTAATAAGTACATACAAAGTGTAACAAAAGTAGTGGTCGATCGTTTTCTGATAAGAAAAGAATAAAGGAAACAGAAATTACATTTAAAAAAATAAAAAAAAAGCAACATACAGACGAATTGAGAACCTCCTCCTTTTTTGAAGTCGGTTAAAAATTACATTGAAATGAGAAGACGTACCTGCCCCATACAAAAAAGAAATGTTTTTACGTTGTAATTAATGTTTTTTTGTTATTATTATTCGCATAATAATATTGGTTTTTGTGTCTAAGCATAATAATATTTTTGTCTATAATGAGTGGTGATATCTAACAAAATATTTACACGGAAAGCCACTAAATTAGCAAAATACATGGCTCCGGATATACCCTTAAATGATAGAAAAAGTTAGTAATAAGTAGTATTTTGATAAAAATGTCATAAAACTATTTAAAAGTGTTAAAATACACTGATCAATTTGTATTTTTTTATAAGGAATCATTATTTACCACCATAAAATCGACCTTCCGGTATAATTTTGTGTATGATTTGCTTGCAACGTTTATATTTATTGTAATCAACAAGGAATGAAGAAAACTATAGCCAATTACGATTTTTAAATACGGAAATATGCAAAATGAAAACAATATTCTAGCTAATTGAATACCTATAAATGAGACATCCTTAATTATTTTTTCTGCGATTCATCTTGAATATTATAGATCAAATATGAAAAAAAAAAAAAATTATAATTATTTTTAACAAAATTTTCAGGATATTCTTAAATTTATTCATTTTTTTAAAATAACTTATTAACTCATATTTAGTTGGATTATATTTTTACCTAATTACTAGAATTATAATATATTCGATACACAAGAAAAATCAGCTATTATAAATTATTTCCGTTTCACCATACTAGCGTCCGTAAATTTCCTGGAGTATAACGTCAAAGAAACTGCTCGATCAATCGGCTCACGCGCCGCGCGTGGTAGGTACATTCCGTCCCTGACGAGCGGCGGGGGGGGGGCGGTGGCGCGGCTGAGCGCGGAGCAGAGCACGGCGCGGCGCGCGGCGTTGCCGTTCCACTCGTTCGAGCTGGCAACGTCGCGTAGGTATGTACCTATTAGTATCGGTACCAAGTATTGATAAAAGTATCGATATCTGTTTACCGATATTTAAGTTTACCGATACAATTATCGATATATTCGGGCAATATCGATATTGTTATCGATATTTTCTTAAAAATACCGATATGTCTCGGTTATCGATATACAGTCCCTGCCTGTACACTATAACATAGTATTTATTTGAATACCTACTTCAGAAGATATTACACGTTTAAAATTACGCGCTACGAAAAAATCCTCTCAACGAAACGATAGGGCGCCCGAAGTAGGTGCTACCCATCCGATTTCAAAAAGTATTTCACCAATATTATTTAGAATGCACTTTCAGGGCGGATATAATAGGCTATATTTTAACTTATCGCACGCCTAATACCCGAGGCTCAACCGATCGAAACAAACGTTTGATTTTAAATTTCAAGCGCTTAAAAATGGAATATAGGTTTATTTCGACTTGAGCCGGTTTATTAAGCGTGCGTTATATTAACTGTAGCGAAGCGAGGGCGAGTCACTAGTTAAAGACAAATCTTGCTTCTAAAACCGAGTTTTTGTAATGGTTGTTTCGTCGCGCCCACGAACAATAATGTTAACGAACACTTTAAATGATTTTTCGCGAAGATCCATTGAAAAATCTATAAAAAAGTTGAAAATATTTGCAACTCCTCCACAAAGCATTCAAGACCAGCGTCGCACGCACCCGCTCACGCGCTCCACGAGAAGGCTAATCGGAGAATGACGTCACGGCCAATGTAACAGCGCTACACCCGCGCCCGTGACCCGACCCGCACCTGCCTGCACACACGAGGCACTGAAGGCGTCAATATAAGAAGTGGTCCAGAAAAAAGTAGCAAGAACCTTTTTTGAATTTTGATCAATTCACGAAAATTTAAAAACTGCTTGTTTCACATCTATCACGTAACATACCGAGAAGTTATTTTATGGTAGCAATTATTGGATTTATTTAAAAATAAAAAAAATGTCTCCATCTGAAGTTACTCGTCGTAAGTTAATTATATACACCTACCTAGAAAACGCCGGCTGAAGTCAAGTTCAGGTCGCCAAACATTTAACTATACCCAGATCCACAGTAGGTAAGATTTTGCGGACTTACAGAGGTCAACTGTTGATAAAAAAGCAGGCTCCGGTCGGGAAAAAGGGTTTCAGGACAAACAACTAGCAAATAAGATCAAAGCTGCATACAGGACCAACCCTAACTTGTCCGAACGAAAGCTCGCCGATCAGTATGGGTTGTAGCAAGTCTACGGTCCATCGGATTAAAGAGAGTGCTGGACTGAAGTCATACAAGGTTCAAAAAGTATCAGACAGAACCCCAGAAAAAAAAACAACTGTTGTACTTTCATTAATATACACACTAATATGACGTGCTACTTTTTTTCTGGACCACTTCTTATAACTCCATGCTAAACACCGGCTGTACTTCGGACGCGCTCGCGCCCGACGCGCCCGTGCTCTGGGTGTTTTGTCGCTTTAATGTCTGGCACCACGTCAAACTACACAACTCAGGTGTTATGACGGAATTTAAATTGGTGACTTATTATAGTACCATGTCATAATAACAGCATAAAGAGTTATATAGGAGAAACCAATTAGTATAAAATGAATTATTGGCTTTCTGCGATAGGGTTCTACAGTGGCTTCACAATTAAAGCCCGTTAACCTAAATTGATTCAATAATACAAATTGTACTTAAAATAATAAGACGTTTATTTCGCATTTCTGGATACATAACTACATTTTCTGTCACTGGGGCTAATTGTATGAAATACACAAGAGTACATTTTTTGCAAGAAGATTTTGATAGACACTAGTCAGATACTTTTAAAAGCGGGTAAGAGCCTATTATACAGGGTGTATGGCAGATGGTGTGCCAAAAGACCAGGGTGGGTAGGTAGAGCCATATGCAACATAGTTTGCCGTAATTAACACTTACCACACCCACGGATTTTTTTTTATAATATTTTTCAATTTTTTTTTGGATTTTCCGAAAGTTTGCAAATTTGTTTACCTAATTTTTTTTCAAGCATGTGATGGCTCACAATTATTTTTATTTATATTTTTAATGATGTGTTTTGAATACACATAAATTAAAGATATAAATGAAAATAATTGTGAGCCATCACATGCTTGAAAAAAAAAATTAGGTAAACAAATTTGCCAACTTCCGGAAAATGCAAGAAAAAATTTAATAATATTATTAAAAAAAAATCCGTGGGTGTGGTAAGTGTTAATTACGGCAAACTATGTTGCATATGGCCCTACCTACCCACCCTGGTCTTTTGGCACACCATCTGCCATACACCCTGCATTATATGGTGCGACTACAATGGTATAACTTGCGATTATCTTATTATAACTGTATCATCTTATAGCATAAAAATAGAGTATTTAAAGATGGCTAACATTTTTAATATGCATGTGCCTTTTAAGACATTGTAAATCAACATCAAAACAAACAAAACAAAAAAAAATAACATGCACTTCGCTTCCTTAACTTACGCATAATGAGTTCGATATAGTTAAAAGATTATAGGTACAAGATCAAATAAATAGGAATATCTAAGTGATATAGCTCGATTACCTCCAAAAGAACACTTATCTGGCCGGAGAAAGGATTCATCGAATGGGGATTAAGTTAGGAGGCGGAACCGAGGCGCGCGCGGCCCTCGGTCTCCAGCTGCCGGTTGAGGTAGATGTCCTCATCCGTGGAGGTGTCGATGAGGTCGAGCGTGAGCAGCGGCTCGCCCGGGTTCAGCGGGTCCTTGCCTACGTCCTTGCAGATGCCCACGAACTGCTGTTCCACGCACAGCTCTTGGAACCTGATGCAGTCCTCCACTGTCCAGTCTTGGTGAAGCGGCCATACGTCTGTACACATGTGACGAGGTTAAACTTGTATGAGAGTTAAGAGGCCGTATACGAAATTTTGCCGATTTCGCTGATTTACGTGATTTTACAGACGAGATTTTACAGTTAAAATATATGAAAGATCATTTCAATTATGAACTAAAGAATGTGCTACTTTTTTATTTTTGTCGAGTATTATGTACTTGTTTTTTTTTTTTTTTCAGGAAATGAATTGATTTTGAACTAAACTTTATTTCTGTTGTTTTAATTTTATGAACGAAAGTTCTAAGTATCCGAAATCAAAAGCAATTCATTGTCCATTTTCTCTACAATGAGAAGTTAAATATATACCTATAGACTTTATTATAATGACGGATTTCACCAACCACTTAATGAACTAACAGTGGATTAACATTTAACATCGTATGGTGAAATTGGTACTTAACCTCTTACAGCAAAATTCACAAAACAGTCACCGGTTTGAGATCGATTAATCAAAATTAAATAATAAAAATAAAAAAGCACTTATTAATTAATTAATTAGGTAATTATTATTAGCGTATTTTAAGTTCAAGGTAATATAGGTATAATTTTGTTAAATCCTATTCTATTCTATCTCTCCATGTTGACCAAGGGTGAGCTTAAATCCAGCCGAGCTGTGCTCACACCCTTTCCATTACCCTTATATGTATCTTGTAAGTGCGTACCTAAATGTAATGGAATAAATAAATAATGTAATTTAATTTAAATGTTGTCACGTTGTGTATTAAAACTTATAGAAATACAGTAAATTTACTGTAAAATCCCGTCTGCAAAATCACGTAAATCAGCGAAATCGGTACAAATTGTATAAAAGCCTTATATCCTTCTAGCATTTGTAGACAAATACAATGTGAAAATCACGTCCCACAACGCGGGCGATACATCGCATACGTCGCGCCCCGCCCGGCAGAAAAATCACGCCGCGCTGAGCTCGCGCGCGCCCGAGTTGTACTGGCGCGGCGCGGCGTCATGTGTAACGACCTACATACAACTCCTTATTAATTTCCACGCTAAAAACGCGCCGTGCTACCGCTGCGCCGCGCCACGCTAGCTGTTTGATGAACGCTTTAGAGTATTATGTTTATCAGACAATACCAACCATAAAGTCGAGCTTTGATAGCTTGCGGCGGCAATGATCGCGCCAATGGAGCTTTGGCTGGAACAGGACGCAAATCCTTTGTGGCAAATAGCGCCAAGTCGCCATAATCACAGAAGTATACAGAAACCATCTCAGTCGACACGGTTCCAGCTATCGTCACCCTAAATTAAAAAGCCAAATTTAAAATATACATTTTGATATCGTCTTTTAAAGGACATTGCCGCACGGAAACTATGAAAAAAAGTGAGTTAAAAAAAGGACCCCAAGCTTAATTTACTTTATCAACGAATAAAAATGACACTAGTTTTACAATCAGTTACCTATACCACGAAGAATCTTTGTCGTAGTAAACCGTGTATAGTTCTCCGTTCGCTGGCTTGACGGGAGAGTCTGCCTCCGTTAATTTAGGACACTCTTGTTGTAACGTCGTCATCATGGTTTGCAGAATGTGTCTAGTGCCGTTCGGTTGAACCTGGGGACGCATTAATTGAATGCTATTACAATGCTTATGCACCAATTTTAATGTTTATTACATTTTCTGTATCTTCATCTGTAGTGTACTACAGTATACAGCATAAACTTGAAATTTAATTAATTTGTTGTATTGCGTATTTGGTGAATAGAATGTATTAATTAGTCTTACGACGAAGTTCCACGGGTTGGCGGCCATAGCGATGTAGACGTCAAAGCACTTGCCGGGCGCGGGCAGCGCGGGAGGCGGCAGCGCGCCGGGCGCGCGCTCGTCGCCGCCCGCCCCCGCCGCGCCTCCGGTCGACGAGCTGCGAAAGATCCGTTCCTTCTTCCTATGCAACGCTTCTACAGCATTTGACGCTTCCTTCTCCTCCATTTTTATTCTGTCGCTGCAAAATTAATAAGTAAATAAGCGCGTTAGCTGATATTGACAAGTTAGTGCATGTAGCGTAACTTGCGAATGCATAACTAAACCATATTATTTTCAATACAATGATAAAATGATGGCAGGAAATGATACTTTTATCGGACAGCAGCGAAAAGACTAAAGCGGTAATTAACAGGCTTCAAAAAGGAGGAGGTTATACAAGGGCTGTTTGAGAAGTTCTTTTAAAAAATTATTTGCAAAATCTTTTAAAACAAAATGGCATTAACACTGGCCGGCATAATCTTTCAAATCAAAACGATAAAAATAAATAAAAAAAAAGACTCATTTTACATTCCTTGACTGTGATCACTTCTAAATTTTTCACAACCATGGAAAAGTATTTCGTGCTGTCATAAAACACTTTTTTTATAAAAATAATCTGAACTTAATTCTGTTCATGGCACTAATGCACCAACGATGCAGACTATTTATAACTGGCTGGATAAAGTGGCAGTTCAAGCACATCTGATGCTCTACGACGCTTTGGTCGCCCAATCGAAGTCACTACTGAGAATGTTGTTGATAAAGTCCATAATATCGTACTTGACGACCGCCGAGTGAAGGTGCGTGAAATAGCTGAGAACGTAGGCATCTCCACTGAGCGAGTACATAAAATCCTGCATGAAGATTTGACTATGACAAAACTGTCTGCACGATGGGTGCCACGTTGACGATCGAACAAAAACATGAACGAAAGCGAATTTCAAAGCCGTGTTTGGATATGATGAAGCGTAATCCTCAGAATTTTTTGAGTCGATTTGTCACTGGATGAAATTTGATAAAAAAGATAAAAAGATAAAAGATATTTATTCAGTAAGTAGGCCGCACGGGCACTTTTACACGTCAAAATCTACCAGCGCTTCCTAAGAGGAGACCACTGCTGAGAAGAAGCGCCGCAAGAAACTCAACAGTTAGTCATTTTTTTAATGAAAATATAACAATGTCACTACTTATTCTAGCATTATATAAAACTGTAAAAATAATATTAAATATCTGCGTAGTTTTGCAGGAAAACATGTCAGAATGACTACGAGAAAATTTATATATATATATCACACAAAACAGTTTTGACATGTCTTCCTACATAAACCGTGTCCCCTAGACAAGATACAGCGTTTACATGATTTTTATGAGGTATGTACGAGTAGTAGGTAAGCTATTGAACATTAAACATTAGTTAATTTTCTGGTTTAGGCCAAGCATTTTTGTCCGTTAGATAGTCCTCGACCCTATAGTACGCCTTTGACATCAACGACTTTTTCAAGTAATTTTTAAGTGCTGGAAGGGGTAACTCTAAAACTACGTCGGGTAATTTATTATAAAAATGAATGCATTGACCTACAAATGATTAATATACTTTACGGACACGAAACTTTTTTATGGCAATTTTATTTTTATTCCTAGTATTTATATTATGTATATCAGAATTTTAACGAAAGAGTCTAGGTTCTTAATAACATACATAATATTTTCATAAATATATTGGGATGCTACTGTTAAAATATTAATTTGTTTAAAGAGTTCTCTTAATGAATCACGGGAATTTAAGTTATATATAGAGCGAATGGCCCTTTTTTGTAACACAAATATAGTTTGTATGTCAGCTGCTTTTCCCCAAACCAGAATACCGTATGACATAACACTATGAAAATAACTATGATAAACTAAGCGAGCTGTCTCAACATTGGTAAGTTGTCTAATTTTCCTAACGGCGTAAGCGGCCTTACTTAATTTGCCTGCTAGAACTGCTATATGGGGACTCCATTGCAAATTATTGTCTATAGTTATGCCTAAGAAAAGTGCCTTATCTACCATTTCTAAACACTCGCCATTAAGAAAAATACTAGAATTTACCGGTTTAACATTAGGCAAAACGAACCTAACACATTTAGTTTTCTTAGCATTGAGTAGTAAGTTGTTACTCGTAAACCAATTAAGTACTTTAACAAGCGCGGCGTTTATCCTACTGTAGTCGACGGATTTTCGGTCTACCTTGAAAATGAGTGATGTATCATCAGCAAATAGTACAATATCACAAAGTGTATCTACTATGGGTGGTAAGTCATTTATATAAACCAAAAATAAGAAAGGACCTAATATAGAGCCCTGGGGCACACCTAATTTAACTGCAGCGCCAGCAGACTGCGTATTGTTTACAACAACCGTTTGTGTTCTATCACTGAGGTAAGAAGACATAAGTCTTAGAGCATTATTTGATAGACCATAATGTTCCAATTTTAAAATAAGGGTCGCATGATCAACGCAATCAAAAGCTTTCGAAAGGTCACAAAATATTCCTACTGCATCACAAGATGTCTCCCAGATATTATATATATATTTAATAAGAACAGATGCTGCATCAGTAGTGGATCGTCCCTTCGTGAAGCCGAACTGATTACTGTTAAGCAGTTTATTTCTATTGAAGTGACCTAACATATCATTCAACATTAACTTCTCAAAGACTTTACTTAGAACTGGTAGTATAGAAATGGGGCGGAAATTCGTTAAATCACTCTTCTCGCCCGTCTTAGAAAGGGGTATGACTTTACTATATTTCATTAGATTTGGAAAGACCCCCTCAGATATGCAATTATTGTAAATTAATGCTAAGTGGGGTGCAATTACCTCTATGATATGATGGATAACTTTAACTGACGTTCCCCATAAATCCTCGGTTTTTTTTAAACTGAGAGATTTAAATGCCTTTACAATAGCAATAGAATCTACTTGACTAAATTCAAAGTTTATATTACATTTACTGACATTATTACAAAGTAAAGATTGAGCGTCAATCGCGGATGATTGAAGACATTTAGTTGTATTAATTGCTATGTTAGAAAAAAAATCTTCGAAAGCTAAGGCTACGTCTGTATTTGACGCGATTTGTTTGTCTCCCGTGTTTAGTATGATTTGATTATCACGAGTTTTAGATTTACCCTTTCCCGATTTATAATATTCCATACAGTTTTTACCTTATCGTCAGAAGCTTTGAGTTTTAAACTAAGGAAATTTGCCTTAGCAGTTAAGCAAACTTGCTTGAAGGTCCTCGAATATTTCTTAACGTAATCTAGGAAATCAGCGTTCTTGTTCTCCTCCCTCTCTCTATACAGCTCATAAAGTCTATTCCTACTCCTATGAATGCCACCACTATACACCAGAGTCGAAACAGCAGTCCAAACAATGCATGTCTGCTGGTGAACGTGCCCCAAAGAAGGCCAAGACTGTTTTGTCAGCTGGGAAGGTGAGGTTCTTCTGGGACGGCGAAGAAATTATCATGATTGATTATTTGGAAAAGGGGAAGACTATCACTGACCGTTATTACGCAGAATTATTGGATCGTTTTCACGCGGAATTATTGGAAAAAGGGCCAAAATTGTCCCGCAAGAAAGTCCTGTTTCATCAAGACAATGCTCCAGTGCACACCTCAATGATTGCAATGGCTAAAATCCACGAGTTGGGCTGCGAGCTGGTGCCACATGCTCCGTATTCACCGGACCTAGCTCCCGTGTGATTATTTTCTATTCCCAAACTTGAAAAGATGGCTTGGAAGACAAATATTTTTGACAAATGAGGACTGCATCGCAGGTGTGAACGGCTATTTTGCAGACCTCGAAAAATCGTTTCTTTTTTTGGACGGGATAAAAAAAAATCGAAATTCGTTGGAATAAGTGTTAGGCCCTTAAAGGAGACTTATGTTGAAAAATAAATTTGATTTGTACAAAAAAAATCTAACTTTTTGTAAGGACTTCTCAAACAGCCCTCGTATGTTCGACTGTATACTTTTTAGGGTTCCGTACTCGAAGGGCGCCCAACGGGACCCTATTAATATGCCTACGCTGTCCGTCCGTCTGTCTGTCTGTCTGTCCTAACTATAAAGAGCTGTATCTTTTGAACCGTAATAGATAGCGGGTTGTTTTTTTTTCAGAATATGTGTTTTTACGGCAGATTTATTAACAAATAAAAAAAATAAAAAAGTGAAATAATAAAACTTGTATGGGGACTCCCCTTATTATTTGAGTTTTTGACTTTTTTAGGAATTGGATTTGTTGGGAAATCCGCCGTTCATACGTTCATCAACATATTCTGCAAAAAAAAATCAACGGGCTATCTTTTACGGTAAGATACAGCTCTTTAACCCTTAAATGCACGATTTTTTTTTTTTCGTCAAAAAAAAATTATTTTATGCCTATTAGCATAATAAATACGAGAAAAATAAAAGAAAAAATCCATAGCAATTTTTTTATGATAAAATGGTAATAATTAACTAATGAGGATGTAGCCTACACTATGCATTCCCCGCAAATTGTGTTACTTCGTACACTCTGCTTATTAATACTTAGGTCCGAAAACAATAATGATTTCGAATCTGAATCAAAACATTTTGTGTTGCTGTAATACACATTAGATATTTATGTTTAAGGTGATCCAGGGCTATTGTACCTGTAGTGTTTATCTTCTTTCTCGTAGTTTTTTTGTGGAAAGTTACACCTAAGTGAGGAGAAATTTTTAATTCAGCTATCTTCACATGTATGTATGTCACTGTTTACAAAAAGCCATGGGAAAGAGTGTTACTAAACAATACAGGTACGATAGCCCCGTTTTTCAAGTTTCTATTATGGTGAAAGAGGGTAGGACATTAAAACCCTAGTATCAACTAAGACCTAACTATTATATTATTATGTTATTAATTATTATCGTGCCTTTTTGACGACGCGGTTAGCCTAGTTGGTAGTGACCCTGCCTACGAAGCTAGCGGTCCCGGGTTCGAATCCCGGTATGAACAAATATTTGTGTGATGAGCGTGAGTATTTGTTTGTTCCTGAGTCATGGATGTTTTCTATGTATTTAAGTATGTATTTCTCTATATAAGTATGTTTATCGTTGTCTAGTACCCATAGTACAAGCCTTGAGCTTAGTTTGGGACTAGGTCAATTTGTGCGAGATTGTTCCCTGATATTTATTTATCAATTTATTTATTATCTAATCTCGTTCTTTGACAAGTAACTGTAAGTATATTAAAGTATTATATTTACAAAATATAAAGTTATAATTCATGTCATCGGTCATAGAAAATTATACAACTTGTGTAAAAAAAAAAAAATCGTGAAATTCAAAATGACAATAATTCGAAGAATTCTTTGCAAAAACAAATTCGCTTCCATTCACTGTTTATATTACCTAACTAAAATATTAGAGATTTCGATATCGTTCATAATACAAGTACTGTGAGTGCATAGTGTAGGCTAGATCCTACACGAGTAAATATGCAAATATTGCCTACTTATACATTGAGAACATTACTCAGTTTAATAAATGTGCTATATTATGACATGTGTTACAGTATTCGAATAAAAAATTAATACTTACTTCATAAAAACAGTCAAACACACTGAAAGAAAACCTTCAATTTTTTATATTTTCTCAATTGCCGCCATCTCATTCTTAAACACGTATAACTTTTTTTTAATACAGGTTCGCCAACATACGAACAGTAAATATAAAAAAAGGTTAGTTTTCTTTGCGGAATAATTCTTAAGAACAAAATAAATATTCCTATTTTTCGACAAATTTTGATTTCTTTGTTATGTAGGATGCATCCTACACCATGCATTTAAGGGTTAACATTAGGACAGACGGACGGACGGGACGGACAGCGTAGGCTTGGTAATAGGGTCCCGTTAGGCACCCTTCCGGTACGGAACCCTAAAAAAGGTCACAATCCGATTAACAGTTTCGGAGAAATGCGTGGACAAACATAAGTTTTGTATATTTGTTTGTAAGCTATATGTGAATATATTGCAGTTCCTATAATATTACATACGTACGTGTGGAATTGATAACCTCCTTTATTTTGAAGTATTTTAACGGGGAATCCAAAATATTCATTATTCACAACAATTCATTATTCGATAAAAAAACATTATTGTTTATTTTCCATCTTGACTATTGATTATTGTTTATGACAGATTAAAACAACATGTCAGTTTCTTTACTTTTTAATTTAATTATAGCCAACCAGTAATTTATCTAAGGTAGGCTTCAAATCAAATAGTTTTACTTACACGAAGAAATAATTAATATCATCCATCATTAATAAAATGAAATACTAAAGGTGTTATTAGTAAAACTTAAAAATAAAAATAGATATTTTTATATTATACCAATCGTTTATTATATACGATGAGGGATTATATCCTTTGAAATTATATCAAATGTTATTATATCAAATGGAATTATATTAATTATTTTCATACCAATCATTACACACCCAAACTAAATATTTAAGTACTTCACAATCATAAGTTTCAATCGTAGGTATTCACTCACTTCACCCCCGACAGCCGCGTACAGAGAGATGTAGTGAATAATCGATGTCGTTTACATCATATTTTGTCACATAAGTATCGATAAATCTAACTGAGACAGCAAGATAAAATACGAACCTTTCCGATAAAATACGATGTAGTTTGAATATGGTCGGTGCAGAGTCGTGGATAGTTATTGTACGAAAAGTTCGTGTGCGACCGTACCGCTGGGCGACAGTCGTTAGTGGGGAAGAGGCATCTGGGAGCAGCGGCGACGGACTCCGAACGGACGGAAGTGCGTGTAACTACGCGGCGCATGCTATCAGTCGCCAGGCCTAACACGACGTGTCAGCCCGCGGCATGGTCGCGTCTGACCGTGTCGAAGTATCGATACTCACTTCTGCAGATACTCGTACTCCATGAGTATGGCGTTGTTGACGGATGCGAGGATGTTCTGCGGGCCGGTGCGGACGAACAGCTCGACCTGCGGCGGCGTGGCGGGCGCGGGCGCGGGCAGGGCGCGGCACAGCACGCGCGCGTCGAGCAGCAGCTCGCGCAGGCGCGCCACCATGCCGCCCGCCGCGCGCTCCGCCGCACCCAGACCCACTTGCAATGCCTGCACACACACACTCATTAGGTTACGGTCACCCACGTTATTATTAAGCCGCATTTACCTTTGGCTGATTTGTTGTGTCGTGACGCGTCAGAACAGTATCGGTGTCATACATTTAATATGGTTACGTTTACATTTGTCTGACGCAGGGTGTTGTGATGGCCTGTATTGTGTCGCATCACAAGCGATCCCGGTCTGCGTCAGGATGAGTGAAGCGGAGGGGGTGGTGGAGCGGCCGCGTCACATCGGATCAGACAAGTTTGTACGGGTTTCCTGACCATCTTGGTTCAAAATATCGACAGAAGACATCACAACACGACACAAAAATGTGCACGCGCACCATCACGTCAGAGAGTTACGTCAGACAGAGTTACTTTCGCATTTATAATATTAGTATGGTAATCCATACTAACATCGTATGGAGAAATAGGTACTTAAGACACAATCCATACTAATGTATGGATTGTGTCCTAAGTACCTATTTCTCCATACGATGTTAAAAGTTAATCGACTGTTAGTTTATACATTTTGACAGCTGTTAACACTATAATCGTCTGTTAAGTGGTTGGTGAAATCCGACATAAAGCTGTTATTATTGTTATTGATAACGTTATTTTGTAAGTTCATTGGCGCCAGCGGTCGTGAGGTCAATCAAATAGGGACTACTTAAAACCAGCGCCGTGACTCGCCACGGCATTACGCCGAGTGGCACCCTATTTGACCCATTTTTTGGCATTTTTGTTTGTTGCCTCTTTTTAATCCTTTGTTGTTATAATGGTATAAAAAAAAACTCAGAATGTGTGTCAAATAAACTTTATTTCTGTCTTTCTTCTTCTTAATTAGGGCGACCGGGTGCTTTCGGCGGCCTTGTAAGAGTTAAAAGGTCAAATTTTAATTTAATAAAAGTTAAATTAAAAAAACGGTCAGCTTTAGAATTGTGGCTACTAAGACAAATATGTTCCAATTGGCCCCAACTACCTCCAGTTTCCATTTTGTCGGACGACCTGCCTAACACCCTGTATATTCTGAAGGTGGTTTACTGTACCGTTTTCTCAATGAACTCTGTTTGCTATCTGTGTGTCTCACCTGGTGCGGGTAGGCGGCGAGCGCGGGCGAGAAGGCCTGCAGCGGCACGAGCGAGGACAGCGGCGCGCGCAGCACGAGCCCGCTGTCCACGAGCTGCGTGCGCACCGTGCCCTCGCCGTCCAGCCCGCTGATGATCGTACACCGCACCCTGCGCATTACGATAATGTCAGCCTCGCGTCTGTTTCGATATGTACACAATAACAAACCAGCATTAACAATGGAAACATCCCATAAAAGGAGGTCGAAAATGAAACTTCAGGTAGGTGTAAAGGGATATCTCAGTCGAAATAAAAAATGTCGGATCTTCAGCCAAAAGGCGCCACTACTAGCCATAGGACTCCCCCAGGACCTTCACGACGGTCGGTCGTATATTAAAATAGGCTAAATGAAGCTCTGGTAAAATAATTTACTTATTAGTACACGGGGCTTGGCAACGGTTCGAAAAATACGGATTAATATGCTTCTTAACCAGGTTCTTCGTAAACGCTCGCGCTGATCGGAATCGATTCGCGAGCGTTATGATCGCTGGGAATCACCCGGTTAATTTCAAATGACGAGCGGGAGCATCGTTCTGTCGACGCTGCTTGAATGGAATCATAAAATCATAATCAATAAGTCACGCTCACGTACGCCCGATAATATTTTGTTTATTTACGTTATGAAGGCACGCCTTTTCAATTAGTGATTGATTTTGTCCGCGACTTCGTCCGCGTATAAGTCGTTTATCGTTTTTACTCCGGACACTGTCAAATTGTCCAGGATAAAAAAGGTGCCAACCCAGGATAACAACTATCTGTGTGACAATTTCATCCAAATCCGTTTAACTGTTTAGGCATGATTGAAAAAAACATCCCAACATCCATACAAACTTTATTTATAAGTACCTGGGAGACCAAGCGTCAAACAATAAAAACAAATTAAAAAAAATAACGATCTATACGAACGAACGAACGAACCCGCACTTTTTGCGTAGTAGGCCAACGCTCTAACCATCAGTCTATTCAGACGGCGGCAGCCACCCCGTAATTACGAACCATTGCGCGGGAAATCTTTTTGCGTGAAAATACGGGGAAAACGAATTTTCCCACATAATATGAGACAGCTAGATCGAATTTTCACCCCCGTTAACCCTATGTCGCAATCGTCATCGAAATCGTTAGAGCCGTTTTCGAGAACGTGAATTGAGTACAAATATATACAAGGTGGGCCAAAAGAAATCACCCTATTGGAAGATGCTCTCATTTTTGCAAATGGTCGCCAATGTCAAATCTGTTTTGACATTTGTGGACTTGACAGATGCAAAATACAAGTGAACAAGCCATGGAGCGATACACTCCCCAAGAACGCGGAATAATCGTGTCTATTTTTTTGCGTAACAATTCGTCTGTGGTGTTGGCGCAGCGCGAATTCCGTCGCCGATTCCCCGGCCGTCAGACACCGACTGCGCAAACACTGCGCCGTTTGGCCACCAACCTTGAAGAGTATGGGACCACACGAGACGTTGCCAAGAGTGGCCGGCCCCGGAGCGCCCGTTCTGCCGAGAATATCGCCGCTGTTGCCGAGGATGTCGAGCTGTCGGCGGAAACATCAACCAGACGCCGTGCCACGCAATTAGCCATCAGACGGACGTCCCTAAGGCGAATTTTGGTCAAAGACCTGCGCATGTTCCCATACAAAGTCCAGTCCGTGCATCAGCAGCTGCCTGCCGACCGCCAAACGCGCGTAACCTACGCCCAAGCCATTCTCAATCTCGAGGAAGAAGTGGACGATTTTTCGACCAAAATCATAATGAGCGATGAGGCTCATTTCCACCTCAGCGGGTACGTGAACAAGCAAAACTATCGCTTCTGGGGCACCGAAAATCCACGAGTGATGCACGAGGAGCCATTACACCCGCTCAAAGTGACTGCATGGTGCGCTGTTCACGCTGGAGGAGTCATTGGGCCATTTTTTTTCGAGAATGCCGCTGGCCATACGACAACAGTGGACGGTGCGCGCTATAGGGCCATGTTGACCGAGTTTTTTCTGCCGCAATTGGACGAATTAGGACCGAACGACATGTGGTTCCAACAGGACGGAGCAACGGCACACACTGCGCGAGCCACAACCGATATTCTGAAGGCGGCGTTCCCGGGTCGCCTCATCTCTCGTTTTGGCGATTTGCACTGGCCCGCAAGATCACCCGATTTAAGCGTTCCAGACTTTTTTTTGTGGGGTTTTTTGAAGTCCCGTGTTTACGTGAACAAGCCCGAGACTCTGGAAGCCCTCAAGGACAACATTCGACACGAGTGCGAGAATCTGTCGCCCGAAGTTCTCGCCAAAGTGATGAAAAATGCCATAAAACGAGCCCGTATGACAATCAATTGTGACGGCGCCCATTTGGCCGATATAATCTTCTCGACTTGACCAATAAAATTCTAAAGGTTTAAATTAATATAATAAAAAAACAGAATCCTAGTTTTTCATTTAGAAAAAAAAAGAAGAGTCAAACAACATCGGATGACTTCTTTTGGCCCACCTTGTATATATCACTTCCACCCGCGACTTCGTCTGCGGAGAGTCAGTACCTTTGTTAAAAAGTACAGATACAGTTTTCATTATTGTATGTATCATGCATGATGGGATAGAAACAAGTTTAAACTATACAACTTTTTAAACCCTTTTCACCCTGCTAGGGGTAGAATTTCCAAAAACGCCAAATCTCATCGAGCAACGCAGCGAGGGAGGGGGCACCGAAGTGCGGCAGAGGGGCGTGCACATCTCAAGTAAATTTGTCTGTAACGCTTTCACGGCTAAACCCCTGAACCGATTTCGATTAAATTTGGTATGGAGATAGCCTGAGTTCCAGGGAAAGACATAGACTACTTTTTACCCCAGAAAATTTGACAGATCCTGAGGGAGTAGCGATAAACGACTTCTACGAGGACGGAGTCGCAGGCAAAAGCTATAATAATATTATAAAGAGGTACTTAATAAGTTTGAATGTAGGGGGTATTCTCCGAAACTACAAATACGATTTCTAAAATTCTTTCACCAATATTTAGAATGAAGTTTCAGGGTGGACCTAGGCTATATTTTAACTTATAACCGAAGCGAAGCGAAGGCGGGTTGCTATACTTGCTATACTGCGTATGTCTGCCTGTAAAGCTTTCACGGCTAATCCACTGAACCGATTTCGATTAAATTTGGTATGGAGATACCCTAAGGAGCAGTGATAAACGACTTCTACGCGGACGAAGTTGCGGGCAAAAGCTAGTTTTAAAATTTATGGAGTTTCTGACGAGCTGGTTAAAAAAATTTACCAGGTTTCCGAGCCCTGTTAGTGCAAGCTTAGCTCGGCACTCTTCGATCAACAATACTCAACTAGATAGCCGGTCATAGAACAAAAAAGCGGCTGATCGAATAAACTTCACTTCAAAATGGGATCTTATTTTAATTAAGCAAAATTAAGCCTTGTTTTAGTTTGAAAATGACTTTGACAAGTATCTATGTTTGTATAGGTTCCCCGCCGGACTTGTCTAAGAGATTTTTTTATTGAACCCCGCGTCTATTGGTGGTACGTCAATGTCGGGACTGGATAAATTAGAGTAAAAAAATATCTGTTATTTATTTATGATATTTCTAAGTTTTAAAGCGATAGAGCTAGTTAATGCAATGCAAGTGAGAGAAAATGACAAATCATAAGGTTGCAATGATTTAAGAGCTATCGCACTGTAAAGTCTAGTTCAAAGAAATGTAAACACTTTTGCGCCTTATCCCATTGAAATAAGGTACAAAAGTATGTAGATATTTTTGAACTCGACTGCACTAGATTAAGTCATCACGTTCGTATCGGCTCTATGGTTTCCGTACCAGTCCCCGGAGAGCGTGCGCACGATGTAGAGCGCGCCGGCGGCGGGCGGCGGCGCGGCGGGCGCGGCGGGCAGCGGGCGGCGGTAGGGCCCGGCCGTGAGCAGCGCCAGCGCCGCGCGCACCAGCGCCGCGCTGCCGGCGCGCGACACCCAGATGCGGCCTTCCTCCGTCACGCACCCCACTTCCACCTCGCACGGCTTCTGCGGTATAACCACGTTATGCCGTATTCATATCAGGTGTTATCTCTCCTACTTGTAGAGGTATATAACAAGTTTACAAAATTACGAAATATGATTACCTAAATTAAATATAATTAATATAATATAAAAATGTTTTCAAATGTAAAAAGTTTTGAATACTTTCTTTTTGAATCTTTTTTATTTTTGTCAAATATAGTGTTAAGTATTTTAAAAATTACATAGTTGGTCAAAAACGTATTAAAAGATTAAAGATTTTTTTCCATTAAGTCGAAAAAATGATATCAGCCAAGCGGCCGCCGCCAGAATTGATGACCATACGGGCCCGATTTATGGCATTTTCCCTCACTCTGGTCTTTGAGGGCTTCAAGAGTCTGAGGCTTGTTGACATAGACCCGTGACTTCAAGAAACCCCACAAAAAGAAGTCTGGAACGGATAAATCGGGCGATCTTGCCGCCCAGTGCAAATCACCAAAACGAGAGATTAGGCGACCCATAAACAATTATTCCGCGTTCTTGAGGAGTAAAGCGATTCATGTTTTGTTGATGTGTATTTTGTATCTATTTACTTCACAAATGTCAAAGCAGAACTGACATTTGCCGCCATTTTTTTAAATTATAGCATTTTTCGATAGGGTGATGACTTTTGCGCCACCTTGTATAATCAACGAGCTATAGAAACGTTCGTCGATATGACAACGTCGGCGTGTCATCGCATACCTGCGTGACGGTGAAGGCGCCTTGCATGCAGAAGTCGTGCACGATCTCCTTGTTGAGGTTGAGGTCGCGCTGCGTGGAGGTGTCGTAGAGCACGACGGGTACGGCGGGGTCGGCGGGCGCGCGCGCTCCGGGCGCCGCCACCAGCACCTCGCCCGGCAGGCGGCGCCGCGCCAGCTCCGCGCCCGCCTCGCTCGCCGCCAGCTCCTCCGCGCCCTCCAGCCGACACAGAATCGCCTGCAATGCCGGGGACCACCGTTCTATATACCCTTCACCGCACTACGGTTTATCTGCTTTCGCATACGCTTAAGAAAGTAGTTTTATTTTTATTTTCGTTATATGCTATCATTTATGATACTTTCCGGATTTTAAGTATTTATAGGGGGAGACTTTCAGAGCCCAATATTTCCTAAACAGTTCACCGAACGTAAAAATTGATCATAACATACAAATCATGTTTTTTTAAGAGCTATCATATAATTATCAAAAAGTAAAATAATAAGGGGAGTCCCCATACAGGAAACTTTTTTTTTCGTTTTTTTTTTTTGTATATTGTTCTATTGTAAAAACGGAAATACATACAAGCGTCAAATTAGATATGATTATAGAACAAACCATATAGAATAACAATAAATACTAAGAACCGGCCAAATGTGTACGGAACCCTCAGTGCCTCGAGTCCCACTCGCAATTGACCGGTATTTTTTTCTAATTTAATTATTATGAATCTGTCAATTTGGTTGGGTAGCCAGGTGATTTTTTTTTGATGTACTTAACGAAATTATGGCGATTAAAAATCGGAATGACTATGTAAATAATGAACAGATTGGAATAAACCGATTTAGTTTGGAAACCTGACTTTTGAAATTATCTAGTTAAATAATTTGTGTTAACAATTAAAGTAGGTAATCTAAGAGCGAAGCAGCCGTACGCGACAGAGACAGAAATATTGATGTATTAATATTTAAAAGGCGGTCTAGCTCGTGAACGCCTGAACTAAGATGCTGATCGAGGTGCCTATATAGACCTGGATAAATACTATTAAGTATCTATACGACCTAAAACTATACTGGTTTTAATAAAAGTAATAAAAAAATTGTAACACCGCAAACTTTAACCCCTTTTCAGGCGGCACTAATCTAGCAGGTTTAACAAAAATAAAAAACATATTCAATTTATTTACATAATGGGAAATCATTTTAAAGCAAGGGACATTATTTATAAATTCAATCAGTGTTAAACCCTAAATCAAGGTACTAAGGTTGCAATTGTAACTAAATATATATGGGTAATAAAAAGCCTCTGCCTGAAAAAGGGTTAAAAATAAGATCCCTGAAATATCGGCGACCGAAGCGAACCGCAGAAATGCCGGTCCGAAGTAGCATTAATATGTATATCGATAATTTCGCTTTTAATCTTTTATTTTAAATTTGATTTTGTTTTAATTTAATTCCAATTTTATTTTGATTACGTATGTTCATTTTAATGTGATTTTTTATTTAAATTTTAATAATAATTTGTATATAGTGTTAATATTTGTATGGAGCTTTGTTCCGAAATAAAAAAAAATATTATATAAATTATTATTATTATTAGTACATAATATTTAATTTTGTATGAGAGGTTGCACCCTAGATATAAATTCCGTTATCCGACTTCTCATACAAATAGCACTACTGCTACTTCGGACCAACATTTCTCTGATCCGGATTGGAAGCAATGTGGAACCGCTCTTAATTAGACGAAAATGAGATCAGGAACTAATGATACGGCCAACAGTGGCTGGTCAAGGAGCACCCGAATAATATTCGAGAACCACCACTGAATTCGCGGGCAGTTGGTAATTAAATTATCTCATTAAGCAAAATGAAAAAGTATACCAGGAAGGTCGCATACTACAAGGCTATTTATTTATGCTGTCACTCGATGTTCACGCATACGGGGTTGGCCCGCACGCGTGCCAGCCGCGTAATGAGGACTATCGCGTATGAATTCGCCGCTAGAGGCGCTAGTGTAGCGTGAGGTCTCCGAAATGTCAAATTTCACTGTTTGTACCCACAGTGCTTTAAATGCGGAGCTAAGAAAAAGAGGTTAGAAGTTAGTAAGTTTGTTTACTGTTTTTATATATATATATAAGAGAATTATTGTTAGCCATATGATTGATTATATATATATATATATATATAAGGTATTCAATATGATTTAAATGTAAGAAAATTAACCGTACAATCAATCAATTAATCAATCATATGGCTAACAATAATTCTCTTATTATGTCAGCATTGTATTCTGTTGGTGTCCGTATTCAATAAATAAGTAAATATGCTTAACTTTTGTCACACAATGGAAGAAAATTAACGTTTCTTAATTAAGGCCTTAACTACGTACAATTTTTTTATTATCTCCCCTAATCTGTTTTCACGCCCGTACTTCAGGACCTTACTCTACAGTGGCGCCAACTGATGAGCACTAAAACGATAGCCCTCATTGCATCTCTTCATTACGTTCTCTTGTTAGCGTGCGGTTTATGCAGTGGAATGACAAGCACACGAGCGAAAACCGGTGTGACAGAAAAAAAAAATTGTCAAAACCATACTACGACTCAATCTCACTCAAACCTACTTGCGCGGGAAGTTTTCTAAACTGAGGTTCGAGTATTTTGATCTTATTCAAATGAACTATATCGTCGTCTCCGTGATCTCCCAAAAATACGGTCGCGGTGTCCTCTTCAATTTCTAGTATTTTTGCTCGCTGCCATTCGCCGTCGTCTAAGTTAACTGCATACCTAAAAATTTCGCATATGTTTACAATAAACGTCTTGAAAAAAAAAATCCGGCAAAAGAAATTACACTGACCATGCATTCATTATTAACATATTTTTGTCGACGAAAGTACCACTGTGATCATAATATTTCGCCATGTCGACCAGTAACGTCTCGAAGGCATCCTGTAATCAAACATTTTTAATATTTCATTATGCGTTTTCTGCCTTAAGAATGCAAACATATATTACATTTTAATGTCATACACCAGTTACTTACACTATAATTTGTTCCTACTATTCTAAGCCAAATCTCTAATGTGGAATTAGCAACAGTCACAAAAACATTCCAGAAATCATCTTCTGGGAATTTAAGTGGTGGTAGATCGCTATCGATGGTGTCGTCTAAAACACTGCTATCTATAAGCAGAGGTGACGCTCCCTGCAAAAGAATGTCTTCTGATATACCATCTAAACTAATGTAGGCATTGTTAAGGCAATATAATCACGGCTGGTTATTCTCGAGCCTAGATTGACTTCTGCATCTGCATTACAATTAAAATGTCTATATACATAAGTGACACATGCAAGTTAAACAGTTTATTTTTGAAAACAAATCATTAGTTCATAGTTAATGTTTCTCAAGCAAAAAATGTCTTGAAACGCATGTGATGAAATAGTAACATTTTTATATTTAACAATTCCTACAAGTACAAAGAATGCCTCTGTGAAGAACCCAAAAAGTGGTATTTTTAATTAAAAAAGAGATATTGCATTGCGACTTCTCTACATACCTCTTTGTTTGGAAGAAGTACTAAAAGTCCATTAACCACTCTGTCTTTTAATATTCGAGGACAATTTTCCACCAATTCTTGCCAGTTACTGGGTAAATTTTCTTCAAACTTTTCTCTAAAACACAATTCAGCACTACATGAGGACTACATTGAACTTATTGATCAACACACAAATAAGGCAATGGTGAATACATCCCGCCCGTGGTACAGTAGAGTACAATGATATGTACACTGAATCATGTCAGCATGTCAAAAAATGTATGAAATTGGCATGTCTTCTCGAATATCACTTTATCTCTATTGGTAGGAAATAGGGGATCTGAGCTATCTCGACAAATTTATATATTTTTTTAATTTAGAATATAGCTTTCTTTTAACGTATCCCTTTATGAGATGAGGTCTTATATGACTTATGGATGGACAAGTATCTTTTATCTACTCTTTGTTCGTATCTAACTCGAGAGAAAGAGACGATACTATTTATTTCACGATGTTCGGATTATGATATACATTTAGTAGATAGTAGATAGGTATGTAGCTGAGTAGATACCCAAGTTTCAGGTGAATACTTGGGTAACACTGAGTTAATTTGGTATATACAGGGATTGCAGGGTGGATACCCAGGTAACCACCTAAAAATTGGTTATTTACTCAGGCACATACCTATCTATTCGGTGGGTAGATTGGGTAAATACCCGCCGCTGCTCATCTCTATATCGTGTCTATCACGAAGTCGACTTATGTCCGTACCCAATATTCAAACGGCGGATAGATAAGGCTTCTTCAAATAAATAAAAAATGATACATTTATCTACCCAGGGTTTAAATATTAGGAACAAGCATTAAAAACAAGAGTTCCAACACTTTAATCGCCTAGTCTATTAATACAGCGCGCTCTGTTAAGAGCACGAATACACATAATTTCGGTTTTATGCACAATCCTTGTCACTTTAACTTTAACGAATTGAATAGCAAAACCAAGGAATTACTTATGTACCATGACTATAAGGTGTACATGAATATAAATCTGATTTTTAACATTTTGCCGGTCGCGAAGATGACACCCTTTTTAAAAAGCCACATATTGTAGCGCATTATGTCTCTTGGCTTTTTTCCAGTTTTCATTTGAATCCACTAACCATTTTTAAGGTAAGAATATATTTATTTCTCATATGAAATACATTTCACATGATATGAGAAATATTAAACATTTAATGTAGGTAGGTATCGTCTTTATTTTTTGAACTGAGCTTATCCACTTAAAGAAGACAATACCATTGAGTGGTTAACCGCAAATTCTGATAACGAGTATGTAGTAAAGTTATCGACTCTGCTTCTTCGGACAGTAGATTAGAAATACACTAAAAGAATAGCATTCATAACTCATTTTCCATTTTGCTACACCACCCGACTATCAACAGGAACGCACTTCGTAGAGAAAAGGACTATGGAATACTTTTTTTTTCAAAGGATTATAGGCTCTGGCTTGTTCATAAGATTAAAAATGCTCTAAAATAATAAAATCGCATCACGCGTAAGTACCTACGTGGGTTGCGGTTACCAGAACAAAGCAGATATGTAATAGTATTGTATGTATAGATACAATGGCTTTGTCTATTGCGTTAAGTGGTTAAGCTCAGTTCAAAAAATAAAGACTGTACTAAGATGAACTACCTAGTTCGTAGTCAGTGAGCATTTAATGATTTTTTATACTTAAACTAGTGGACCCGGCAGACGTCATCCTGCCCGATCCCAGAGCCACCTACCGGGTCCAATTGTAAATATAAACCACCCCTGTATTAATGCGAACAAAACTAAAAAAAAATTATTCATATCGGTCAAGCCGTTTTCGAGTTTTAGCGAGACTAACGAACAGCAATTCATTTATATATATATAGATTTTATATTTGCTAGGCCAAACAAACGATAGCTTAATAATTATTTTGACACCGGCGATATGTGTCGGATTTCGTCAACAAATTTAACATACTGTTGAATCTGACCGCACTGTGTCAATTCGGCACCTAATCAACATCACCTCAACTAGAACTGTTCAGTATTATTTGTATGAAACTCCATCCTATAACGCAGTTTACTTGGAACTTATCTGACGACCTCGCAGTTGTGCGGGGTATGCCCTCGAATACAAAGCTCGGAATCGCGAGTTCGATTACCGCTCAGGGGAAATTTTTTATGAACAATTTTTTAACCTTCAAAATTAAAAAAAAAAAACAATCTTCGGTGCTTAATGCCTTGCCTAGCCACCTGAATTTTTTGTATACGTATTTGGTATAGTGCTTTTGGCTGACCGTATACGTACGGTCAGCCAAAAGCACTAATATCTATCTATACGGCCATCGCGCCAAACCATATGTATACATTTAATAGCACAGGGGTGGGTAGATTTATGTCATCTGTACAATATGTCACTTTTTTTCAATGCCTTAGGCCGGTTGTACACACACTTTTTTTGCCGTGAAAAGTTACGGTTGATTCGCCGTGTGTCTACACACGTATGCGCCGTGCCTGCCCCTCGGCGCACCGACGGCGGCGCCACCGTGCCGTAGTGCCGCCGTATCTGTCAACAAACTCCCATACAACACTGCCGACAGTGTCAACACACGGCGAATCAACCGTAACTTTTCAAGACAAAAAAACATGTGTGAACGAACAACCGGCCTTATGGTTGTTGATTTTGATTTTAGTTAGTGTAGTTTTTTTGACAAATTTTTTACGTCTAGCTGTGGCTGGCTGTACCAACCTATATCCACTACCTAATCCCTAACTAGGTAGGCGAATAAATAGCGGGGCGTGGGGCGCGTGGCGGGGCGTAGATACCTAACTAGATAGGGACTTCTTACGAATACATATACTTGGAATTTTGATGATCGGTGAGTGAGTCAGTGACAAAGTTACAGAACTTCAACGGGAGCTCGTAAACTATAGGTATAAATAGTAGGTAGGTAGGTTAGAAAATTTAGCCTCCTAGCTTTATCCACAACAAAGTTACAGGGGGTCGAAGTCGAAAGTGACCTGAGTGATGGCTTTGAGAAAAGGATGGTACGGCTGTGCTTTGTTTGCACGACTTAGTAGGGGCACTGCTGTGCCCCTAGATACGACCTTGGCAGTTACGTAAGAATGTAATTACAAAACAGATGGATATAATATTATCGAAATGATAGTTTACAATTTGGCGTTTGAAGAACTGAAATGGGCTCAGTGAGTCAAGATTTCAATTTTAGATTATTTTTTTATAGAACATTCGTTTTTTAAAATAAGTGCATCTTCTAAGAATTGGTTAGTTTCGACTCATACATTTGTCTCCTGAATACGACCTTTCAGATCAAATTGTGTTAAAAATATGACCACTAAATTGTCAAAACCTATTGGAAGTTGAAAGGGTACGTGGTAAGAATAATAAGTGATGATGCACGTTTGCTTTTGAAGTAGCATGATCATGCATACAATTACATGCTTGCGTAAGAGCTCAATTTTGTAATGATTTCACACAATATAATCTAAAGGACAATTCTAATTTAATGTATCGTAATTACGCAAAGCCCAGTCCAATTGTTATACGGGCACGAACCTCACTTAAAATTATTTCTCGTTAGTTTTCGTTAAATCAGCCCAATGTTTCTTTTAAAATAAGCATAAATAGCGTGACCATATCATAGTCTGTGGCTCAAACCAAACTCCTAACTGCGTGTCAGTTTAAAGAAACAAGTAAAACCTGTAGAGATGCGGGACGGTGCTCGCCCAGAGGCCGGCCTCGTGCTCGGCGACCAGGTCGGCGAGCGAGGCCACGGCCTGGCTGGCCGACGACGTGGGCAGCCCGCCGGACTCCGAGCTCTCTATCAGCGTGAGCAGTTTTACAGCCGCTACTTCCTTAGCCAACTCTTCAGAGGGTGACGAGTCCGGGTAGGACGAAGCGGAGTAAGCTGTGCCGACCTGATTAGATTCATTGAATTAACACTGATAAAAACATCGAATAGCAACGCTGCAACACTGCATCCGCATGGTACGATGATCTCGAAACTATTACCTTTATTGAGCAGTCATAACTGACCGGTCCCCGTTTGGGGCGTATATCGTGGACTTTGTACACGGGCTGCGACAATCCTAGCTTACGGCAGGTCCACTCCAGCTTTGCTACTGTTGAGGTGGAATCCGGTGGAGGCTCTAGATTGTGAGCCGGAGCTACATGTGATACCGGACCGCTTTGTTCCTGTAATTGTTAATACAATACAGCAATACTTTTAGGGTTCCGGACCTCAAAAGGGAAAAACGGAACTCTTATAGTATCACTCGTGTGTCTGTCTGTCCGTCTATCACAGCCAATTTTCTCTGAAACTACTGGACCGATTGAGTAGTTTGGTACACACATGTAAATCAGTGACCCAAACACGGACGTGTAACTATACTATACTATGATAACGAATATTTCGAATCAAGTGTTTCGGGTATCTGGTAAGTATAGAAAATAAGTAAGCATTTTGATAATCTGGATACTGGTATATCAGGAATCCCTATCTTCGTCGAAGTGTCTAAAGTACCTAATTATTGTTTATATTTGTGATTTTCTTATTTTTAGATCTGTGTGTGTATGTTTTTGTCTATTGCAACACAGGATATTGGGGAACACAGGGCACAATGGTTTAAGCTTTATTTACACTGTGTCGTTACGATTGTGTTATATATAGGCTAGAAAACCCCAAATGAGGCCCTAGGAGGCAGGCACATTAGAAAATATAATTTAATTTTGAAACCGACACTTTAATAACATCTTAGCAAAAATTTACAGAATTACCAAAAAACTCACCATAAAATCGTTATTAGTTGCTGGCAGCTGTAAAGGTATAAATTCAACAGTATTAAGGCGATCTCTCAGGTTCGACAGTCTTTGTGAAGCGGACATTTTAGAACTCTGTCTTGTTTCAGAGCCGTTCTCAGTACGCTTGGAATGCTTTAACTGTAAATAAATCATTAATATGCATTAACGCGTATTCTCGCAGAGCACAGGATTTTACGACAAATGCGGAAGAATACAAAGTTTACGGCGTTACTCGTCGTAACTGATAAGTCTTTTTAGGATGCCTTAATAAATTCATCAGGTCCGTCCACCGTATCTTAGTATCTATAGGAAACATATATTTTATAAGGCTAATAAAATTAGACCAACTAAAGGTACTTACATCATCTGGGGGGGAAGATTCCTTTACTATTACTTTTTCAGTCTCTTTTGCAGGTGGTGGTGGATTCACTAGTTTTGCAGCCACATGATGTACAGTTCTTTCGGAATTTTCGGTCGACTGTTTCATTGGCGGTTTCGTAATCTGGGGTTTCGTTTCGGTCGATTTTGTGAATTTATTGTAATGCTAAAACCAAAGAATTATAGGTACCTACTAGAAACTTACAATGATATGCTTCCAACATAACATTGCGTGAATTACATTTAAATTCATGTTTATAGACACCTGCGCAGCGTCACAGGCCATAAATTCTTGATAAATAGAGCTTAGAAAAAACGAAGAATAAATGCGATCATAAAATAGAAATAAAATAATATACAAGTCTAGCGCTTAACGTTGGAGGTTCCTGCGGTAGTGGAGCGCTGCGGGAGGGGAAACATGTAACATAATAGAACTGTCTCGCTGTGTAATCGCTGTGTGTAACGTGATGAATAGTAATTAAAAAATATCTTACGACATTTACAAGTATGTACATAAATTGAATTGGTATAATGCGTATGACAAAATAAACGGACAAAATTTTGAACTTTTATATCCAATTAAATTAATCTGTAATTCTGTATCCATGTCGCTACTCGAATCGCTGTCTGTAGAGGTATTATTTGAATCGTTTTCATCATGTCGTAAATTTATAATAAATTGATGCATTATCTCGACGCTAAGATGGTTATTTTTGTAGTACTTATGTACTTGGTAAAAAAAAGATAAAGATAAAAGATATTTATTCAGTAAGTAGGCCGCACGGGCGGGTTTTATGTACATTAATGTCATCTTTATGCTCAGTAGAATTGGGATCTGATTTTCTTGCCTTAAAATATTCGTACACTTTATAAACAACTTGTTTAGTTTGCGCCCAAATCGGAGGACTCATCTTCGGTTGTAAAATGTCGTGTGCGTTTTGTTCAAAGCGGCCAGTCCAAATAACACGTGTTGACGACAGCGACGCCGACGCCCGACTTAAGTCTCGCGTCATTTGACGTAACGAAAACACACTCCTCCCGCACCGCTCCAATACCGCAGGAACCTCCAACGTTAAGCGCTAGACCTGTAGACATAAAATAACATGAATATTATAGTACCTTATTGCTATAATTATTGTTGTTAAATGGTGTTCCACTTTTTACTCTGTAGTATTGGTTAGAATACTGATTATAATTGTAGCCCGTAGCGCTGTAGGCTGTACTGGAGTATGAATTAGTAGTAGCGGGTTTACGCCATGAACCTTGCTTTGAAGGAAATCGGCTCTAGAAAATAACATTAATGATAAAAATCTAAAATAAATAGAATGCTAAGTATCAAATCACAAGCAATTGCTTACGGTATAATTAAACCTCGGTGTCGGCTTCTTGCTTGATTTCTGCCGAGAAACCATGGCTGCGATATGTTGCGTTTCATTGCTCGCTATGGCATCTACATACCATTCTCCGCCAATTTGCGTTACTTTGAAACCCGGGACATCTACAAAGAGCTTTTCCAATGTCGGGTAACCTAACTTTTTGAACGGTATCCATTCTCCTTGAAGTTCTCGATAATCCCCTGAGAATTAAATACAGTTACATATAAGTACAGTACAGTTCTTTACATAACAGGTCGGTAAATTCCAGGGTTCACCGATATATATCATGATATAATAATATATCAGTTGATATTTACGTTGATATATATCGAAAGATATTGTAATTCTTAGGGATAGTGTTTTTTTGTCAGATCACAATCAAACACTGGCATCACTAGACTAAAAAGTAGGTAGGTACCACTTTAATTACCTACTGTTACCGAAATGACAATCTTAAATACTAGTTTCGAGGATCGACCTGGTTTTGTTTGTTCCGATTAGGTTTATATTGGATTTCAAACCTTCAACTGTTGTTTTTTCATAAATTAAGAATGCAATTAAAAAAACATAATTCATGAACGTAACCTTTTAGAGAAGGACAGTACTATGTATGGTATAGCGTTCTCTTTCTTCGGCTAACGCGATTAAGGTTAACAAAACTGTGTGTTCTATCTTCAATAAAACAAATACTGCACGATAATTAAGGAGTTTACTTTCATAAAAAAACCTGCATTAAAAGTATAACCACATCATAAGATTCATAACAAATAAAGTTGTACAAGGTTCTTCCCTTAAAAATAAAATTCCTATTTACGGGAATCCTCGCGGCGCGTACATTTCTAATTATTATGCTAGTGATACTCAGTTTATTATTTAGTAATAAATAAAAATATACTTGATGATGTTGAATTTTTTTAAATTAAACACTAAAAGTCGGTAGGGGCTATTTCGACTAAAAAAACAAAAACATCAACTTCAAAGGTCAGCATCCTCGTTTGTGAATACGATACGATAAATAAGATAAATAGGTGTTTTAAAGGCTTTATTTGACTTTGTTTTCCACGTGTCCATAAGACAGAATACCCTCATTGTATGTTAAAATTAAAACGTTTCTCAAAAAAAGGCAGAAATAGTTGCAATAACCCCGCGGTGGGGCAATTTCAACTATGACCTCCTACTAATGCTGTGATGGTACTGAAATTGGAAGCCAGACCTTTATTACGGCATGGTTCATTCAAAACAATACCTTACAGCAATCCTACCAGCCTCAGTTTCGTAAAAAAAACACTTTAAACATTTAGGAGGGGCTATTTCAACTTTTTCATAGGTAATAGTGCAGGGACACATCGGCCAACACAGTCGATAAATCGAATTAAATGAATAAAACTAATCCTTTGTAAAACATTAAACAGGGTGGCCGCTTTTTACATCATTTGAATTTCCCTGACTTTTCCCGGTTTTCCAGGCACTTTTTCGGTTTTTTCCCTGATCATCCAAGCAAAAATAAAAAAAATGTCACATAAATTATATTTTATAAAAAATGTTTTTTTATATATAGGATTTTGATGCCCTTCGAGGATTTTTACATTTTAATCAAGACTCTTTAACATATATTTTTTTGTCAAAATGCACCGATATTTTTAATTTAGTAAATTTATTCAAATTAATTTATAGTTTTGCGTAGTTTAGAATTAGTAGATGTTACAACGACAACTTATTTCATAGTTGTTATTACACCGATTTTTGATTTTTGTACTTTGTGACTTTTTTCTCTTAATAAACGAAATGCAAGTTACAGTTTTAGTAATGTATTTTTCCCTGACCTTTTGCAATTTTCCCTGACATTTCCCTGATTTGTCCCTGACATGCGAATTTCCCTGACTTTTCCCGGTTTTCCAGAAAGTGGCCACCCTGTTAAATGTGGTTCTTCTACACTAATTTAAATATTTGCTTATAAACTTATATCTAAAACTTATTAAAAATAAATTTAAATAGCTGAGCTTCAGATTACTTGCAAATGTTTTAATTGGCTTTCAGTAGGTAGGTAAATGACACTACAATGCGTTCTTATTTATTTTTTATATCAATACTATAAAGCTAACTATCTATGGCTTTATGTATTTTATGATTTTTGTTTAATTAACCAAGTTTTTCGGATATGCTAAGGTTTTTATTAAGTAGAGAGTATCGAGAAATTGGACAACACTAGTGTTGTAGAACGCCATACAAAAGTAAGCGGGGTAATTGCAACTTTAGGCTAGTTGAAATTACCCGCCTTCAATACTTTCACGGGGCTATTAAAATTGACCAAATACCTCTTATAAAACTTATATTTGTAACAAACAAATTAGCAGAAAACAACTTACGGTTTATATTTTCACCACTCGCAGTATAATATTGTGAAAACAAGCGCCCAAAATATATTTTTTTGTCACAAATTTGACGAGCGGTTTCCGTTAACACTTGCAAAAAACCGTCTTCAAAAACCTACTAAAAAGCGTTAAATAAAAACCAGCCTCATAGGAGTCCTAGGAATAGCCTATTTAGTGCCGAATAGGTACATAGAATATATCCAAGCCGGTGTCAAGTAGATATACACAATAGCAATGACACCATGATTCTTGCCGACCGACTTCGATATATTCTATGTACCTATTCGGCACTAAATAGGCTATTCCTAGGACTCCTATGAGGCTGGTTTTTATTTAACGCTTTTTAGTAGGTTTTTGAAGACGGTTTTATTTTTTTGTAAAATTTTTTTTTTTCGCTTTTTAGTGATGCACCTCTTATTATTATGTGATGAACTAAAGCACATAAACATCACATTAAGAAACAATAGCCTAATACCAATCTCTCATCACCCTTAACAAAATGTCGCTGCCCAAGATGCAGGGCCGTTAATCATTGAGGAGTTCTCCCGGTACTTCACCATCAGTTGCACTTCACCATATGTGTTATAATGAGTATAAAACTAGCTTCATAGTCTTAATAAAGAAATCTCATTGCTGGCGTCAATCACTTACGACTAAGCCAGTTCCGGTGGTCACCTCTGGTCTTCATCATCAGTTCCTCGTTGCCAAGAGGTGCTTTTGTAATACAATTTCTTAAGGTCTTGCAGGTAATATCAAAATCGCTGTATGTGTGCCTATAACTTTTGAGGAGTTCCCTCGATATCTCATGGATCCCATCATCAGATTCTGATTTCGTGACAATGGGACCACCTCGGAAGTATACCCTTTCAAACAAAAAAGAATTTTCAAAATCGGTTCACAATTGACGGAGTAATCGCGTAACAAACATACAAAAAAAAAGCAATATAGACGAATTGAGAACCTCCTCCTTTTTTGAAGTCGGTTAAAAATAGGCGACTGACAAAAAAAGACCTGTCTGTAAAGCAGATTACGTATAAGCAACGCCTATATTTTAAGGGAAAAATAAAACGAAGTGTTCAAAATTTATACTTTTCGAGAAATTGACAAAAATACTTTGAAAATTTGTGTTAAATTTAGACAACTCAAAATAGACCTTATCGCATACGAATTAAAGTACATATATAAAATTTTTTTTAAAAAAAACCCCCGGCACAAAAATAAAACTCTAAAAAGTAAATAAATAATATGACCCTTAAAGCTTAATGTCAGTACCTAGTAATATTTTTATTCAAGCGTCGTCACGTCCAACAAAGACATAAACGGGCTCCGAACACGTCCGTACGTACGTCACAGGACGGACTTCGACACTACAAGATTTCAAGTATTAAAAACTCCCGACAAAATCGCTTTCAAAGCTCATAACTTTTAAACGGCTTATCAGATTTTTATCAAACCAAGCGATTAAGTCACAAAAAAAACTAAATCAAAATCGGTCCATCCACATGCCACAGACAGATAGACAGATACACATGTCAAAGTATATTTTTGAAGTACGGTCTTTTTTTATCTTACGTACATTACCTGCACGGCAACCGATCTTACGGTGAGGGAAAACATCGTGAGGAAACCTGCACATTTAGGTGGCTAAATGTGTAACCATGATCCAATTGGTTTGGTTATGGAGGTCAGATGGCAGTCGCTCCACTGTACCTAAATAACCTGACTGGCACAATCTGGATCATGGTCAAGCGTACCCGACGAAGAACGTGAAAAAGCTCTAGGAGGATGATGTATTTTAGAACTTAAAATATACATTACAAAATACATGCGAATGAGGCATATGAGGTATTTAAAATACAAATACAAAAAACATAATTGTAATTCAAATACAAGTAATTGAAATACTGCCCAGCCCTGCTACATTACACTGTCCACATTTAGCGTAACAATTCCTGTAGATTAGCTACCCAGTCTGGTCCGATGGAGCCCTATAGTGTGGACCCACCTTTATATTAAATGAAAACAAAGCATGCACACATCTAAATCATAAACATTTGTATGGCTACTGACAATGCTATATTATATTAGTCCTCCTAATCTATTTTGATGACGGTGGGTGACCCTTTAAATTAACGATTCCATTTCTGATATGGCTCGCCAGACCAAACTTGATCTTGAACACCCTTTGGCATGCAGGGCTAGTAAGGTTGGCTTGCCTTAACTTTTTTGCATCCACTTCCTCGCAACATGCAGGGCCAAAAGCGCAAGACAAGTGTTCAGGTGTCATTTATTATTATTATTATATTATTATTATTATTATTATTTGAACCCCATGCTTCTGCTTACCTTCAGCCTACATTACTATAGTCCGAATAGTTCAGTGCAACCATCCAGGTGGGTAAGTTACAGGAGCTGGTGAGGCGGCTATCAGTAGGTCAATAAATTTAATTAAATGAAAAAGCATGAAGTATGTAATGAAAGCAAACAACTTACCTTAACGAAATAAAATATGTTTATTGCAAATGTCGAGATCCAAACAGAGTAGAATACAGCTTTAGGTAAGTGGCAGTCACCAAGGCGAAGGACATACCCACACCACCTGAGCTGTTGCTGATCACACTTCTCTAACTACAACATTATAACACAAAACAAAATAAATTATGTACTTACTGTTACATTGTTTAACCGTCAGTGCTCCTTTAACCGAGATAAGAGTAGCACGAAGGGCTTGAATCACCTGCTCTTTATCTGCCATTTTCCCTACAAATTATAAAAATAATAAATCTGCTGCAGATTCACCATCAATTAATCATTTTAATAAAGACTGTATTTATTTTAAGAGACCGTCGATGATTTTTGCCTATTTCACTAATTTACGTGATTTTACAGATGAGATTTTACACTTAAAATACTGTATTTATATAAGTTAATGTCCAACATGAAAGATAATTTCAATTATGATCTAATGAATGAGCTACTTTTTATTTTTGTCGAGTATTATAATGCGAGATTTATGTTGTTTTAAAAGATATTTTACTGACAATTCTTTTTAATTTTTTGATTTTTTAGGGTTCCGTACCTCAAATGAAAAAAACGGAACCCTTATAGGATCACTTTGTTGTCCGTCTGTCTGTCTGTCTGTCTGTGTGTCTGTCAAGACCCTTTTTCTCAGCAACACGTAAAGGTATCAGGTTGAAATTAATATCAAATACTTAGGTCTGCAATCCCTTGGATCAGTGAAAAAATCAAACATCTAAGTCAATGCAATCAAAAGATACGGCCGTTTATGCCGCATATTGAAGGGAATCTCAAGGGAATCAAAATAACATGAAAATAAATTTAAAAAAAAAAAAATGAAATTTGGCAAGAAGCAATGACTTACAGCACAAGTAAAGGAAAAAGTCCGAAAACCGTTAATTTGTAGTTACCTCACATTAAAAAAAAGTCCAATATAAACTAACACTCACTAAGTATGAAAGTGCATACTGATTGCGTATCAGTTTATACTGGACTTTGTTTATATGGTATTCCCGTGCCGTGATTTATGAACTATTTACATGCCTACAATTTTGTGCGGAACCCTCGGTGCGCGAGTCCGACTCGCACTTGACCGGCTTTTTTTTTTTTCAGGAAGTGGATAAACTTTGAATTTATTTCTGTTGATTTAAGTAGATGAAATCAAAAGCATTTCTTTAGACAACTTTCACGACAATACATTGTAGTATTTCATACCATTTAGACGTCAAAACGATTCGTAAATACGCGATAGTCTAAACATCTTACAGCAAAATTCACAAAACAGTTGCCAGTTTGAGGTTGATTAATCAAAATTAAATCATAAATAAAACAGTAGCTGATACATTGGTTAGGGTGTACCAAAGGGTAACCAGAATATTAGGTTAGGTTAGTTTATGTTAAGTTGGTTACCCTTTAGTACACTCAGACTCAGTAGAGGTCTACATACCAAAAACTCATAAAGTTCTGTATGTAATCAAGAAGCACAATGTGGCAACATCAAGTCATATAATATATGACTTGAAGTATAGTCATATATCATCTCTTGCTATATTAAAGGCTATTACAACAACAGAATTATCTTAAATTATGGAGAAAACTATTTTAAATATATATCAATAAACAATAAATTAGGTTTAAAGAATAAGCATGAAGTATGTAACGACTTACCTTAACTAAAATAATATTGGTTGCAATCTGACAGCATACAGCATACAATACAATATGATATTTCAGAAGAAACGGTAAGTTCTATGTTAGCCTACATTCCGAAAATAATAGATGTAACCGTCACATGAAATATTATCCTGAAAAAAAAATATTTCGACGCGTAAGCAAGAGAAATCGGATTTCACTACTCGTGTTTTTAATTTTCTAGTAAAAACAAGACAGTATTCGTGTCTCAGCGTTATAATACCAGTTCATTCTACTCTTACCTTAGATTAAATAAAGGATAATTAACCTGTGATTTAAAAAACCGCAATCAGGTACCAATTTTTAATTCAAATTCACTATTAGAAAGCAACAATAGCAACATGAATGCAACGCAATGCAAGTAGGTAGTTATTACCACAGATTACAAGGGTATGTAAGGTATGTTATTACTGTCGAGTCGAACGAGTCGAATCGATTACAATACATGCATACTCTATAACCTAATCTGTGGTCAAAATAGGGCTATGTTCACACAAGTGCGCTTTCAAGTTCATCTTGCGTCTTCAACTTTCAATTCGACTTGCGTCAAGCGCATGTAATATTGATTGCCTTTAAGACGCATGCAGACGGTAGTCTACACCTGTGCGCTTGTTGCATGCAGCGTACACACACGCTTCGGTTAGCCGTCAAGATTGACGCGAAACTAGTAGCTATCAGTGCGGCATATTTAGTGTTAAGTACAAGGAAAAAACGCAAAAAGGGAGAATCTGGACCGTTTTTACATCATAATTATGTTTTTGGCTCAGAGAAATCAACGCGTCGTTTCGTTTTCTCTTATTTGTGTAATCTTTGGGCTTGTGGTCCCGCAAAACTTGATATGACTTTATCATCCGCCATTATATTTGCTAAAAGGCACAAAATGTAGCACGTCAACCCAACGGTGACGGATCAGCGTGCGCTACGGGCATGCAGTGCTGTCAAACCCGTTTGGGCGAATGCGTTATTTCATGCGCTATGGTTGCAGAGGTATGCGTCAGAGACCAACGCAAGATGAACGTAAAAGCGCCCTGGTCTAACATACCATTGATTCAACACCAGGTTCCTACTTGGATCATGTTGCCAATTTCATTCCGAACAGCGCCCTCATTTCTTTCTTACTCTTTTTTGCCAGGCTATAAGCCTGTGCTAGACGGTATAAATATGGCAACTTTTGCACAATGTCATGTCATTGTCAATCTGTCACAAAAAAAATTTAGCCCTCTGCATCGTGAATTCCATTAGTCATCCCAAAATTAATAACTATAAGAATATTCTAAACCATGGACGAAAATAATGCATCTCAATCAATTGAATTTCAAAAGGACAACGAAGTGAAACATAAAAAGAAAAACAAGAACAAGAAAAAGCGTAGCGGCGGCGACGGTGACCATGGTGGGTCAGGTTCCGCTGATGGCTTAGTTGCTTTGCCTAATTCTGGCGACGTGCATCAGAACATATCCATCAAAGATTTAAAAATGGCAATGGAAGTTCTTAATTTACAGCAAAAACCGGCCAAAACTACTGAAGAGGCTCTGCATAAGTCTTATCAATTTTGGTCTACTCAACCAGTGCCTAAAATGGACGAAAAAATTGTATCAAATGAACCTATCGAACCCCCTAAATCCACGGAAGATATTAGAGCAGAACCTTACACACTCCCTGATGGCTTTAATTGGGATACTTTGAACTTGAATGAACCATTGGTTTTAAAGGAACTATATACATTATTGAATGAAAACTATGTTGAAGATGATGATTGTATGTTTCGTTTCGACTATCAGACAGATTTTCTCAAGTGGGCACTGCAGCCACCTGGTTGGCGCATGGACTGGCACTGTGGTGTGCGTGTGGTCAAGTCGGGCCGATTAGTAGGCTTTATATCTGCTATTCCTGCACAGTTGAGGATTTATGATCATGTTCAGACAGTTGTGGAAATAAACTTTCTCTGTGTGCATAAAAAGCTCCGTGCTAAACGAGTGGCCCCTGTATTGATCAGAGAAATAACTCGTAGAGTTAACCTGACTGGAATATTCCAAGGTGTTTATACAGCTGGTATTGTGCTGCCTAAACCCATTGCTACATGCCGCTATTGGCATAGATCACTGAACCCTAAAAAACTAATTGACATTAAATTTAGTCATCTATCAAGAAATATGACCATGCAAAGGACTCTTAAATTATTTAAACTTCCAGACTTGCCTAAAACACCTGGTTTTCGCAAAGTGGAATTGCAAGATTGCGATAAAGTTGTTACTCTATTGAATAACTACCTGAGCAAGTTTGATTTGGCACCAATTTTCACTGAGGAGGATTTCAAGCACTGGTTTTTGCCACAGACCGATATTATCGATAGCTTTGTTGTGGAAACTACTGATGGTTCAATCACTGACTTTGTAAGCTATTACACCCTACCATCCACTGTTGTTTACCATCCAATGCACAAAACATTGAAAGCTGCATATTCATTTTATAATGTGTCTACCAAGACCCCATGGATAGATTTGATGCTTGATGCATTGATAACTGCTAAAAATTCAGGTTTTGATGTTTTCAATGCATTGGATCTCATGGATAACAAAGAATTCTTGGAGCCTTTGAAATTTGGAATAGGAGATGGCAACCTGCAGTACTATTTGTACAACTGGCGCTGTCCCAGTATGATGCCAAATAAAATTGGTTTAGTCCTTCAATAATAACCTAATATTGTTTAAATCAATCAGTTGGTTGGTGTGAATAGCCAGTGTTTTCCTTTATTTGTCACTTCAAAAGAGTGTTTTTATTATTCAGAATTATAGCTTTAGTTTAAAACTGCTCTTTAATTGAGAATACACTTCATCCTTATTGCAGATGCATATATAACTTATTGCTAAGGCCTATCTAAATTGGTACATATATCCATCAAAGGTTAACTTCTACCAATGTTCTTTTATTTATAATAACAAAGTAATAAAATGCTTAGCAATTATTTATTTTTTAGTCAGAGAGTAAACATAATGATGTGAACATTGCATTAGACTCAATAAGTGAATACCAACTTATCACAGTATTGCAATATTGCTATTAGCATGCAGGTTATCAAGTAACGAAAATAAGCCAGTGATTTCAGAGTTTGGAGTACTGTTTAAAGTATGTTAAATATGTGTAAGCATCCAAACCAAGACATGATCATCAGTGGTTGGAGTTGTTTAAACCCACCCAACTTTTCACTGTCTTATACCATAGTGCACAAATTTGACTTGTTTTGGGTTAGGTACTTATTAACTCTTTACTGCATGGCATATATGGCTTTCCATGCTTTTCAGAATGAAATAATACAAACCATACCATACACCCGAAAAAAAAATTTTAACCTTCATCATCATCATCATCATTATCAGCCTCAACCTTCATATTAGGTTTAATTGTAGGTACTTAACTAAAAGATGTAAGTATTTAAAAAAATCTAGAAAGTCGAATTTAAGTACAATACGTTTACATTCATGTAAACTTCATGACTTGATAGGGGGTTGTTCATTTATTACGTAAGACGATTTGGAAGGGGAGGGGGTCTGAACATGTCTATTTTTTCTTACATGGGGGTAGGAGGGGGTCTAGATTGTTCTTACGTAAGATCACAAAAGCAAGCAAAAATTTAAGCGTTTTTATATTTTTGCTACTTTTTCTTTGCAATTTTGGTAGATAGGTACTGATCTTACGTAAGATTAAAAAGGGGGGCGAGGGTTCATCCAAGTCTTATTTTTTCTTACGTAGGGGGACGGGGGTCAGAAATTGGTTAAAATTGTCTTAAATAATAAATGAACAGCCCCTAGAGTTAGAAGAGGAAGTAGGTACCACTCGGTCGCAAAAGCTTGTCATTATATTTTTTTCTTAAGTTATTGCTTTAACATTAATGAAAAATCTTATAGCTCTCATCAACCTCACATGCAATGATTCTCAATGTATACGAAGCCAAATGTGACTATTAATTATTATAATATCGCGGATTGATTGCATACGAAGCCATATCAGTCTAGGCTAGGATCCAACTGCAAGAAAACTTACCTCTCACGATAGTCTCGATACATGAATGGGACTAGCTTACAGTGAAAATAGGTACTTGTATCACTAGTCTGTAGCAGTGTTGGACAAAAAGTAATTGAATTACAAATTAATAATTACAAAATGTAATTTCAATTACAAATTACAATTACATGACAAAAGTAATTGTACTATCAATTAATAATTACAATTACAAAATGTAATTATTAATTAAAATACTAATTACATTGAGTAAGCGAAATTTGTAGTTAATTACTTTTTGAATTATCAATTACTTTTATGTAATAAAACAATTTTAGCATTCACATATCTTTATTTATCAAATCAGTTTTCAACAAATGGTAAAAAAGTACTTTTATTTTTAATTAAATTTTGAATTAGCCTGTATCGAAATTATATGAGTTAAAAACTCCCACGTCGTTAACTTTTAGAAACAGAAGGTACAATGTTGAACCTAAATCTGTGTATGACCCGTAAAATGGAGTAGACGAATACGATTTCTAGAATTTATCAGATGCAGCCTTGCATCTGAGATCCAAAAAATTCGAGTCGCATATCGGCACGAAGAGTGGTGGGTATGTTTGTTGTTCGCGCACATAACAAATATTTTCGCAAATACGGCGCAGTCACATAACGAATAGCGCATAGCGAAGTGTGGTGCCGGCATAAAATAATATTATAAAATAAAGTAATTGAGTAATTTCAATTACTAATTAATGTAATTTCAATTAACAATTACTGTTTAATTGGAATTACATGTAATTGAAATTACTTGTAATTTAATTTCGAGTAATTCAATTAAATTTGATTTAATTATTAATTAAATTACAAAAGTTATTAATTACGCCCAACACTGGTCTGTTGGTGGTTGCCATTTCGTAACTGGAAGAACCGTGGAAAAAAATAGTACTGTACTTATACCACAATTTTAATCCCTATAGAGACCACAATCGGATATGGTTGCCACCCCTCCCCTTCCACGTTCCTCGTGCCATTTGATATATTTTTTACCTCATCCATCAAATACACGAACGAAATCAATGCTGATAGTTAGCTCTGAATATCCCAGTTACGAATCATGGTTGCCTGACATCAGCTTGGTAGTTTTTTTTCAGCGTCATAAATCATAAATGAAGAAATAAATTGTTTTACCAATAGCAAAAATAAGTTTGTATTTCATTATATTTCTCTAAGACAGTATGTAAAACGAAGTTAACTTTTTTAGTCGGACAACTCAAATTTTAGTAAAACATATTTTTAGTTTTTTAAATATGATATAATCAATATAATCATAGACTTCTATGTAGTACCAACCATGAAACCGTCCAAGTTTGCCCGATTTTTTACTATTATCTTGATTTTGTCAAAAAAAAGAATGTTTTGCTATGCCTTTTCATTTCAGGAGTGGCCTTGTTGATCATAAAATCGTTGTAGGTAAATTCAGTCTTATTTATATAAGATTACAAGCAATTTAAGATTTCCATGGAGGGCAAACTTACCTTCATTTTCGTCCATGTTTGTCCACACCCATTATTTCCTGTACCTACTATAGCTCTTATGGCGTTCTTGTACCTTTCGTATGCCGTGAGATATATATATATATTATGTCATGGTACGGATCCGGAACATGGCATACCAAGAGTAAGAACGAGTAAAAATTCAAGGGCAAAATAAAATTGTCGTTCTTAATAATATATCCATTGTTTATAGATTCTTCTAGAAAGCAGTGGGCAAATTTACCTGCCAATCTCCATTTGTTTTTATACAAGCAGTTTATAGGTGTTAGGGCTGTCGAATTCTGGGTTTAAGAAAAAATGAACTTTTTTATTGGTTTTTATAGGTAAAAACGTATATGTCTCCACAATTTATTTCGAAGAGTTCAAGAACATCATGAGTATGACGGCGCATCACTACCCAACTAGCAAAACGGTCTTATAACAAAAGCTTTACAGCCAGAAAGCCAGAAACCTTGTAGGTATCCGTTGTATAAAAGATGTAGGTAAGTATAAAAGCATTACAATCTATACATATATATATAATAAAATCGTTAAGACCAAAAAGTCTGTACATTGAAGATTTAAAAAAAAAACCGATCAGGGCGACTTATAATAAGTAACTGAACATATAAAAACCATTTTTAAAATTTTTGTTTGTTTGTTTGTTTGACTGAGCATCACGTAAAAACTACTGAACGGATAATGATGAAATTTTCATAAATCTATTTATATAATATCAGAATAACATTTAGGCTGTAGAAATTTTGGAAAATATTAGAAGGGGGGAAAAAAGAGAGGGTAAATTTTGTATGGAAAAATAAATTTAGATTGTTCTAGGATCATGAAACTCAGAATAAATACTAATTAATAAAAATAAAGTAATACCTATTTCATAGTTTTTTTTTAATCTCATCCAAAAACGCAAAAAAGAGGGTTTTATGTTTCAAATTACTGGAATTCATATAACTATAAAATAAAAACCAATGAAGTTTGACCTTTGACACTTGCTACATATACTTAAAATCACAAATTAAAAAAAACTACTTTCGGCGATTTTGGATAAACTACCCTTAAGGGGTGGAAAGGGGGGGTTAAAGTTTGTATGGGAGTTTGGTCGTTTTTCAAGTTAGAAACGTGGGAATTGCTATAGGAATACTGTTATCAAATAAAAAGCACTATTTTTGGTGATTTTAGATAAACTACCCCTAAGGGGATGAAAGGGGGGCTATAGTTTGTATTGGAGTTTGGTCATTTACAAGTTAGAAACGTAGAAATTGCTATAGGAATACTGTTATCAAATAAAAAAAACACTACTTACGGTGATTTTGGATAAACTACCCCTAAGGGGATGAAATGGGGGGGTTTTTATAGGAGTTTGGTTGTTTTTCAAGCTTAAAACGTGGAAATTGGTATACTTATAGGCTACTGTTAAGTGTTAACAAATGAAAAAAAATAACGTTCGGCGATTTTGGATAAACTACCCCTGAGGGGATGAAATGGGGGGTGGTAATTTGTATAGGAGTGTGGTCAATTTTGAAGTTAGAAACGTGAAGAGTAGTATATAGGCTACTGTTAAATAACAAAACAATACAACTTCTGGCGATTTTGGAAAAACTACCCCTAAGTGGGTGAAATGGGGGTGAAAATTTGTATGGGAGTTAAGTCAATTTTAAAGTAAGAAACGTGGAAATTGGTATAAAGGCTCCTGTTAACAAATTACTTTCAGTGATTTTGGATAAACTACCCCTAAGGTAATGAAATGGGGGCTAATATTTTTATGGGAGTTTGGTCATTCTTGAAGTTAGAAACGTGGAATTTGGTATACTTATAGGTTAACAAAAAAAAAACATTTTTGGCGATTTTGGATAAACTACCCCTAAGAGGATGAAACGGGGGGGTTAAAGTTTATAATGGAGTTTGTTTGTTTTTAAAGTTAGAAACGTGAAAATTGGTATTTAGGCTACTGTATACAAATAAAAAATACCACTTCCGACTATTTTGGATTAACTACCCCTAAAGGGATGAAATGGGAGGTGGTAATTTGTATGAGAGTTTTGTCAATTTTGAAGTGAGAAACGTGGAAATTGGTATAAAGGTTACTGTCAACAAATAAAAAATATTACTTTTGGCGTGTTTGGAAACATCTACCCCTAAAAAGGTGAAATGGGGGGTAGAAATTTGTATAGGAGTTCGGTCAATTTTGAAGTTAGAAACGTGGAAATTGGTATATTCGCTACTATTAAGAAATAATAAAAAAGACTCAGTTATTTTGGATTAACTTCTCCTAAGGGGCTGAAATGGGGGGTTAAAATTTGTATGGGGGTTTGGTCATTCTTGAAGTTAGAAACGTGGAAAATTGTATAAAAGGCATTGTTAACAAATAAAAAATAAAACGTTCGGTGATTTCCGAAAAACTATCCCTAAGTGGGTGAAATGGGAGGTGAAAGTTTTAATGGGAATGAAGACATTTTTGAAGTTAAGTTAGTGTTAACACTAACCAGCAGCAGTAGCAGTAGTTAACTACTGCTTACAAACCAAGAGTACTTTCGGTGATTTTGGAAACACTAATAATAATAATAATACGATCCCGACCGATTTCGGCCACAGCGACTAGGATCCGACTATTCAGAGCGTCGCTCGTGTGCTCTCAGGTGGCTGACATAACCGATTTTTGCACGAAATGTTCGTTGACATTTGGTGCAGGTCAGCACCTCTCCGATATAGTTATAGTGGATGGCCGCAGGTGGTCGGGCCTTGAGCTCGTCTCGTTTAGCATCGAGCTCATCTCGTCTTCTCCTTTCAAACTCAAACACCTTAGTGCTCACTGTATGCCTCCAAAACGGCCGGTCCTCTGCCATAGCCTCCCATTGTAATGGGTCGAGGTCACAGCGCTTCATCTGCCGCTTAAGCACATCTTTGTACCGCAGGAATTGGCCGCCTGGTTTCCGCTTGCCATCCTGTAGTTCCGAATAGAAGATGCGCTTAGCTACCCTGTCATCTGACATGCGGGAGACATGGCCGGCCCACCGCAGCTGTCGCCGCATCAGATAGGCCTCGATTCCGCCGACATTAGCCCTTCGCAGGACTTCCGTGTTGCGAACACGGTCGGACCAGCGAATGTTCATAATGTCGCGTAGGCATTTTAGGTGGAAACGATCTAATGTGCGAATATGCTTGCGATAGAGGCACCACGTTTCAGAGGCATACAAGAGATTTGGCAGAACGATTGCCATGTAGACAGCTACTTTCGTAGAGAGCTTTATGTCGTGTGAGCGAAATACCTTGAGACGAAGTTTGCCAAAGGCTGCGGCAGCTGCTCCAATTCTGCCGTTGACTTCGTTGTCAAGGATACACCGCGTTGTTATGGTGCTCCCCAGATACTTAAATTTGTCTACCTGCTTAAGCGAGTCGCCACCGAGCTTGATGTCGACTGGGGCCCCATTCAATGTGTCAAGGGCCATTACCTCGGTCTTTTTCACACTGATTTTAAGGCCAAATGTGCGACACGACTCATCAAGACTCGTCATAAGCCGTTGTAGACCCTCTGGGGATTCCGCCACAAAACATAAATCGTCTGCATACATCATCTCCGTTATAGTCGCGTGAGACACTTTGGTGCGAGATTTTAGCCTAGCAAGGTTGAAGACCCCGCCACCACTGGTACGGAAACGAATGCGAATGCCATCAGACAGAGTTTGCAGGGCCTCTCGAACCACAACTGCAAAGTACAGAGCGAAGAGAGTTGGGGCGAGCACGCAGCCCTGCTTTACGCCGCAGCTCACCGAGAAGAACTCCGAGTCCTCGCCCTGCACACTGACACAACACTTCATGTCATCATGCAGGAGACGAACCATCCTCACAAACTTGTCTGTGCATCCAAGCTTCGTCAGTACCACCCACAGAGCTTCTCGGGGCACGCTGTCGAAAGCTTTTTCCAGGTCAACGAAACAAAGGTACAAAGGCTGACCCTGCTCTCGACTTTTCTCTTGAAGTTGTTTAACAGAGAAAATAGCCTCGCATGTGCCTCGATTCGGACGGAAGCCAAACTGGGTTTCTGGCAGGATGTCTTCGGACCAAGGGTATCAAGCGATTCAGTAGTATTCGGGCAAAGGCTTTTCCCGGAGAAGTAAGCAAAGATATGCCTCGGTAGGAGTTACAATCAGATCTATCACCCTTGCTCTTATATAGGGAGCAGATACGTGAAACCCGGAAGTCGTCAGGTATCCGCTCTTCATCCCACATCCGAACAAAAACACTACCCCTAAGGGGGTGAAAATGGGGGTGGCAATTTGTAAGAGAGTTTTGTTATTTTTGAAGTTAGATATATAAAAATTGGTTTCTAGATTACTAAATATAAAATACGAGTTTTCTTATAATGGAATCCCAGGTGAATTGACGGCACCCTTAAAACATTTAAAGGACTCATACAGCGATTTTCAAACTTCTGTAAGAACATTAACATTCCAAAAGCACCATTTGGTAAAGTGAAATTAATGACCAGACATGACCATCGGAACTCCTAAATAATAAGTATTTCACAACACGCTACTTTTGCCCATCATTTGTAAGGGGCTGTTATTTGGCTGTTATCATTTGTAATTTATTACTACGTAAGACGATTTGGGGGGCGGGGGTCTTCTGAACAAGTCTTATTTTTTCTTACATGGGGGTAGGATGTTTTTACGTAAGATCACAAAAGCAAGCACAAATTAAAGCGTTTATATATTTTAGCTACTTTTTCTTTGTAATTTTGGTAGATACTGATCTTACGTAAGATTAAAAACGAGGGAGGGGGTTCATCCAAGTCTTTTTTTTTCTTTCGTAGGGGGAGGGGGGTCAGAAATTGGTTAAAATTGTCTTACGTAATAAATGAACAGCCCCTAATGAATGTGGTGAAATGGAAGTTTCGCCAAGTACCAGGAGAGTTCTTCAACGATTAATGTCCATGCATATTATATTGAATAGCCCCATTTTGTCAAGAGTGATGAAGAATTGGTAATAAGCATTAATGGCATGAATGTAGTGTATATGTGCTGCATGTAATACATAATCACATAATAATTAAACAAACACTAAAAAGCGAACAAATGTTAGGAAACATTACTATTTTTTTGGAAAGTCTGTCCCTTTATGATACGTACTTAATGAAAATTTTATTTGTACCTACCTACTTTTTAACGAAATTACTGACTCTCCGCAGACGAAGTCGCGGGCGGACAGCTAGTTGTCAATAATCCTTTTAAATAGTTATTTGTTATACAAGGGTGCAAAGTTGTATTTTAACCGCGAATGTGGAATTGCAACACGAGCTAGCGAATGGATTCTAGGGTTGAACTACGAGCCAGCAAATGTATTCTATGATTGAACCACGAGCGGAGCGAGTGGTTCGAAAATAAATACCTGTGCGAAGTGTGCGAGTGAGAGTAGCGAGTGTTGCAACACACGAGACGTAAAATAACTTTGCAGCCGTGTGTAACACAAATCTTTTCACCTCACTAAAGCAAGGAAAATACTACATAAGAAAAACACGACTCTTCATGAGGTTTGAAAAAAGATTAAAGATCATAAAAAGAATGGCAACACAGATACCAAAATTAATCAGTAACGGTGCAGTTACTTGGGCAACTTTTCGAGCAATAATTGCCCGTCAACCATAGCTTCTGGTATTACTTGTGGTGCGTTCAGAATAAATAAAATGGACCAAAATAAAATTTCTTGTAAGATTTTAAATGTTTTAAGGTAAAAATCATGTAATAAAATTGTTTTCACTATATGTTTTTAATTGAATACAATTGTATTAACGCAAAAATATTTTTTTTATTGAATTCAATATTAAATTATTTTTGCGTGCACACCACCTGATTTGATCAGACAATTTAATCAGATGGGTGAAAATTGCCCTGTCTGGACTGGTCGTGTTATTGTGTTTAAAAAAGTACCTAACTACCTAATAACACGTTCGGATTTCAAATATTCTTTGCACTCTTGTGAATAAAATGCAGTTTTGCTATCTGTTTTTAAAGAATAAAAAAGAGCTTTCCGAGCTAGTGAGGTGAAAAGTATATTACACGACATGAGTTTTTGGCTAATAGGTAGGTACGGCATTTACCTACTCCTTTAAGTAAACGTCTTTAAAGCCAATGTAGGTAGGTATATAACTTTAATAGAGCCGTGACGTACGATTTATCATAATAAAGGTCATATTTTTTGCTTTTCAGCTGTGGCTGTGAAAAAGTTTTACTCCAGATTATTCAGCCATATTATTAAAGTAAATTAGGCCGCCATTTTGAACTTCTTAATTAATTCTTCTTAGTTAATAGACTGCTTTGAAAATCGAGATCTGAGGCTTCGTGTGGTCTCCAAATATTCGTCATCCAATACCCGTCATCAAAATAAAAAAAGTGGCTGCCATTTTGAACATTTAGTTAGCTAGCTTTTAGTTATGTATTATGATTACCATATGCGAGGCTTCATGTGGACTCCCAATAAGTACGAACCTTTTATCAGAATTCAAAACAGTGACCGCCATTTTGACATTTTAGTTACTTCACCGATTGCTTTGAAAATCGACATTGATGCTTTTTTAAACTGATAACGGGTTCGTATTGAGAGTCCACACGAACTTACAGATATCGATTTTCACAGAAATCTGTCTATTAACGAAAAAGTCCAAAATGGAAGCCACTTTTTTAAATTTTGATAACGGATTCATATTCGGAATCCTCAGGAAGCCTCAGATATATCGATTTTCAAAGCAATCGGTCTATTAACAAAAAAGTTCAAAATGGCGGCCACTTTTTTTAATTTTGATAACGGGTCCGTATTCGGGGTCCACACGGCGGCTCAGATATCGATTTTAAAAGCAATCGGTTCAGTAACGTGGTGGCCAGTTTTTAAAATTTTGACAACGGGTTCGTACCTATTCGGAGTCCATAGGAAACCTCAGATCTCGATTTACAAAGTAATCGGTCTATTAATGAAAAGGTTCACGTCCGGTTCACGTCGGAGTCCACACGAAGCCTCAGATATTGATTTTAAAAGCAATCAGTTCAGTAAGTAAAAAGTTTAAAATGGCCGCCAGGCCAGTTCTTTTAAACTCGGGAGACCTATTTATTCGCTTAACTTTCGATAAGAAACCTATTTTATTCCATACCGAACATTTGATAGTCTGTTTGTTATTTGCTATGGCCGATTCTGATAAGTACCTAGATCATCTTGAGCTCTTCCTTTGTGAAGATATCCCTGCTGGCATCTGTATTTTAATATATTCCGATGAAGGTTTACGTGTGGCATTGGAAGAGGTCCACCCTCGTTAGGTCAATATTTAAACCCCATTATTTAAGCTGCCATAATACACACACGTCAGTACCAATTGGGATGTTGTCTGAGCAGGCGGCAGAGTCCCGGAATAAATACTGGCGTCATGATCGAGAACAGCACACCCGCAAATCAGATCGCACAAAAACCATGTTCCATAGAGCGCAAGTGTCATCCGACCCAATAATTACTGCTTTTAACTTTTTTAAGTTTTGCTATTGCAATAGAATAAGACGGAACAACTTTAATGAAACTTAAAAATTAATTGACGTCTCTGAGTGCGGCAGTTAGGGCCTGTCTCACCATCGACAAGTAAATCTGTTAACTTAGCTATTTTCAAGTTTACGAAGGGGAAAGTGCTTAGTTTATGTGACAGATTGCTTTACTTAACGACTGTGAGACAGGCGGTTAGTCAAAGACAGAAAAATCTTCACAAACATACGTTACCTGCTGGAGCTTTTAATTGCACTATTAAATATCTATTTTACAACATTTTCAGACGAAAGCAGTAAGTACAAGTCAGTCAAACTACGAAAACCGTGATGAAATAATATACAGATTGAATCAGGATTTCTCGTGGAAGATATTTAATTTTTATTATTTATTTACCTAATACTTACTTAATTTAATACGCAAGGATGCAAAGTTGTTATTTGGCGCGAGAGCCAGTAGGTATTGAATCCTGAGTTAGCGAAGGATTCTAACATTGAACCTAGCGATTCAAGGCCTCGAGACCCAAATAACTTTGCTGCCGTGCGAAACACGCAATTTTTCATCTAAATGTAGCGAGGAAAACACTTGGTGTTGCAATAGTAGATTGTATTACAAGGGAGCAAAATGCAATATTTCATCGAGGGTTAGCGTATTCGGGGAACGAAGCGATGGATCCCAGAATAGAATACCGAGCGTAGCGGGGATTCTAATATGGAATCCTGAGCGTAGTGAGGGATTCAAACCGCCACGCCCGAGATAAAAATAATTTTGCTACCGTGTAATACACTCTTCTTTTCACTTCTCCTATGAGAAAAACTATTCATCCAATATGTAAGTAAGTAAAATACAGTACATAAGTCCAATAAATAAGTAAGTAAAAGATCAATCATACATATAATTACGAAAAACAAATAATTGCATAAAGTAAACAAAAAAATATATTGATACCATATTTAAAAACAATGTACAGTCAATACCTACCTAGGTAGGTACCTAGTTAGGTGCATTAATACAGGTTGTTTTTTTATTCGTCTTAAACATTTTGAGGGTTAAATCAGTAAGTCAAACTGACCAACTTTCACTATGGGACCAACACCGAAATCACGAAAAAAAAATTGACCCTCCCATACAAAACATCGTCAGCTGACTAGCCAAAATGTATGGGATGGTCAATTTTTTTTTTCGCGATTTCGGGGTTGGTGCCATAGTGAAAGTTGATCAGTATGACTTACTGATTTAACCCCCAAAATGTTTAAGACGAATAAAAAAACAACCTGTATATCGTGTGATGCAGTAACGCGTTCAAGGAGATTATAGCTACCAGATTATACCCCTTCTATACGGTCGGGTGGTTGGGCCAACCGAGAGGGATGCAGCTATTTGTAGGAACGAGATGTAAATATTACTATCTCATTCTGACAGATAGCTGCGTCCTTCTCGGTTGGCCCAACCACCCGACCGTCTAGAGGGGTTTTATAGCACACGACAAAGATACCAAAATATATTCATTTGACTCGTCGCTGTCCTAGCGAGCGCACGATTTCAACATGTACAGGATGTTCTAAAAGTGAAATATGGATTTTATATTAAATTATTCAATAATGGGTATTGCTATTCAGATAATATTATATAGCTATGTCCACACCAGTGCGCTTTCCTGTTCATCTTGCGCTTTCATCTTTCAATTCGTCTTTTGTCAAGCGCATGCAATATTGCTATAGGGGCAAGACATACACATTATGTGAAAATTTCAGCCGTCTACCTATTTCGGTTCATTTATTTATTTATTTAAATAATTACACAGTATTACAGTTATACACCAAGGCACTGTGAAATTCATACGAAATAACAAAAACACAATCTTTTACACGTAGCACAGCACTACAGATAACAACATTTGCGTTTATGATCAATGAGCTGAAGAAGGACGGTCATCCATCGCCTCACAGAACCTCATACATTCACCACATACAATCTTCCAGTTACTTGCAAAAATGTCGCAGTCAGGTGCTGAGGCGAGAAGCGCATTCAGATATTGCAGAACGCGAACAAGTGGGGAGTTCCTGTACGACACATTGCGCGCTTTTGGAACTGCCAATAGATCGCGGCTGCGTGGTCGAAAGTTAAATTTGGATTGAGACAGTGAGGGCACGAATATACGTACCAGTTGCGCCACTAATTCCGGGCAGTCGGAGTCTCCACGTAATATTCGGCACGCACAGGTCAAAAGCCCATAATTACGCCTCGCTTCCAGAGAACTAAATCCCAAGCTGACAAGCAGAAACTTGGTTGGGTAAAGAAATGGGTAGTACCCGTAAGTTTTCTTGTATAAAAATCGCAGAAACGCCTTTTGGATTTTCTCCAGAAGCAAGGCGTAAGTGACCTCGTGAGGGTTCCACACGATGGACGCTGCCTCAAGTTTGCTCCTCACTAGAGCGGTATAAACAAGCTTAATGGCCCTGAGGTTGTGAAAGTCACGGGCATTGCGGATAACAAATCCCAACCGCCGGTAGCAGTCGGAAGCTAGAGTCTTCATATGGACATGAAAGTTGAGGTGTGTATCAAAAATTACACCTAAGTCTCTGATAGTGTCAACGCGTATAATAGGTTCCGTTCCTAGCAGGTATTTTGCAGATAGGAAACCATGAGAACGGCTAAAAGACATCACGGAACACTTTCCGGCGTTGAAAAGAAGTTTATTGTCAATGCTCCATTGATAGACCCGGTTGATGTCCTCTTGAAGCGATTCGCAATCAGAGTTGTTGCACGCCATAAACAAGCTTCAAGTCGTCCGCATAGAGTAGGCACCTGGCATATCTAGGGACAGAAGCCAAGTCGTTTATCATAATGCCGAAGCGGGCCAAGAATCGAACCCTGGCTGACTCCCGAACGAGTGCGGTAGGAATTGGAAACGAAGCATCCATGTTGAACGTACTGATGCCTGTCACGCAGATAACTGGCAAAGAAGCGGAGCAGTTTGGGCGAGAAGCCGATATTACATAACTTACTTAAAAGTATATCATTATCCACACGATCATGAGATACAGCCCGGCGACAGACAAACGGACGGACAGCGGAAGCTTAGTAATAGGGTCCCGTTTGGCACCCTTCGGGTACGGAACCCTAAAAACTAAAACCCGACTACAAAAAAGTATTAAATAAAAAACAAGTTTAAGAACTAAAACCAGACTGCAAAAAGAACGAAACAAGTTTGGACCTTTGTAATGTTTTACACATACCTACCACTATACGGTATTCGCTATCTGACATACAATAGAACCACTCTAGTCCTCGTATGATGACGTAGAGTCCTTTAGGAAAATGCCAGGCCAGGCAAGTCAAAGGCCAGGAATTATTATAGCAACACGTTAATCGCAGTTTGGCCTTCGACTACGACCAATGTTTTGAATAGCTTTCTAACAGGCAGATAGTTCTAAATTCATAATAAATGCGTGCAATCAGATCCGCACTGTGGAGTAAAATGACCGCTGGCTCGGCGAGTTGGCGAGTTCTGTCTGACCGCCAAGCGAGCATCGCTGAGCGAGTATCGCTAGGCGAGTAATCTTTGATAGCTCTTGTCGCCGAGCGGCAAGCGAGTTCTCGCCGGCCAGTGTGAACAGCCAGCGAGCAACTATTAATATTTGTGTCTCTTTTATTCATACGGGATCTATTATAACCTTTTGTTCGTTTCTTGACCGAGAAAATAGCCGATAGCTAATCGCTCACTCGCCGGCGCGGTTGGACAAATGCCTAATATTCTCTCGGACCCATTTTTTTTCCCAGTTGTCCAGAGTTGTCCAAACCAAAAGTAGAGACATGCAAACACTGACGTCTTTTTATGCTTCATTGATTACTAAAAGGCATTTGACAAAGTTAAACATCGACAACTTTTTAGCCTTTTAATTGATATTGGTCTTGATGGTAAGGACGTCAGGATCATCCGCAACCTGTTTGAGAAGCAGGTGGCTACGATAAGGGTTAAAAATGAGGAAACCGACCAAATTGAGATCTGTCGTGGGGTCCGGCAGGCTGTGATGTCGAAAGCTCTTGAAAACGTGGAGGTCAGAATAAAGATCAACGGCAAGGTCGTTAACAACTTACGTTATGCAGATGACACTATTCTTATTGCCGCATCAGAGACCGATTTGCAAGCAATTGTGAATAAGGTTAACGAGAGCAGCGAGGAAGCCGGTTTATCAATAAACATAATGCTTTAGTAAATGAAGCATGGGAATCCGATCAAGAAGTCAAGACCCGGATAGAAATTGCCCGAGCCTTTTTCAATAATATGAAGAAAGTTCTGTGCTGTCGTCAACTGAACATAAAGCTCAGAGTCAGGCTGCAAATCATGGACCTTGAAAGAGAACACTACAAGACGCCTGCAGGCATTTGAGATGTGGTGCTGCTGTCGCATGTTCCGCATTAGTTGGACACAGAAGGTTAGGAAACCGTGCTTCAGCGCGTTTATATGTCCGGGAAAATGTTGCAATCTATCAATAGGCGTAAGATGAGAGTATCTCGGTCACGTGCTCAGGAACGATAGATCATGCTGCTGCAGTTGATAATGATGGGCAAAGTGGAGGGGAAGAGACGCGCTGGGCGTGGAAGAAATCATGGCTGCGGAACATCGGGAGTAGACTGGCATTGCCTCCGTCGAACAACTGTTCCGGCTGGCTACGGATATAGAAGAACGCAAGAAGCTGACGGCCAACCTTCGCGATTGAAGAGGCACTGGGAGAAGAATAAGGTTTAAATTCGAAAAAAAGAAAAAAAAACGTTCGTCGCAACACAACCGTCCAAACTGCTGCGCGCGCGCCAGCGACTGAAGCTTCTTTGATGCGGGCTCAAAAACCGACAGCGTTCGGATCGCCGCGCGGCACGTTCGAGCGCGGCAATGTTCGAGCTGCCGCCGCGGGCGGAAACCCCGTCTCCATTGCGCGCGGCCGCCGCGCAATCCCTATGTTCGAGTGATTGCCGCGCATAATCTGTACACACCTTGATTGACTGCAGTTTCAAATACAAAGTTATCAGTTATCAATATCAATATGCCTTTCATTTTAATGTGAACCTCCTTACCTAAGACTTAGAAAGACGCTTTTCGAGTTAGTGTTTTGCAGTTACTACTTTCCATTTCCATCCCTATTTTTGCGGCCATAGTCTTTACAATAGAGGACAATAGCCGAGTTTACCAGGTAAGCCTCTTAAGTGGAGTCGGTCAGCTTCGATGATTTCAACTATACACGCATTCGGTGTGTCGAGGTGTCTCGTACGGCAGGCTTACAAGGTTTTGGGACATATGAACTACAAATAAAAGACTATTAGTTTATTGTGAATATTCCACAGAATATAATGTAACAAATTACAAAGGAATATTCAATCAGTGTCATTGGGGACCTAGTTTACAATCCAAGGTAATTCCAATGAACATCTGACAAAAGAAAGAAAGATAATGCAAGAACAAAAGCCAAAATCCAACTGAGATACATATAAAACAAAAGTTATTTCGAATGACAAAAAAAAACTAAAACCAAACTTCTTAGTCAATGTAAATAGTCAAAGAGCCCAGTGGTATAACTTTCAATTATAGAAACGTTGGTAGTTGCTTGTTTTTGTTTGCGGAACTGCACTCCCAGTAATCTTAATAAAGTTATATTTTTTGGAATTGTGCAATCCACTTTTTAATTTTTTCAATTTTTATTTTATATATTTTTTAATATGAGCGGGACTTGTATAACAATAGTTAAGTTTGATATTCAAGCTTAAAACAACACTATTTATTTGTTTTTATATACCTACTATTAAAAAGCTGGTCACATCATATCTGTAGCAAACTTTAATGGGTATTACTCCTTTTTAGTGGCTTGCTGTTTGGCCTGGTGGGCCTGCAATACAGCTACAGCTTCATCCACTTTAGCTTTGAGAGACTCTCCATGCTCCAACATATGAAGCAGCTCTGAATTATCAATTTCCAAAAGCATTCCAGTGATTTTACCGGCCAAATCAGGGTGCATTCTTTGAATTAGCGGGAAAAGACGTTCACCAAGCATCTGCTTTTGTTCCTGAAGTGGAGCAGCAGCTAACATAGATGCGGTCAAAGGTTCTTGACCCTGAATATGCACGGCGGGTTGAGGCGCTGGGGGGTTGCGCATATTAGCTGTGTACTTGTAACCTGCTGGGCGGCCGCTCTGGGTTACTAGTGGCGCGCGGATGGATGCCGCAGCAGCTACTCCTTGTTGGCCAGTGATTGGACGCGCCCCCAGAGAGGTACGCATTCCTCCCTGGGTTGGGCCTCTCGGTGCGGGACGGAACGGCGCCTGCATGTTAGGATAGCCCGAAGCACCAGTCTGTCCACTGGGTCTAACTGGGGGTTGTGCAGTCCAACGAGGTGAAGGTCTTATTTGAGCCATTTGAGCAGGGCCATAGAAACGTTGAGCAGGTGGTATAGTCGGCACAAAATAGCCGCCAGCACTACCAGGTTGGAATATTTGACCCATCTGTTGCATACGCATGCTGGCCATACGTTGCATGTATTGTGATGTCAAATGCGCTTTACGGTCTTCCTTGCGTTGAGCCAAAGCAACATACAAGGGCTTTGTTCCAACAATACGGCCGTTCATTTCTGTGACAGCCTTTGTAGCTTCTTCAGGAGAAGAGAAGCAAACAAACCCGAATCCCTTGCTGCGACCATCTTCAAGCATGACCTGAAAAACCAAAAGACATTGTGTGAACAATGTAGGAAGTCTTAGTTTAATCTACTTCTAATTGCTGGTTTGACAGTTCTGCGAGCGTTTTAATGACAGGCACGAATCTTTAGAGCTAATCATGTACCATTGCATACATAAGCTTTTCTACAAGCTTAAAAGGATGTCAAAAATAAACAATACCTAACTTTTCTTGTACACTATCTTTGATTTTTCTGTTAACAAATTACTTGTCAGCAAAGTCATTTTCATTATTTCGAAAGGCGTTAATAGTTTGTGTAACTGTTAAAGTTTACAAATTACATGCAAATTTCAATCATCTAAAGAATATTAAGGATATTGATGATAATACTGATAATGATAATATTAAGGAATATTAGGAATACTGTTGTCAGCATTAAAAAAAATGTAGGTAATTTTAAAGACATTATTAGTCTCGAAACCAATTTTGTTTTTATCTACGTCATTGCAATAGTTATTAAAACATTTGTGACGATTTAATATACAAATAAGGAAGTCATGTGTTCACTAAACGCCAAGACTGATATCCGGAATGAATGTAAACCATTGTAACAATGCTATAAAATAACAGTTATTACTATAGCAACGCTCATTATATAACAGTTTTCACGCTTTGGCCGGATTTTAGTATTTGTTGTTTTTCTATAGTGTTTTATAACTATACCAAATTTTACTCTTGTATATACCTATTACCATTTTTACTATAGAACAAATATAAAAAAGCCGGTCAAGTGTGAGTCGCACTCGCGCACCGAGGGTTCCGCACAAACTTATAGGCATGTAAATAGTTATAGTAGTGTAAATCATGGGAATACAATATAAACAAAGTCCAGTATAAACTGACACGCGATAAGTATGCACTTTCGTACTATTTTTCATGTGATGTGTAGTTACATCGCATAAAAAATTAACGGTTTTTGGATTTTTTCCTTTACTTGTGCTATAAGACATTGCTCATGCCAAATCTCATGATTCTAAGTCAACGGGAAGTGCCCTATAAGTTTTGATTCCCTTGAGATTCCCTTCAATATGCGGCATAAACGGCCGTATCTTTTGATTGCGTCGATTTAGGTGTTTGATTTTTTTTCACTGATCCAAGGGATTGCAGACCTAAGTATTTGATATGAATTTCAACTTGATACCTTTACGCGTTCCTGAGAAACAGGGTCTTGACAGACACACGGACAGACAACAAAGTGATCCTATAAGGGTTCAGTTTTTTTCATTTGAGGTACGGAACCCTAAAAACGTTAAAAAAACCTTTCTTGCATGGTGACTCCCATTATTATTTTATTTTTTTACATTTTGTTAGGAAATCCACCGTTATATCACATTCTGCAAAACCAACGGGCTATCTTTTACGGTTCAAAAGATATCTCTTAAGTTAGGACGGACGGACGGACGGACGAACAGACAGTGTAGTTTTAGTAAAACCCTAAAAAGTTTGTAAGAATATTCAAATTTTTGGTTATATTACTACTTGAAGTCCTATTATTGGATATTAAAGATGATCAAAACCATCTCAGAATCGATTGGGACAAAATGGGTACCGGTATGTTCATTATAGTGCAAATTGCAAAACCCACTGAAAGGGCCACTCTGAACTCAATGGGGTATAATTGATGGTATAAAAACTGGTATAAAACAAGAGCCATTCATGATTTTTCCATACATAGTTTGTCGGCCTATAGCTCATATATCATATCCCATACATTTTTGACCATGTCCTTTCGATAGTTTCGATTTGACTAACGGATAATTATATTCTTAATCTAATATATCTTTTTAGATACCTCAGCGCTCACTTAGGCCCTTCGCACATGGATCGTACGCGTACTCGTCCGTAAGCGTATCGTAAAAACGCAACGAGTATGAGATGCGCAGAGTTGTACAAACGAATCGTCGCGTACGCGTATCGTTTTGTGTGAAATCTCAGTTGAAATCATATATAAAATAAATATTATAATTATAAATATTATTAGAAATATTATTAGAAACATTATTAGAAATATTATATCGCATTACCTGTCCAGTTTACTTTTGACGATATTTCTACCTATTTCCGTTACATCTTTCTTTGAATATTCACTTAACGAATGATTGTATAGACAAGGGAACGATTCAATCACTTTTTCAGTCATATCGAAAAGTGCAAAAATTGCTTATTAACTTAATTACAAAAAAAAATAATTGTCAAAAGTTTTTACACGCTTGCTTTTTTACGCCAGTACACTACGATCATCGTAGTCGTAGTAAAAACCTCATACGATACGATACACTGCCGCTTCGTGTGCGGACTTGTTTGAACATGTACGGGGTCGTATTGCTCTCGTACTACGTGCGTATTACGATACGCTTACGATACGACGCCGTGTGCTAAGGGCCTTAAAGTGCGAGTCGGACTCGCGCATCAAGGGTTCCTTTTAATAATAATAATTGCAAAAAATGTTTTGTGATGTAACTACAAATTTACGATTTATGGATTTTTCCCTTTACTGTGCCTAGGGGTTGAACAACTTTTTCTTGTTTGTTATTCTGTCCCGTTGTCCGAGAGACAACAGTGACAGTTTCTTAAAAAAACTGTTATATTAATATGTTACTAATGTGCTTAAGAAATAGTCCATAAAATAATGGGCTTATAACTATGACAAAAATGTACGTTTGATGAATAGAAAACGTATAGAAAATCATGGTTTTAAAGAGTTGTCCAGCGGACGTAACCATGGCAGCGAGGTACAAGAAAAAGTTGATCGACCCCTAGACGGTTGCTTCTTGCCTATAAATAAGGTCAACGGGAAGTACCCTACAGGTTCTGATTCCCTTGCGAGTGTCAAAATATGCGGCATAAACGGCCGTATCTTTTAATTGCGTTGACTTAGAAGTTTGATTTTTACACAGCTCCAAGGGATTGCAGACATGAGTGTTTGATATTAATTTCAACTTGATACCTCCACGCATTCCTGAGAAAAAGGTTCTTGACAGACAGACAGACAGACAATGCAGTGATCCTATAAGGGTTCCTTTTTTCCTTTGAGGTGTGGAAACCTAAAACTGAATTTATAAGTATGGTGTTTGTGTAGTTCTTACCTTGGCAGAGGTAATAGTACCAAATGGAGCAAATTCCTTACGAAGGCGCTCATCATCAATAGTATCATCCAAATTTTTAACATAAAGATTCACTCCTTGATAGCGAGTCAACCTTTCTGATTTAAGTTGTTCAAACTTGCGTTTCAATTCTTTTTGACGCTCAGCTTTCTTTTGAGCGCGTCCAACATACAAAGGTTTGCCTTCAACAAGTTCTTTGCCATTTAGCTCCATGCAAGCCCTTTCAGCAGCATCAGGGTCCTCAAATGCAACAAACCCAAAACCTCTGGAACTTCCATCATCTTTATACATTACTTTGTGGCTAGTAATACGACCATACTTTTCAAACATGTCTTTGAGGACTTCATCCGCCAGATCCTCTCCAAAGTTTTTCACATAAACATTTGTGAACAGCTTAGCCCTCTCTCCCAGTTCCTTTTCGCGTTCCTTACGAGGGATGAATCTGCCGACGTAAACTTTTTTTCCATTGAGAAGCATTCCATTTACTTTCTCAATTGATTTATTAGCAGCTTCCTCAGTTTCAAAATGAACAAACCCATATCCCTTGGAAGCACCTGTTTCATCTTGGGCCACCTTGCAACTCAGAATATTGCCGAAAGCAGAGAAAGTGTCATACATGGCCTTATTGTCAATGGTTTTATCAAGATTTTTAATGAACACATTTCCTACGCCAGACTTGCGCAGAGAGGGGTCACGCTGAGACCACATAATTCTTATAGGTCTTCCTTTTATCATGTCGAAATTCATGGAGTCCAAAGCTCTTTCAGCTGAAACAAATATACCAAAACATTTCATAATTATGGATATTTACTCTGCAGAAGTTCCAGATGAGTTCTGTAACATTCATATGTGACGTGGGTGACACTCAGTTTTTTTGTTATAAAATTATGCAACATACTCGTACTGTTGTTGCCAGATAATTAGGAACGCTTGTGTTTGTCTTCAAATTTGACCACTAATCAAAAAGTTATTGACCAATTTTATTGTGAGCTACACTTATCGTTAACTAATAAGGTAAGGTTTAAATGTTGTGTATAATTAATGTCTGTTGAAAACATAGCTTTAATTTTAGGATTTAAAAAAAAAAATATTTTGCGTTCATACAAAGTTGAAAAGTATTGTATGGATCAGCACCTGTATTTAAAATAAAAAGTTAATTTTCAATAGAAATTAATATTAGGTACTTAAGTATAAAGCCTATTTAATGGTCTAAAGTCAACTGTAAATAACAATAAAATTGGTCAAGTACTTTTCGATTGGTGGTCCATTTCATTAAGTCATATTTTGAAGGCAACTGAATAGAAAAATCATAAGCGTTCCTAATTATCTGGTCATGATTCTACATAATCAGTGACTGGGCACAGTATAAATAATAAATTATGTTACAACAATCTATCTAGATGCGTACAGACTGATTTTAGTTTAAGCCATACATACACTTTTGTTTGCAATCACATATTGCACCCTGTACAAGATGTTACAAAAATACCTGTAAAGCAGAAAGGGGGTTAAATGGTCTCTTGTAAAGAGTCCATTGACAATGTATGAAAACCTTAACGTGAGTTTATGAGATGTCAGCTTTTTTACGGGTTATTTTGTAACACGTCGTTTATATAAGGATTAAGTGCTTAGTGCTTAGAGTTAAATTGGATTAAAAAAAATAAAAGTCCGCTTTCATAACATGCAACAGCAGCGGCCATACAGAACTGTAGATAAATAAGCACCCGAATATCTGATCTCTAATCATGATGCTACTTGTGTAGAAAAAACAAAATCTTACCCAGAAAAGGAAACATAGAACACCAAAACATAGGTAAGTTCGGTACTTTTCATATGTTTCTTTATTGTTAATAAGTGTAGAAAATTTTAATATACCTAATTCATTGGAAGTATCTAGAAAAACTAGTTAACCCCAATTTACGTACCTATTTGAATTTGGGTCAATCAACTTTTTTTTATACCTCGTTGCCATGGTTTTATCTTGGGTCATACTTTAAAACTATGATTTTAATCTACCTATGTAACATGTTTTTTTGTGGAAATTACAAGCCCATTATTTTGTGGAGTTTCTTCTGAGCATGTTTTTAGCATTTATATTTTAAACATCTTTCTAAGAAACACTATCCCTGCTGTCTTGTGGCTTATGGGACAGAATAACAACAAAAAAGTTGATCCACCTAGGTATTTATTAATTTATTAGATTTTTTTAATTAAGTAGGGTGAAGTCACTTATTATGGACAAGACTCCAGTGATGAACAATAACAATTTTTATAGAAAACTTGGCAATATCGAAAATTTCATTCTAATTTCAATGTAATCTAATTTTAACGCTAACACTACTAATTTTAGTAATAACCAGTGATTGGAATAGGTAGAGTATATTTACCTAACTTGATGCATGTTCATTCAGTGTTCCCATCTCGCTCACGCATGAATGAACATCGGTCAAGTTTAGGTAAATATACTCTACCTATTCCGATCACTGGTAATATTATAACATATACATCTCGGAAGCTTATATTTATTGGATTGTTCATAACTGGAGCACTGTCCATAATAGGTGCTTTTACCTTAGTCAAAAACTTGAAATTTTCTAGACGTCGTGACCAATGTCTACTCTGATGGTGGCAAATTACATCTTAAGTAAGATTTACCTAGTAAGAGCCTCCTGTAAGAGTATTAGAAAAAAAATTGGAACAAAATAACAGTAGGTATTTTTAGCACATAGGGTGACTTCGCCGGTTTTTGTCCAATTAGTGGAGTTTCTAACTTTGGAGGCTCGAAATAACATGTTCATGCGAATACATAATATTTATTTTTAGTGCTAGTATAATATTTTTTATTTTTTTTTAAATTATGTATTAAGTTATCATTTTCTCTGCTTATTTTATAAAAAAAACATGACAAAAGAGTACCGATTTTGCTAGTTTTCGACCGCTCGTCCTATTGTCATCTATTTTTTGACCATTGTGTAAATGAGCTACGAAGTAGTACCTACATCAAGTAGTTAAAACCAAAATAACTGCTAACGATAGATTTTCTTGATAGGTGCCTACTTGACGTAAGTTTTTTTACATTATCTAACAACATAAGTATTATTTTTAAAGTAATCAAATAAATTTAAATCTGCCGTCCGTAAACTAGCGAATTGTTTTGGTTGGACGAAAATTCATCTTAACTTATACGCTATATTAAGTTTTCGTCCACATACCTATTTAAATTTATTTTACTCATGCTAGGTACAAAGAGAATTGAGATGAAGAAAGGTCATTTTACATTAAACCCAAAATAAAATCGCATACCTACCTAAGTTCTTAGAAATTTAGACCGACACAAAATGGCACCCGACTTTTTAGTTTTCGTCCAACTAGACGAAAACTAAATATTTTGCAGATTATGTAATCGGGTATTAGTCCACTAAAATTTTATACGTTTTCCGTAATTAATATACGATTACTTCAAACCACAATGGTTTGGAACTTAGGGCCGCAACGAGACCAAACATGCGCGGTTAGCGGTCTTATATATATAAACATAATTATTATGGGACAAGTTGAGACTCAAATAAAAAAACCGGGCAGTGCGAGTCGGACTCGCGCACCGAGGGTTCCGCACATACTTGTAGGTATGTAAATAGTTCGTTGATCACAGGAATACAATATAAACAAAGTCCAGTATAAACTGACACGCAATAAGTATGCACTTTCGTACTTAGTGAGTGTCAGTTTAGAACCTATGCGATTTTATTTTGTGTTTAGTAGTTACTCAATTAGACGTTGTTTTCGTCCACTCGATTTTATCGTCTTTGTAGCATGTGTAAAATAAATTAAAATAGGTAAATGTTAGATTAGTTTTCGTCCATTTACTCTTGAGTGGACGAAAACTAAAAACAATTACTTAGATGTTGTTCAATAATGTAAAACAAACTTACATTAAGTATCTGTCAAGAAAATCTATTGTTAGCAGTTTTTTTTTGTTTTAACTACTTTGTAGCTCATCTACCTACACAGTGGTCGAAAACTAGATGACAATAGGACAAAAACTAGCAAATTAGCAAACTTTCATCTTTAACATTTTTCATAAAATAAGCAGAGAAAATTATAACTTAATGTTTAATTTAAGCTACAAAAAGATTATACTAGCACTAAAAATAAATATTTTGTATTTGCATTATATTATTTAAGCATATTAATTGGAGCCTCCCAAAGTTGGAAACTCCACTAAATCGGACCAAAACCTATTTGCCCATACCGGGATTCAAACCCAGGACCGCTAGCTTCTTAGGCAGGGTCACTAACAACTAGGCTAACAGCGTCATCATCTAAATTTATAATTGTGTCATGTGTATAATAATTAATATAACCACATTTATATACTCATTAATGTAATAATCATAATAGACTAGTTCGCATTAACATCACTTGCTCTTCCTTGTGTGCAAGTGGTATTTACCATTAGGCACAGAAGATATAGTAATTATTACTCATGATGATGACACATTTCAAATAATATTTTAAGTTTTAGATAAGGATGTGGAAATCATTATTTCGAAACAACTTTCATCATAGATAATCTAAGTTATCAAAAAATGTTACAACATAATTAAGCAAGAGAATAAAAATATATATTATATAATAATAAGAAAGAAAGAAAGACAAAGGGTCTGGCCACAGACCAAGGAAATACTATAGACGCGGTAAAGGGCGTGGCGCGTGTTACCGTGCTTATGATCAGACGCTCATGTTATTGTCAAACGCAGCTCAGTTGTAGTACAGGCGTGGTTGACGAATTAAGTGACTTTAAAAATAGTAAAATGCCGTGTTATGCAGATTTATCGTGTCAAATAAGGGGCCAAGATCTAAAAGGTACCCCAGGAGTGATTACATTTTACCTGTAAGCACTAATTTACTGTATTTATTAATATTTCGAGAAAACCCAGTAATCTATTATGGTATTTACGTATAATGCGTTAGTACGACAGTAACTGCTTACATTGCTAGCTAACCATTGCTGACGTTCTTGGAACAACGCGCGTATTGCGCAATGTATTGCGCGGCTTTAGTTACGCTCGTTACGCGCTAAGTCTTTATTGTCCGGGTGACACTTCACCGGTTCGCGCCGGTGCGGCCGGCCAGCGGCTATTATTTCGTAGTCCTTAAAGCGCTATACATAAGAACTACTATCTTAGCGCCATCTAGCGCTGAATAGCAAGGCTATTACTCGTCGCTAGATGGCAGCTGCGAACTGGTAAACGCTATCTAACGTCGAGTAACTGAACTGCGATGGACAAAAAACGACCTTTCAGCATTTTTCGACCTTGTAACACAAAATTAAGCTTTCTGTTCATTTGAACAGAAAGCTTAATTTTGTGTTACTAACAAAATTTTGTTATGGCGTTTTTAGTTCGTAAGCTGTAACCAATTATGAGAAAGTTGTTTTTGTAGTAGTTCATAGAGCGTAAGCGATGAATAGTAATATTTCTGCCTACGTTCTTGAACAAGGAGCTGAGTTTATGGTTAGGACGCGGAAGCCTAAATAAAAATTATATGTCGAGAATGTTATCTGTATTTTAATAATATTATATACATACATAAGATGTATAAAAAGATATATAATGCTTCATAAAGTATCATGCCGAAAAAAGGCGAATACACTTAATCAAACAGTATTGCTGTGAATGTGCAAATGTGTTGAGAACGGTTGGCTGTTGTTCCCATGTCTCAGTCATATATTTCTTATCATATGGCAGATTTTTATCTAGGCTTTTGTCTTTTTTTTATCTAGGCTTCCGTGTCCTAACCATAAACTCAGCGCTCCTTGTTCAAGAATGTAGGCATAAATATTACTATTCATACCAATAGTGATGAGGATGATTAATTATTATTATTAATGCCTGAGTAATCTTAGTATTAATTCACTTATGTAGATGTATCTGTCTCCTTATGTTTAGGTGTAAGGATTTTAATAAAATGTGTTGAACATTTAACTTTAGTTTCTTTAAATACAATTGCTTTAGAAAAGTTTTTGAATGATATGTATAGTATGTGTCACCGTAAGATTGTGAACACCGCTAGTTTATAAAAAATCTGTGAGATGGTAAACTACCGATAAAGATAGATAATGAACTAACCTAACCCAACCTAGTATTATTATAAACTAGCTGTGTTAACAATCTTACAGATTTTTTCTTTAGATAGATACTTATTCTCTAGATTATTATAATACCGAGGAACTTAGAAAGAAGCTGTGGCTCTCTCTATAACACTAGTGGGAAAAAATAAAAATTAATTAAATTCTCGCCCATTGTTAATATTAATGATTGGATCATTTTTACATATATACATGATGATGATGATGATGGGTGGGGACGCCCGGCCGGAGCAGGCGGGCGGTCGAGCGTTCCTACGGTCATTCCTCCCTGTTCCCCACGTATATACATTCATTAGTAAGATATTTTTACCCTGTTGCCCCAAATGGATTTTTTGCAAAAAATATATGTTACGCAATATTAGATTCCACATAAAATAACTAAAATTAGAGGTTGTCCCTATCTCGTAAATATTTAAAAAAAAAACTTTAAAAAATAAAGTCGATTTTTAGCCCTTCATAAATGAGTTAGAACATTGTTTTTTTTTTGACAATAGTTTATTAATAGATACATAATATATCCAAATTTCAAAGAAATCGTTGAATTAGTTTGGCTACAAAAAAATAAAAACATATTTTTTCTTTTTTAATTTTCTTCGGAAACCAAGAGCATTCTAGGGTTAAAACTTCGTAAAATTACATCTTGTAATAAGGTAAATAAACACACGTAAGAAACCTACATTTTCAGCCAGGGGCAATTTTACATGGTAGATCGGCCAGACCCTTTAGTGAGTAATCAGTTGGGGTATAGGATATAGGTATAGGGGACGCAAAGGAAAAATAACCTAACCTAACCTTACCAACTTCTAAGTCCTGCATCCCCTTTCCTTTACCCTAACCGAATAATCCCTAGATAGTAGATAATACGTACATACAATTAAAAAATCAGCACTTAGACAACATAAACCTCTGTGTGGAGTGATGTCAGAGCAGGAAGGGAATTGGAAACATGAATTAGCCTCTTAAAATGAACAACAATGCATTCATCATAATATGCAACATTCACAATAATAATATAACAAAAAAACATTAATATTTGGATTGCATGTCAAATAAATGTTGTTAGTTTGAGTTTGAAAAGTAAACACACATTAATCTAGTTCCTAAGAGTGGTTCCGCACTGCATCTGATCCAAATACAGAAATGTCTGTCCAAAGTAGCAACAGTACCATTTGTATGAGAAATGGGATGACGGAATTTGGATTAAACGTGCAACCTTTAATACAAATAGTACTAATACTTCAGATCTACATTTCTCAGATTCGGATCATACCTACGCAGTTGGGAACCGCTCTAACAGTTTATTCTATGGGGACCGGATAATATTATTACTATAAAGATAAATATGTATTAACAACTGTAACTCGAGTACAAATACTTTGTGCTCATCATCATCACACAACTAAAAAAAATATTATTACGACCATTTAAGAAGTATAATTATTATGATTGTTCTTAAAATACTATATAGGGGTCCGTACTCCATGATTTTTTAACAATAATAAAATTCAGCAAAACAGTAATTATATTACCCCAAAGGCTACTAATTCTCCAGTAAATCAAAGATTTACTAAATAATAAGGTTAAAAACCTAAAAAGGAAAGAGAGATCTATTTAAATACAACATAAGAAAGTAATTTGTAATACCTACATAAGAAATACGGAAAAAGCTTCTAGAAAAATTCTAAATTAACAAAAAGGTTACTTACCATCTGCAGGCTGCTGAAAATTTACGTAAGCGTATCCCAGGGATCTACGAGTTATCATATCGCGACAAACACGTATGGAAAGAACCGGACCAGCGGTAGAAAATTTTTCAAACAACATGGCTTCAGTAATATCGGAGTGCAGGTCCCCGACGTACAATGACGCCATGGGATAATTTGGTGGACCAGGATTCATTTTGAGAATCTTACTGTGACGGTATTATGTCGAACATTAACCGTAATCAAGAGCAACTTCACTTTCTCTTTACGTCGACTATCGCATTCCTTAGACCACGTTGCACGCTTACGTACTCTTAACTAAAATCGAATGATTCCCGTTTAAAATTTTATTATTTTACTATTTTTTTGGATTTTATGATTTTTATGTTTTTTTTTTTTATTTTACAAGAATATTTCACGAAATTCTGAGGTTTGTGTGACCTATTCCCGATGGAACACACAACCTCACGTGATCACACCTTACTCACCAAAGGAAAAGGTGAGGTGACGTTTGTAAAATACAAAATGGCTACCTACTCGTCTATGTGGCCTAGCGGACGAAGCGTATCGTATGGCAATATCCTGAAGATATTCTCACGTACATATACGTTTCTTATCTTAAGTTTATTTAATGCTAAGTGTTTACATAAATTATTTAAAAAGTAATAAATAAAAAAAAGATGGTCGATGTCGTTTAAAGATAGTAAAATTACTACATAAATATAAATAAAAATTATTATTCACAAAAACAGCCCACCCTAAAGCGCGTCACACACGGAGCTATAATATATATTATAGGTCGGTAGGTATATTACGATATATTTTAGTATATTTCGGGCTCACAGAGGGTGTTCCTTTTTCAACACTCTTCGTAACCGAAATGTACACATTACCGTCACTCAATATAACGACTAAGTCCCTAAAACGTCGAAATTACTTGACTCTTGTTGGTTTTACCTTGTTGTCCATACGCTGTGTACGTTCTTCTGCTTATTATTTTATTGCTTTATTGTCTAGCCTAGTATTTACCTCGACACTTTCGGCATCAAACGTACCGAAGATTCTGAGAAATTCGTTATTTTGCTTATTGTGATTACCTTGCACGTGTTTACCTCGGCTGTTATACCTGCTTCAAACCAAATTGGCACACCATCGTTAGGTTATTATGCATTATCTATACGTTATCATTTTTTATACTTTATTAGTAAATAATTCATATTATAATGGTAATGATTGTTCTTCAATCCATTTAACGGCAACTCTCAATAACGCCATAAAATGCGAGGTCCCTTCAGTGTCGCTATTATATGCATATAGAGTTTACACTGTATATCGTTCATTCAAATAGTGTGCAGTACACCCACACACTGCTATAGAAACCATACATATAATATTATCTGAATAGCCCATTATTTAATAATTTAATAAGCGTAGCGCACGCTGATCCGTCACCGTTGGGTTGACGTGCAACATTTTGCAAATAAAATAGCGGAAGATAAAGTCAAAACATTGGATTTTATTGAAGATTCAGTGTCACCCTCGTATTGCATGCGCTTGACGCTAGACGAATTCCAAGTTGAAAGCGCAAGTTGAACATGAAAGCGCATAGGTGTGGACATAGCTTATGTGATGACTGTCTGCCGAGTGCCGACTCGCGCTGGGCCCGGCAGAAAAATCACGCCGTGCCGCGCTGCAGCGCGGCCGAGTTGTGCTGACGCGGCCCGCCTGCAGCGAGGCGCGGCGCGACATGATTCTGTGTGACGGCCTGCATGTACAACTCCTTGTTAATTTCCACGCTAAGAACGCGCCGCGCGCCACTGCGGGCGTGCCGCGCTGGCTGTATAACGAAGCCTTAATACTTAAATATATTATTGAGTTTATCGAGTCAAATAATGTGAACACACCTTTACAGCGCATTTATACCATCGTAGGAATAGACGAAACTTTTTTTAAAAGCTTATCTTACATACTAGGTAGGTACGCTATCGATAGCGCCCGATCAAGGGACGCCGCTGATGATACATTAGGTACGTATAGCGGCGTTCCATGATCGGGCGCTAGGGCGCTATCGATAGCATAATGGGATATAGACAGATTACTTGAACTTCTCAACGCTTTTGAAAATACATATCTATCTTGCCAGTTACAATTTTCTGTACTCTATGGTTGGTTGAATCTATTCGTCGACTCTTTAATGGCCATCACTTTTTGGATCCATATCCGGATAGGTGTTTGGGGGATATTACATTATCAATTTTATCACGCAATACTCGAGTATCACGATAATATTGATAATGTAACATGCCATATAGCAGTATTTTATTTGAAGCCTACTGGAAAGCGCAGCATTTAATGTGAAAGAGGTGTCTATACTCGCCTTTATATGCCTCTACTTACGTGTGTACCATGCTTTATTTCACCTGTCATGTGTCTATGATAACCGTTTATGGTCACCTAGCTAGGCGGGAATCCACCTTCGTCATTGTGTGTTTTGACTCGCCGCCATTATGCACGATTAAGAATTAAAACTTTGTTTTTAAGTGTTTTCCAGTAAAATTAAAAAAGAATTCTTTTACTAAATAAGTATTAGTGGGTGTCGCGATAGTGACGTGTAACGATGAAGTCAGAAGACAACGCGGCGCAAAGTCCACGTGCTAAGTCGGCTTCGTCGATCGTCGAGTTCCAGCTAGCTATTCCAATTTCTCGTCCTCAGAGGATGAATGTACTTCCTCGCGGCTCCCAAATAAACGAGGTAAAGGCGAAGATCTACGGATTGACGCCCTCATGAGCTCAGGTGGGTCTTTTGACATGTTTTGCATGATTTGCTGCGATGAGCAGTGGTATAATTGCAATCTTGCCTGATGATCAAATTTTAGATCGAACAGAGACAACCCTCTTTCTTGTAATGTGCGGTACACTGACTTTTGCCCACCGAACGTGAGTTAAATTCCCCGTAGTATGTTCTCAGCTTGCTTGGTTTTATTGAATTGGTATGTTTGAGAGCTTTTGTACCGTATTTCGAACGAATTGATTGATTGATTGAAAACGTAATGACGGTCTGGTGTACTTTAACACATTCGTCGCCGGTGATACACTGTCGTGTCAAAATTACATATATTTGGAGATTAAGCGGCGGTGAATGTGTTTACTCAGCTAAAGATTATTCCATGGGCAAAGAGACGGCCACGGCGGCTTTCTCCCATGCCCAGTTATAACAGAGGACCCTGCTCAGGAGGAGAGCGGATCTCTGGCCTGCAAGCAGTAGTCAATTGGGTAGTCAAATCTCCGGAGGATATAAACCCACATGTTCTTATCAATAAAATATTGTCTATGCTCTTTGGCTCATCGCCTTAATCATAAAGTAGTAAGAGTTTACTTTATTTAAATTTTTGTGGCATAGAGAGTTACTTTCAAAAAGTGAAATTGAAATATTTCATTTCAACTCAGGGTGGTCTACAGGCCTGGTATCAGCTCCCAGTCTTTAGAAAATATGAACATTTCTTGCCATTTTTATAGAATAGTTATTAAAGTTATTAATAAGTTATGGATGTGAGTCCGAAATATAATAAAATCATTTATTCCAATAAGTCATATATGGATTTTAGTAAGGAAAAGTAATATTGCTACCTTTTACTCAAGGGAAGTGGGAAGCTACTCTTTAAAGGTAAATGCCTAGTTCTGTTCTATTCTAGGAAAGTTGAATATATCGGGTGCCAACAGCTTTATTATGTAATTAATAATCAGTTTCTTTTTAGAAGCTATATAATAAGCTAATAGCTTTTTACAGAACCTTTTGTTCAGGTAATAAAACGAATTTAAGATCTCTGATCTTAAAATGATTTTTAAAGATTTTTTTGTTTTTAATGTATTAAGCAGCTTTCTGTTAAAGTTTTTGTTGCTGCAAAGAAAGACAGGGTTTCGGGACCCATTTTTAATCTGCAGGTTTTCAACAATTATGTTGGTACAAAGAATGTTCACCTTATATCCTTGCAGTACCAGAATTTAAGAAGCCTTAAGTTTGGCTAATAAAACTTTAGATTTCAGACCAGGAATTTAGAATTACCCAATTTGCTAGTTCCAATGGCTATTCCTCCACCTAATTAACAAGGGAGAAGTACCTCAGATGTCTTCATTACCCTTTTGCCCCCTGCCTTTTCACAGGCAGTTCTTACTGGATTGCAAAAATCCTAGCTAGACAAGAGAGGAAGACGCATGCTAGTTTACCTAGATGGATTCCTGTTGGTCTATCAGGACCACTCCATACGGACTCAGCAGGCCTCGGCGGCCTTGGAGTTGCTGGAGAGCTTAAAGTGGCAAGTCAACTACCAAAAATCGGTTCTTATCCATGAGGAAAGAATTTATTAAGTGTCAAACAAAGTCCATTATTTTTTAAATGTTTACTCAATTTCATCACTTTAGGAGTAGCACAGGACCCAACAGTGGTGATCTTTGAGGAAGGCCTATGTCCATCAGTGGATGTGATTTTGGCTGATATGATAATTTTTGGATTCATAAATAATTCATAATTAATTCATAATATAATAAATTTTTTAAATAAATAATAAAAATAATTAAAAAAAAAAAAAAAAAGTATTACACTTTACAGTCATGGCTTTTGCACGATCTACATTCATACATATTATAACTTGTTCCTAATTTTTAAAGACATGACACTTGTACCTTCAATGAGCATTATTTTAGACACAAAGATTTTGTTTTTATAATTCTAAATGCTCAAGAGCACTTTTAATTCTTATAGACCTTGTTAGACCAGGATTATCTGTTTGTGATTCTGGAGTCACCTTATCTGACTTTTTTAGTCAGTGGTACTTTCTTAATATGGCTACTGATTGACCTTTCAACTATTGGATCTGACTGATCAGTTCAATATAATTTGTGCCTGCTCTTCTGAGTAGATACAATGCCATTGCAAATTGCTTGTCTCGGGGCAGGCTGTTATCCGATTGGCATCTGATCTGACAACCAAGCTCACCACGGAGGTGTTCAGCTGTTGAGGAAAGTCAGAAATAGACGTATTTACCTCGATCTGCTCTGCTGTAGTAACCAAATACATTATAGTTGATGTGGAGGATTACTACACAGAATTTACAGATACTCTTCAGTTGAGCCTGAAACTACCGTATCAAGTGGATATTTTCTCCACCGTGCCTCAATGTTCCATACAGAACACTCGGTACTTACTTCCTAGTAATACCAACAACTCAAACACACTGGAGAGCGGATCTCCAGTCTCGAGTAATAGATCATTCTATACAGGGCACTGGGCACATATATCACATATCCTAGTAGTTCGGGCGGACCGGACTCTAGATACTGGAGAACGGATCTCCAATCCCGTGAATCGCCTAGTAGTTCCAGACTAGTACAGGAGAACAGATTTCCAATCCCGTGTGATAGAATATTCTATACAGGGCGCTGGGCACATATCTTCTAATAGTCCCAGTTTGGACGCAAGGTTCTGGAGAGCGGATCTCCAAACCCGTCCTACCATCTGTTCGTACTATAAGTACCAAGTTTCCCCTCACCAGAGGTACATTAAAGTTTGGAAATTTGGAGGCGTGGGCAAAAGATAGTAACCTTAGATAAGGGAGCAAACAGATCTTTTGAAGCCCCACTAAGTAGATGCTTTTTCAGGGTGTACAGAGACCAGTTCAAACCCTAAAGTATCTCAAGCAGAAGAGTTAGCCAGATGTTTGCCCACACCCACACTCACCTGAAAGACTATCAGGATTATACTGTGGCACAATATTGGTGCACAATAGTCTGCAATCGCAGCATACCGTGGGCAAAACGAGGCAATATCTTCTAATTTTTTAGTGAGATAGACTAACTAAAGGCTATAGCTGATTCCAAGTTCAACTCCTTCAAATTCCCCTATATAGGACCCTTAGGTAGTAATCAGCTAAATGGCACTGCTTGATATGTTATATTGAGCCGTTACTTTTTACTATTAGCTGCAGAACGAAAACTGTATGGCTTGTGGATACTAATATAAGTATAAGTAGACTGAATTTCAAGAATCACAGAGATTCAATAATTCTGTGGCCCGGGGCCAATGCTGAAGCACAAACTTATTGTTATCTTCATCTATTTTTCTCAATTTAGTTTGAAGCATGAATTAAAGGGATGATTATGAAGTATTGGACTTACTGTTTCATAGTAACCAGCCTATTTTGACTCAAAGACAGATAGATAGTTAACAGTCGTTATCGTCAGTCAACTATCAGGAAATATCCTCACAAGGTTGACTTGTGAACTTAGTTAATTGTGTTTTTGATGGATCAGGGATAGAATAACAAAGGATTAAGGGAAATAAGATTCAAGAGTTTAATAAGTTACTATTAAGGGTATAGCTAAGCCCGCTAGTACATAGTACAATTGAAAGATGGGTAAGACCTGTGTTATGCGGGGTAGGCATACTCTAAATTCCAATCCCATAAGTTCGCGCAGTGCCTTACTTAGCATGGTTACAAAATAAACCTTTAGAAAATATTTACTACTAAATAATTTCAAAACATATTATTGCCGAAAAATAAATAAAGCGCAGAAACATAATGACTGTGATGATTTGTTAAATTCCTTTTCTTGGATTTGAATTTTAACAATAATCATTTTGAGGTTTTATTTGGTCCCTTAAGAATTAGGTGAATTCTTATCTGAGGGTATATTTCCCTTTAGTTAGGTATGTTGAACACGACTAGATGGTAAATGTGTTTAATAATTTTGCTATTTTACATTTTATCTAAATGAATATTTTGGTAATTTACATATTTTACATTATTCCGATTCTGATATATTTTATAACCTCCATGATTGGTTATGATGTTATTATATCAACATTGTGTGTTTTGTTTATATGTCACCAGCAGATAACAGACACGTCTTCCACATTAAATGCTGCGCTTTCCAGTAGGCTTCAAATATAACCGTTTTACAAAACAATAAAACGGGTATTTTAAGCCGAAGGAAAGCGCAGCATTATAGGAATTTCTTCCTGGTGAAGACTACAATGACGAAGGTGGATTCCCGCCTAGCTAGGTGACCATAAACGGTTATCATAGACACATGACAGGTGAAATAAAGCATGGTACACACGTAAGTAGAGGCATATAAAGGCGAGTATAGACACCTCTTTCACATTAAATGCTGCGCTTTCCTTCGGCTTAAAATACCCGTTTTATTGTTTTGTAAAACGGTTATATTATGGCATCAGTATAAGGCGCGTCACACACGGAGCTATAATATATATCATAGGTCGGTATATTACGATATATTTTCCGTACTAGTTGACAGACTCCACACACGCAGCTATAATATATATTAATATAAATTATAGCTGCGTGTGTGGAGTCTGTCAACTAGTACGGAAAATATATCGTAATATATTATTGTAATACACCGACCTATAATATATATTATAGCTCCGTGCGTAACGCGCTTAATACGGAAAATATACCTAAACTATACGAAAATATATCTTAAGATGCCTTGCTATAATATATATTTTGGTATATTAATATACATATATTATATCAAGTTATCTTACGATGTATTTTTTTTTATTGTTCTACGCGGATGATTACCTGACCCTCCACCACGGTTATCCCACTCTTCAGTCTCTAATCAAAGAGAATATAACCACTTCTCTAATACGGAGAGGAGTCAAGCGCTCATGAAGTTGCTGCTAACGCAAGTACGTTTTTGGGCCTAAACATAGTGTTTGAAATTGTTTGTCAAATTTTTGCATCATCGCCATTAACACAGTAGTTAACCAGCACGGCTAGCACATCTGCCCGCGACTTGCGCGACAAGCGAGAAAAAGCGCGACATAGAGCTATCTCGCGAATCGGTAGCATAACACGCGCGACATAATTTGGTGACTCGCGGTCAAACGTCAAAGTGACAAATCTTTGTCGCTTGACAGTTAAGGGCGACATACTCTCGCAACTCGTAGCACAAGTGTTCATAAGGCGACATAATATCTCGCTTACCAACGTCAAAAGGCGACAGATTGTCTTCGAGCTTTCAAGCGCGCGAGATATATCTCGCTCTAGTCGCATCTCGGATTTTTAATAAACGTTTTGGTTAATCTTACCCCATTTAAATAGTCAATGTAAGTTTATTTGTTCACAATTATAAATTTGCTTAAATGCTATTTGTATCATCCGTTATTTTAACGTAGTTTTACATGTGAGTAGTGACGAAGTTTGTAATTTTTCAGGATGGCATTTTTCTCTAAGATTTTTCCTTTTTCGGGACGAGAAGCTCCGACAGAGGAAAATCCAAAGGAGGAGGTCAAGGGATGCCAACAACCCCTTCGAGCTGTTAGACAATGAGTTTCAACACCTGTACCGCATCAATAAAGATATGGGAATGTACCTTTGATAGTCAATTGGGTACCAATATGTATACAGTCTCAAAAAATATGTATACAGCCCTTATTACTATGGTAACTAAGTTTGCGTTACCATATTTTTGCAACTTTGTGTGGATATTTATTTTTGCTCTTGACTTAACAATGATATGGGAATGGATGATAAGATGTATCCATATACACAACTACAATAACAGGCATAGGGCATAAACAACATTTTTTCATTAAAAAAAAATAATAAGTATCACGGGCCAATCTTACACGAAGTGACCTAGTCCTAAACTAAGCTCTGTAAGTTTATTATTGATATATTATAGCATACTATGTATATAGGTATAGGTAGCAGATTTTGCCCGCGACTTTGTCCGTGTAGAAGTCGTTTATCGCTGCACCCTTTGGAACTGTCAATTTTTTCGGGATCATAAGTAGCCTATGCGCTATTCCAGACTATAATCTCTGTGCTAAATTTCATCCAGATCCGTTCAGCCGTTCTGGCATGATTGAGTAACAAACACCATCCATCTATCCATCCGTCCATCCATCCACCCATCCAAACTCTCACATTTATTATATTAGTAGGATAACCTTCCTAGATACTCCCTCTTTCTATTGGTGAAAACCGTATGAAAATCCACACAGTACTTTCTGAGATTATTCTGACAGACATTCTGGGGACTTTCATTTATATGTAGATAATATTAATATTGGTTTGCAGAGGGGAGCTGAGGGAGATCTTCGGCAATGAAGAAAAAGTCGGAGAGAGCTCGTCGTCCGACGCGCCGACGCTGTTGCGAGCTGCAGTGGCACGTGTCGGGACCAAATAATACAGAGACATTTTAATTAAGAACAAAGTATATTTATTAGGATATTTCAAAAAATAATCTGCTTAAATCTACACCGAGTGTATGCTGACCATCCAGTGGCACTTCCAGTACCATTACTGTTTTCTAATAAACTAAACAAGAGTAGTTTATTGAATTGAACGGAATGTTGTACTTGTACTGAATAGGTACCTACACAATTTATAGGCTATAATTAGCATAGCAAAGGAACTAATTTTTGTGTAATCAACTTAACAGAAAAAGTGACTTTGATGTAAAAAATATATACTTAATACAATATTATGTATCTAGACTTTAAATTATTTGTTCAATTGTACAATAAATCGTCAACCTGCAATTATAATTAAATATAGTCTGTACCAATCAACTTGTCTTATTATGTTAACAACTTTCTTACCTCAAAATTCAACTTTTTTGGCCAATTATATATATTAATTATATATACTAATCACAATAATTTGAGATAAAGTTATTATTATTATTATTTTATATTAGACAGACAGTTAACACTGATATGTCTAAATCACTTGGCCCTAGAATCAGTTCAGTGGCCTATCAGTTGGCCCTAGAATTTATTGATTACCACAGCAGCGCATCCACATAAGGAGAAAATATTACACAACAAACATATACACATATAAACGTATTTGAACAAAGCTAATGTATTGGTTTCTTTAAATAGATACAGCTAAACTGTAAACGAAAGACTATTTACTATGACAATATGGAACTATAAAAAATTCACAGTTGTTGTGTACATTCGAAATCCGTGAACACAACTTGCAAACTCCAAGTTTACAAGTGTTCTAAGAGGCGATTCATGGCACTTCTCTCTGCTGCATGTACCTGAAATAAATTTTGTATGATATTATTCAATATAGTAATGTAAAGGCGTCCACTGTGTTACATAGATGCCAGCGCTAGCGAGCTGGAAGTGCTAAAAATTTAATCTAATACAACATCCCTGCTAATATTTTAAATTGCAAAAGTATGTTTGTCTATTACTTTTCTTGCCCTTCACAGCTAAACCACTGAACAGATTTTGATAAAATTTGGAATGAAAATAGTCCAATCCAACAATAGTTTTTATACATTATCTGAAAGTATGATGGTTTTCTGACCACCTATTGATATGTGTAAGTACTGTTTAACATATTGTAATACTTATAACTGGTTACTTTTATAATGAATGAATGATAAACCTTGGACTATTTTTGTAAGCTAGGAACATAGTTTAGGGTATATCATTTTCCAAACTTTGTATTTTCTAATGACTGCTTGTATCCTTGTATAACTTTTTAAATCTGTTTTCATATTTATGCAATTCACCGAAGCCTTAACATAACGAAAAACCAGTGATGATGGTCGAAAGCATTAGTGTTTAACATAAGTCCACAGAAAAGTTAGTTATTGTTTGTTGTTTACAAAAAAATCAACATTGTAAACTTGCTATCGCCAAAGTGCTCAATTTGTGCAACCTCTAAATACTATCCCATTACCTTTAAATTTCATATTTAATTTTTTACATTACAACGAGGAGATAAATTTAATCTATTATTACTTACATGCTTTGACGGACTTTTCGGGGCCTTCTCCGTTAATAAGTAGGTCTTTTAACTTGACACTGAGTAGGGTTAGTAGGTAGGTGTGGTACATTCCCCCGCGGCAAACGCTCATGCGTGGCGTGCTTCTTACTCTGAAATAACATTTATACAAAAATTATTTGAAAAGAATACAACATCTGGAACGATGTTCAATTTATCACAGAACCGGTGAGAAAAGCATGAATGTTTATACCAGTAATACAGTTATTTAAAATATTTCGCCAAAATAAAAGGAAATAACTTTTGCGTAAAGTCAGAAGCCACTAAAGTAATAATCGAAATACTTACACTACGCTCAGCATCCATGTTGATATTGTTGATAATCAGTTTGACACATGACATTTCGCGAAATTTGACACATGACGTTGGGCACCTCCCCTAGCGACCCGCGTAAGGCTTGCCGTTCACTCAAAAAACGAAGGGAAAAGCACATTTTTATTACCGATTCAGTGTTGCCATAAAAGAATATAGCATTAGTAGAATATATTCTTCATAGAAGGCAACACATACGTCCCGCCCGCGAGATAGCTCTCTCGCTTGAAGGGATTATCTCGATACGTCAAGTTGTGCTACCGAAATCGAGAAAACTGACAGCGGAGAGAAAGAATTGACAGCCGCGACAAGGGTTTCTCGCGCCGCGAGCTATGTCGCTTGGGCACATGTGCTAGCCGTGCAGAGCGCTTAGCACATCTTGTATTTTCTCGCTTGTCGCTCAGTGCATCTCTATCGTTGCAGACAAGTTAGAAAGGGAGATCCAAGCGACAAACCAGTCGCGGACCACTTGTGCTAGCCGTCCAGGTAAGGTAATACCTAGATTGTTTTGTACTATGTTGTGTGCTTTGAATGTTGTCCAAATTCTCAAAATGGCTGACGAATTCTCTTAGTCATTTTAGAGTTTTAATGAAAATACACCTTAATAGTCATCACCATTGTCATCATTATCATTTTTTCCGTGTAAATGGTAATGATTTTGCGTGATAGGTAATGCCGATCTGGTACTTCTTTCGGATTTTTAAAGCGAATACGAAAACAAAAAAAAGTTCTTATAAGGTTTTTTATAAAGCTTGGGTACGGTGACAGCTGTCACTCGGCAAATATAGAGTTGTAACTATGCAAACATTTATCGATTCTTTGCGATTATCGATTGAGTTCACAAAGGGAAGGTAATCGATTCTATTGCTAACAATTAATATTTTGCCCATTGCAGATTGCAGATTTTGCCCGCGACTTTGTCCGTGTAGAAGTCGTTTATCGCTGCACCCTTGGGATCTGTAAATTTTTTCGGGATCATAAGTAGCCTATGCGCTATTCCAGACTATAATCTCTGTGCTAAATTTCATCCAGATCCGTTCAGCCGTTCTGGCATGATTGAGTAACAAACACCATCCATCCATCTATCCATCCGTCCATCCATCCATCCATCCAAACTTTCACATTTATTATATTAGTAGGATAACCTTCGTAGATACTCCCTCTTTCTATTGGTGAAAACCGTATGAAAATCCACACAGTACTTTCTGAGATTATTCTGGCAGACATTCTGGGGACTTTCATTTATATGTAGGTAATATTCATATTGGTTTGCATAGGGGAGCTGAGGGAGATCTTAGGCAATGAAGAAAAAGTCGGAGAGAGCTCGTCGTCCGACGCGCCGACGCTGTTGCGAGCTGCAGTGGCACGTTTCGGGACCAAATAATATAGAGACATTTTAATTAAGAACAAAGTGTATTTATTAGGATATTTAAAAAAATAATCTCCTTAAATCTACACCGAGTGTATGCTGACCATCCAGTGGCACTTCCAGTACCATTATTGTTTTCTAATAAACTAAACAAGAGTAGTTTATTGAATTGAACGGAATGTTGTACTTGTACTGAATAGGTACCTACACAATTTATAGGCTATAATTAGCATAGCAAAGGAACTATTTTTTGTGTAATCAACTTAACAGAAAAAGTGACTTTGATGTAAAAAATACATACTTAATACAATATTATGTATCTAGACTTTAACCTGCAATTATAATTAAATATAGTCTGTACCAATCAACTTATCTTATTATGTTAACAACTTTCTTACCTCAAAATTCAACTTTTTTGGCCAATTATACATATTAATTATATATACATATCACAATAATTTGAGATAAAGTTATTATTATTATTATTTTATAATAGACAGGCAGTTAACACTGATATGTCTAAATCACTTGGCCCTAGAATCAGTTCAGTGGCCTATCAGTTGGCCCTAGAATTTATTGATTACCACAGCAGCGCATCCACATAAGGAGAAAATATTACACAACAAACATATACATGTATAAACGTATTTGAACAAAGCTAATGTATTGGTTTCTTTAAACAGATACAGCTAAACTGTAAACGAAAGACTATTTACTATGACAATATGGAACTATAAAAAATTCACAGTTATTGTATACATTCGAAATCCGTGAACACAACTTGCAAACTCCAAGTTTACAAGTGTTCTAAGAGGCGATTCATGGCACTTCTCTCTGCTGCATGTACCTGAAATAAATTTTGTATGAAATTATTCAATATAGTAATGTAAAGGCGTCCACTGTGTTACATAGATGCCAGCGCTAGCGAGCTGGAAGTGCTAAAAATTTAATCTAATACAACATCCCTGCTAATATTTTAAATTGCAAAAGTATGTTTGTCTATTACTTTTCTTGCCCTTCACAGCTAAACCACTGAACAGATTTTGATAAAATTTGGAATGAAAATAGTCCAATCCAACAATAGTTTTTATACATTATCTGAAAGTATGATGGTTTTATGACCACCTATTGATATGTGTAAGTACTGTTTAACATATTGTAATACTTATAACTGGTTACTTTTATAATGAATGAATGATAAACCTTGGACTATTGTTGTAAGCTAGGAACATAGTTTAGGGTGTATCATTTTCCAAACTTTGTATTTTCTAATGACTGCTTGTATCCTTGGTCCTACTTATCTAAAAGAACATTGTTCAAAATTTCAATCAAATCAGTTAGCATATTTTGACAACTTTTTAAATCTGTTTTCATATTTATGCAATTCACCGAAGCCTTAACATAACGAAAAACCAGTGATGATGGTGTTTAACATAAGTCAACAGAAAAGTTAGTTATTGTTTGTTGTTTACAAAAAAATCAACATTGTAAACTTGCCATCGCCAAAGTGCTCAATTTGTGCAACCTCTAAATACTATCCCATTACCTTTAAATTTCATATTTAATTTTTTACATTGTATAGACTCGGGGCATAAGCAGCCTGCAAAAAATATGACATTTATTTTTTCCCCTAACATAGTTGCATGAGTCTACAGTAGGCGTGACTCCATGTTTTTATTCCGTGCACTAACGTTTAATAGTGAAGTACAACGAGGAGATAAATTTAATCTACTATTACTTACATGCTTTGACGGACTTTCGGGGCCTTCTCCGTTAATAAGTAGGTCTTTTAACTTGACACCGAGTAGGGTTAGTAGGTAGGTATGGTATATTCCCCCGCGGCAAACGCTCATGCGTGGCGTGCTTCTTACTCTGAAATAACATGTATAAAAAAAATATTTGAAAAGAAGACAACATAGTGAACGATGTTCAATTTATCACAGAACCGGTGAGAAAAGCATGAATGTTTTTACCAGTAATACAGTTATTTACAATATTTCGCCAAAATAAAAGGAAATAACTTTTGCGTAAAGTCAGAAGCCACTAAAGTAATAATCGAAATACTTACACTACGCTCAGCATCCATGTTGATATTGTTGATAATCAGTTTGACACATGACATTTCGCGAAATTTGACATATAACGTTGCGCACCTCCTCCCGCGACCCGCGTAAGGCTTGCCGTTCACTCAAAAAACGAAGGGAAAAGCACATTTTTATTACCGATTCAGTGTTGCCATAAAAGAATATAGCATTAGTAGAATATATTCTTCATAGAAGGCAACACATACGTCCCGCCCGCGAGATAGCTTTCTCGCTTGAAGGGAATTTCTCGATACGTCAAGTTGTGCTACCGAAATCGAGAAAACTGACAGCGGAGAGAAAGAATTGACAGCCGCGACAAGGATTTCTCGCGCCGCGAGCTATGTCGCTTGGGCACATGTGCTAGCAGTGCAGGTTATGCAGTACTAGTCGACATTATGACCGACACACTCGCAGGCCCACTGTAAACGGACTGCGACCACATTCACAATCCTTCCAAGTGGCGGGAGTGTAAGGCCGGCCCCACATCTACCGATTTTGTTCTGTTCTATAATAAATTGAAACCGGAAGGTTAGAATGCGATACAAAATGTATCGCTCGCAGAATTGTGAATGGGTTTCTTAAATGTGGAATTATAACGACTTTCCTATCTTCAGCTAGAATTTTACATTAGAATTAGGGCCTGCGCAAACCGGCGGAGCGCAGCGCAGATCACCTAGGAGGATTTACTCCGCGCAGCGCACACCGACGAGGGAAAATGCCCCGCGATACCGCGAGCGCCCGCCAGCGCAGCGCCGGCAGCCAGCGCATGCCGGGGGATGCCGCGGGATGCCGCGGCATGCCGCCGCCTGCCGTGGCGGTATCCTCTCCCCGCGGCGTTGAAGGGCGCCAACGATACTGCGGCGGCATACCGCGGCATGCCGCGGCATCCCCCGGTATGCGCCGGCCGCCGGCGCTGCGCTGCGAAGTGCGCCGGACCTACGAAGGGAAGGTGCGGGTTGAAGGGTGTCTGTTCTTCTTCTTCAGCTAAAATTGATATTAACACTAAATCCCAGTCCGCCATCACGAAACCTTCGACACGAACGACTCGTACAAAAACAAGTTTTCGACTGTTGGTTGCTGGTGCAACGGAATGTATAATCACCGATCATGGCATGCCGCGGGATGCCGTGGGATGCTGCGGGATGCCGCGGCATCGCGGAGGTGCTTGCGGTATCAAAATTCGTTTTCTCCCCCGTCGTCCTCCGAGTTGCGCCAACCCTTCCCCTCCCGCAGCCCCGCTCCCCCGGCGCACTCGGGAGGCCTCGGCGCATAGCGCGGGATGCCGCGGCATGCCGCCGCCTACCGCCGCGGTATCCTCTAACATGCTCCTCGATGTCGCAGAGGAGAAATCCCCCGTGATGCTCCGAGGTCGGTCTCAGAGCATTAAATTTATACCTTATTGTAATTAAAATAGAAAAGAATCTACATTGATAAATTTAAAGTGATCTGCGCTGCGCTCCGCCGGCAGGCCCTTATGCTGCTAGGCTGTTAAATTATTATCATAGGGTTTGCACTGGAGACGAGATTATTTTCGATGGTTTTGGAAATGGCCATAGGCCAATTTGTCATAGACGCAATTTTTGTCGTTGGGTTACGTAAAAATTTGACATTTATTTATCAATCACTGTGACATTCGTAACGTCATAAGACACTCTTTTTCCTCGTACATGTTGTAGCCACCGGTTAGTTTCGTGAAAATAAATCTATCGTTTTCGTTAATATCACATAATGTTTTTATGAAATATTGCAGTTTATCGGAGTTTTAAAGTTTCTTTTTTGATTGAATGTTATATTTTATGGTAATATTTATTTTAGATTTACCAGCGGTTATTCAAAATGGGTAAGGGAAATAATATGATCCCGAATGGGCACTTCCACAAAGATTGGCAACGATTTGTTAAGACGTGGTTTAACCAACCCGCGAGGAGACATCGTAGAAAGCAGAACAGAATTAAGAAAGCAAAGGCTGTTGCTCCTAGACCCGCCGCTGGCCCCCTGCGCCCTGTGGTGCGCTGTCCTACTGTTCGCTACCATACTAAAGTCCGCGCAGGCCGTGGATTTACTCTCCGTGAAATCAGGGTATGTGTTATGTATTTACTAAAATCTAGTTTACTGAAATTAGTTCAATGTAATGTTTACTACTTAAGAGTTCGATAGATTTTGTTTTGGAGCTCTGTATTCGTTTCGTTAATGTTTCTCTGCTTTTTTTTGTCGTGGTGAGTTATAATTTAAATCCATTTTAACTTGTCGAAGGAGGAAATTAGTTGATGCAATTAAATTTAACGAGAATTCATAATAAATATTGGTGTGACGTGATTTTTTTCCGACTGAAGAACGAGGGTAGTATTTTTCGGGTGTATGTATTTATGTATTCATATTTCTTAGTAATTTTAAAGTGGGAGGTATTGTTGGATCGGTTTTCACCCAAGGAGTGTCATAGGTTAGGTTAGAACCCCACTTAGTCCTGATGCTGCAGGTTTAAAGCTTACTTTTTGGCAGACTTGTTGTGTTTGGCCCTTCTAAGGCTAAGAGTTGCTTCATATATTATGTGACTAATTTAATAAAAACCTGAAGAATAACATTTGGCAATTTAGGCATCAAAATATGTTCAAAATTAATTAAATTAGGACTAGAAACAATATTTCATTCTTGACCTAAGATTACAGGGATGCTGGTGCTAGAATATACTGAGAATTTATATGAATTCACTATAGCTGTAGGAATGAACATTTTTTGTATAAACTGAGCTTTATTATTTAATTTTAGGCTTCTGGTCTTAATCCTGCTTTTGCGAGGACCATTGGTATTGCTGTGGACCCTCGCAGACGCAACAAATCAGTGGAGTCGCTTCAAATCAATGTGCAAAGACTCAAGGAGTACCGTGCCCGGCTCATTCTCTTCCCTAAGGGCAAGAAGGTGAGTCAAAATGGATCTAAGGTTCAACTTGATCATTTTACTTATTTTATATGCAACTTCAAAAAAAAGGAGGTGGAGGATTAGTTGATTTCAGTAAATTTAGTATTTGACATGGTTTTCACAATAAACTATTAATATTTTTTCTAAGTTTGGAACATTCAAGCTATGGCTTCTCGCAGAATACTACTCTGTCAAGAAAGTACCGGGAAAAGATCAATAATACACAAACTGTTTGTTAATCATCCAAATTTATTTTATCACCTTCAAAGTATGCTCCTTCAGAAACGATACACTTACGCCAACGAATAATCCAATCATCAAAACATTTTTTAAACGCTGTTTCCGGAATTGAATTCAGTTCTCGGCGCGAATTCTCCTTTATGTCTTCTACCGATTGAAAACGGGTGCCACGAAGTGGTAATTTGAGTTTAGGAAAAAGAAAGAAGTCGGCAGGAGCCATATCTGGTGAATATGGTGGTTGCTCGATGGTATTTGTTGAGTGTTTGGTCAAAAATTATTTCACAATGATGGCCTTGTGCGAAGGCGCATTATCGTGGTGCAAAATCCAAGAATTTTCATTCCACAAATCTGGCCTTTTTCGTCGAATTTGCTCTCTTAAATGCCGCATAACGCTCAAATAATATTCTTTATTTACCGTTTGACCTTCCGGCAAGAATTCCGAGTGCACAACACCGCGATAGTCAAAGAAAACAGTCAACATGACTTTGACTTTTGATCGACTTTGGCGTGGTTTCTTCGGTTTCGGTTCAGTTGGAAGGCGCCACTCCGAAGCTTGTTGACTAGTTTGCATGTCAAACTCGTAAACCCACGTCTCGTCACCAGTAACAATGCGTTTCATGAATGTTGGGTCGGAATTGACTCGTTCTAGCATGTCCTCAGCGACTCATGCGATTGAGTTTTTGGAGAAAATTCAGGTCTTTTGGGACTAGCCGAGCGGTAACATGTTTCATACCCAAATGATTAGTTAAAATAGTACGGATCGACTCGTGAGATACAGAAAGTTCGGCGGCTATCTCTCTCAAAGTTGAATGAGGATTTTCAGTCACTATTTCCTTCACTTTTGCGATGTTAACTTCAGTTGCAGACGTTGATGGCCTACCAGAGCGAGGCAAATCTTCCATCACATCTCGACCGCTTTTGAACGCTTTGTACCACTCATAAACACGTGTTTTTGATAAAGTCGAATCACCGTAAGCCTTCTGTAACATTTTCAGTGACTCCGAACACGAAATTCCATTGGCGATGCAAAATTTAAGACAAACTCTTTGTTCAATGTTTTTGTCCATTATGAAATTCGCAATACACACTAGATATGATATAACTAAAAACAGCACTGTATTTAATATAAATAACAGATGCAACTCAAACTCCGCGCCAAAATAGAAAACAGTTGTGCCAATCTAACAACAACAAAAAAAACAAAAATTTGAATTTGGAACCATAAACAAATCATCCATTCCCGATACTTTGTTGACTGAATGTATATCCATTTCAATCTACTGATCAATCTTTCAGCCTCAACGGTTGTTATTTGTGCATATTTAAATTGATTAAAGTAGTAGATTGTTGTGTGATGTGTCTCTTTTTGAGTACCATAGACAATATCCTTTTTCTAAAGAAACTTAAGTTTATTGATAATACATTTTCCTTTTATATTCAAGTTTATTTTGGAAATGTTTTGGTTGGTTTTATTCACAATATTTAAACTATTGCTGTTGGATAGACTTGAATTCTGAATCTTTTTAATTAAACTATTATGAATTTCAATTTGTATGTACTTCAAATCTGCTTATTAATAGTAGTGTAATTTCGAGTATATTTAGTTATAATTTTTGGGAGAATATTGGCCACATCAATACTTGGATGATTCTGCCAGTGTCGAGGTTGGGTAGTGCACTGCTGATTGGTGTTCGGTGGTGTACCAGCATACCCTTTATACATAAAGTAATGACCAGTGGTCGGAATAGGTAGAGCGAATTTACCTAAACTTAATGCATGTTCATTCATGCGTGAGTGAGATGGGAACACATTATTGAATGAACATGCATCAGGTATAGGTAAATTAGCTCTGCTTATTCCGACCACTGGTAATGACATACAGAGAGCCTTACATAGAAACACATTTGCATTGTATTACAGTTACAAAAGATGGCACTGCAATGCAAAATCTTGAAATAAAATTAGTTTTTTATCGCATTTTGAGGACACATTAAATGAAGTTGCGTTTACTTTAAACTGTTCATGAATAAAGTAGAAAAATTAGCTTTAGAAACATTAATAAAAATAAGTTATCGCTTGAATGTGTTGTGAAGACCCACTAACGCCATCTACATAATAGTCTAATTTTTGTGTATCATGTAATTATAAGGGATGGACTTATCTGGTTATATGTGATCTGTGCTTTATATAAACATAAAGTACATAAAAATAAATATTTAGTTATAGCATTATTTTTGGTGAGAAAGTTATTTAAAATGCTGCAAAATGGCGTAAAAACCAAATTAACAGAAAATTTATATATGGAATCTAGCCTATTAAGTATCTAAAAACAAGACACACAAAGTATCACACATAAGAGGAAAAAAGAAAGTCAAAGGTACAACTATAAAAAAGCTGAAATAGAAATAGGCCAGACATATGGCTAGAGACAAAAAAGGTAAATGGCCCAAAGAACTACTAGAGTGGTACCCAAGAGAGGGATCAAGGAAACAAGGTAGACCAAAACAAAGATGGGATGATGACATAATGTACACTTATAATTTATAATACACTCGAGAGCAAAAATTTCGGGTCACTAGCATAGATTTCAATATCTTAAAAAGGAATACAGCTAGCCTAATAAAATAACTTGGACTTTAAAGACAATTGGCTAAGTAAAGTTTTTGGAAGAGTTGTAAATTGTATTTTTTTTTCGATAGTCGTCATCCTAAAGATCAAGGAACTGCGGCTCTTTTATTTTTATTTCCTCTAATATTTTAGAAATATTTTTTTTAGTTATTAAGTTGACATTTGTAAACTTTAATGACCGACAAGCTTGTTGCCTTTGAAAAAGAAGAAAAAAAAACTGTCACATCTATATCTGTCATTGTCAAGTCAAATCAAAGTAAACAAACGATTCATCAAAATCATTTGTTTACTTTGATTTGACTTGACAATAAATTTATGCCAGAGTTTGAGTTCATTTAGTTTGAAGAAAAGTTATGTTTACTTTATTAATTATATAATAAGGACTAGTTTTAAAATTGTTTCATTACAATAACCACCTTTATTAGTATGTACCTAAAGTACTTAAAAATTACAGTCTTTCACTGCAGACGAAAATGTACCCAAATTTATTTTAAGTTCGTTTTGGTCAGTAGTGTCAAAAACAAACAGAAATTAAACTTAAGTATTGATTCGTCACTACTGACGAAAGTGCACAAAAAATACATAAATGCGTTTTTAGGAACTTAGTTGAAAAGTGACGAATGTGTCCGAGACCAAATTGATAACTAAACAACTTAGATATAAGTTCTCCTATTGCTATGTAAAACTGTATTTCAATGAATAAAGGTTCTAATAATAATAATAATATCCAAGATCTTAACAACCTCTATTATACTTGAACTCTGGGTGTGTGATTCATGCTTATTTAAAAGCTGATCAACTTTATCTATAGTCTGGTGAGAAACCTAAATGAGAAACCCAGCCAGATGGGCAATATCATAAAATGTGTTTTCTTCTAGTTTTATATAATTTATTCTGCTAGTTTTACAACCTTCCAATAAGTGTATCTAATACATAGGTTTGTCTTATTTATAGGTGCTGAAGGGTGAGGCCAACGAGGAGGAGCGCAAGCTGGCGACGCAGCTGCGTGGGCCACTGATGCCGGTCACGCAACCCGCGCCACGCTCGGTCGCGCGCGCTATCACTGAAGAAGAGAAGAACTTCAAGGCGTACCTCTACCTCCGTGGTGTGAGTATTTTACTTGTACTCACTGTTTGTAGCTTTTACCCTGACAAAGATTCAGCTGGTAGGAAGCTCTACAGTTTTAATTTATGGCAAGGATGATAGAGCGAAAACAGGATGGCTAGCACAAGTGATCCGCGACTTGTTTGTCGCTCGGATCTCCCTTTCTAACGATAGAGACGTACTGAGCGACAAGCGAGAAAATACAAGATGTGCTAGCCGCTCAGATGTATGTATATGCCTGGACGGCTAGTACAAGTGTCCGCGACTTGTTTGTCACTCGGATCTCTCTCTCTCTCTAACTAGAGATGCACTTAGTGACAAGTGAGAAAATACAAGATGTGCTAGCCACTCTGGTCTATTCTTCTTTTCCTTTAGTAGTGATGGAATTTTAAGAAGAAAATAATCTTCATTCATTCTCTGTGAACATTCACATTAGAGACCTATTTTTGGAAAAAAATTAGCTGGTACCTTCCCGGTGCGATGCTGCCTATTCGCACAAAAAAAAACTTCACAGGATCACCCGCTGCTGGGCTAATCTGAAGATTGCCTGAAAATTTCATCAAAATCTGTCCAGCCGTTAATCTGTCCATAGGGAACATACACACATACATACACACATCGATTTTTATATTATAAAAAATAACGTGTGGGTACTACAAGGGCTTCGCCATTTCAGTCGTGCAGCTATTCCTATTTGCTTTCAATCAACAACGTCGCGACCCACTACTTGCTTTTACGTACATTGCCGTCAATTTGATAAATGTGGGTCAGTGTGAAAAATCTAACTTCTAAGTCAATCCTAAGATACGGCCGTTTATGCCGCGTATCCAAGGAATCTCAAGGGAATGAAAACCTATAGGATACTTCCTGTTTACTTAGAATCATGGAAATTTGGCAAAAATAAATGTCTTATAGCGCAAATAAAGGAAAATTATCTGTTATCAAGTTTTAGAACCAGTTATTAACCTTTTGACCGCCGTAGTCTGATATATAAGACACCCAATGTCCAGCCACTATCGCCGTAGTCTTATATTTAAGACATTTTTTCTGTATGTTTTTTGCAAGGATTTTTTATTTATACTGATTTAACTCCACTGATTCGGATATGAATGCCGCTCTAATTGTTAATTAAACAGCTACGAAATTACTCTGTTGCTTTATTTTAATTTTCTAGATGAAAATAAATTTGAAAATATGACATTAGATTATCTATAATTTTGCTGTAGTCCCGTCGCCAAAGTCTTATATAATAGACACCAGTGATGTGACGATGACTTGATTGTAACATTTAAGTATATCGACTCACTCAACGATGTTTGTAAGATATTTATTCATAATATGGACTTGCTCGGCTAGCCTATTTTATTTCCTTACCTATTTTCTCATAAAATAACGATATATTATGAACTGTGCCAGTTATGGCATGAATGGCATGTGTCATATATTAAATTCGACTCGGATGACAAAATACAATTTGTTTCACCAACAGGTAAGGTTTGTAAGTTATACCCATTGTGTTCAAATAGTTCAAAAAAGTCCGATTTCTGGGATCCGCTTATCCCGTGCCTTTCACACAACCAACCCTTTTTGCAAGTGCGAAGGAGTCGGATTCGGGTCCGAGAATTCAGATGCTGTGGATAAAGGCACTTAGGTATACTTTCGTCATTCGTCATGCGTCATGCCCGTCTGCCCGTTGGTCTGTCCATCCATATAACACAACCATTTCTTCGCATAGATATGTGATACTTAATCGACTTTATTTATAACTAATTATTTTCGTTGCGACAGTGAGTCAGGATGAACTACGTAAATAAAAAGATTTTTTATTTGTTAGCCAGAAGGATGGACTTAATTTTTTTTTTTTGGTTTTAAATAAATACCTTAAAACGTTAATGAGTTTTTATACTAAGTAGATATTTAAATCGATATAGCGATGCTTATCGAGGTACAACGTCCACCCCTATTAAGTCATTGTATTCTCAATAACAATCATTACAGACTACGCCGTCGTCTTAAATATGAGACCGCATGTGACGTCAGAGATATAAAATAGGAAATTTTAGTGGTATGGCTCACTCGATATTTCAAAATAATGTTCAAATTAAAAAATTAATAAATGGTACAGATTTGCTATCTCAAAATTTTGAATACCATACGTATTTTGAGATTACAATATTTAATTACCAAAATAGTTGTGTAACTGTGTGAAATTGAATGATTACTTATGTCAACAACTTTGAAATGTTCAGTTTCGATACTTTTTAAATATGGTCAATCCTCTCTCTTATAATGTCAACTTATCAACAAATATCCAATAAAGCCTACGCCAATATCTGATATATAAGACCGCTTATGACGTCAGATATATGAAATAAGAAATAATAGTAATGTAGCAATGTCAACCGATAGATTTTTACGAGTGGTAAAACACATGGAACCAAACCATTGATAAAGGGACGAAACCATTAATAAAGAAATTGGTAAACGTAATTTAGTTATAATAATGTATTTTATTGAATGATACAGTGGTAAAAAGGGTATTATTACTTAATATTCATTACAAGAAAAATCCTATCGTAACGCATGTGGCAAGCACTACACCATTTCCTGTTATTTTATATAGGCGGCGACATGAGCCCGTTCGATGACAGACCAAGCGGCGGTTAAAAGGTTAATGCTAGTTTTAGACAAGGGAGCCAAAGGTGTACCGCAATTCTTACCAGTATCATTAGAACCTTAAGAATAATATGTTATTTTGTATCAATTCAGTTGTAAGATATTGCAAATAATTTATCTTCATTTCAGGCCCGCTCTATCGCTAACCTGGTCGGCATACGTGCCAAGAGGTTGAAGGACGCAGCAGAGAACCCTGATGACGTTACTAAGGCGCCTACTGCTGTAAAAGATCCTAAGGCGAAAAAGTGATTAAATAAATACATCTCTAATTAGATATGTTGTTTTACATTCTTCACTTTATTATATCAGCTGTCTAATTCTATTGTTTTGTTATCTAGACACGAGTGTGTCCGGATAAGACTAGTTCGAAAAAAAAATCTTGTGATGCTAGGGACCTGCTTATTTTACAGATTACACTTGTGGCTTTAAAGCCCAGGGCTCAAAATGCATTATTCCATAGATATATACAGGATGTCCAGGGATAAAGTGCACAAACGAATAAGGGTGAAATTTTATCACGGAAAAAAAATCGTAAGTATACCCTTTCAAACAAAAAGGATTTTTAAAATCGGTCCACAATTGACGGAGAAATCGGTGAACATACATAAAAACAATATACGAACAGTGGAACATAGAACCTCCTCCTTTTTTTAAAGTTTGAAAGTGTATAGAATCAAAGTTGTAGAGAATTTTATCAGCTATCATGCAGTAGAACAAAATTTCCTATGACGCATCGTTTTCTATATGTATACAACCGGGCAAGAGCATGTCGGGCCGTGCTCAGTGTCGCGCTGGCTGTTTGACGAAGAGTTAAATCGCGAGAAAGGGAATGAGCTAACGTAACTTCGAACTTCGATTTTCAAAGTAGCCCCCCAGGACGTTTTGCGAAAGAGACATAAAGCTTCAATTATATAACCTTGAATTATATAAACAGCGTACACTTTCAGGCAACCGCTGTTTCAATCGGCTGCCTCGCTCAATTTTTTTTTCACGCTTCGCTCGTGGCTCAATTTTAGAATCCTTCCCTGACTCGGGATTCAATACTGGGTCTCGCGCCAAATAACAACTTTGTAGCGTTGCATGACCGATAACTATGTATTATTTACGAATCTTCATCAATTCGTTTGAAAGGCTCGGCGGCGCGTGGCAAGTTTGTAGTAATCTAAAGCAAACTAACTAGCCTGGATGGAATAATCTATAACTACATACCTATAATAAAATCGTTACGATCAAAAAGTCTGTACATTGAAAATTAAAAAAAAACCGATCAGGGCGACTGATATTATAATAAGTACCTATCTGAACATATTAAAACCATTTTTAAAATGTTTGTTGACCGCCATTGATTTAGTATATACAGATACACAATCAGCAGGAAAAAATGGCACGTCAAAACTACTGCCTAATCGACTTGGGCAGTAGTTTGGTTGGCTATTAATCTTGTTCCAACCACAGACCGTGGCAGTTGTCAATCATGACGAAATGTGCAGTGAAAAACTGCAAAAATAATAACAAATAACAAATAAAAAGGATGGAATGTCTTATTTCACGTAAGTTCTATTTATTTATAAACAGATTCTAGTTGAAATTATAATGCTTTCTGTAATATATGTGGGTACTTCGATAAATACCTACCCACCGGGTAAAACGCGCTTACGGCAGTTGGGAATAAACAGCTAAACTCAGCCTACGTGTTTCTTTGTGTGTCCGTCTCCTCGAACCCCCAAACCGTGGAAATACTACAGTGGCGACGAGCTCAGTACCTAAGCGTTAAAAAGGAACGATTTGTGGAAAAATAAATAAAATAAAAACAATGTCAATTGGGAAGTTGCAAGAATTCAATGTAAGCAGCGGGGTGTGGTCATCATACTTCGACAGGTTGCAGATGTATTTTAAGGTAAACGAGGTGGAGGATGATATGAAGCTGCCGACATTAATAGCAACCATGGGGGACGAGGCATATCAACTGCTGGAGAATCTGGCCAGTCCGACGAAGCCGGCCGACATGACTTTGGCGAAGGTCAACGCCTTAATGAAGAAACAATTATTAGAATTTGCGCAGACTATAAGTCAACTTTAAACCCGTCGCTATTGGTCGATCGTTATCCACTCCCCAAGATAGAAGATGTTTTAGTTAATTTAAACGGAAATACCTATTTTAGTAAAATAGATCTTTCCCAAGCGTACAACCAGATAGAACTAGATGAGTCCAAACAGTTCACCGTAATAAACACCCACCGGGGGTTATTCCGGTATAATAGATTGGTGTATGGATTGTCCTCGAGCGTAGGAATATTCCAGCGCATAATGACCAACTTGTTAGGTAACATACCAAACGTACAAATCTTTTTGGATGATGTTATTATAGGTGGAAAAACGGAATCCGAGCATTTGCGAGCATTAGAAACCGTTTTCCAACGGTTAAGTATTAACGGGCTTAAGTTAAAAAAAAGTAAATGTGTATTCTTAGCCAAGGAGGTGACGTATCTCGGTTACATAGTATCTAGAGAAGGTATTAAACCAGACACATCCAAAATTAATGCAATTTTAAAAATGGCCCAGCCTCAAAATATTTCTGAGTTAAAGTCATTTCTAGGTACAGTTAATTTTTTTGGAAGGTTCGTTAGGAATTTGAGCTCGACCTTATCACCTCTGTATAACCTTTTACGTAAGGGTGTTAATTGGTACTGGGACTCCGAATGTGAGCGGGCGTTCACTCTCGTGAAACAATCGTTATCGAGCACTAGTGTTCTGGCTCACTACGACCCCACGAAACGATTAATAGTGACGTGTGATGCGAGCGGGAGGGGGGTCGGCACGGTGATATCGCAGGAGGGGCCGGGGGGGGAACGCCCGGTCGCATACGCATCCCGTACCCTCAATAGTGCTGAAATGAATTACTCACAAATTCATCGCGAGGCTTTGGCCATCATATTTAGCGTCAAGAAGTTTCATCAATACCTTTACGGTCGACAATTCACATTGCGTACCGACCATAAACCGCTAGTGTCTATATTCGGCCCTAACACGGGCATACCGACCATGACAGCTAGTAGGATGCAGCGGTGGGCTATCATATTGTCAGCGTACGATTACGTTATTGAGTATGTGAACACTAGTAACAATTGTGCGGATAGTCTTTCTAGATTACCTAACACCAACGAGCCGATTAGTAATTCATACGAGACTATACCGGAACAAACTTATCTACATTTCGCACAGGATGCGTTATTGTTAGATTATTATCAGGTTAAAAAACAAACTCTAAAGGACCCGTTATTAGCAAGAGTACTTAATTTTATACGAGACGGATGGCCAGAGCAATGCGAGATAACAGGTTTACAACCGTACATTAATAGGAAATCGGAGCTATACGAAGAGTTAGGCTGTGTCATGTGGGGTCACAGGGTCGTGATCCCTGAGGGGTGCCGGGATAAGGTATTAGGTATTCTTCACGAGCCCCACATGGGCATAGTCAAAACAAAGGCCCTGGCCCGGAGCTACGTGTGGTGGGCGGGCATCGACGAGGCGGTGGAGCGCGCCTGCCGTGAGTGCACCGCATGCGCCGCAATGGCTGCCGCGCCGCCACAGCATGCGCCGCGCAGCTGGCCGTGGCCGCGGCGCCCCTGGGCCCGGATCCATTTAGACTACTTGGGTCCAATCTTAGGTAAAACTTACTTAGTTGTAGTAGATGCCATGTCGAAATGGATAGAAGTTTTCCAAGTGTCGAGCACGGCTGCAAGTATCGCAATAGAAAAATTGAGTGAATTATGGGCTCGGTGGGGGGTGCCTAGACAAGTGGTGAGCGATAACGGGCCACCGTTTTCAAGTAAAGAATTTCAGAGCTTCCTAGAACCAGATGGAGTAGAACACATATTCAGTGCCCCCTATCATCCCGCATCTAATGGGGCCGCTGAAAATTCGGTAAGAACCATTAAAAATGTCGTTAAAAAAGCCGTAATTGAAAAAAAAAACGTTTTAAAAAGTATAAACCAATTCTTGCTTTACTATAGGAATACCGAACACTGTTCTACGGGAGAAAGTCCGGCTATGATGTTAATGGGTAGGCACTTGCGAACGCGTTTGGATATGTTAAAGCCAGATGTGGAATCTAGAGTTAGTAAGTGCCAAAAACGCCAAGTGGAGGCCGCGGGAGGGTCGAATAGGAAGTTAGGAATAGGAGAGGATGTTTGGTATCGTCAATTTTTAAAAGGTGAAAAATGGCAACCGGGTCAGGTGACCAAGGCTTTAGGTAGCACCGACTATAATATCCAGGATGTAGGAGGTAAAGAAATCCATAGACACATTGACCAATTGCGACGTAGGACTAGGAATTCTATAGCATGCCAAATGGGTATTACGCCGGGGAGTTCTAGGGTAAGCCAGGAGGCCGGAGGGTCTCCCTCGAATACTAGCGGCCGCTTGGAGCAGTCGAGGGTGTTCTCTCCGTCCATAGTGCCTGACGTGTCGCCGGTGCGGGGCGAGGGGGGGGCGTCGGGGGCGAAGGATGAAGAGAGTTTCTCTACGCCAGGAAAAAGCCCGGGCATTGAAAGAAACTCAGAGCTAACGCGGCTTGAGCCTCGCACCCCTGTACCGACCCGGTCGCGTCCACTACGTCAGTGTAGAATCAAGAAGCCACAATATAAATTATAAACTATTTGTTAGTTACATACTTTGTATATGTATAATAGTGTAGATGATTACAGTTAAGGAGTGTTAAAAGTATTGTTTATTTTTACCCGGGACTATTACTAACGTAACTTCCCGAGAGTGTGTATTAGTTTAAGTGCAGAGGAGTGTAATATATGTGGGTACTTCGATAAATACCTACCCACCGGGTAAAACGCGCTTACGGCAGTTGGGAATAAACAGCTAAACTCAGCCTACGTGTTTCTTTGTGTGTCCGTCTCCTCGAACCCCCAAACCGTGGAAATACTACACTTTCATGATTTTTAGGAATTTATTTTGTACATACAAATTATGACTTATCACGGAACAAAAATATATGGAGTAGCTATTACTTTTATTAATTTTTATAAATCGTGTTGGTTTATTTTGACTTATGACAAACAATGTTTATAATAATATTTCTTATATTGGGTATCGCGAGGATACCGAAAGAGAAATCAATGACCAATCACACGCAGAATCAGTAATAGAAACAAATATTCAAGCATACTGTGACATTTTGTCTTCAGATCTTGATGAGTCTAGAAACTGTTGTGATTACATCAAACAAGTCATAGGATATCGTTGCCGGATACGTAGTTCGGAAATTAATAAGACCAATTTGGTGCAACATATGCACAAATTCTCTTTTAGCTAAGGAAAGGCACGATTTCCATAAATTAATTGACATCTAAAACTTAGGTGGGATTGTTTACGCATCTCAAGGTGTATTTGCTGTGTGCAAGAAAACAGAAGCTTTCATTAGAAATAACATACGAACGGGAGAAACACAGAACTATACTAAAATAATATCAAATGTTCTAAAAACTTTTATGCAAGTAGATATTTTTAATGCGACTACGGAAGTAGACCACAATAATAGTCATAGAATTCTGTTAATTAAATCTATTACCGATCGATATTTAACCGTCCGTTTACATTACATTGCAAAAAAAGAAAGTATCTTAAGTAAATGTAGGTCTAAAAGACAATTAAATAAATTAAAATTATTTCAAGGAAATTAGGTTTTACTTTACGTTTAGCTAGTTAGGATGATCTTGCTTTGTTTGGAGTTAAGGAGTGTAATGTAAATGTTTTCAGGGTTTATGTGTGTATTTTTTTTTATAATTTATCATTTCGTTAAAATTAAATCAATATAAAAATGAGAAATAATAATCATCATCATCATCATCAACAGCCGCAAGACGTCCACTGCTGGACAAAGGCCTTCCCCAAGGTTTTCCACAACGATCGGTCCTCTGCTGCTGTCATCCAGCGGTTTCCCGCGATCTTTATCAGATCGTCGGTCCACCTTGTGGAAGGCCTGCCGACACTCCGTCTCCCGGTTCGCGGTCGCCACTCTAGAACCTTTCCACTCCAACGGCCATCGGTTCTACGAGCGATGTGCCCCGCCCACTGCCACTTAAGGTTTGCTATTCGGTGAGCTATATCAGTTACTTTAGTTCTCCTGCGGATCTCCTCATTCCTGATTCGATCTCGCAAGGAGACACCTAGCATAGCTCTTTCCATCGCCCTTTGAGTGACCTTGAGCCTTCTTATGAGGCCGATTGTAAGCGACCATGTCTCAGATCCGTATGTCATCACTGGCAACACACACTAATCAAAGACTTGTTTTGAGGCACTGTGGTATTTGAGACGAGAAGATAGTGCGTAGCTTACCGAACGCTGCCCAGCCGAGTTGGATTCGACGATTGACCTCTTTCTCGAAGTTGGACTTACCTAACTGGATTTTTTGTCCTAGGTATACATAGTCGTCAACAACTTCGAGAGTAGAGTCTCCAACTTTGACAGGAGTGGGTACGACATGGACATTTGACATGATTTTCGTCTTGTCCATGTTCATTTTAAGACCCACTTGTTGAGAGACTCTACTGAGGCCATCGAGCATTGTACCGAGGTCCTCCAGGGTCTCAGCCATGATGACAATATCGTCGGCGAATCGAAGGTGAGTGATGTATTCGCCAATGATGCTGATGCCAAAACCCTCCCAGTCCAGAAGCTTGAAAGCGTCTTCCAATGCAGCAGTAAACAGTTTTGGAGATATTACGTCTCCCTGTCTCACTCCTCGCTGCAATTGGATAGGCTTCGAGTTCCGGTCCTGAAGGCGAACTGACATAGTGGCGTTTCTATACAAACACTTTAACACCTCGATGTATCGATAGTCGATTTGGCACCGCTGAAGAGACTGCAGTACAGCCCATGTTTCAATCGAATCGAAGGCTTTCTCATAGTCCACGAACGCTAAGCATAGTGGCTGGTTATACTCCTCGGTCTTCTGTATAACCTGCCCCAGCGTGTGGATGTGGTCTATGGTGCTAAAGCCTTTTCGGAAACCGGCTTGTTCGGTAGGCTGGAAGTCGTCAAACCTGCGTGCGAGACGATTCGTAATGACTCTAGAGAACAGCTTGTAGACATGACTGAGGAGCGTGATGGGTCTATAATTCTTCAGCTGGGTATTATCATCCTTTTTGAAGAAAAGAACCACCACGCCCCTGTGCCATGCTTGTGGCGTTTTACCCTGGGCTATGACGGAATCAAATAGCTTCTGAAGAGCTTTTAAAACCGGTGATCCACCTGCTTTCAGAAATAATAATAATAATAATTAAATATCAGGGACATTCTCACACAAATTGACCTAGTCCCAAACTAAGCTCTAGGCTTGTACTATGGGTACTAGACAATGATAAACATTACTTATATAGAGAAATACATACTTAAATACATAGAAAACATCCATGACTCAGGTACAAATACTCGCGCTCATCACACAAATATTTGCCCATACCGGGATTCGAACCCGGGACCGCTAGCTTCATAGCTACCAAAAGTGAGTTCATGATTTTCAAAGGTAAAATTAAGTGTCCAGCCTACTCGCCAAAAATAATGTTAAACGAAGTTCCTCTGAATTGTGTCACACATTTCAAATACCTAGGTCATATTGTGACCGAGGACTTGAAAGACGATCTCGATATCGAGCGGGAGCGCAGGGCGTTGTCGGTCAGAGGCGGGATGCTGGCGCACAGGTTCGCGCGTTGCAGCGCTCAAGTGAAGCTGACTTTATTTAGAGCTTACTGTCAAAGTTTCTATACGTGCGGCCTGTGGGCTAGTTTCAGGCTGAAGTCCTACAATACCCTGCGAATCCAATATAATAACATTTTCAGGAGGCTGTTTTGGCTTCCTCGATTCTGCAGCGCCTCTGGGATGTTTGCCGAAGCTCACGTAGAAGACTTTTATGCCATAGTACGGAAGAAAACGGCCTCTGTGGTGTTGCAGGTGAGGGGGAGCACAAATAGCATCCTGAAAATGATAGCAGGGAGGTGTGACTCGGATATTCTCCGCCGGTACACCGACCTTCATGTCCTACGACCTTAAACTTTTTTAATATTAATATACTAACGTAGTTTTATAAGTGTTTTTCTGTAACTAACAAACTATGGATCTGAGAAATCTGAAAATAAATATTTTTTTTTTTTTTTTTTTTGTAGGCAGGGTCACTCCCAACTAGGCTAAATGCGACTCCATTCGTCCGATGTTCACTTTTGTCGTAAATATTATGATGATGGCGATTTCACTAAAAAGTTTTAAATATTTTGAAACGTTCGTTTGCAAATTTGACACTTGACAGCTAGTAAGTATATTGAGTTTTTTTTGGCATGAATGTTAAAGGTAAAAAATAGCGATATTAGCATGTATCTGAATACCGTTGTCAATCTCATTTGGGACAGTTTATAACAACATTTTTGTGCGGGATTGTGTATCTAGTATATACTAAATCAATGTTGACCGCACATCACGTAAAAACTACTGAACGGATATTGATACTGAAGTTTCAAAAATCTATTGAAATAAAATCAGAATAACATCTAGCTATAGAATATAACATCAGGCTATAGACATTTTGGAAAATTTTAGAAGGGGGTAAAGGTATGAAAAAAAAAATAGATTTTTCTAGAATCATGACACTCAAAATTTAAGGGGATTATGGTTAAATTCAAAGTCATCATTCAAGGTAAAATGTATTAAGGTTCATAATTGACTGTGGACAATATGTTTTCTAATGATTATCATGGCATTTTAAAATTAAAATATGAATATAAAGTTTATTTATTTATATGAAAAAGAACTTTGAGGCCTACGCTTTCGGTTTGTCAAATAAAGAAGACAACCTTTAACCAAATACAGATAAATAATGATAGTCAAATTTCAAAGTAATATTTTTCTGTTTATACCCGGGAATAAACAAAATATATTTATGACATTACATTATTTACTTACCTATTAATCTAAATCAACGAAAAACTACTTAATTTTTGGGAAAAATAGTGCATTTTCATGAACATTTGTGATGAAGCACATGTGCATCATGCGCGCGCGAGAGGGTGCAATCCCATGAAGCACATGTGCATCATGCGCGCTGAAAGAGTTAAGGTACTGCCCTAGACGGACACTTCCGCGCCAACATGAGGCAAGTGTGACTACATCGTCATTGCACGATACACAGCTATTTCTAGTGTAAAAACATAAATACCATGACTTACCTGAGCATGACAATCATTTTTATCTACACACATATCATAAGTCCTCTATAATGCGTTCAGAATCCGTTGGCAATGACCAGCATTACAACAATCAATTTTACTATGATAATTTTCTTATCCGTAGCAGTAACATAATGTTCTTATAACGATATAAAATTTGATAAAGTTATGAGTTTCAAATTCCGAACGTCTTTGAAAAACAAAACAATTTTATTTGACCTCAATTCTAATATCATTCGATATGACATTTAATTCGAAATGAAATGTCAATTGCATACAATTTTGACAAATCTCGTATGTTACTACTTTTGCCGCCATTTTTGACGATCTAATAAATTGATCAATACTCGTGAGAAATAAAACACTATTCCTACCAGTGGCAAGACTTACAATAGGTAGGAAATAATAGGAAGAATTCCCCAGTATACAATAAGCCGATTAAATCCTTTTATATAAAATTGCGAAAATGAGTTACGTTTTCACAGCTAAACCGCTGAACCGATTTCGATTAAATTTGGTTAGAAGATAGAGTCCCAGTGAAGGACATAGGATAATTTTTATCCTGGAAAACTGCAGTTCCCGAGGGAGCAGGGATAAACGACTTCTACGCGGACAAAGCTGGTATATAATAAAATGGCGTCATTTCTTGAATACGTTTATTACTCAATAATATATAATAATCGTTTTACACAAATATTAATTAGCGAGTTTGTCACAAACATATGTTTATAATCAACAAGTGATTATCTTAAGAGTCTACACTAAATTAAACCTAGGAGACAATGAAATTCTTATTTCTAAAATTTAAAGCTGGCCATACACACTAGGGTGTACCTGACAGGTTTGTCTGTACAGTTCAACATTACAGGTAAACCGGAGCGTGTATGTGACACAACTGTGCAGGTATGTCCTCTACTCAGCTCGAGTTTACCTGTGCAGTTCAACTGCACAGGCAAAACTGCGCAGGCATACCCTAGTGTGTATGGCCAGCTTAAGGAAAGCAAGTCGAATTCTGATCTAAGCAACCCAGCTTTCAATTCATAGTTTAAAAAGTAACCGGGCCCGTTGCTGAAAGCCACTCTTCTACTTTGCACTCTGCACTTTGCAAATTCAAGATAATGCAAAGTGCAAGTGCTAAGTAAACGTGTTCCTGAACAATTTTTTCTACACTGCCTAATTTGCAAAGTCTGCAAAGATTCTGTTCTTAAACGCTACTTTGCAAATCTAAGAATATAAAAATTGCAGAGTAAACGTGTTCCTGAAAAAAAAATCAACAATGCAAAATTTGCAAACTCTACCCCATTTTCAATTTCTCATAACGTATTCAGAAGTATCGCCAAATATTAAAATCTCAAAAATATGAATACATAGACAACTGTATTACGAAAGCTAGTTTACTTCCTAAACAAGTTAACTTACTCCTGTATTTAATTTTATTAGAATAAGAATTAAGCTAAAGGGACTTTTTGCAGAAGGGATTTTAAAAAGGGTCAAAGTGACATTCCACGGTCATTCTCCGAACGTTTCAACCGCCCGTCGTCCTTCTAATTAACGAGTCACCGAAATTGTTAATTATATCACAAAATTTCATATAGAACCAAATGCTAAACCATAGATAATACAGGCCTGTGCTGGGAATAAGCTTTAAAATTGACGTTAGTTATCTATATAGTGTAGCATTATAGCTACATGAAGCGTCACTTCTATGCTTATGTTAATTCTTAGCCATTGACAACCTCCTTTTTATGGTTGCAACTTTTCCTTGACCGTTTTGCCTGTTTAATACATGGCAGGTTAATTATTTTCTTTTAATTTGAATTTCAAATTTCTTGATGGGTTCGCGAGTATATTGAAGTTGTGTCATTATTTTTCTGATCGCAATAGAGTGCGAAGTGATATCGCTATATAAGTCTTAAATCTTATTTGAAAATATCTAAACAAAGATAAGTTTATGACTGTTGTCAGTAAGTGTTGATAAAACAGTTTCCGCCGATTATCCAGCTAAATCGGGTAAGTTTGGTGTTTATTCTCTTTTTGTTTAGGGTCGCGTAGGGTTCAGTATGTATAGATTGTGCCTTTTTAATTTGCAGTTTTCCGTACCAGCCAACTATTTATTCTTCCTCGTGAAAAATTGAATGGAATGGAATGAGTTCTGGCTGCGATTAACATCAAGGCGCTAGAGGCGCGTCGTCGTCGGCGGTGCCGTACATGAAATGAGATCTATCTGCGATTAACATCAAGGCGCAAGAAGCGCGTCGTCGTCAGCGGTGCCACGAGTGGAAATTCTACACTACGCCCTTCCAGGATTCCTTAAGATAACCTTTTTCAAAATTTATTTACCGTTATCGTTTCATAATAACAAGATTAAATTCAACCGTACCTTTAAGCCTGTAGCACGACATTAGTGATATTTATTATGGTCAGGATTTTACGTAAGCGAAAGTACTTTCCCTTCATTGATTCCTAGACTACACTAATATTTAAAATACAATTTTCTCCTAATCCCAGGTTAGAATTCCCTTTAGTGGACTTCCAAGTTTTGGTCTATTCTAATCGGTTGATTTTTTTTTATTTAAATACCTCTAAATTTATAGCTTTTTTTTTATTTGCGATCAGGAAAATTATACTTTTTTTATATATATCTTTGCGTATACTATCTTATTGTGTTAATTGATTTTGTTGTTTTTTTAAAGTATTTGAAATTATAATTCGTACCCTTTTAAAAACCCCTTTTAATCCCCACAAAATTTGCTCGTTTGCATTTCCTAACGGAAATATGCCAAATAATGTGATCAGCCGGTAATTGGGTATGTAAAGTTTTTGGAAGAGGTGTAAATTATATTTTTTTTCGATAGTCGTCATCCTTAAGATCAAGAAACTGCAGCTCTTTTATTTTTATTTCCTCTAATATTTTAAAAATATTTTTTTTAGTTATTAAGTTGACATTTGTAAACTTTAATGACCGACAAGCTTGTTGCCTTCGTACTTAATGAAAAAGAAAAAAAACTGTCACTTCTATAATATCTGTCATTGTCAAGTCAAGGCAGGGGGCACACTTAGAATGGTTCCCATTTTCATTGACGGTAGCGACCTCTGGAGTGTTGATGAAAATACAAAACGTCAACTGTCAAACATGTGTCCGTCCAATGTCAGTCAGTCAAGCGTTGTCTGTGCGGAAATGCGTTTCTCTGAGTTCTCTCATTATTAAATGTATTGCTGAATACTTTGTTATTGTGACACCATAGAACCTCGTCATAATAAAGTGACATACTGAGAGGCACAAAATAGACGTCACTTTATTATGAAACGGTTCTATGGAGAGTCGCAATATAATGTTTCGGTGGTAAACTGTACATGCCTAGGTACGTATATATAGTATAGCTTTAGTTCAACCACAACTCTCTAGGTGGCAGCACTTGTCAAACATTAAAGTTTGACAGATATAGAAGTGAGTTTTTTTTCTTTTTCCTTAAGTACGAAGGCAACAAGCTTGTCGGTCATTAAAGTTTACAAATGTCAACTTAATAATTAAAAAAAAAAAACTAAAATATTAGAGGGAATAAAAATAAAAGAGCCGCACTTCCTTGATCTTTAGGATGACGACTATCGAAAAAAAATATAAATTACACCTCTTCCAAAAACTTTACCTACCCAATTGTATTTATTATCGGTTCATTACATTACAATAGCCAATAATTAGGTGACGCGTTAATTAGAAGTACGACGGGCGGTTGAAACGCTCGGAGAATGACCGTCCACATTACTAACCCTTTTATTTGGTGGTGAAAAAGAACGAAGAGTGGTATACGGACTTTGCATTTTTTTTGCAGACTTCCAATTTGAGGAACACAATTACGAAAAATACTTTACAAATTCACAAATCAGGGTGGCCGCTTTTTACAACATTTGAATTTCCCGGTTTTCCAGGCACTTTTTCGGTTTTTTCCCTAATCATCCAAGCAAAAATAAAAAAAATGTCACATAAATTACATTTTATAATTATTTTTTTTTATATATAGGATTTTGATGCCCTTCGAGGATTTTTACATTTTAATCAAGACTCGTAACATATATTTTTTGTCAAAATGCACCGATATTTTTTATTTAGTAAATTTATTAAAATTAATTTATAGTTTTGCGTAGTTTAGAATTAGTAGATGTTACAACGATAACTTATTTCATAGTTGTTATTACACCGATTTTTGATTTTTGTACTTAGTGACTTTTTTCTCTCAATAAACGAAATGCAAGTTATAGTTTTAGTAAGTAATGTATTTTTCCCGGACTTTTTGCAATTTTCCCTGACATTTCCCTGATTTTTCCCTGACCAGCGAATTTCCCTGACTTTTCCCGGTTTTCCAGAAAGTGGCCACCCTGACAAATCTACACTTTGTATTTGACTCGGTCTCTTAAATTGATTTGTGGAACAGAAATACTTTACAAATCCACAAATCTACAGAAATACGTTTGAGGAGTGGGATTTGTGGAGTGCAAAGTTGAAAAGTGGCTTTCAGGAACGGGGCCCTTGTCTATTAAATGCGTTCTGCGCCATTAGTATCTTTTAAATTCCAAAGGCAGGTAAAATAAACAATGACATGGACCCGGAATGCTCTAGTCATTTCATATTTTAGCCTTTACACGTTTGCTACACTAATTACAGACTACATTTTTTAATTATGTTATTTGTCCTAAGCCGGGGTAGTAACCTCATTATTAGGTTTCTCAACAGCATCAGACACATTTGTTTCAGTTTCTTCACCATCAGCAGCCTTGACTTTCTTATCGCTCTTCCTGAATTTGTCATACCTGCACAAAAGAAATAAAGAATAAATTAATCATTAGTCTTCTTCAGATATTGGCCCATAAAAAGAAAACTATAGCAATAATTTACAGACGTAAGCTACAAGCGTTTGCTTAAGACTGATAAGTAAGTTTTCCATTATAGTTGGTAGCAGGCCGTGGTTCTACCTTAGCCTTGGACTTTTATGGGTTTTAACCTTTCAAAACCCAACACATACAAGAAAAACAACTGAATCGTTTTTAATGCCTTAAGACAGAATTCAATGTAATTTTGACACTGGCTCCCTAGGTAGCCACTGGGTATCGAGAGAACACTAAGAAAACGATCCACTAAATGTTAACATCGCACAAACTGGGTTTCCCGCTCCCTGCCAGTCGTTTTTAATATTATCCTAATTTTATCACAAGAATATTAGATAGTTTGGAATTGTATTTGTTTGCAATGAACGAGGTTTGTAATGTTTTGAAGAAGGAATAAAAAAGATAAGACAAACAACAATTTAAAAGTCAAAAAAAAAACTTAACCGTTGCTTATTTATTATATTAGAGCATTTCTAAAAAAGTTTGTACGTCAATTAAGACGTGCTTTAAGAGTATTGTGAGGCTGAAAATGCCCATTATTAAAGGAACAATTAAAATTAAAATGAAACGGAAACGCACAAAAAATACTTTCACTCAATAAAAAGGAAAAATAATTTCCTTAGATTACACATCTGGTGTGAAAAAATATAAAAATAAACCCTTTAAAAAGTTATGGGATGTTTTATTTCTAAAAAATACAGTCTTTTAGTAAGGTGGTAATATTTTATAAATATAAAAAAAAAGTTTTGCCATAAAAACACAAAGGTATTTTTGGCCGGTACTGTAATACTGTGCTCGATGGCTCGCTGGCAAACCTTCAATTTGGACTTCTGGTTCTCAGTGAGTAACCATGTTTGGACAGGCAGAATACACATGTCGACGTTTCCTCTACCTACTCTCTCGTTATATTATACTAATTTTGGTTCATATGCCAACGGTACACCACTACATACGGCATTCCGAGCTCCTGCTAATATGTCTTATATTTGTAAACAGCAGTGGCGAAGCGTGGTCCCTCGCCACTAGGCAACTCGGAGCAAAAAAAACGGTCAAGTGCGAGTCGGACTCGCGCACTTGTATGTTTTACCGTTTTTACGATGACAACAAAAATGAAAATACGTTAAAAAAATGTATGGAGGATTATTATTTAACTACATGTCTTTATTTTTTTTGTTTGTTAGGAAATTCGCCGTAATAACACATATTCTGAAAAAAAAATCAACCCGCTATGTATTACGGTTCAAAAGATACAGCTCTTTAAAGTAAGGACAGACGCACGCACGGACGGACGGACAGCGTAGTAATAGGGTCCCGTTCGAGTGTCACCTTTGGGTACGGAACCCTAAAAATCCGTACGGCGTAGGGTAACTTCGCCGGTTTACCGTCCACCTCCTGTTTTGTCCAGTAGGCCGAGTTGTTTTAACAAGCATAGAATAGTAAAACGAAGACTGCTTACCGCCGCGCATGTTTAGAGTCTTTTTCATATTTGACAAGTTCACTCTAATAAAAAATACGCTAGTTGGTTGGTAGTTTTTTCTCGTGCCGCGAAAGTGTCGTCGCGGGTCTTTGACAAAAAGATTTAATGCTCAGGTTTTTACTGTTTGCATACCTAGTTGTATTGGTTTTTTATGCCTGAGGCTTAGCATAAAGAATTTAATAGATATAATGTAGTAGGTAACCAATCATATATTATTTACAGAAGACTTATAAAATGTTAGTGGACTGACACTCAATTGTAACATTTGGAGTAACGTGAGAAATTATTCAATATAATGGATGAACGGCTAGAACTCACGATTATAAGCTGGAACGACCCAAATGTTTCGGACTCGTTAAGAAATCAAAACCCAGTAATATTTAGCAAAACATATAAACGAAAACTCTGCCCTTTGTTAAGAACAAAACCAAAATAAACCAAATTAATACATCCACTGCACACAGAAACCAATAAAAACAAAGCCAAAATTTGCTCGTGTCTTACGAATCAAAAATAGTAGGTACCTACAAGTACCTACCTAACAAAATCAAAGAAATGAAGAAAACTTTACAACCGATACTTTAATCAGCCAGTTTATGTTTATAATTTAATAACAATGCGCTGTGGACAGTGGAAGTGATTGAAAAATCCATCTCTCCCTACGCCTTAATCAATTTATATTTACGAGCGTGCACGTTCCAACTCCAAACATGACATGTTTCTTATTTTTAAAGGATAACTTTGAAAAACATTTTAGTTCATTAAGAAGGTAAGTAATATGTAAGACAACACTCTATTTGAACTAATGCGGCCATTTGTACTTTAAGTACCTACAGACAAAAATATAAAACGAAACACGTCAATAACCTCAATAAATACACGCAAACCAAATAAGAAGTTTAAGGTTAGGTAGGTACGAAAACACAAAACAAACCGTTGCCCGCCGATAAATATGCCGAAATCTTAAGAATATCACAATCACAATAATAATCACATATACACTAGCAAGCGTAGCAAGCTAAATTTCACCAGTAAAGTATCATAAAACACAAATTAACACCAACTAACAATATTTAAAAAAAAACACCGTGTGTTTTGGCGGACGCGAAAGTAAAGTAGGTAATGTAATGAATGAAAAAATGACGCAATGCAAATTATTTGGCGGGCAACGGCGGCGCGCAAAGAGTCGGTAGGTAGATTATGTTTTGTCTCCATAAACTTTTGCAAAAATAGATAAGGACAACCGTAGAACCGTATAATCGGCCGAATGAGACGGGAAAGTACGATCAGAGACATTTTTTTGGGTGTATTTAGTGAAAATAAAGCTTACGACATGCACTTAAAGTTTAAAATTGAATGAAATAAGCCGTACACTTTTGGCGGAATTATGAATGCGAGTTGAGAGACAAGATGCGATGTTGTAGTATCACGTTATGAAGTCCAAGGCCGTTTTGTTTTAGTGCGTGAGTTTAAATGTTTGAATGTGTTAGTGTTGAGTCATGCGCTAAGACCTCGGCTTGTATGGAGTTTTGAGGGAGATAGCCCAGAAAAATGTAACTCCGAGTGTTTATGTGTAAATGAATATTGTTGTATGCGTTTCTTTCTAGTAATACAGTGAATGTGTGCGTGCGGTCGGTCATGCGGTAGATATCGGCTTTATTAAGGTGTTTTTGATTTCGCGCTTAGTGGTAAATTTAAATTGCGACGTTGCGTTTTGTTCATTCATCTTATTATGAAAAATGTATGTATACTACGCGTGTTATGTTAACGGGCGGGTAAGGCTATAGTAGGTATATCGGGTTACTTATTGTTGTGCGTTTTGTTTGAGTACATTATGCATAGGAATTTCCAAGGGAACCCGGCGGGAATCGGGTTATATGGGCCCTGCGCCACTGGTAAACAGTCGCTTGCCTGCTTAGGTCGTCGTCGTCGTCGCTGACCTCGTTGCCCTGCGGGTCCACCTCCCGCAGCAGCTCTCCGATGTCCTTGTCCACGTCTGCCCACAACTTGTCTTCACCTGCCGTCAGTCACAACACACTTTTCTCAAATATTACAAAGCGTAACTGATAACTAGGTATATGTTAAATCGTACAGCTTATAGGTGAACTCATTTTTAGAATTACAGAGCTGAAATACAAATATGGTACAATTGCTTTGTTACAACTTAACAACCTGAACCAGCCTGTTTCATAACAATTTCATAGTTGAACAAGTTCTTGCGCGACCGTCTCGCGAGGCGACGTACGTTGGCGGAGACGAGGCATCCAGGTGGCAGGTGCCAGGTCGTGAGGAAGGTAAGCACGAACAATTTCGCACCACATGCTAGCAGTAACATCGCCTCCTCAAATGTCTGTCACCTCAGGCCCCGTTCAGGGACCGGACACGATGGGCGAGGCGTCGGGCGGCGCATGAAGCGGAGCGGAGCCCGCGGCGACAGACGCACATATTCGGCGGTGCCCGCGGTGGGCGAAGCTGCAGCGCGCGCGGCGAGGCACGAGCACGTTATGTACATCAAGCAAAAAGCGCGAGACAACGCTTCTCGATAAACGTCCCCATCCATATTATCACCATATGTTTGTTTTGCCCGCCTGACGCACAGTGGGACGAATCGACCAAAGATCGGACATTCGATTTTTTTTGGTAATATTCTTCGCGAAAAAAAAATCGACCCTCCCATACAAAACATCGTCAGTTGACTAGCCAAAATGTATGGGAGGGTCAATTTTTTTTTCGCGATTTCGGGGTTGGTCCCATAGTGAAAGTTGGTCAGTATGACTTACTGATTTAACCCCCGAAATTTGCGCACTGACTAAAGAATAACCCTATAGAGGTCCGGAGAATGAATGATTGTGGATGGAAACGTTCAAAGATACTTCGGAACTTTGTTTGGGCTAGTTAGGAGACGAACATACTAGTCCCCACCACCCCTCGGAGGTAAACCCTAGGGAGGGGCACAAAGAAGATCCCGTTTTTTGTTTACATTTCGAAAACGATGCGTCATAGGAAATCTTGTTCTACTACATAATGAAAGCTGACAAAATTCTCTACAACTTTGATTCTAATACTTTTTATCTATTCCCAATCGTTGTCTAGGTATAAGCTCCGAAAAACGGTCGATTTGCAAAAAAAAAACGAATGTCCGCTATTTGGTCGATTCGTCCCACTGTGCGACGCCTAGCGCATCGCGTCGCCGGTCCCTAAACGAGGTCTCACGGGACAGTCGCACACGAACTTGTTGTTTGACTCTTGTGAAATTATGTATATTTCATTTAAGGAGAAATTAAAATGAACCAACTTCATATTCAAATGAGGTAAATGGTTTAAGTTACTTGAACTTTGAAATAAGAATAAATACCTGCAGCATTTACAGAATCTCCACCATTTTCAATCTTCTTTTTCTCTTCAGTGGATTCAGTTTTCTCAATCTTGACCTTGTCAGCTGAATCATCTGCATTATTGGTTTCCTTGTCTTCTTCTGCTATCAGTGACAAAAATACTATCATTTAAATAGGTGTGATTTATACAATTATGAAAGTTCAAAAGATCAAAAGAGGCCAAATATTCCTCAAACCTGTAGTTCGTTCGTTCAAATAGTGTGCAATACACCCACACACTGCTATTTAAACCATATAATATTATCTGAATAACAATTAACCCATTTGTGAATAATTTAATACATTATTTTTTTAATAGAGACAAATAATCAAAAAAGAGATAATAAAAAACACGTACCTAATGTCAACATTTTATTAATATTAATCTTAAACACAACTACTTGCCGCGACTTATTTCGATCGGTTCCGATCGAATTATGGTCGCCTTTATCGCGGTGATAAACGTGGATAAAGTATCAGTCACCCTCGCACTTACATACTGGTCAGAAAGTGACAGATGTTTTATCTACGTTTATCCACATGATGACACGGCTAGCACATTTTGTATTTTCTCGCTTATCGCTCGGTACGTCTCTATCATTACAGACGAGTTAGAAAGGGAGATCCGAGCGACAAACAAGTCGTGGACCGCTTGTGCTAGCCGTCCTGATAAACCAAATACCGGCATCTCTGACGAATCATCCATCCTTACTAATTATTATAAATGCGAAAGTGAGTTTTCACGGTTAAACAGCTGAACCGATTTCAATGAAACTTTGTATGGAAATAGTTAAGAGTCCAGAGGACGTAGGATACTTTTTATCACGAAAAATTGGACAGTTCCCGAGGGAGTAGCGATAAACGATTTCTACGCGGACGAAGTTGCGGGCAAAAGCTATACAAATTATGAATGTGAAAGTGTCTCCGTTTGTTACCCTTTCACGACAAAACGGCTAAACAGATCCTATTGAAATTTGGCAAGGCGATAGATTTTATTATCGGGAAAGAGATAGGATGCTTTTTATCTCGGAAATCTGGACAGTTCCCGAGGGAATAGCGATAAACGACATTAATAAAGCTAGTATATGTATGTGCAACCTCACTATTAACGGGAGAGGATTGTATCTACTTTAGCTATTAATTTTGCTTACTACCTTTTGGTTTAGGAGCACCAAGAGCTGACAAAAACCTTGCTTTTTTCACTGTTTTCTTATGTTATCCCGTGTTTACTATATTATTTGGATTTATAATAAAGGCGAAACCCGAAGACGAAGGCGGCGCACAGTGGGAGACGTAGTATGGGCGCGCGGAAATAAGTCCTTACGGCTTTATTACTGTTTATAATTAGTTTTATGATATTATTATGATAGGATTATGTATTGTTATGCTGAAAGTAGACATGGTTAAAATCGATGTTACTTTCTTGATGTGACAACAGAAAATGAATATACACATATTATTATTCTACCCTATTTTAATGTTTTTAATTACTGTCATTAAAAAAGGTTATTTTCCGTCATTAAAGAAGTTTACGCAAACATGCACTTTAACAGGAGTTATTTAGGCTAATTAGTGTGTAATTATGATATCTCGTAAAACCGCACTTTTTCGCAGCTAAAAATGATAGATATTGATAGCCAAGACTTCAAAGAATGTTTTGATATACAATTCACTGGTAGGCAATGGATGACAAACGATTATTTTTCAAAAACCTGTCGAAAACCGACAAACGCATAAGAATAATACAATAAAAAAGCCGGTCAAGCGCGAGTCGGACTCGCGCACCGAGGGTTCCGCATAAACTTGTAGGTGTGTAAATAGTTCGTAAATCACGGGAATACAATATAAACAAAGTCCAGTATAAACTGACACGCAATAAGTATGCACTTTAGTACTTATTGAGTGTCAGTTTATACTGGGCTCATTTTTTATGTTATGTAACTACAAATTAACGGTTTTCGGATTTTTTCCTTTACTTGTGCTATAAGACATAGCTTCTTGCAAAATTTCATGATTCTAAGTCAACGGGAAGTACCCTATAGGTTTTGATTCCCTTCAATATGCGGCATAAACGGCCGTATCTTTTGATTACGTTGACTTAGATGTTTGATTTTTTCACTGATCCAAGGGACTGCAGACTTATGTATTTGATATTAATTTCAACTTGATACCTCCACGCGTTCCTGAGAAAAAGGGTCTTGACAGACACACAGACAGACGGACAACAAAGTGATCCTATAAGGGTTCCGTTTTTTTCTTTGAGGTACGGAACCCTAAAAACAAGTGGCCTTTCACGAAACCAAATTTACTTTATGAATAGTACAAAGTTTGGCATACTATTGGATTTTTTTTTGTTAATCGCCTTACTAGCAGTGATTTCACATTGTAAAATAACCATTATATTTCGTATAAAATGCAAAGTGCGCAGTTAAGTACAGTTAGACAGTTGATTAACGTTCTTATAAGTAACCTGTTGGATAAATACTTTGGAATTAACTTAGTTAATGGGTCTATTTCACATAATTTAAGTCCGCAATGCATTTTTAGAACCTAGCAAAATGAGACCTTTTTCCTCCGATCTCCCACTGTGCGGCGCCTTGCCTCTGTGACATAGACTCGACACCTCCACTAGATTCGCAGCGTAGCGCGCGTGCATTTGTAGGCCACACCTGTGTGTATGTGTGTGTGTACCTCTCTGCTGGTGCAGCTGGCGGTGGATGCGCTCGGCGTGCTTGCGCAGCGTGCGCGTGTCACGGTGCTGCACGTAGCGGCCCAGGTGCATGCGCAGGCGGCAGTGCCGGCGCAGGGCCTCGGCCTCCTCGGCGCCGCCCGGCTCTGCGCGCGGCAGGTACGTAAGGCATAACTCGCACCACCACACCTGCGCGCACCATTATAATGAACGAATAATTTATATTATCTTAATAGTCGATAATTGTAGCGTTTTTATTCACAAAATAACCGTATTCATTGTTTTTCTTGTTGATTGCTATAAAAAGATTAAAATTATAAATATTTTCATAAATAATCAAAAGTAAAAAATATTGTTAATTAAACTAAACGCAAAACTCAGTGATGCTTCGTAAACGCGAAATCGTGAACTTCTTTGTAGCTATCTTTGTGAACAGACAGTGAGTCACAGTGTCAGTTCAGTCTGTCAGTCAACAAAAATTTGAAAATGTATTTTTACTTAGATATCATGGAAGAAGTAAGAATAACAAATTTTCTTTGGAGTGTTTTTCATAGTGTAAACTTCGTAGTCAATATACAAATAGATTAGCATTTAAAGATTGCGTCGGAAAAACCTTTTGTTTTACTTTTGAAAACTCATACAAACACTGAACTCATTGAACCAAAATTCCGCGCTTTCTCTGATATAAAAGCGCCCATAGCATTCCATAAGATATTACATTTACATTTTTCCTTACAAACTAGTAGGTATCGGTATACAAAGAAAACAGCGGTAGACAATACAGTAACAACAGTCTTTCTCTCAATTCTAGTTTTTTTTTCTCGGAGGCACAGTGGGAAATGCTCCTGCAGTACCCCTAGCCAAGAGAAGAAATGCAGAGCGTTGGAGGGACTGTACGGCTGTATTGCGTCGCCGACTTTTGAGGGTAGGGCAAACTTCATTGCACAACCTAACAAATTGTGGCTTTGTCAGCCTGAAATTTGCCCTGAAGTTGTCGGGCATCTCCAGAGGGTTGCTTTCCGAGCCTCAGAAGCCGCCTCGACCCCCTCACTTGCGTTTTCAGACGCTCCTCCTCCGCAATCGCCAGCAAATAACTATGAGCCATTTTGAATATCTCTGTTCAAATGATTTGAGGTATTTTTAATTACCAAGGCGCCTATTTAAGTCAACTATTTATTATATTATACTTTAAATTATAGAAAAAAATCTAACTTACGATCACTCATTTCACTGAATACGGTTACAATGGAGTCTCCGCTTTCGTTTGACGGCTCGCAATCGGCTCGAACTAAACTACATATTGTCATTTTACTTACGTAAAACCAATTTTTGGCAAATCATTCCTTCACGTGGTTTAAAAAATGGGTCGCCTTCGCTTTCGAATGCGCTGAGCGCAATCGAAAATCAGTCTACGTTATTTGATTATAAATTGAACAAAATAAATAATTATTTTTTAATATCTAATATTTTGTGTTAGACTTTATTTTAAACTTGTGTTTTTACTTTCTGACACACCCGTTAGAACCTGCCGATATATGAGTATGATCTGAGCACACCATGGAAATTACTCAAGTATAAATTGGAAACTTCACCTCATCTCTCTTAGACTGGCGACAGAGAGAGAAAAGAGAGCTAAAGTTACTTCAAACAATTTATGTGGTAAGGCAGGACTTCATAAAATGTTTTCCCTCACAGAAACATTATATACATATAGTATATGAAAGACCCGAGGGCTTATTGCCTAACGCACTCGCGATCGCGATCGCTTTCATTTTTGACAGTTGAAGGCAAGTCTGCCTACAAAATGAAAACAATTGGTCCACTTTCAAGTCGATCGCGATCGCGAGTACGTTAGGCAATAAGCCCTCGGGTCTTTCATATACTTTATTTTCATATTCTAATTAATTATTGAATGTAACAAATACCTCCATTTTCTTAATATGTTCATTTCCAATATTGATCTCCACTTTGGGCTTCTTGGTAGATTCACTATCTTTCTTTTCACCACCAGAGTCATCATCTTCCACTTCTGAAATTGTTAAATTATTTAAATTTGACAATGAACGACACTACATATTTATTCCATACATGCACTATGGGCACATTAAACCGAATATGGACAATCAGGGGAAATAAATAGCGTAGTTTAGTAAATTGGTACAGTTTATACCTTGAGGTGTCCTGATGAACATACTATATAAAATGCCTAAATGGTTGTTGAAGGTGTAGGGGGTTGAAGGGCCTTTTTTTTAGGTTTTTGCTCATATCTTGAATATCTGTACGAACAGCTTTTGACCAGTTTCTACATAAAATTTCCTACAAATTTGGTCCTATTACATTTTTACTCTACGATCAATACTTTAGAAGCTACAGAAAAGGCAACTCTAGTAAAAATGACTTTTCGAAAACAATATTTCCTAAACGGTCCCCTTAATCTAAAGGTAGACATTCACGGTCAGTTAAACTGATCAGTTGAACTGACGTACATACAAAAACTGACCGTGAATGTGAAATCTCAAGTTGAAATTATACGAACTCAAGGTCAGATTCTGGATGTACGTCAGTTAACTGATCAGTTTAACTGACCGTGAATGTCCACCTTAAATCTAAAAAAAAAACTAGAGAGCCTTACAGTAGTCGCATATGATGTGTAACAATTGACATTCGTCTTGGTAATAAGCAACTTTAACATTATATCCCGAAAAACAATATCACCCGTAATCAAAATCAACCGTTTTAGAAATGGTTCGGATTTATTTCGTTTAAACAATAAATCGCAAATTGAAACACGTTGCATTAGGTTTCTTTCAGTGAGTTCGTGTGGCACCCAAATATCGAGTTTTTTCTTGTACCCAGACTTTTGTAAATGACGTAACACTGTTTTGTGATCAATATCCAGTTCTTCAGCAATGTCGTAACTACTAATATGTCGATCTTGCTCCACTTTTTCATAGATGGCATTGATTTTATCAGTAACAGGGCGTCCAGAGCGAACCTCATCTTTCACACTAAAATTTCCAGACTTAAAACGCTTAAACCACAATTGGGGATCGCCTTAAAAAAAAAAAACTACTTGTTTTTATTTTTTCATTCGAAAGAATAGACTTTTATAAGCAAATAAAAAAAAAAACAGATTTTTTGGTTGCGTCATATAATTATAAAAAATAAAAACAGTTTATTAAATCTGGGACGGATTAAGATGGACACTGACCTTAGTCCGTCACATAATTAAAAAAACAGTGACAGATGTGCCATTGACACAAAGAGTAAAGTAACTATAGAGGAAAAGAGTGGCAACTCTATGGCCAAACTTGCACGTATGACAAGTGCTGCCACCTAGAGAGCTGTGGTTGAACTAAAGCTATACTATATATATATATATACGTACCTAGGCATGTGTCGTAGAGTTTACCATCGAAACATTATATTGAAACTCTCCATAGAACCGAACTCTTCATAATAAAGTGATATCCATTTTGCGCCTCTCAGTATGTCACTTTATTATGACGCGGTTCTATGGTGTCACAATAACAAAGTATTCAGCAATACATTTTAATATTGAGAGAACTCGGAGAAACGCATTTCCGCACAGACAACGCTTGATTGATTGACATTGGACTGACACGTGTTTGACAGTTGACGTTATGTATTTTCATCAACACTCCAGAGGTCACTGCCGTCAATGAAAATGGTAACCATTCTAAGTGTGCCCCCCCTGCATTGACAGCTACCTTGTCATGAAAAAAAAACATAACCTTCGGTTGTGATTTTATTCCCGCGTCTTTCTCTAAGTTTTCGGTATTTTCTCTGGATTTCTTTTAATTTTTCGACTGCTTACCCCCCACGATAATAACTACGACGCTCTTGCTTTGTACCCTGAACCTAACCTTGATAGCTGCTACGACGACTTGGAACTGATACTGGAATTAGAAAACTGCAAAATATGAATAGAACCACATATTTTGCTTTTAAGGTCATCACGGCAGTCTTATGTAGAGAGTGCAGTTGGCTATGTTGAGGTGAAAAGAACTGGAAGTTTATGTGATGTACGAGCAAAAATCGGGCATAAAAAATTCACAAGCGAAGGTTATGTTGTTTATTTCATGACAAGGTGACTGTTTTTTTAATTATGTGACGGACTAAGGTTAGTGACCATCTTAGTCCGTCCCAGATTTAATAAACTGTTTTTATTTTTTATAATTATATGATGCAACCAAAAAATCTGACATTTTTTTTATTTGCTACTTATTTTTTTTTTTTATTCTTTCGAATAAAAAAATAAAAACAAGTAGTTTTTTTTAGGCGATCCCTAATTGTGCTACTCTTATTGATACCGCATTAGGTCCATAAACCGCACAAATTTTATTCGCGGCATTAGTCGCATTTTTGCCTTTTTTGTAATAAAACTTTAAAATGTACCGAATTTCTTCGTCACACACGTCCATTTTGATAGCTCAAAAACAATTGAATAATGCCGGGAACCAGTTTTTTTTTTAATTTTATTGTATTTCAGAATGTTGACTTTGAATGGTATTAAAACCAGCCAGGTACATTTAGTATAGACGAAGAGGTTTGATTACAACTTATACAGTCCAAATACGAAAATACTTTTGCCCCGACCTATTAATAATATTTATATAATAATATTATAAATATTTTTGCAAATTACTCATTCATCGTCTTATTGGTTACCATGGTTACGATATGGATATCAACAATGGCGGCGCTTGGCATTCTATTTTTTATGATAAATTGTTAGAACTGTTTTAGTAGGTATTGAAATTTGCATGGCATTAGTAAACATTTAACAGTAATATTCACAACTATTAACGCCAATAATGAAAATGACTTTACTAACAAGTAATTTGTTATCAGAAAAATCAAGGAATAGTACATTTCGATGCTAATGCGGAAAGTATGTCATTACTTCACGAGTAACGAGATAAGACTCGGGACGAGTGAAGAATGACATTTCCGCACGTGTATCGAAAGACGTTTTTTAACACAGTTGCGAAGAAATAAATCAATTTCAAATTCTGATTTATTCATTTTATAAGCAACTTTTTGAAAACTTAAATTTGGTAAACAAATTCGTTGTAAGTTCGATCTTTCGCAGTGAAAATTTTTGACATTATGAAGAGGTATTTTTTTTTAGCTTTTATTCGACTAGAATAGATTTTGTTATTATTATTGAACCCACTTCAATTAAAGTTTTTTTTTCAAATGCATGTTCTATAAGACATAAACAATTGTAAATATAAAACATTGTACTATTATTACCTAAGTATTGTTACTTACGATTATTTGTGTATCGTATATTTATAAAAACAAAATTGAATGTTGCTTTTGGAAACTTAAAAAATGCTTGCAGTAAGAAAAAACGCCTCTTCATAATGTCAAAAATGTTGACAGGCGTTTCGGCAGCTATTCCATTCCAATCAGACAACTTATTAAGAACGGTTTTTCAATATTAAAAACTAAACGTGTTACAATGATGAAGAGGTAAGTAATAAAATATGTATATTTTTCGTATTCTTACATTAACAGTAGGTTTTTATGTTGATTACGATGTTTAAAGGAAACTAATATTAAGAGACTTCATTATGTGCCAGTTGCACAAATAACTATAGATTTACCCCGTACACCCTCAGCACACCTCTCATGCTTGAGGAATTTTAGTATGTTCATCGGGACACCTCAAAGTAAATAAATCAATAATAAATAAATATCAGGGGACAATCTCACACAAATTGACCTAGTCCCAAAGTAAGCTCTAGGCTTGTACTATGGGTACCAGTATAACTAAGTATAACTGTACCAATTTACAAAACTACACGAGTTATTTCCCCTGATTATTACTAATTTTCTCGAACTAATGTATGAGTATTAAAGGTCTACCAACCATCAACATCACCCACAGAATCAAGAGTCATGAAGTTATCCAGGTCCACATCCATGCCTTCATCACCGCTAACTTCCACCTTCGGGCTAGCGCGTCGGGTAGGTTGATTGGCTTTTTTCTGTATACAAATATTAAATAATTAATAACAAAAAACGTTTAAGAAGCAGAGACAATGTGGAGCTACTAGCTAGGGTTATTGGTTATTTGGGGTGCATATCGATCCATATAACAACAAATGTTATATTATTTGGTATTATAACGCTCAATGGATACAATGCACTTCTGATATAGAAACTGTTTAAATTTTAATTTAACTTTGTCATCTCTTTTACGGTATTTATATATTTTGTTAAGAAATGCGTTAATAAAATTCATGCATATTCCCTATAGACGATTATAGACGATTTAGAAGGCACAAAGGAGATTATACGAGGGTCACACTGAATGTTTCTAGAACCGGATACTTACGAACAGTGAATAAAAAAACGCTTGGATTTTGAAAATAGAACTCTTAACAAAAAGCTTTCACATAATTCTTGACGATGAAACCTATGTTTAAGCCGATTTTCTTACACTACCCGGTTACCAATACTATACAATAGCCGACGGAGATAGTCTTCCCGACTCGGTAACCACGATTGGAATCGAAAAATTTGGAACTAAATAAAAAATAAGTTTGACAAACATCCCAAAATAGCGTGACTTTTTGTTTAGTGAACAGTGATTTAGACATATCAGTGTTAACTGCCTGTCTAATATAAAATAATAATCATCTGCCCCTGTGGTGATCGCAGCCGCGCTTACTTACGTCGCAAGAGGCACCATCAATAAGGAAATTTATATACACGAGTGTTTAAAGAAGCGGCTATTGCCATTACGCAAAAGAAACGATTAATTTCCTTAAATGTAATGGTATTCAAATCGTACCAAAAAATATGAACCCTCAATGTTCCACAGTGTCGTCCAATTGAGAGATATTGGGCTCTAGTAAAAGGAATCTTATAGTCCCTGAGCCCGCTCCAAAATTGCCTACGTCATATGACATCATGATAAAATGCATGGCACACGGTCGGAAAAGCTGTGCTGAGCGAGGATCAAAAGATTATCGCACCTAAAATTGGCCGGAAGTTTGAGAAAATCCTTCACTTCCGGTCAAAATTTCAAGGTTGTATTTACGTCATGTGATATCACTATGACACACCTGGCATCATTTAGCCCTTTAAACGTAGAGAGAGTCAACATAAGTCTGTCAGTTCTGAAATGGCCGTAAGAACTTGACAGACGGTCCCAAAGATAGCCACTAGATACGTTTTTCTACGTCATGTGACATCTTGATGAAAATTACTATAAACGTTTTGTAATAATAGTGCCTTTAAGAATAAATAAGTCTGCCAATCCATATCTAGCCGGAAGTCCTTTAAAAGTGATTTTTTAATTGCTAGGTAGAAGTGAATAAATCATGTTAAATGTGCATGATTTAACAAATTATGAAATTTTGATCGATTGATAAGGATTATCGACTCATCCGTCGTGGTGGGTATAGATAGTAAGAAAGAAAATTATACAAATCTGTTAAAAATTCTCAATAAATTCATACCAAGAATTAAAGTTACAACTCGGATACTATTGTGCTTTAAGGTTCTCAAACAAAAACCTTTGGGTACGGAGCCCTAAAAAACAAATAAATAAGGTAGGTAAATTTGACAGACAAAATTAAATTACTAGTCACAGTGGTAAAAGAAAAATATTTATTCATACTTATATTACAAAAATCAAACATCATTCATCATCCAGCTGAAAGACGTCCACTGCTGGATATAGGCCTTCCCCTCCTCCACGACGGCCGGTTTTGTGCTACTCGCATCCATCGGCTTCCCGCGATCTTCACCAGATCGTCGGTCCACCTTGTGGAAGGCCTGCCAACACTTCGCTTTCCGGTCCGGGGCCGCCACTCTAGAACCTTTCCGCCCCAACGGCCAACAGTTCTACGAGCAATGTGCCCCGCCCACAAAATTCAAAATTCAAAAACCTGCCACTTAAGGTTCGCAATTCGCTGGGCTATGTCAGTGATTTTGGTTTTCCTGCGGATTTCCTCATTCCTGATTCGATCACGAAGAGATGCGCCAAGCATAACTCTTTCCATTGCCCTTTGGGTGACCTTGCGCTTTCTTATGAGGCCCATTGTAAACGACCACGTCCGTCTCTGTTCCATAAGTCATACCTGGCAACACACACTGGTCAGACTTTTGACTTTAGATACTGCGGTAACTGGGACGAGAATATGCTCCGTAGCTTACCGTACGCTGCCCAGCCGAGTTGGATTCGGCGATTGACCTCTTTCTCGAAGTTGGATCTACCCAGCTGGATTACTTGTCCTAGGTAAACATAATGATCAACAACTTCAAGCGTAGAGTTCCAACTTTTAAATATTAATTTAGAGACCCGTTTGTTGAGAATCTCAAATGAGGTCATCGAGCATTGTGCCCAGTTCTTCCAGGTTCTCAGCCATGACTACAATATCGTCGGCAAATCGAAGGTGAGTAAAGTATTCGCCGTTGACGTTAATGCCAAGTCCTTTCCAGTCTAGAAGCTTGAAAACGTCTTCCAACGCAGACTGCTGCCCGAAACACACTGGAACAGTTTCGGATATATAAAATCTCCCTCTCTCACTCCTCGCTACTGTAATTGAATGGGTTTCGAGTTCTGGTCCAGAAGACGGACTGACATGGTGGCGTTTTCATACAAACACTTCAACACTTCGATGTACCAATAGACAGATCTCGTGCGAACACTTTTGAGCACTTGTTTCGCTCGATAGCCTCTTCGATACGGTTAATACTGGGTATCATCTTCCTAGGACTGCAGTATCATAATGGCACACCTTTCCTCCATTAGCCTAAGGGTACATATTTACGGAGATCTTTTTAGTTCTCTTTGAACGGCGGGTTTTGAAGTATTTGGACCCAACCGTTTATACGCAGTCGCCTAGGCCTTCAAGTGGTAAGATGAAGTAAAAACGTCACTGCTTTCATCGTCGCTAGCTATGACAATGTCATCGACATTTACGGAAGTTGGGTCACCGTACCAAAGAAGTTCATATTTTCGCTGTTAATTAATGATCCAGCCGTAATTTAATAGGGCTTGTTCTATAATCATACCAAATTTGACGCTTGTACGGTTTACCGTTTTTACGATACAACAAAAATAAAAATACGTAAAAAAAAACGTTTCTTGTATACAATCCTCTTTGTTCGTTATTCGTTAGTAAATCCGCCGTAATGACACATATTCGGAAAAAAATCAACCCGCTATCTATTACGGTTCAAAAGATACAACTCTTTATAGTTAGGACAGACAAACAGACAGACGGACGGACGGACGGACAGCGTAGGCATATTAATAGGATCCCACTGGGCGCTCTTCGGGTACGGAACCTTAAAATGGAACCCTTATAATAAGACTTCGTTATCTATCTGTATCTCACAGCAGTTTTTCTCAGCAACTAGGTATCAACTTGAAATTTGGCATAGTTGTAAGTAAATCATATGAAATTAATGTTATAACAGGGTGGCCGCTTTTTACAACATTTGAATTTCCCTGACTTTTCCCGGTTTTCCAGGCACTTTTTCGGTTTTTTCCCTGATCATCTAAGCAAAAATAAAAAAATGTCACATAACTTTTTATATTCAATATAAACACCGCACGGAAAGTATGGATTTTTTTCTCTATACATTTTTCTATGGAAACGAAATCTAGAGATTTTTTACATAATATTTTTTTTATATATAGGATTCTGATGGCCTTCGAGGATTTTTACATTTTAATCAAGACTCGTAACATATATTTTTTATTAAAATGAACCGATATTTTTTACTTAGTAAATTTATTGAAATTAATTTATAGTTTTTCGTAGTTTAGAATTACTAGATGTTACAACGATAACTCATATCATGGTTGTTATTACACCGATTTTAGATTTTTGTACTTAGTGACTTTTTCCTCTCAATAAACGAAATCCGATAAACGAAAAATATAGTTTTAGTAAGTAATGTATTTTTCCCTGACCTTTTGCAAATTTCCCTGACATTTCCCTGACCAGCGAATTTCCCTGACTTTTCCCGGTTTTCCAGAAAGTGGCCCTGTATAAATAATTGAAAAGGGGTCAAGAATGGGGGGTTGAAAAATGAAAGTGATTTGATAATAGCAAGTGGGGTGTCATATGAAAGGGTTCAATATGCACATTTAAAAACTATTTTTTTTATTATTTTTCGTGACGTAAATGGCTTCAAAAATGACCGTTCCCCCTCCACTTATCTCCGAAGTTTATGAACAGAAAAATCTGAAAAATTAAAACTTATAGATAATTACTAATATTTTATGGAAAAAATAAAACGAAGTGCTCTAAATTTATACGAGGGGTGATTGGAAAATTCGCGGCCTAAGTATGAAATCAAATCCAAAGGTTTTTTTTAATATTTTTATTTCTCTACGTAGTCCCCGACGAGGTCTTTGCACTTGTTCCATCTGGATTCCAAAGCCAATACACCACTTTGGAAGAAACTTTCCTCCAGGTCTTCAAAATAGGTGTCCACTTCAGCTTGGACCTCGTCGTTGGTCAAAAGTTTCTTACCGCCCATGTGTTTTTTTAAGTTTGGAAATAGGTGGAAGTCCGACGGTGCCAAATCGGGCTAATAAGGCGGGTGGGGCAATATTTTAAACCCACAGTTGTGAATTTCCGCCATCGATTTAAGTAACGTGTGCACACGTGCGTTGTCCTGGTGAAAGAGAACTTTTTTTGTCAACAATCCAGGTCTTTTTACTTTCAGTTACTCTCGTAATCGCCGTAAAAGTTCGCAATAATAGTCTGAGTTTATAGTGGTACCTTTCTGGAGATAGTCAACCATTATTACTCCCTTTGCGTCCCAGAAGACTGATGCCATGACTTTATTCGCTGACAAAATGGCCTTTGCCTTTTTGGGAGGCAGAGATCCAGCACGAACCCACTGCTTCGATTGCTGTTTAGTCTCGGGCGTGTAGTGGTGGACCCATGTCTCATCCATAGTAACATATCTGTCCAAAAAGTCTTGAAGTTCAGCTTCATACAGGTCTAGACAGTCGCGTGAAATTGTTAGACGAGTGATTTTTTGTTCCACTGAAAGGAGCTTTGGAACCCATCTCGCCGACACCTTGGAAAAACCTAATTAGTTGACTATAATGTTTTGGGTTCTTTCATAGGAGATGCCCACGATGTCAGCTATTTCTCTTACTTTTACCCGTCGGTCTTTCATTATCATGTCGCATATAATTGCCACATTATGTGGATTGGTCGCAGTGGTTGGCCTTCCGGGACCAGGGTCATCTGCGATGCTAACTCGTCCCCGTTTAAATTCAGCTGCCCACTTTTTTACCATCGTATATGATGGACAGGATTGCCCCAATGTACATAGCATATCTTCATAAATTTGTTTTGGAGTCAAAACTTTTTTATGAAGATATTTAATTACGGCACGCTGCTCCAAATTGTCCATTATGAAAAATCTGTTTACACGTATTTTTAAATCAGGCGTAAAATTTATATCAAATATTGTCTTCCAATTAAAATTTCGCGGGATGAAAACTGAATAATGACTGTTCAAAATGGCGGCAGTTTTTTTTTAATTTTTATTTTTTTTAATGGTCGGGCCGCGAACTTTCCAATCAGCCCTCGTAGTTTTCGAGAAATTGACAAAAAAACTTTAAAGATCTGTACTAAATTTTAGGCAAATCAAAATGAACCTTATTGCATACGAATTAAAGTACATAAAAAGGTATATTTTTTAAGTACGGACTTAAATACGGAGCCCTTGGTGCGCGAGTCCGACTCGCACTTGACTGTTTTTTTTTAATGTAGCATCTTGTCGCATAGTGACAACAAATACAGTTCTTGAATTTTTTTGTTTGAGAACCTTAACCCATTCATGGCCAAGCACCCGCGAGCGAACACTACACGCCAGGCCCCCATACAAAGTATTTTTCGCTAAAAACGATGACGAGACGCATGCGTCATGGGCCCGGCAGGTCCGATAAAAAGACCGCCGCTTATGACACCGGCAAAGGGATGAGTTTATGCAACATTTGTACTAACCACGTCTTTTTATCTCCACATTTATTTTATGTTTTAATTTAAAAAAAAAAACATACAAATGACTTAAATTAACTTCTATCTAACTTATGATTTTATCGAGTCCTTTTCCTCTAAAGTAGGTATATATTATATAATTCATAATACAACTGTGGTTTAAAAAAAATAGATGAAAAAGATTTGCGACGCTGGTTTTGAATTCGGACCTTCGGGGTCCGGTAATCCAATGCAAGAAACGCTTAATTACTACACAACATACAACTAGGCAAAAAGCTTCCAATGAATAAATCGTGACTAAATTATATATTTTACAATACGTCTTCACAACTCTTCATCCCAACCCTCTGGTAGAGTGGGAAAAGGTTTGGTTATTACGTTTACGGTTTTGCAAAATACTACCTGCCGCACTCAGAGACGTCAATTATTTTTCAAGTTTAATTAAAGTTGCTGCGTCTTATTCTATTGCTATAGCAAAGAAAGTGACAGCAGCTACTTTAATGAAACATTAAAGTTAATTGACGTCTCTGAGTGCGACAGTAAGACTGATGAGAAAAATAACTCGCTACTAATTTAAAGCCATCAAGCCAGTGTCGAGTCACTGCTTATTGTTCGCAACAAACAAAGGGTGTCTGATAAGATAAAACTTCTCGGACGGTCGGTCATTGTCACTGTTCAGGACGCTTAGCACAAGTGATCCGCGACTCATTTGTCGCTCGGATCTCCCTTTCTAACTACTCTATAACGAAAGAGACACCTAAGGGTTAAGAGAAATCTATTTCTGGACATGTGGACATATTAGAAACTTCATCTGTGCTCTAATAATCAACTAATCTAGCCAACTTAATTGTTCCCATGTGGAATAGAAGCCCTAAATATATGCGGAATTCCAGCATGGTAACTTGTTTCCACCTGGTTATCCTCGCGTGGAATTTAGTGTTATTTTAGTGGAATTTATTGGTATAGTGGGAGAAGGCACTAAAACATAACGTGCATATACCCCACGTGTATCAGGTGCACAGGTGCAAATACGACCAGATAAGAAAATTCCACAAACAAAAGTTTTAAAGATAAGGCCGACCATTTTAACTGATCAGGTAAAAAAAATACCCGTACAATTAAACCTACCTAAATATACGAGAGGTTCTCAATTGAACAAAGGAAATCACAAAGTTGTGGTTAGGAACCGATGACTATTTCTAATAATTATAACACTATTGTAACACATAAATGCAATAAATGATATGACTATGACTATGATTTCTCTTTCAGTTCATAAAATCAAAACTAATACAACTTACGTAAGTACTGACTTACTGTAGACAACAAAGTCGCGGACGGAAAGCTTTAGAAATAAAATTTCATACACCTAAGGATTAGGAGAAACCAGTGTTGGCATCAATCTGAACTAAATCAATCCGGATTGATCAATCCAATTGACGCGTCAATCCGAATTAATCAATCCGAATTGATCAATTCGAATTGATTTAATTCAGATTGACGCGTCAATCCGATTGAATCAATTGGAATTAACGGATCAATCCTCAATTCGCATTAAATCAATTCTTAATCTAGATTAACCATTTCCCTAAGATTACTTTACAAAGGTGTCCTTTTTTGGGACTTACTTACTAGACTTGTTGTTTTGTTAATTTTTAGGGAAGCTAATTTCGAAAATGATATCACATTTGGAATTCAAGATGGCGGCCATGATGTTTTTTGAAAAAGTCGTCATGGGTGTCGTTTTCTTAGTTTTTGGGGACGCAGATTTTGAAAATGATATCAAATTTGGAATTCAAGATGGCGGCCATTATGTTTTTTGAAAAAGTCGTCATGGATATCGTTTTCTTAGTTTTTGGGGACGCAGATTTTGAAAATGATATCAAATTTGGAATTCAAGATGGCGGCCATGATGTTTTTTGAAAAAGTCGTCATGGGTGTCGTTTTCTTAGTTTTTGGGGACGCAGATTTTGAAAATGATATCCAAATTTGGAATTTAAAATTGCGGCCATGATGTTTTTTAAAGTCGTCATGGGTGTCGTTTTCTTAGTTTTTGGGTACCTACGCAGATTTCGAAAATGTTATCAAATTTGGAATTCAAGATGGCGGCCATGACGTTTTTTGAAAAAGTCATCATGGGTGTCGTGTTCTTAGTTTTTGGGGACGCAGATTTCGAAAATGATATCATATTTGGAATTCAAGATGGCGGCCATGATGTTTTTTGAAAAAGTCGTCATGGGTATCGTTTTCTTAGTTTTTGGGGACGCAGATTTTGAAAATGATATCAAATTTGGAATTCAAGATGGCGGCCATTATGTTTTTTGAAAAAGTCGTCATGGATATCGTTTTCTTAGTTTTTGGGGACGCAGATTTTGAAAATGATATCAAATTTGGAATTCAAGATGGCGGCCATAATGTTTTTTGAAAAAGTCGTCATGGATATCGTTTTCTTAGTTTTCGGAGACGCAGATTTCGAAAATGATATCAAACTTGGAATTTAAAATTGCGGCCATAAGTTTTTTGAAAAAGTCGTCATGGGTATAGTTTTATTAGTTTTTTGGGACGCAGATTTTGAAAATAATATCAAATTTGGAGTTTAGAATTGCGGCCATAAGTTTTGTGAAAGCGTCGTCATGGGTATAGTTTTCTTAGTTTTTGGGGACGCAGATTTTGAAAATGATATCAAATTGGGAATTTAAGATGGCGGCTATAATGTTTTTTGAAAAAGTCGTCACGGGTGTTGTTTTCTTAGTTTTTGGGGACGCAGATTTTGAAAATGATATCATTCATTTAAGCCAAAAGTACAAAAAAAAAATACAAAAAGGGGCTTTTTTTACGTCGTAAAAATACGTCAAATGTGTGAAACATTTTTCGGAACCTTTGGGCACCTCAGATAGCGACTTTAAGTCCAGTAAGTAAGTGACAAAAGGACACCTCAGCGGACGAAAATACTGACATCAGGAACATGTTTTCAAACCTCTGGGAACCTTGTGATATCATTTTCGAAATCTGCTTCCCTAAAAATTAAGAAAACAACACCCATGACCACTTTTTCAAAAAACATCATGGCCGCAATTTTAAATTCCAAATTTGATATCATTTTCAAAATCTGCGTCCTTAAAAACTAACAAAACGATACCCATGATGACTTTTTCAAAAAACTTATGACTGCAATTCTAAATTCCAAATTTGATATCATTTTCAAAATCTGCGTCCCCAAAAACTAAGAAAACGATACCCATGGCGATTTTTTCAAAAAACATCATGGCCGCCATCTTGAATTCCAAATTTGATTTCATTTTCGAAATCTGCGTACCCAAAAACTAAGAAAACGATACCCATGATGACTTTAACAAAAAACATATTGGCCGCCATCTTGAATTCCAAATTTGATATCATTTTCAAAATATGCGTCCCTAAAAACTAAGAAAACGACACCCATGACGATTTTTTCAAAAAACATCATGGCCGCCATCTCGAATTCCAAATTTGATATCATTTTCAAAATCTGCGTCCCTAAAAACTAAGAAAACGACACCCATGACCACTTTTTCAAAAAACATCATGGCCGCAATTTTAAATTCCAAATTTGATATCATTTTTAAAATCTGCGTCTTTAAATACTAACAAAACGATACCCATGATGACTTTTTCAAAAAACTTATGACCGCAATTCTAAATTCCAAATTTGATATCATTTTCAAAATCTGCGTCCCCATAAACTAAGAAAACGATACCTATGGCGATTTTTTCAAAAAACATCATGGCCGCCATCTTGAATTCCAAATTTGATATCATTTTCAAAATCTGCGTCCCTAAAAACTAAGAAAACGACACCCATGACGATTTTTTCAAAAAACATCATGGCCACCATCTTGAATTCCAAATATGATATCATTTTCAAAATCTGCGTCCCTAAAAACTAAGAAAACGACACCCATGACGACTTTTTCATAAAACATCATGACCGCCATCTTGAATTTCAAATTTGATATCATTTTCGAAATCTGCGTCCCCAAAAACTAAGAAAAGTATACCCATGACGACTTTTTCATAAAAACATGACCGCCATCTTGAATTTCAAATTTGATATCATTTTCGAAATCTGCGTCCTCAAAAACTAAGAAAACGATACCCATGACGACGTTTTCAAAAAACATCATGGCCGCCATCTTGAATTCCAAATATGATATCTTTTTCGAAATCTGCGTCCCCAAAAACTAAGAACACGATACCCATGACGACCTTTTCAAAAAACGTCATGGCCGCCATCTTGAATTCCAAGTTTGATATCATTATCGAAATCTGCGTACCCAAAAACTAAGAAACGATACCCATGACGACTTTGACAAAAAAACATATTGGTCGCCATCTTGAATTCCAAATTTGATATTATTTTCAAAGTCTGCGTCCCCGGAAACACGGAAATTATACCCTTGTCGACTTAGTAAAATATATATCATGGCCGCCATCCAAATCCAAGCCTTTTTCGTTATCTACTTAGGTACAAGGTAACTAATGGCACGTGCTAATTCTTCGGATGATTCGAGTCCCGAAAATGTTCCAAAAAGGACATCCTTCATATTGCCGTCGGAAACATGTCTCGGAACCTTTGGTAAACTCAGACACCGGTTTTTAACGCATTTGGTCAGTTTCGAAAAATTGCCTAAATAAAAAGGACATTAGGTAGGTAGTAGGTACATACAAAGTAATCCTCAATCCGAATTGACGATTGAGGATTGAGGATTGACCGATCAATTCGAATTAAAGATTAGTAATCTTCAATCTTCAATTAGTAGATTTAGAATTAGTTTCGTCAATCTTCAATCGTTAATTCGAATTGATCGATCAATCCTCAATCCTCAATCGTCAATTTGAATTGATTTTTTGCCAACACTGGGAGAAACCTACTTCTGGACATGTGTTTAAATAAATATCATATTTGAAACTGTTCATATGTGCTCTAATAATCAACTAATCTAGCCAGATTAATTGTTTCCATGTCGAATAGAAGCCCTAATTATATGCGGAATTCCAGCATGGTAACTTGTTTCCACCAGTGTGTGGTCAGGAACCGAATATTTCTATTTCACTTCACAAAATAAAAACTAATATAACGGTATAAACATTTCTTGGTTTCTCTGATTGTTCCGTAGTGTCATCCAAGTGTCGTACAAAAGCCATTTATAATAACAATAAACGTTAAGTCAAAGGCATAAGGTTTATTTTGTCCTGTTACGAAAACACAGAAAATTTTACGGCATGTGCCGGGCCACGGTGACGACAACCGTGCGTCATGCCAATAACTCCAAAAATATAAATATAAATATATCTTCAGTAAATGGATTCACGAAGTAAAGAGGCAAAGTCTATATATTCAACTTATCAGAATAAAAGTATTTTATTTACATATAGTAAAACGTATATCATTTTTCTATTGGACTGTTCAGCAGGAAAAAGTACGAAATTATTTTTATAAACTAAAATATCATATAAATATGGTTCTTATAATTTATATAATTAATGTTAATTCTTCGGATTACGTTTCATATATGTTTAAAAAGAGATTTACTCATGACGCGTATACGAGTCATGGGCATGGCGGAAGCGTTCGACCATGACGCATACGTGTCGTCACGGGCCTTGAATGGGTTAAAGCACGGTGGCATAGTATCTGAGTTGTAACTTTCAATTCTTGGTATGAATTTATCGAGAATTTTTAACAGATTTGTGAAATTTTCTTTCTTACTATCTATACTCACCACGACGGATGAGACGATAATCCTTATCAATCGATCAAAATTTCATAATTTGTTAAATCATGCGCATTTAACATGATTCATTCACTTCTACCTTGCAGTTAAAAAAATCACTTTTAAAGGACTTCCGGCCAGATATGGATTGGCAGACTTAATTATTCTTAAAGGTACTATTATTTCAAAACGTTTATAGTAATTTTCATCAAGATGTCACATGACGTAGGAAAACGTATCCAGTGGCTATCTTTGGGACCGTCTGTCAAGTACTTACGGCCATTTCAGAACTGACAGACTTATGTTGACTCTCTCTACGATTAAAGGGCTAAATGATGCCAGGTGTGTCATAGTGATGTCACATGACGTAAATATAATCTTGAAATTTTGACCGGAAGTGAAGGATTTTCTCAAACTTCCGGCCAATTTTAGGTGCGATAATCTTTTGATCTCCATCCAGGGCCACTTTTTAAAACTAGTTTAAGGAGTTCAAGCGCGGTCGCAGAATTTTTTCTGACGACCAGCATGAAGGACGCCCTTCAACAGCTTCGACCGAAGATAACATCAGTGATGTGCGGCTCATGTTAGAGGCTGATAGAGGAGTGCCATACTAATAGATTTGCGCAAGCTTAGGCATTCGTATGAGACCGGTGCAAAATACTTTGAATCAACATTTAGGCGCCAGAGAGCTTTGTACCCATGATTTGACTGAAGCCCAAAACAACGTGGGATCGATAGGTACCGCGTAATAAAAAAGATAAAATATATTTATTCAGTGATAATGTAATGTTAAAAATAATCGACGGAGGTCACTCAAATACTGGATTAGACGTTGTGACGAATGCTGGATATATTGTTACGATCCGGAAACTACGAGGCAATCAGCACAGTGGGTGTTTATATCTGAAGAGTTTCCCACAAAAATAAAGAAAGGAAAAACGTTGAGAAAAATATTGTGGCTTCTTTTTACGGCCGGACTGGTTATTACGCAACTATTGGTTTATAAAATAAGAAAACCGTTACTGCAGAGTTCAACACCATCAATTGTTTGCTAGTAGCTTTAAAAAAAGAAAGAGAAAAACGACCTCGCAGTAGGATCCTGCTTCATCACGACAAAGCGGCGCCGCACACAGCCAGACAAAAGATGCAATATTTAGAGACATCAGGTGTTGAAGTATTAAGTGATCCGCCAATTAACCCTAACCTCGCACCTTGTGCCTTCTATTTATATCCAAAACTATAAGATATATTACGCGGGACGCTATTTACGGACGCCGAGAAATCAGTGGCTGCATTTGGTAAGACAGTAGAAGACGCCCCTAAGGAACATAGGGCGAAATAATTTTTACTGTGATTTTAACGAATGAAGCTGTTCATAGTGTGTAAAGGTCCGTTCACACAGACCGGCTCGGAGAGTATCGGCCCGCGCTCTTCTTTTCACACAGACCGGCTCGTATACGCTTGGAATTGGCTGGAGCGGAGCGCGGAAGAGCACGTTAAGCTGCCGGTCGGCTCCTCTTATTATTTCACAAGAAGCGCGTTCAAGCATTCTTAATGACAAAATAAGTGCACATGCAAAAATAAACCTTATTACAATGACTCAAAACTCTCGTTTCCAACGTGATAAAAAACTGCTCTCCTCTCCGAGCCGGTCTGTGTGAACGGACCCTAAACGGACCCATTTCGAGAAACAATAAAACTACAATTAAGTTGCTCCTATGTTCAGTTTTTGATTTTCTAAGAACTTCCAGTTTGGCCCTCGTATGTATGTCACGGAGTAGTCAATTTCAAGCATAAAAGTAATTTGAACATTTTATACTACACGACCTCTTTTGCTGCAAACGAGCTCTTCTTCACCTCCCTAAAAAGAAAGCACCGAGTGACCCCTCATACGAACCGAAAGCAGACGTTCAAGTTCGTAAAAAATCAATTGAGGTAAGAATCACCAAAATCGGCCCACGCGTTTGGTCTCTAGCCTTTTGAACGCCCCAGTCGGCTCTGGCCGTCAACGGAAAGTCGTGCCACTGACGCCACGACGGCTACAGCCGACACACGGTTTAACATCAAAATCAAGTTTAATAAAAAACTTTACAAGAAAATTGATGGAGTTTTATAATTGCTTTGCAAGTCTATATTAGTCTAAACCTAAAATACATTGGTTATAATAGCAGAATTATGAATAAATCCACTTTCTGTGAGACTGTGATTTAATGCAGTAATTGTCAGTGCTTACTACGCCAACGACGGCTCCAGCCGGCACATAGTGTTGTGACCGCCCGCTGCGTTTTATGTTTGGAAAAGTGTAAGAATAACTATTACAGAGTCATTAATCCATGATAAATTATTAAACTACATAATCCAAATTTATCATAAATTACGTAAATATTATATAACAATGGTATCCCATTTACTCTGCACGCAGTAATGGTACAATAATAGTTCTCCATTTAGTTAATAATAACAATCGACAAACTGGTTTTGCACACCTCACGTAAACAAGTGCTTATCAGTGTCCTATGCGCCCCCGTCGGCTGTGGACGCTAATCTGTGACGTCAGAGGCGCGACAGCATCTTGAATAGTGTTGTACAGTGCCGACGAAATGTGAGAGGGGTCTTATCGTACGAAGGAGTTGCTGCGAATTTTACTAGGTGTTGATAACGCCGACGATGAAATTCCAGAATTTGTATCGGAACAAGTTGAAATAGATTATTTCGAGGGAAGTCTTTAAATTTTAACTAATTATATATATTATTATATATAATGTAATATTATTAAGTAAGCATATGAAAATTCATTTTATTTAAAATCAATAGGTAATCGAAAATGGACCAGCCAATGCTATATTATTAATAATTCTAGTACCTTTACGAAATAATTTCTAGGGCCATAAAACTTCTTTATCTCTCGCTCACACTTACGGGGCTTATGGAGCAGCATAACTAAGTACTAATAATAACACTATTCTTTGTACAAAATCTGCCTCAAAATTCGCTAACAAAGGTCGGTCAGGTAAAACCGCGGTTTAAACTAATAATTATTATCAGTTGAGCTCATAATCAGGGTACTTTTAACTGTTGCCGCTATTGCTCCCGCGGTTTTTCCCGTTTATTGATACGGGCAATTCTTAAGACGTTCAGACGAGCAACATTTTTACGGAAATGTGTGGCAAAACTCATCGTTCATCATAAATAATTACACTTAAAAAACGCAATTTTATTTGGACTTTAATATTATTAAGATTCTTACTCAAAGATATCGATATGAAAGTTAATGCCTTACACAGTTTCTCAACTCTAGTATTATTACAATTTCCATTGCCTGTGACGCCCGTGTCGGCCAGAGCCGTCAATACGTGACGTCATCACCTCGTAAAAAAGCAAGTAGTGTTGTGACTCTGTTACTAAATTAAAGTGCATGTCGTGCGAACATTTTGGTGTTTTCATACTTTATTGTGGGTTTATAATGTTAATAATATATGAAAATGTAATAACATTATAGTGAAATATTTGTTAAAGTTTTCCGATACTCAAATACACATACATTACATAGAGTCAATTATGGTATCGATATTTCGTTTTGGAATCACTACGTTTTTCGAGATCGACTTGTACGTTTTTGTTGTGGCGTCCGGTAGGCAGCGTTTTGTTTCGCAGCTTGGCGTTCAAAAGGCTAGAGCGCCACAAAGGAACAAACATACATACATAGGCTGATAAACACATTACCCTTCTTTGCGTCGCGCAGTCGGGTAAAAAAGAACAGGGCTCACCTTGAGATGATCAAGGGAGCATATATGGTGCTCGTAGATCATGGGCGAGCGGAAGGCGACGCGGCAAATGCGGCAGAAGGGCATGAGGAAGCGCTTCATAGCGCGGTGCGTGTCGGTGAGGTTGTGCGAGTGGCGCGTGGTGCGGTGGTTGAGGCGGCACACGAGGCAGAACGTGGTGCGCGCCGCCAGCTCCGCGCCCGCCGCCTCCTCCAGCGAGCGCTGCGCCTCGCGCTGCGCCACGCGCATGCGCAGCAGCTGCGTCTTGTGCCGCCGTGCCACGGCGCTCATGGCGGCGCGGTGCTTGCCCGACAGCAGATGCTTCGCGTAGCCCTGCACGCACACGGGATTACTGCAGAGGACCGAGAGGACTTCCCGAATTTGGATTTCGTACTCTGTGTAGTTAGTTACAGACATCGTGAAATTAAGCAGTGGGGTGCGACTTCGTTGGTTGAAAACGCGATATGGGGTAAATTTCCGGGCGTTTCAACTGCTGTAATTAGTGTCTCCAATATATTGCCGAACTCAATTACACTACAGAAACTTCTGATGCTAATAGAAACTACACTCCCGGTTCTGCTTCGGTTGCTGGTAGGTGTCATTGATTTCGTCAATATTATTGAAGACACTAATGACGGGCGGTTGAAACACCCGGAAATTTACTATATGACGGTTAGGGTTTGCAATATTCGTCCAATTTTAGTATTCGAATAATACGAATACTTAGATTTCCAATATTCGAATATTTCGAATAATTCGAATACTTTTGAAAATGAAACAAAATAATGATTCTAAGTTGTGTAATTGTAAAATATGTAACGTAAAATTAAAATGTAATGACCTTACAACTAAAAAAATAACATTTATGGTATCTTCTACAAATTAAATAATATACATTTGAATGATAACAACTTTTGAAATAAAGTAAACAATTTAATAAACCAATCACAGCACACAGTTACAATACAATATAAATTTACTTTGTTTATTACAAGTTACAATAAAAACAAATCAATAACGAGCACTCGTTCCGTATGTATATAAAGAAATGACTATCAATTTTTTGGCAATCAACAAATTCAAACTATACTCAGCGGCAAATCTAACCGCCCACTCTACATACATGTTTGTAAGATGAGGTGAGGTGAAAGAGAGAGAGAGAGGGCAACATAGATTTGCCGCTGATTAGTAGTTAATATTAAAATTATAATTTGGTTTACTTACATCTTTTCATGTCAGTCAGCAATTCAACATCATCACAGCACAGCACAGACAATTTATTAACACGTGACGTAAACTTGCACTTAACCGTGTACGAGGAATCACCATCACCACACCACACCACAAAAAACATGAACTAATCCTTGAGCTCGCTCTCGCTATCGCTACGCTACCCCTTTTACCAATTACGGTACGGCATTTAGTTAGTTTTAGAAATATTTTGGCAAGGATAAAGAAAAATAGGTAATTTATTGTTTGTCTTAGATTTGTAGTTATTTTTAATATTTAAATCTATTTCCACGGAGTTGTTAATGTGGAGGATAATTAATCCTGGCATTTTGTTATAGTGTTTTGCTAAGGTAAATAATTACAGACATATTTCTGCACTATTCAAAATATTCGTTTTATTCGAATAATGAATATTGTCGAATTCGAATAATATTTATGGCGAATAATTCGAATATTCGAATTGCAAACCCTAATGACGGTCAATGCCCGCCAAAGTACAATACAAAATTAGTCAAAAGGGAACTCACCGCATTTAGACAACTAGAAAGAAGTAATAGGTACTACGACATAAACAAGAATTTAGTTTATTAAACAAATAACAAATTGCTTTTTAATAGATAAGTTCTACTGACCAAAACACTGGTCTCCCTTGGACAGTTCACCAGGAGCTGTTATTAGAGCTGCCGCACATTAGGACACTAGTCGCGGCCACAGCGTAGCCACTTGTGGCCACCACAAGCTGTTTTTTCATATATTTTGTATAGCATAGGCGCACACCGAGCGTTCGAGTGGCCGCGTTTGAGCCACAAGCTGCGGTAGTCGCCCGCGCTCGCTATTAGTGGCCGCGTTTTGTCGCTCGCCTCGCGCACACACTCGGCCACAGTCGCCGGCTTCTCCAATTAACAATAGCCACTGGTAGCCGCCACTCGGCCACCGGTGGCCGCGATTAGTGGCTGCGTCTAGTGGCTTAGCCGAACCACTAGTGGTCGCGTTTTTAAGGTTCAGCTAATAACAGACGCAAGACTGCACAGCCAGTATGATTTGTCATTCTTGTCTAGTTAACATTACCTTTTTACAATAGCAAAGATTAGTTCTTGGAAGAGATTAATTTAATTAAGGATTCACTATAATAGTATGAAACATGACATCTAAATGCTCGTGAGACTTACAGCGAAGGTAGCGCATTTCTCCTTGCAGTGCACGCAGGAAAGGTGCACGTAGGGTCGCGCGCGCGGCGCCGCCTCGGGCAGCTCGGGTTCTTTGTCGGTGTCGCCGTCCTCCGCCTCGCCCGCTTCCGCCTCCGCCTCTGAGCCCTCTCCATCCGCCTCCTCCTTAACAATCCGTACACGATTATACACTTATTATATTAATTAATTAATATAACTAATTCGAAACACACGCATAACCTACTAATATTAAATAAATAGGCAACTATTTCGCAGGCTTATTTCGCGACGTCACTCAACTCGCTATTTTATGAAATTCATTCCATGAATATATTTTTTTACAATGTATAGAAAGTTGTATAGGGTTTTAGAAATTTTGCAATATGTCTGTGACTACAAATACGTAGGTTAAGAAACATTTATCAACCCTTACCTTGGGAGATTTACTCTTGGGTTCCTTTTTGTCTTCAATAGTCTCATCTTTATCATCAGCATCCCAGTCTTCCTCGGTGGAGGAAGCCTCTTCTTCCTTGGACTTCACAGAGCTGTTAAAAATGTATATAATTCATTTGAACGTTTAAAGAACACTACCATAGAAATTCATAAGTCAATTTATAATATATCAGATTCGTCAGAGTTCTTATTTTCTTAATGTTCTTTTTATTATATGATTTTTTAATTATATTGTGATGATTTGATGACCCAAGAGTCAATCATTTCTTATCATGGGTCCCAAATTAATCGGAAGGGCTTAGACTATGGTGTCGAATATGTGTCTAAATTAAATATTCCAGTTAAATAGATATGCGTCGTAATCATATCATATCATCGTAATATTAATATATTTCCTTCTAGTCACCTTTACCAGTAATCGCCTCTCTTATGAAAGTAATTTCTCTGTCAGCGTTTCCAATCCCACAAATAAAAAGACTGCTCCAATCAATCAAAAATAATTAAAATACAAGTCAATTGATCGAATCGGATTACCTTCGGCCCTTGATAGTTCTGAACGCGCGGGTGTAACCCAGCGGTCTAGTTTCCAATCGCCTATAGAAGGGCCGGGAGCGCGGCGCGCCGCGGAAGGTGGCGCGGGAGCGCATGGTGCGGCCGCGGAAGGAGCGGCGCGTGGCGCGCATGCGCGGCGCCGAGCGCGGCGGCTCGCGCGGCGGGCCCATACTGCTGAGCTTGCGGTAGCCCTCTCGGCTCGGCGAGCGTCTGCGGTCTTCACTGAACGTGCGCCTCTCGCCGCCATACATCTCTTGTCTACTGCCGTAAGACCCGCCATAGTGCCCGCCGCCATCGTGGCTACGTCTATCGCTCGACGACCCCTGTACACAATTCTCTGTTTCTTGCCTCATGCTTTACAAATCAAATAGTTAATATTATATAAATAAAATACATGTTGCCATTGGTCAAATTCATTTTTTCTGTTTCATTTAAAAGTCGTTTCTGGAATAAACCATTTAATGGGTGACGCTGTTATGCCGCTACTAGTGACACGCTTCATATCAGTGTACTCATTGGACTCGTTGAATGCTCTATAATGGTAAGATAGAAGAGTGCTGCATTTTCCTTCCTTTGAATCATGGGCATATTTGATGTTACTGACAGCAAGAGATTAGTGAGTTGCGAGATGAGACCACAGAATGGTTCATATGTGGGAAAAATCCAATTTTCTGAGGGATGGACTGACAGTGGTCCTCTCAAATATGCTGAAATATTCTAAATAGGTACTGGGTTATTGGATCATGTTGCAATATCACAAGTAACAACATTCTTCCTGAATTCATTTTCTTACAAGTAGGTTAATCAACTTGCATTGTGTAGTAAATATTGAATCTCATTCACTACTTAGCTCATCTCATCTGCTTAGTCTGTAACTCTATGTGGTCATTATACTATACATCATTCAAGTAGAAAACCCATAGTATAAGTACAAGGTGTGAACTCAAGCCAATTTCAGTCATAGATCTGGCTTCATCACTTAGCTAATGAATAACATTCTAACCTCATAATAATATTGCATCAGATATTATATTAATTCACTATGCTTTCCTTACTCTGAAATGTTTTTCGAATATTTATTGTAAAACTTTTGACATCCAAATTAATGTTTTTTTTTTGTTCTCCTCATATACTCTTTTCCCTTTCGTCATTACATAAATAGTATCCACATATATTTAAAAGAGTAATAACTCTTGCTATGGTTGGGTACTGACCTCAATTCTCATCCTTTTGCGTTCAGGTGATCCAGATCTACCACCATAGTCCCGGTTTGAATAGCCACCTGAAGACTCCTGGTAATACAAAATACGTATGATAAAACATTAGTTATACAAGATATGCCTAGGGTAATTTAGGGTATCATACTTTAAATGTTATATACATCTACAACCATGTAGATATGTATCTACTCTACAGATGTAGCCCATAGTTAGGTTCACTAATGTTTGACCAAATAACGTTTCACAAACTGATTCAAGTGACCAAACCATTTTTTTTCAGAAACTAAATATTTCAGGATTTTTATAAAACTAACCTAACCTACAGTGTTCTACACGATTGTGCTGAAATAAATCCTGAAATATTTACAATTTCGGAAAAAAAGTGGTTTGTCCAAATGATATGTTTGTGAAATTAATCAGTTTGTGAAACGTTATTTGGTGAAATGACAAGCTTCGGCATAGTTAGTTTCCATCGTGTTTTATCGGAAAAGTTCGTATTTATCGTGCTCTCTCAATTGGCTTCAGTACCCATCATAGCACCGTAGGGGTAGGTTGCATTAACAGCCAATATATACAGGATGTCCCAAAAACCAAGTCAAGCCGTTAAGGGCTGATAGAGCAGCTAAAAAGCTATTGATTTAACCCCTATGTATGTTCAGCGATTTTAACTAGTTTCGGAGATATTGATCATTTTAATCTGAATTTTTGTAATTTTTCCCTTATGTCCATGTCACGAAAAATCCTTAATTTCATGTTTTATTTCAGAAGTTTTTCCATGGTATTTACATTATTTGATTCATTATGAATCAGCGAAGTTTTTAAACTCATTTGCCCGTTTTTTTTTTAAATCAAATTTCTTAGCATATTTGTATATAGGAGTGGCATTCAAATATTCACTGTAGTTTTGATTATATTTACGATTTACGTATATAACGTTTGTATTATCATGCCTAAACCTCAAAATAGAAGAAAACGCTTAGGTCCTCCAGTCCAGGAAATTATATTTAACATATACCTGTATTTTTTTATAAGAAAATAGCAAATCCGGAAATAGCAATGATTCTTAACATTTTGGCAAAGTTCAACAACAAATTTCAGATGCAACAGGCATTTTTCGGCCAACAATAAGAAAACTAATAAACAAAGAAGAAGATAAAAAGAAAAATAAAAATTCAATTCCAAATCCAAATAATGTTAAGTTAGGTAGACCACGCAAATTTTTCTGTCTAGATCTTGATGACTGATTATGCAGTAATACGACATATGGTTTATAATTTCCATCTGATTTATAAACTAGTTCCTATGATCCAGGCGCTAAAGTCCAAATGGATGTAAATGATGAATTTTAAAGGCTGTGATTTTACATTAAGAAAGATACTCCGCCAAATGGGTTTTCGATTCAAGAAAATTACAAACAATAGAAGAATGCAGATGGAAAAGGATGACGTAAGACTAAAAAGAGTATCTGGACTTAATAAGAAAGTATAGATCTGAAGGGACAAAACATATATACATCCCATTTAACAGAAATTAATCGTTTTTAACTCAAGAACCAATAAAGTCAACTTAGTCATGATAGTTTTCCTTATAAATTCATTATATGTGCTTTACACTTAAGATATTTTTCTGATTTTTATTATTACTTGTAGTTTTAGCTCTGTATTTTTTTTTGTGGTGCGAGTAGGAATAAGAGTAGTTTTTGTAGTGCCTCCCTCAAAAACGTCAGATTTATTTTTCAAGTGTCAATGTGTACTCCTCTTACTAACTTCTCTAAGCTAACAAACAGCTTTTGATTATTTTTAAAACGAAAAATTTATTTATACATTATCAACACACAATTTTAAAAATGTCTATGGCAAGATTAAAATTGAGGTGTTTTATAAATACATAATATGTGTATCTATAGATTGCTTATTGGCATTTATTTGCACCAGAGATATATTTGTAATCAGGTCCCAGCAAATAGGTATCAAATATTTAAGTTCCTGTGTGAGCTTTATCAGAGAAAATAACTTACTGATCTGTATTTCTTGTAGGAATCATCAATTCTGTCCCTGCCTGTAGGATATCTATTTCCACCGCTGCTACCATAACGGGAATCATTGTTGTAAGAAGAGTAGCCACCGCCACGTCCACCTCGGCTCTCATAGGAGCCCCGGCCGCCGCTGCCCCGGTAGGATCCTCGATAGCCGCCGCTCCCGCGACCGCTGTAGCTGCCCCGCCCGCTATATCCTCCGTAACCGCGACCCCGCGACGACATCTAAAGACGATCTATTTAGGATAAAATATCAAAATAATGACTTGAATTTTAGTGAAAATACAGGTCCCATAAACTTCATTATGCATCTATACACCTGTTTAGGCGGAAAATTGATATACCTACTCTGTAAACGTGGACTAACAAAAATATACTATGGCAAGTAAGTAATTCAGTAAATTACGATTTCATGCTTCAGGATATACTCGATAAAATGGCGTCAAAGAAACAGTAATTGCAGATGGCGTAAAGCACATATTTGTCAAAGTACTTACAAATAGCCTCTCTTGATAGATATTTTTAACAAATTAATACGTAATTTTGCAAAAACAAGGTTTAAAACAGTAGTGGTCTTTCGTATCAGCGAAATGACGAAATCCCGAAAGAAAGCGCAGGAATCTCCCAACACGCCGCCTGCCCAAAGCACAGATTATAATTTAAATTAAAAGGGCCTGCCGGGCAGGGCTGCCATATGTACGATTTAAATCGTACATATACGTTTTTTTTCTTGTACAAGTTTGCATCAAATTAGTTTCAATAATGTTTAATAAAACCATAATTGAATGTATGTTTTAATTTTCCATATATCCAAGAAATACGACTTTTAGGAAGCTGGTATACGACCTTAACTTTTTTCCATCTGGCACCGCTGCTGCAGGGCTACCAGCAAATAAATCGCGACTATACGGTTTAGTATCTGCAATTATACGGCTCGCCGCATTACGCCGGTAGCACACCTCCGCCGCGGAACTGTAGTAGCGAAACTCTGACAACGAAATAAAGTTCAATTTCGTATTAAATATCACGATTCCGCCACAGTTTCACGGTTTCGCGGCGGAGGTGTGCTACCGGCATTATACATAACCATTCTATAAATCGATTTTTCTTCATAATTTCATAACACTAACATACCTACTTGCTGTAGGTATCGTTTTTTTTATTACCTAGCTACACTTTTAAAATCTGACAGGATATTAGTACTTTATCTACACACATGTACATCATAAGTCCTCTATAATGCGTTCAGAATCCGTTGGCAATGACCAGCATTACAACAATCAATTTTACTATGATAATTTTCTTATCTGTAGCAGTAACATAATGTTCTTATAACGATATAAAATTTGATAAAGTTATGATTTTCAAATTTCGAACATCTTTGAAAAACTAAACAATTTTATTTGACCTCAATTCTAATATCATTCGAGATGACATTTAATTCGAAATGAAATGTCAATTGCATACAATTTTGACAAATCTCGTATGTTACTTGATAATTTGATATCGAACGATATGATAGTAGAGGCCGACTCTAGATTGTCTCTGAATTAAAAAAAAAACTACGGTTGCCGCCATTTTTGACGTTCTAATAAATTGATCAATGCCGGCTATGCCGCCGGTCGTAACATGCGGCTCCTGAACACATCATAGAGAGCTTATAATATGTATGTAGATAAAATAGTGTATGTAACTGTACATAATTAGGCATTAAAACACCCGTGTGATGCTATTATGAAACTCGCCTGTCGGCTCGTTTCATAAACACACACTCGTGTTTTGATGCCTCTCATTATGAACCAGTCACATAATAATAATAATAATAATAAGTATCAGGGGACAATTTCACACAAATTGACCTAGTCCCAAACTAGGCTTGTACTATGAGTACCAGGCAACGATATACATACATATATAGATAAATACATACTTAAATATATAGAAAACATCCATGACTCAGGAATAAATACTCGTGCTCATCACGCAAATATTTGCCCATACCGGGATTCGAACCCGGGACCGCTAGCTTCGTAGGCAGGGTCACTACCAACTAGGCTAACCGCGTCGTCAAAAACGACTAAAACTACTATTTAAGTATTGGTCACATTCAAATAATCGTATATTCTTCACTTTTGCAGCTGTGACAAAATTTTAATCTGGAAGTAAATAAAATTAAAATTATTTATTGTTTAAACGGTGTCGATTTAGTCTGTCAAGTTTTACTTTTCTAATAAGTAATCTAATCTAGTACTATTTAATTGACATTTAGTAAATTGTCTGTATAAAAACAAAAGCCATACACAACAAGGAAGATAAATGGAAGCATTGTGGTTAGTTAGTGAGTTCTGTTCTGAGCTTACCAATTTCGCAGTTAAGGCTTCGTCATACAGCCAGCGCGGCGCGCCTGCAGCGTCACACGGCGCGTTCTTAAGGTCAAACCGCACTTGCGAGGCGCGGCGCGGAGATTCAAGTTCAAAGTCAATTCAAGTTCAACCACAGAGCGAGCAAGACGACGCACGATGGTTGAGGAAAAGTTAATATCGGTAGTTAGTGGTTATCCGGAACTATATGATTTGCAAAACGAAAATTATATGAACCAAATCAGAAAAAATAATATTTGACCTTAAAGGTCGAACCGCACTTGCGAGGCGTGGCGCGGCACTACACCGGAGCGGCGCGGCCTCTCCTAAACGCACTGTAGCGGCGCGGCAGCAGCGGAGCGGCGCGGCACTTTCGGCCAGTGCGTGGCAAGATTTCATTCGAGATGGACGAAAGCTGTTTTTTTTTTCAAAGCGAAATGTGCAACAAAACGCGCAAAACACTCGCACAAATCATTAATAAAAAAAAGGGAAAAAATGAGTTTTGCATACAATCTATGCCCAATAATGTACTTATTTTCACCCAAATATTATTTTTTCTGATTTGATTCATATAATTTTCGTTTTGCAAATCACATAGTTCCAGATAACCACTAACTACCGATTAAAACTTTTCCTCACCCATCGTGCGTCTCGTCTTGCTCGCTCTGTGGTTGAACTTGAACTCTCCTAATATTCAATGTACTCTATGCTTGAACTGACCAGAATATTTTGCCGCGTCGCGCCGCTAGCTATACCCCACTAGCGGCAGCGGCGCGGCAAAATATTCTCTCGGACCCAACTCTGCCCCGCCGCGCCGCTGTAGTGCGGTTGGAATCATAGTAATAGGTAGAAATAATATTCGGCCGCGCAGCGCCGCGCCGCGCCTCGCAAGTGCGGTTTGACCTTTAGCGCGACGCAAGCGCGGCGCGGCAGTCACACTGCAGGCAGCAGAAAATCGCGCCATACCCTTATAATCTGTGATCGCGCCATGCAGCGCGGCACGGGGCGTGTTCTGCGCCACTAATATTCAATGTACTCTATAGCTATGTCTACACCTTTGCGCTTTCATGTTCAACTTGCGATTTTCTCTGACGCATGCCTCTGCAACCACAGCGCATGCCATAACGCATGCGCTCAAACTGGTTTGACAGCAGCGCATGCCCGTAGCGCACGCTGATCCGTCACCGTTGGGTTGATACGTACGCTGCATGCGTCAAGCGCACAGGTGTAGACAATAAGCTGCATGCGTCTTAAAGCAATCAATATTGAATGCGCTTTACGCAAGACGAATCCAAATTTGAAAGCGCAAGTTGAACATGAAAGCGCACAGGTGTGGACATAGCTTATGTTCTGCGCGACGCGTTCCAAAGAGTAAAGTAACTATAGAGGGAAAGAGTGGCGACTCTATGGTCAAGCATGCATGTATGACAAGTGCTGCCATCTAGAAAGTGCAGCTTGAACTAAAGCTATTTTCAAATAGCAACCACCACAAGTTAGAGTAAACTTTGGATCATGTTGCCAATTTAATTCCGAACGGCGCTCTCATTTTTAGGGTTCCGTAGTCAAACTAGGAACCCTTATAGTTTCGCCATGTCCGTCTGTCTGTCCATTTTTTTAGGGTACCTCCCCTACACGTAAAGTGGGGATGTTTTTTTTTCCTCGTCTACCCCATGGTATGGGGTGTCGTTGGATAAGTCTTTGAAAAATATTGCGGGTTCGCAAAAACAATTTTTCGATTAAGGGATAAGGGATCCGTTTGTGAGAGTCACGTGTCCCCCCGCTACAGCCAAAACTACAAATACAAAAAATCTGAAAGTATCATACGCCGGTAGCGTAGCACACCTCCGCTGCGGAACTGTAGTAGCGAAACTCTGGCAACGAAATAAAGTTCAATTTCGTATCACGACTCCGCCACAGTTTAGCGGTTTCGCGGCGGCATATAATGAATTTAAAAGGAAAACTATCACGACTAAGTAGACTTTATTGGTTCTTGAGTTACAGACAATTAAAATGTTTATACCTATGAAAATCAGCTAAGATAAGTTTGAATAGAAAATTAGCTAACATTTGTTTTTTTTGGAGATTGTTGTTTGTTTGTTGTAATGGCGACAGAACTGTGAAATATAAAGCCTCTTTTGTATGAGCAAGTAGAGTCTGTGCGGAAAGAGAAGAGTCGTAGGATTTGAGGGCGTGCCAGAACTGTTTTATGGTTTTTGCTATGCTGACAACACTGTCACGTAATTATAGTACGACACTAAATATCATGATACTTGAATCCCGTTGTCCTGGCTTTATGCCATGGCTCACTGGTTTGATTGACAAAACTATTAAAACTAGTTAAGAATCTGCCTAATCCAACTAACTATCATTTTAGTTCAAAACCATGATATGACTATACTATATTCTAATTTACTACCTAATCTGCCCAGTCCAATAGATATTTTAGTACAAAACCGGATGGGTAGATTAGATTGGGTAATAATCGAACTGTCATTTTAGTATCTGGGATATAAAAACAGTGCATAAGTAGGCCTTATTGGGATTAGACCGGTTCTCTCACGATATTTTACTTCGCCGAAAAGTAGCAGTAACTTTTTGGCGAAGTAAAATATCGTGAGAGAATATGAAATAATATTTCCTACCTATTCGCAACACCCTTAACTGACCAACATACCTAGTATAAGAACTTAAAAATAAAAAATATTTTAATTGAAAAACTTTTATTCATTATAATCGAAGTCTGAATCTAAATATTCAATGTCATTTATGATTGAGCTAGATTCAGAACAACCAGAGAGACTCATAGAACTATCTTCATCTGAATTGGGTAGGTAAAGTTTTAGGAAGAGGTGTAAATTATATTTTTTTTCGATAGTCGTCATCCTTAAGATCAAGACACTGCAGCTCTTTTATTTTTTTTCCTCTAATATTTTAAAAATATTTTTTTTAGTTATTAAGTTGACATTTGTAAACTTTAATGACCGACAAGCTTGTTGCCTTCGTACTTAATGAAAAAGAAAAAAAAACTGTCACTTCTATAATATCTGTCATTGTCAAGTCAAGGCAGGGGGCACACTTAGAATGGTTCCCATTTTCATTGACGGTAGCGACCTCTGGAGTGTTGATGAAAATACAAAACGTCAACTGTCAAACATGTGTCCGTCCAATGTGAGTCAGTCAAGCGTTGTCTGTGCGGAAATGCGTTTCTCTGAGTTCTCTCATTATTAAATGTATTGCTGAATACTTTGTTATTGTGACACCATAGAACCGCGTCATAATAAAGTGACATACTGAGAGGCACAAAATAGACGTCACTTTATTATGAAACGGTTCTATGGTGAGTCGCAATATAATGTTTCGGTGGTAAACTGTACATGCCTAGGTACGTATATATAGTATAGGTTTAGTTCAACCACAATTCTCTAGGTGGCAGCACTTGTCATACATTAAAGTTTGACAGATATAGAAGTGAGTTTTTTTTTCTTTTTCCTTAAGTACGAAGGCAACAAGCTTGTCGGTCATTAAAGTTTACAAATGTCAACTTAATAATTAAAAAAAAAAACTAAAATATTAGAGGGAATAAAAATAAAAGAGCCGCAATTCCTTGATCTTTAGGATGACGACTATCGAAAAAAAATATAAATTACACCTCTTCCAAAAACTTTACCTACCCAATTGGATGTGCCTGAATCTGACACATGGATTACAAATTCTTGTATATCATCTACTAAATGGTCTTGTTCCCAATATTTTTGTTATAAATGTAAGACATGATCGCATTCTTTTCTCCATTGTCCTGCAGTTATGTTACCGAAGCACTTGTCTTTTTACCAGACTCCATATAAGTTCGGTCGGGTTTAAGTCACAGTGGTATGGCGGCAACCTGACAACAGTGTGACCATGCGTCTCAAGCAATTGATCAATTTCAAATACTGGATCTCCTTTGTTTTTTTGTATCAAAACTAAAAGTTCTTCTTTTAGTGCATCTTCGGGATACGCTATGTTATTATCATCCAACCATTCTTTTAAGATATCTTTTCTGTGATTACAATTGGGACACTGTGATATGACGCATTATCCATGACGATTGCAGATGGTCTTGACAAGTTGGGCAAAAGTTTTTCATTTACCCACTTAGTGAAATTCTCTCTATTCATATCATGATGATAATCTGCTGAAGTACTTTTAGTTTTGTAAGCAAGTAAACAATTTGGAACAAATCCTTCCCTGGTACCAGCATGAACTATAATATATCTTTCACCGAGTGAAATCGCTTTTGAAATGCCAGCTTCCTTGGGTCCTTGCCAACACTTATTAACTTCATGTGCAGTATGTATATATGGTTCATCTAAATATACAACTGGTTTTTCAGTTTCCCTCAAACTTTTCATTTTTCGCAAATATTTTGCACGCCAAGCTACTAGATCATGCCTCTCAATGAGAACTTTTCGTTTCGATTCACATTTTTTATATTTATATCCCAGTTCTTTTAAAACATCACGAAGACTAGTGATTCCTCCACCAAAGTTTGTCTTCCTTTAAGACACGATGCAGCTTCCTCAATGTTGGTATCTCCTTCCTAACGGTATAAAATTCACGAATTTTATTTCTAATGGCACACTTATCAAAATCATCAACAATGATTGTTTTGGTCTACCTTTGCGTTTTTCTCCAGGTGAACACCACGCACCATTATTTAAGGAACCTTCTTTTTTATTCGAGATACCGTACTTTTACTCAATTCTGAAAATAAATTATACATACCTATAATTATGCATAAAATGGCAAAGTATCAAAACTCTTTGTCAGTTATTTTAAAATCATGAATGACCTGCATATTTATGTAAGTTAATATGTTTCGAATGAATATACCTACCGATTTTGTGTCGGAGACTAATTACTTAGGGGGACTATTAAATAGGTAATAATTTAATATTAAATACAACATAAATACCCGTCATAGCGGACACACGTTCCGTGACTTTTTGCAAGTCGATAGTAGGCCTTTAAGCCGCTTTTTCCCGCTGACAAAACCGAATAATATTAAATATAATTTCCCTTGTGGAACTATGTATGGTTTTACCCCGTTTCGACATTATTTTATACATAAACCTTGCAGTTTTTGTATATAAAAATACACAATCACATATAAACGACAGAAGTTTGTTTATTTTTTATAAGACAGGTGTCCAAGGCTCGATTGCCATGTAAAATTTATAATGTTAGTTCCAGTTTCTGCCACGACTCTTCTCTTTCCGCACAGACTCTAGTAATTTGTATCTAGAATATCAGGATAGAAGTATGTCAATGTTTTTGTTTTTCCTATATATCATCGTTTTGACCGTCCATCTGTTTATATTTTATTCTTTGCTAGCACTGCGTTTGCTTATTTTATATGGCCTATAACAGGAACCCTACACTAAGCATGGTCCGACACATGCTCTTGCTCGGTTTTTTTGCTTGGCTATAACATAAAGCACGGTTAGTATTAAACAGGCTCAAGTCGAAACAAAGCACTTTGATTTCAAATCTTAATGACTTGTAATTATGGTTGAAAATGGAATAGTGCAAAACACAGACCAAGGAAATACTATAGACGCGGTAAGGGGCGTGGCGCGTGTTACCGCGCTTATGATCAGACGCTCATGTTATTGTCTAACGCAGCTCAGTTGTAGTACAGACGTGGTCGACGAATTAAGTGACTTTAAAAATAGTAAAATGCCGTGTTGTGCAGATTTATCGTGTCAAATAAGGGGCTAAGATCTTAAAGGTACCCCAGGAGTGATTACATTTTACCTGTAAGCACTAATTTACCGTATTTATTAATATTTCGAGAAAATCCAGTAATCTATTATGGTATTTACGTATAATGCGTTATTACGACAGTAACTGCTTACATTGCTAGCTAACCATTGCTGACGTTCTTGGATCAACGCGCGTATTGCGCGGCTGTAGTTACGCTCGTTACGCACTAAGTCTTTATTATCCGGGTGACACTTCACCGGTTCGTGCCGGTGCGGCCGGCCAGCGGCCGGCCAGCGGCCGGCCAGCGGCTATTATTTCGTAGTCCTTAAAGCGCTATACATAAGAACTACTATCTTAGCGCCATCTAGCGCTGAATAGCAAGGCTATTACTCGTCGCTAGATGGCAGCTGCGAACTGGTAAACGCTATCTAACGTCGAGTAACTGAACTGCGATGGACCAAAAACGACCTTTCAGCATTTTTCGACCTTGCTAAATGAACAGAAAGCTTAATTTTGTGTTACTAACAAAATTATGTTATGGCGTTTTTAGTTCGTAAGCTGTAACCAATTATGAGAAAGTTGTTTTTGTAGTAGTTCATAGAGCGTAAGCGTAAAGACGCACACATTTTTAAAAGTGGCGACACCGGTTCTCGATTGAATTTGCGCTCATGGCGTATCTCCTTCTTTATATGATATGTGCTCCTTCTTTATATGATCTGTGATGCAATATTATCACGCTTAGCGTGGCGCGATCGCGCCGCGCTCTCTATTATATGTGACGACTGTCTGGCGACACAGCGCACGCGTCGCACCGCACCCGGCAGAAAATTCACGCGCCGTGCTGCGCGCCAGCGCGGCAGAGTTGTGCTGGCGCTATCCTATGCCCTTCCCCGGGACTCAAACTATCTCCATACCAAATTTCATCAAGATCGGTTCATCAGTTTAAGCGTGATGAGGTAACAGACAGACAGACAGAGTTACTTTCACATTTATAGTATTAAGTAGGGAAGTAGGGATAGTAGAGATTTAATAAAAGGCGTTCGTTTATTTGACCAAAAATACCTACGTTTGGCAAATGTTTCATTTTACAAACTTTCATTTCGCAAAAACGTACCTATTTATTAACATTAAACCGCTAGATTATTATCTAATACTATTGTACATTTATTATGTACTATTGTACATTTCGATGCAAGTGCGAAAAGTATGTCATTACTCCACGAGTGCCGAGATATCTTGCCGCGAGCCGTAGGCGAGTGGCAAGACTCTAGTTAGGTTAGGTTAGAGTTGTGACCACTTAAAAAAATAAAATCCTGCAGTAGGAAGTATCTATTTGCGAAATGAAAATACTTAATTTATTATTGCACTCGGCACTTTTTGAAATAAAAAAAATCTCCGATTTTAAAAGTTTTAAAAGTGTGTAATATAATACTACATATACTTATTACCCTTAGGAAATTATGCCTCAGAAGTTATACATTAACTAACACCACAAAAGCGTCTCTTTTAAATTAAACTATTATAAACAATAGGGAACCAAAATCATCTTCTCTTCCGCGGTTTCTTTCCCTCGAATATTTCTTCATGATATCTCTGAATATTCGCTCTAGTGTCCTGAAACAGAAATGTTATTAGGTATCCTTATTTCGTTATTGACTAAATATTTTAATTTGATTTTTATTTGTTGTATTATTTTATGTTGTGTGTTTCTCAACCACTGAGTTTTAAGTTAATTACGAACTATTTGTTAACATTTATTTCGTAAGTTTTGTAAAGACTTAATAATTAGGGAGACCAGGGATGAACGTAACAATTTTCAATTGTCTCGTTACATCTCACAGAGCTTTTTGAATCTCAAAATTCTACACACACATGATAGATTGGTCTTTCAGCTATATTATACCACCTTAAATGCACTGCAGGCTTAACATGCATGCATGAGATAAAATTTGACAGGTGCTAAGAAAATGAATACATCTATTCCATACTAGCTGTCTGTCCGCGACTCCGTCTGCGGAGAGTCAGTAATTTCGTTAAAAATTAGGTAGGTACAAATAAAATTTTCATTAAGTACGTATCATAAAGGGACAGACTTTCCAAAAAAATAGTAATGTTTCCTAACATTTGTTCGCTTTTAAGTGTTTGTTTAATTATTATGTGATTATGTATTACACGCAGCACATATACACTACATTCATGGCATTAATGCTTATTGCCAATACTTCATCACTCTTGACAAAATGGGGATATCCAATATGCAGGGACATTAATCGTTGAAGAACTCTCCTATTACTTGGCGAAATTTCCATTTCACCACAATCATTAGGGGCTGTTCATTTATTACGTAAGACAATGTTAACCAATTTCTGACCCCCCCTCCCCCTACGTAAGAGAAAATAAGACATGGATGAACCCTCCCTCCTTTTTAATCTTACGTAAGATCAGTATCTACCAAAATTGCAAAGAAAAAGTAGCAAAAATATAAAAAAGCTTTAATTTTTGCTTGCTTTTGTGATCTTACGTAAAAACATCCTACCCCCCTGTTAGAAAAAATAAGACTTGTTCAGACCCCTTCCCCCCTAAATCGTCTTACGTAATAAATAAACAGCGTGTTGTGAAATACTTATTATTAAGGAGTTCCGATGGTCATGTCTGGTCATTAATTTCACTTTACCAAATGGTGCTTTTGGAATGTAAGTAAATGTTCTTACAGAAGTTTGAAAACCGCTGCATAAGTCCTTTAAATATTTGAAGGGTTCCATCAATTTACCTGGGATTCCATTATCAGAAAACTCGTATTTTATATTTAGTAGATTAGAAACCAATTTTCATATATCTAACTTCAAAAATAACCAAACTTAGGGGTCGTGTTTCCAACAGGGACTGTAATACCGGTATAATTTGGATATCGATATCGGATATCGGTATAAATATCGATAATTAGGTATCGATTTATCGATATAGGTATCGATATATAATTTTCGATACATTAATATCGATATTTTGACTTACTTTACCAGTATCGGTACAGGGGTTCAATTCTACTAATGCGCATATTTCAAGAATCTATTAAGATTCTATAAAGATACTATTCCCATTCAGTTTCTACTGTGGACAAATAAGCCATTCTACTATCTTATAAACAAAACAATACCTTAATCTAAATAGAAACGCAATTGAACCACAATAGAAACGTAACGATAAGGCCAAAGACTAAACAACCATGTTTGAGTGTTACTAGAACGCAAAAAAAATGACTACCAAATTAAATTGTGTCATTTTTATTATAAATTTGACAAGTTTACATTATTTCACATTAATTATTATGTATTATTTGATATACTTCGTTAATATTTTAAAAAATGAAGTGAAAAATACCACAAAACCTCGATCGAGCGCATAAAAAAACCAAATGAAAAGTCAATGTCTCGTGTCAAACTTCAAAATTGAGTTGGCGCTGAAACCATTTTGACACCCGGCTATTCTCGACATTCATCGGAAGAGATCGGAAGTGTAAATGACACGTGACACATTGTTGCATATTCTAATATCATAGAGTGCACTTGACAGTCTAAAACAGTAATGTAGATCACCTGCCATAATTACATTTTTTACAGTAGACCTATGAATAACAAAGATGTGGTTAGATTTATATATTACATTTTTACAGGGAATTTAAAAATATATTCTTTAAAAACTTTATTTACAATAAGTACTAATTGTATGATTAATAATGAAACCATACATGCTCAATAACTTTCACTGTCTGAATTAGGGACATTGATTATAAAACTGTCATTAAACACATTCAGCTTCTCTTCTTCAGTTAAAAATTCATCTTCGCATTTAATGGCATGATTGCAAACTTTCGTCCATTCTTCAGGTCCCAACATATACATTTTTTCTAACAGTAGCTTTTTGACTTTGTCTATATTTTTAGAGGCAACATATTATTATTTATCCCTTTAATTGTGCCCAAATATTTTCTATGGGATTAAAATCTGGGTGGTACGGAGGCAAACTAACTGCAGTGTGACCATACTGTCCCAAAATTTTATCCACATTAAATTGGGAATAATTTTCTTTATGACATTGTATCACATCATAAAGTTCAGATCACATTATGTCATAAAAAGTTGATTATAGCCTATTTGATTATTTAGAATATTAAAGAAGTTTCTATACTTAGGTTGAGGTTTTATTATTAATTATTCTAAATAGGTTTGTATATTTTATGTGAGTAAATTCTAGGATTTTATATACTCTATGTGAAATAACGAATCTTTACGATTAAAACCGAGATGTCCCGAGTGTCAATGTGAAAATAATCGTACTGTAAGTTTGTGCTTAGTTTTGGTAAGTATAATTTATATTTCTGCAAACCTTTAAGTTGCTCTCGATGCTTATTTTTACCTTGGAATCAATATATAATACAGTTATTTTGAAATTATTACTTTGATCTTTTCTCTGTATGTTGAAATAATATCATGGAATCAAGCCGAAGAAGATCTACGTCTGTAAGACAGTTAGAACTTTTAATAATGTTCATGGATGAGCACCGTGACTTAGCCCTGGGACGTGTCCGAGCTCGTAAAGCCAGGGCTCTGGCGACACGTTTGTGGACGGAGGTCGTGAGAAGCCCTAGAAGGACTAGTCAAAAGTACGTTTCGTGACCAAGTTAAATGAATCACCTTGGTCTCGGTATCAATGCCATCTGATCGAAGACTTACAGGCATATGAACACTAATTGGCGACGCGGTTAGCCTAGTTGGTAGTGGCCCTACCTACGAAGCTAGCGGTCCCGGGTTCGAATCGCGGTATGGGAAAATATTTGTGTGATGAGCGCGAGTAGGTATTTGTTCCTGAGTCATGGATGTTTCCTATATATTTAAGTATGTACCTATTTCTCTATATAAGTATGTATATCGTTGCCTAGTACCCATAGTACAAGCCTAGAGCTTAGTTTGAGACTAGGTCAATTTGTGTGAGATTGTTCCTGATATTTATTATTATTATTATATAATTTCATCAATTAATGATGTCGCCAGGTCCTTGGACAGCCTGTGGGTTTTGATAAACTCACGATCCGTAAGATCGAAAGCAGAATTTCGTGTCCTTGTCGATAAATTCCTGCTTCGAACTTTACCACGGTCCACAGCATTAGCAATATCAAGGTATTCATAATAGTACATCATGATTCGACGGAAAATAACAATTTTATTGAACGATGGATTCACAAAAAGTAGCAAATATCGAACTTTATCCCAACCGCTAATTATGACATTTATGACAGATGAGACGCTGGGGTTCGGTTGTGTTCCGATCGACGTGCGACTGACACATGTGTCAAATTTTTAGTAGAATAGTGTTTAACGTTCCGTTTAAGTTCTATTGTGTTAGGAGAATACGACGTGTCATAACTTCGATCGTTATCTTTGAGTTGAAGTTGAACTACAATTGAATCGTTACTTGATAGTAGAATAATAAAGAGCGTTAAAGTTGCCGTCCAACTGAGTTTCTATTGCGATCATAACACAATATTGTTAGTAGAATTGACCCCCTGATACTAAAATACCGATATTATATCAATAATTAATTCCCCCTCGCATCCCGCGCCCTCCGAATCCTGCGTCATAACTAGGGATCGGAAATTCGGATGCTTTTATACCTAAACTTCGGCCTCAGTGCCTACACCGCGTTGATGTTAAGTAGTATGGAGGTGGACTCAATTTTGCTAATAAATTTCCCGGGATTTCCCGGAATGCCGGAAATTAAGATACATATACTCATACGTATTAAAGTATTTAAATAACATATTTTAGTTGTTTCTTTTTACAAAATATGTGTTTTGTTTGACTATCAGTACCTACACTATTCTTTAACATCAAACTAAATTATTCTTATGAAAACTAATGGTACTAACGTTAGTTTTTTTGTTAAATCACCTAATTAAAACAAATATAAATATAACTAAGTCATACAATTAGTCCGGTAGTCGTTGCTGGAATGTTCTATAGCTGTCTCTGTCTCGTTTTTGATCGCGACGATTCTGGAAGGTTCTCAGTATTGCTATCTCTTTATAATCTTGCTATCTCTTTCACTCTTTTTGAAAATTCACCATATTCTCAAATGTACTTCAAAGGCCCATAAGGGGTCCTGAAAACGCCTGAAAACGGGTTTTCAAGTTATCGCGTAATCTGGCAGAGGGTGGCCTGAAACGGCCTGAAAACATGTTTCAGGCGCCTGAAAACAACGGCAACTTGGTCGAAATTTTAATAATCTGGTATGTGATAGAGCTACCTCTGAAACGGCCTGAAAACTTGTTTCAGGCGCCTGAAAACAACGGCAACTTGGTTGAAATTTTGATAATCTGGTATATGATAGAGCTACCTCTGAAACGGACTGAAAACATGTTTGAGGCGCCTGAAAACAACGGCAACTTGGTTGAAATTTTGATAATCTGGTATATGATAGAGCTACCTCTGAAACGGACTGAAAACATGTTTCAGGCGCCTGAAAACAACGGCAACTTGGTTGAAATTTTGATAATCTGGTATGTGATAGCTACCTCTGAAACGGCCTGAAAACATGTTTTAGGCGCCTGAAAACAACGGCAACTTGGTCGAAATTTTGATAAACTGATATGTGATAGAGCTACCTCTGAAACGGCCTGAAAACATGTTTCAGGCGCCTGAAAACAACGGCCACTTGGTCGAAATTTTGATAAACTGGTATGTGATAGAGCTACCTCTGAAACGGACTGAAAACATGTTTCAGGCGCCTGAAAACAACGGCAACTTGGTTGACATTTTGATAAATTCGTATGTGATAGAGCTACCTCTGAAACGGACTGAAACGATGTTTCAGCCTGCTAAAAACGCTTCCAAAGCACCAAAAATCACGATAACCAAATAACCTCACATTTGATATTATGTATGCCCGCGTAGAAGCCGTTTATCACTGCTCCCTCGGGAACTGCAATTTTCCGGGATAAAAAGTATCCTATGTCCTTTTCCGGGACTCAAACTATCTCTATACCAAATTTCATCTAAATCGGTTCAGCGGTTTAAGCGTGAAAAGGTAAAAGACAGAGAGACAGACAGACAGACAGATTCGCATTTATAGTATTAGTAAAGATAGTATAGATTGAAAAATGAAATGGTTTTAATTTGTTTGTTCGAGATATAGAATACCTAATAAGTACATACAAAGTGTAACAAAAGTAGTGGTCGATCGTTTTCTGATAAGAAAAGAATAAAGGAAACAGAAATTACATTAAAAAACATAAAAAAAAGCAACATACAGACGAATTGAGAACCTCCTCCTTTTTTGAAGTCGGTTAAAAATTACATTGAAATGAGAAGACGTACCTGCCTCATACAAAAAAGATATGTTTTTACGTTGTAATTAATGTTTTTTTGTTATTATTATTCGCATAATAATATTGGTTTTTGTGTCTAAGCATAATAATATTTTTGTCTATAATGAGTGGTGATATCTAACAAAATATTTACACGGAAAGCCACTAAATTAGCAAAATACATGGCTCCGGTTATATATATACCCTTAAATGATAGAAAAAGATAGTAATAAGTAGTATTTTGATAAAAATGTCATAAAACTATTTAAAAGTGTTAATATACACTGATCAATTTGTATTTTTTTATAAGGAATCATTATTTACCACCATAAAATCGACCTTCCGGTATAATTTTGTGTATGATTTGCTTGCAACGTTTATATTTATTGTAATCAACAAGGAATGAAGAAAACTATAGCCAATTACGATTTTTAAATACGGAAATATGCAAAATGAAAACAATATTCTAGCTAATTGAATACCTATAAATGAGACATCCTTAATTATTTTTTCTGCGATTCATCTTGAATATTATAGATCAAATATGAAAAAAAAAAATGTTTATAATTTTTTTTAACAAAATTTTCAGGATATTCTTAAATTTATTCATTTTTTTTAAATATCTTATTAACTCATATTTAGTTGGATTATATTTTTACCTAATTACTAGAATTATAATATATTCGATACACAAGAAAAATCAGCTATTATAAATTATTTCCGTTTCACCATACTAGCGTCCGTAAATTTCCTGGAGTATAACGTCAAAGAAACTGCTCGATCAATCGGCTCACGCGCCGTGCGTGGTAGGTACATTCCGTCCCTGACGAGCGGCGGGGGGGGGGGCGGTGGCGCAGCTGAGCGCGGAGCAGAGCACGGCGCGGCGCGCGGCGTTGCCGTTCCACTCGTTCGAGCTGGCAACGTCGCGTAGGTATGTGCCTATTAGTATCGGTACCAAGTATTGATAAAAGTATCGATATCTGTTTACCGATATTTAAGTTTACCGATACAATTATCGATATATTCGGGCAATATCGATATTGTTATCGATATTTTCTTAAAAATACCGATATGTCTCGGTTATCGATATACAGTCCCTGGTTTCCAAAATCACCGAAAGTACTCTTGGTTTGTAAGCAGTAGCTTAAATACCAATTTGATTAACTTCAAGAATTACTTCATTCCCATTAAAACTTTCACCTTCCATTTCACCCACTTAGGGATAGTTTTTCGGAAATCACCAAATGTTTTACATTTTATTTGTTAACAGTGCCTTTTATACCAATTTCCACGTTTTTAACTTCAAGAATGACCGAACCCCAATACAAATTTTAACCCCCCATTTCAGCCCCTTAGGGGAAGTTAATCCAAAATCACTGAAAGTGTTTTTTTTTATTTCCTAATAACTTGAAAATTGACCAAACTCCTATACAAATTTCTACCTCCCATATCACCTACTTAGGGGTAGTTGTTTCCAAAACCGCCAGATGTTATATTTTTTATTTGTTAACAATAGCCTTTATACCAATTACCACGTTTCTAACTTCAAGATTGACCAAACTCTCATACAAATTACCACCTCCCATTTCATCTCTTTAGGGGTAGTTAATCTAAAATAGTCAAAAGTAGTATGTTTTATTTGTACACAGTTAAGTAGCCTAAATACCAACTTTCACGTTTTTAACTTGAAAAACGACCAAACTCCATCATAAACTTTAACCCCCTACTTCGTCCCCTTAGGAGTAATTTATCCAAAATCACCGAAAGTATTGTTTTTTATTTGATAACAGTAGTCTCTATAGCAGTTTCCACGTTTCTAACTTCAAGAATGACCAAACCCCCATACAAATTTTAACCCCCCATTTCAGCCCCTTAGGGGAAGTTAATCCAAAATCACTGAAAGTTATTTGTTAACAGTAGCCTATATACCAATTTCCACGTTTCTTACTTTAAAATTGACTTAACTCCCATACAAATTTCTATCCCCCATTTCACCCACTTAGGGGTTGTTTTCCAAAATCACCAGAAGTTGTATTTTTTGTTATTTAACAGTAGCCTATATACTAATTTCCACGTTTCTAACTTCAAAATTGACCAAACTCCCATACAAATTACCACCCTCCATTTCATCCTCTCAGGGGTAGTTTATCCAAAATCGCTGAACGTTATTTTTTCATTTGTTAACAGTAGCCTATAAGTATACCAATTTCCACGTTTCTAACTTGAAAAACGACCAAACTCCTATACAAACTTTAACCCCCCCCTTCATCCCCTTAGGGGTAGTTTATCCAAAATCACTGAAAGTAGTGTTTTTTATTTGCTAACAGTAATCTCTATAGCAATTTCCACGTTTCTAATTTGAAAAACGACCAAACTCCCATACGAACTTTAACCCCCCATTTCTACCCCTAAGGGGTAGTTTATCCAAAATCGCCGAAAGTAGTTTTTTTTATTTGTTATTTGACGTATATGTAGCAAGTTTCGAAGGTCAAACTTCATTGGTTTTCATTTTATAGTTGTATGAATTCCAGTAATTTTAAACATAAAACCCTATTTTTTGCGTTTTTGGATGAGATTAAAAAAAAACACTGAAACAGGTATTTCTTTATTTTCATTAATAAGTATTTATTCTGAGTTTCATGATCCTAGAACAATATAAATTTGTATTTTCATACAAACTTTACCCTCTTTTTACCCCCTTCTTCTAACATTTTCTACTGTTGAATACTGTTATCAAATAAAAAACACTATTTTTAGTGATTTTAGATAAACTACCCCTAAGGGGATGAAATAGGGGGGTTAAAGTTTGTATGGGAGTTTGGTCATTTTCAAGTTAGAAACGTGGAAATTGCTTTAGGAATGCTGTTATCAAATAAAAAACACTACTAACGGTGATTTTGGATAAACAACCCCTAAGGGGATGAAATGGGGGGTTAAAGTTTGTATAGTAGTTTGGTCGTTTTTCAAGTTAGACACGCGGAAATTGGTATAATTATAGGCTACTGTTAAGTGGTAACAAATGAAAAAAAATAACGTACGGCGATTTTGGATAAACTACTCCTGAGGGGATGAAATGGTGGGTGATAATTTGTATGGGAGTGTGGTCAATTTTGAAGTTAGAAACGTGGAGATTAGTATATAGACTACTGTTAAATAACAAGACAATACTTCTGGCGATTTTTGAAAAACTACCCCTAAGTGGGTGAAATGGGGGGTGAAAATTTGTATGGGAGTTAAGTCAATTTTAAAGTAAGAAACGTGGAAATTGGTATAAAAGCTCCTGTTAACAAATAACTTTTAGTGATTTTGGATAAACTACCCCTAAGGTAATGAAATGGGGGCTAATATTTTTATAGGAGTTTGGTCATTCTTGAAGTTAGAAACGTGGAATTTGGTATACTTATAGGTTAAAAAAAAATTTTTTTTTGGCGATTTTGGATAAATTACCCCTAAGAGGATGAAATGGGGGGGGGGTTAAAATTTATAATGAAGTTTGGTTGGTGTTATGGGAGGTGTTAATTTGTATGAGAGTTTCCTCAATTTTGAAGTGAGAAACGTGGAAATTGGTATTTAGGTTACTTTCAACAAATAAAAAATATTACTCTTGGCGTGTTTGGAAACATCTACCCCTAAAAAGGTGAAATGGGAGGTAGAAATTTGTATAGGAGTTCGGTCAATTTTTTAAGTTAGAAACGTGGAAATTGGTATATTCGCTACTATTAAGGAATAATAAAAAAAAACACTTTTAGTTATTTTGGATTTACTTCCCCTAAGGGGCTAAAATGGGGGGTTAAAATTTGTATGGGGGTTTGGTCATTCTTGGAAAATGGTATAAAAGGCTCTGTTAACAAATAAAAAATAAAACGTTCTGTGATTTCCGAAAAACTATCCCTAAGTGGGTGAAATGGGAGGTGAAAGTTTGGGTGAAATGGGGGAATGAAGACATTTTTGAAGTTAATGGAGTTAGTGTTAAAGCTACTGCTTACAAACCAAGAGTACTTTCGGTGATTTTGGAAACACTACCCCTAAGGGGGTGAAAATGGGGGTGGCAATTTTTAAGAGTTTTGTTATTTTTGAAGTTAGATATATTAAAATTGGTTTCTAGACTACTAAATATAAAATACGAGTTTTCTTATAATGGAATCCCAGGTAAATTGACGGCACCCTTCAAACATTTAAAGGACTCATACAGCGATTTTCAAACTTCTGTACTGAACATTTACATTCCAAAAGCACCATTTGGTAAAGTGAAATTAATGACCAGACATGACCATCGGAACTCCTTAATAATAAGTATTTCACAACACGCTACTTTTGCCCATCATTTGTAAGGGGCTGTTTATTTATTACTACGTAAGACGATTTGGGGGGAGGGGGTCTGAACAAGTCTTATTTTTTCTTACATGGGGGTAGGATGTTTTTACGTAAGATCACAAAAGCAAGCACAAATTAAAGCGTTTATATATTTTAGCTACTTTTTCTTTGTAATTTTGGTAGATACTGATCTTACGTAAGATTAAAAACGAGGGAGGGGATTCATCCAAGTCTTATTTTTTCATACGTAGGGGGAGGGGGGTCAGAAATTGGTTAAAATTGTCTTACGTAATATATGAACAGCCCCTAATGAATGTGGTGAAATTGAAGTTTCGCAAAGTACCAGGAGAGTTCTTCAACGATTAATGTCCCTGCATATTGGATAGCCCCATTTTGTCAAGAGTGATGAAGAATTGGCAATAAGCATTAATGGCATGAATGTAGTGTATATGTGCTGCATGTAATACATAATCACATAATAATTAAACAAACACTAAAAAGCGAACAAATGTTAGGAAAAATTACTATTTTTTGGAAAGTCTGTTCCTTTATGATACGTACTTAATGAAAATGTTATTTGTACCTACCTACTTTTTAACGAAATTACTGACTCTCCGCAGACGAAGTCGCGGGCGGAAAGCTAGTTGCATAAAATTAAAACGTCGAGAATAGTCTGTTGTCCGTCGACGCATGCGTCTAAGGTTTCATACAAACACCGCATACCACGTACCACAAACTTGTGCGTTGCGATCAACAGACCAAAGCTTCAGTGTACCTATGTGTTATCTGTCGAATTTGTAAACAGACTCAGTGGGTCCCAAGATACAGGCTCAGCCTAGTTTGGCACTTACCGGATACTGTTTCTAAATTATGTAACTGTTTATATTTGTATGATAATAAATTATTCTATTATATTCTTCTATTCTATTCTGACTTTTATTGCCTTTTATTACTAAGCGACTGTTGCGATTTTCACATTTTTTACAGCGATTTTATCAAGACGGGAGACTTTTATTTTAAACTAAGCGTTAAGTCTTATGTTAGAATATGGAATAAGTAGATGTATTAATTCTCTAGCACAGCTGTCAAATTTACAGATTTTGAGAAAAAATAAGAAATAAAAAAAGTGGAATTTGTTACAACCATCCCTACTTACTTCTATATATTGGGCATTATGGAATCTATAGGTACATATAATAAAATGGTTAAGATTAATGATCTTGGCTACAAGGTTAAATACCTATGTCTGTGCAAGTACTCACCGTTGCGTTGGCCATATGCGAACAACCGGAAATGATATCTATGTCTGAGGGACTCGCCGGGACGATGCCACGCTCTACAAATGTCGACTGTTCGCCATTATTTTATTTACTTATGACCTCGTCAGCAATTGCACAGACAAAATCCTCGGTCTCCCCGAAGAGGTCACCGAATCGTAGCCAGTTCACGGACGCTAAGAAGTCTACGTCGGGCCCTGTTAAGGCCCAGCCCGGTAGAAGCGTCCATGCAGCTCCTCGCACATCCTTGCGGTCCTCAGTGCTTACCATCGTTGGTTTGTGCCAGTTCTAGTTTGCCAAGGAGAGTGGCTTAAGCACATAATAAATATAGCTGAAGCAGTAAAGAAACTACAAACAAACGTTCGAAAACGTCGCACTCACACAGACGCACGTCTGAACGAGACCCCTAAGCGAACATGGCAGTGCTATCAGGTGGCGGGGTGGTGGCGGGTGTCGCATCGAGATGAATGGTTGAGACGTGCGTCTGTGTGAGTGCGACGTTTCGAACGTTTGTTCGTAGTTTACTGCTTTAGCTATATTTATACTGTGGCTTAAGGCTCCATCTACTGCAACCATATCACAATGCATCACACACTCATTATTAAGGAAATAATTATTATTTCTTTGATAACAATTTATTTTATAGATTGAATACAATTAGATAGATCTCGTTACTTTTTCCGCCTCATTACGAGTATCATCATCATCATCATCATCAGCCTATACTAATCCACTGCCTCTCCCATTACACGCCAACGAGCACGATTCGTGGCCGCTCTCATCCAGCCCTTGCCAGACACCTTGCGAAGATCGTCGCTCCACCTAGCCTGAGGGCGTCCTACACTACGTTTGCCGATTCGTGGTCGCCACTCAAGAACACGATAGCTCCAGCGATTATAGGTTCTGCGGCACAAATGGCCGGCCCACTGCCACTTCAACCTGCTAATTCGATGGGCTACGTCGATAACCTTAGTTCTCTGTCGGATCACCTCATTACGGATCCGATCCTTCAGAGAAACTCCCAACATAACCCTCTCCATAGCTCGCTGAGCGACTTTAAATTTGTGGACCAGCCCTATCGTAAGTGTCCACGTTTCGGCTCCGTATGTCATGACAGGTAGGATGCACTGATTGAAGACTTTTGTCTTCAGGCTCTGTGGAATAGTCGACGTGAAGACTCGACGCAATTTCCCATATGCTGCCAAACCCAGCTGTATTCTTCTGTTGGTCTCTTTCTCGAAGTTGTTTTTACCCAACTGCAGAGTTTGCCCTAGGTAAACATATTCTTGAACAACTTCATGAGCACCACCCTGTACTACAATCGGCCCCCGGCATGACATGCTCATTGAGCATAATCTTGGTTTTGCCCAAGTTCATGCGGAGACCGATGCGTTGAGAAGAATCAGCTAGGTCGTTCAACATATGTTGCAGATCCTGCAACGTTTCGGCCATAATGACGATGTCGTCTGCAAATCGCAAGTGTGAGATGTACTCGCCGTTTATGTTAACGCCACGTGACACGTCCTTTCCAGACCAGCATCTTAAACATATCCTCCAATGCATTTGTAAACAATTTCGGGGAGATTACATCCCCTTGTTACGAGTATAATAGTGTGTAATTGTTATATTGAAAAAAAGTATACCTATTTTTAGGGTTCCGTACCAAAATGGTAAAAACGGAACCCTTATGATGAGACTTCGTTTTCTGTCTGTCTGTCTGTCTGTCTGCATGTCGCAGCAGTTTTTTTCAGCAACTACACAAGATATCAACTTGAAATTTGGCAAACTTGTATAACTTGCTTGCCCGCATCTGTTTTTAGTAAAAAAAAATATGAAATGAATGTTATAAATAATTGAAAAATTCTAGACCCTAGAATGGGGGTTGAAAAAATTAAAGTGATTTGATTATAGCAAGTGGGGTGTCATATTTGAGCTAAATCTGAACATTTCAAAACCATTTTTTTTGTAATTTTCTGTGACATACTTACTTTCTGATTTATAACCAAAAATGTTCAAAAAATGGCCATCCCACAACCCCCCCCCCCCCCCCCCCCCCCTCCTTATCTCCGTAGTCTATGAACCGAAAAATCTGAAAAATACCTAACTTATTGATAATTGCTTATATTTTACGGGAAAAATAAAACGAAGTGTTCAAAATTTATAGTTTTTGGACCTTGAAAATTTGTGATAAATTTAGACAACTCAAAATAGATCTTATTGTGTACACATTAAAAAAAATTAAAAACCCCCGGCACAAAAATAAAACTCAAAAAGTAGATAAATAATATGGCCCTAAAAGCATAATGTCAGTACCTAGTAATATTTTAATTCAAGCGTCGTCAAGTCCGACATAGACATAAACGGGCTCCGAGCACGTATGTACGTCACAGGACGGACTTCGTCACTACAAGATTTCAAGTATTAAAAACTCCCGATAAAATCGCTTTCAAAACTCATAATTGTTATTTTCATTTACTAGAAAAAAGCATTGAAAAATGTTGTTGACTAGGTACTCTTGCTAAAACTCACTCTGCTCACTCATCACTTGATTAGGATCCACTCCTTTTAGAAATGGATTAACTGGCAGTGTAAGAAGGCATATATAATTTGAATTTTCATTGTACTCGTAGTATAATAAAACCGTTAAGAGCAAAAAGTCTGTACATTGAAGATTAAAAAAAAAATACCGATCAGGGCGACTTATAATAAGTAACTGAACATATAAAACCATTTTTAAAATGTTTGTTTGTTTGTTTGTTCGTTTGTTCGTTTGTTTGTTTGTTTTGAATTTTGAAGTTAGAAACGTGGTAATTGGTATAAAGGCTACTTAACAAATAAAAAATATAACTTTTGTCGAATTTTGGTTTCCTAAAGGAAACATCTACCGCTAAGTGGGCGAAATGGGGGGTAGAAATGTGTATAATAGGACTTCGGTCAATTTTGAAGTTAGAATCGTGGAAATTGGTATATTCGCTACTGTTAAGAAAAAAAAAACACTTTCCTTGATTTTGGATTAACTTCCCCTAAGGAGTTGAAATGGGGAGTTAAAGTTTGTATGGGAGTGAAGTCATTTTTGAAGTTAGATATATAGAAATTGGTTTCTAGGCTACTGAATGTAATATATGAGGTTTTTTGTAAAACATACCCCCTGGCAGGGCGAAAAGGGGTTGAAAATTTGTATGATTTTAAAGTTTCTTTGCCTTCATGATACGTAACAAAAACATTATCTGTAGAAGTTCCGTGTCTGTACATTAAAGAATTTTGCAAATAAATGTGCTGTGGGACGCGAGAAATAAGTAATAGAACGTAAAAAAAAACACTGAAAATTTTGTGTATTTGTCGGTTGGTTTGTTTGTTTGTGTGCGCATCGCGTAAAAGCCAGTCATTGGATTCAAAATCGAATTACTGAAAGATAAGAAGCTTAATTGTGAGTAACAATTAGTTAGCGTAAATTTCATCAAAATCTACGATGAAAGTCTTCCATTTTTGAAGATAGAAACGTGGAATTGGCATAACTTAGGCTAGTGTTAAAAATAAAAATAAAATACTTTCGGCGATTTTGGATAAACTATCTCTAAGGGGCTGAAATGGGGGGTTAAAATTTGTATGGGGGTTTGGTCATTCTTGAAGATAGAAACGTGGAAATTGGTATAAAGGGCACTGTTGACAAATAAAAAATAAAACGTTTGGTGATTTCAGAAAAACTGGGTGTGTAATACGAGTATTTTGTATAACAACAAATGTAATAATTGTCATTTTGCATAACACGAATTGCATAATTTCGATCTGTATAATAAATCAACGCTATAATAATTATTATGTATAACAACGAAATGCATAATTACACGGAACATAATGATCTAACGTATTTGATTATAACTGAATGTTGTCACAGTTTTAACCTAACCTAACCTATATAGAAGAAATTCACTTAAAACACAAAACAACAAGAAAATGAACGTTATGATAACTGAGCGTTATATTATTTTATTTTAATTTTATCTTATACCAGATAAAATTATACAATTTGTTTTTATGCTAAACGTTTATTATACATTTCTTTAGTAGTTAAATGAATTTATGCAAAAAGTTTTTGGACTGATTGAAACGCACCCCGACAAACTATCCCTAAGTGGGTGAAATGGGAGGCGAAAGTTTGTATGGGTGTGAAGTCATTTTTGAAGTTAAGGAAGTTAGTGTTTAGGCTACTGCTTACAAACCAAGATTACTCACTACTTTAGGTGATTTCGGAAATACTACCCCTAAGGGGGTGAAATTGGGGGTGGCAATTTGTAAGAGAGTTTGGATATTTTTGAAGTTAGATATACGAAAATTGGTTTCTAGACTACTAAATATAAATTACGAGTTTGGCGTTTTTTGATAATCTTTGAGGATCTGATAAAGGAATCCCTGGGAAATTGACGGAACCCTTTTTGAAGGGGAATATATTGCAACATTATTATGGACGTTTGGGCGAATCTCCGTCTATTGTTATTTTGTTTTGTCGATAATATATTGCCTACTAGCCGGTAGGTAAGAGTAGAGCCGAATCTCGCTAATTTAGCTTTTCTTATGTACTTTTGCTGACAAAGGGGATGGGGTTAAGCGGGTTAAATCGGTCTAATATGGCTAAAAATCTGCTTGTTCTACTTACGTAGGTGTTACATACGTAATTCATTGCGTTTGTCTATATATATATATATATATAAAGGCTAGTTTCCACTTTGAATAGTGATTAGTGCAGGTGTTTAGTGATTAGTACTAATCACGGTTGGACGGCAATTGATTAGTGAGAGTGATTAGTAATCAGCGAAGTAAAGTGAATAGAAGCGTGTTCTTTTTTTGCGAGTAGCCACGTCACGTCCCGCGCGCCCTTCCTTACCCTTCACTCGCAGCGTGCCTGCTACTAAACAATGTTTGGACATGCTTGTTTAGTAGGTAGTTAGTGTTTAGCGCGTAGCAGGAACGCTCGCTTGTTGTATTCAGAAAAAAAAGGAAAAAAGTGGCAAAGTGGTTTAGTATTATATTAAATGACTCTTCAGTCAACCTGAGAGTAGAGTAATATTCCATGCTATCTTCAGTAGCCAATTCCTTAAGGAGTTGGCAGCTTGCACCATAACCATAGTCTGCTTGGTCTTGCAAGGTCCGATTCCAAAAGTTCTTCGGTTTCAGACCACCACCTCCTCCGCCACCAATTGCAAGCGCGCTTCTTGAAGTTGTTCATCCATACTTGCTGTTCGACGCCCAACAACTGAATTTTAACTAAGCGCAGTAACTAAACAGCATTGGACACTACTCGCACTACACATTTGAACTAATCATTCACAAAGGGAAAGGCAATGTCCGCCATGTCCGGTTGACTGACTGATTGACTGACTGACTCATCAACGCCCAGCCCAAACAGCTAAAGATATAAATTAGACCTTTTATGGGGGGTTTGATTTTGCATTGTAGGCGTCGTTTAAGGAGGGATTTTTTGAAATTCAACCCCCAAGCGGTTCAAAGGGGAGGTGGAAGATTGTATGGAAGTCAGTAATTTTTAAAGTTAGAGTCGTGGAAATTCGTATATAGGCTACTGTTAACAAGTAAAAATATAACTTTTGGCGATTTTGGAAAAACTACCCCTAAGTGGGTGAAATGGGGGGTGGAAATTTGTATGGTAGTTCGGTAAATTTTCAAGTTAGAAACGTAAAAATTGATATATTGGCTACTGTTAACAAATAAAAAATACCAATTTCAGTGATTTTGGATAAGCTACTACTAAGGAGATGATATGGGGAGTGGAAGTTTGTATGGGATTGAAGTCATTTTTGAAGTTAGATATATGGAAATTGGTTTCTAGACTACTAAATATAAAATATGAGTTTTGACGTTTTTGGAAAATCTACCCCTAGCAGGGCGAAAATGGTTTGAAAATTTGTATGATTTAAAGTATCCCTTCATGATACGTAACGAAAACTTTATCTGTACTTTTTAACGAAAATACTGACTCTCCGCAGACGAAGTCGCGGGCGGAAAGCTAGTCAAATAATAATTTATTTTATTGAAATACAACAGGATTCGAGGACGATCTCTCGTAAAGTTACCTTTTTAGCTTCTCGCCACTCTAAGTTGCGGAGACGAGCAAGTCCTTTTAAATTACGGTCAAGTATCTTCAGAAACTCTGCCCTGGAAATTTTCGGCACCGGCGTTGTTCCGTTGTCGTTGGACGCAGGTGCTGATGTTACTGGCTGTGGATATCACTAATTTATTAGTCATCAATGTCATCAAATATATACCTGTGTATGTATATATATATATATATATATATATATATAATTATATATAAATTTTCTCGTAGTCATTCTGACATGTTTTCCTGCAAAACTACGCAGATATTTAATATTATTTTTACAGTTTTATATAATGCTAGAATAAGTAGTTACATCGTTATGTTTTTATTAAAAAATGACTAACTTTTGAGTTTCTTGCCGCGCTTCTTCTCAGCAGTGGTCTCCTCTTGGGAAGCGCTGGTAGATTTTGACGTGTAAAAGTGCCCGTGCGGCCTACTTACTGAATAAATATCTTTTTTTTTTATCATATTATGTTTGAACTTTTTTAGGGTTCGGTAATAGGTAACTACATAAAAGCGTCAAATTTGATATGATTATTGCACAAACCCTATAGATAATAATAAAAAAATCAGTTAAACCACACAAAATTTAAAGTATTAAAGTCACCTTAATAATTCATAATATACTTATTTATTTATTGTAATTAGAAATAGATAGCGACAAAATGGGTCATACACATAGTTAGGTTCAAAATTGTCCCTTCTGTTCCTAAAAGTTAACGACGTGGGAGTTGTTAGACACTCGTATAATTTAGATACCTACAGGCCAAAACTACACCAGACTCCCATTACGCGGATATATCCTAACCCGAAAAATTTGGTTTCAAAGTCCTTAACTTTCTGGAACAGGAGAGACAACTTTTGTTTCTGTGACTGTGTATGACCCAAATATCTCTCACTAACTAAGTATGCAATTATTGTTTAGGCGTTATAATTTACTTTATATAAAATATGTAATATGTGTCCAATTCATCGTCTTTTTAGGGGATTATTAAATTATTACAATAGATAAAACGCGTATTAAAGAGATCACCAGTTTTCCATTTTTTGTTGACACTTAAATGTTATGTACACATTTTAGTACCTTGTCACTTTAATCGCTGTGACATTCATATATGGCAGTTTAAACATGACAGGAAAAAGACAAGGTAGGTACTAAAATGTATACATATTTATGACCTTGACTGTACCTATGTAAGTTTTACTTTACATGTTAATTATTCAATAATGATTAACAATTATTGGGGGATTATCGACAATTTATGTTTAATGGGTAATATTCACCTTTTTTAATTATCTCCTTTATTTAAGTACATTATTGTGAAATTCCCATACTAGCCGTAGCTCACAGTGACTAACTAGTTAGTTAATGGAGAGATATTATAAATATGACTTTCAGTCTGCGAGGAACGCTCCTGTCAAATCGTTCAGCTGACCCCACGATACAGGCTTGCTTGGTGTGGAGACTAGAAGATATTCCTTTGGTCCTTGTAGGTATGTACCTGTCGTCCTTAAGAGATGTGTGTACCTAACCTACCTAAAATAAGTCATATCATGTGTAAACTTATGTTTTTTTTTTGTCTAATAAGTCCTCTATAATGCGTTCAGAATCCGTATTCCGTTGGCAATGACCAGTATTACAACGATCAATTTTACTATGATAATTTTCTTATCTGTAGCAGTAACATAATGTTTTATCTATATATATAAAAAGTAGTGTCCGACCGAAATTTCGGTTTCGGTTTCGGTTTCGGCCAGTTTCGGCCAAAAGATCAAGTTTCGGCCCGAGTTTCGGTTTCGGCCAAAAACGGCCGAACCCTTCGGCCGCGCCGAAACTTACAACATCGTACCTTCGGGTCGCGCTCGGCTAACGTCGGGCGCGCTCGGCACGGCTGGCAATATGGCGTCGCTCGCCTGACTCCGCCGGCAACTACCTAAATCAGTGCGCTTTGCTCGTGTAGACGTGTCAATACGTGTTGTGTTTGTTCCGCGAATAATTACTAGAGATAGATTGGTTACTATATTATACTTGTTGATTTGTTATCATAACCTATGTTATGCACCTTACATAATAAAAGAAAAGGTTCGCTAAATTGATTACCAAAGGTGATCAATTTGATTATTTTGATTATCTAATTATATTTGAATTCGAGGCTAACTGATTGTGATATTTGTGAGTATAATTAAAATTTAAGTAACTAAAAATAAAAAAACATAATATATGAGCATCATATTTTAATAGTAAATTTGTTTTATTTTATACCACCATTAAAAAATCGCTAACTTTGTGTTACAAATAATGTATTTTTTTCACTTTATAGGGTAGTTAAATTTTCAAACAGAACCTCTGTAACTGTGCTGAAATTTCATTGTGATAAATCTTTGAAAGTAGAAACCTGTAATTATAGGTCGGCGAGATATTAATTTTAGAAAAAAACGGGCTTACTAACATTTTTTCGACTTTTTAAGGACTTTTTTTTTTATAAAAGGTTCGGTTTCGGTTTCGGTTTCGGCCGAAACTACAATGAAACCGAACCTTCGGTTTCGGTTTCGGTTTCGGCAAAATAACATGTTTCGGTCGGTCACTAATAAAAAGCAATGTCCCGGTTGACTGACTGACTGACTCATCAACGCCCAGCCCAAACCGCTGAAGATAGAACTTTGACATTTTGAGGGGGAGTTCAGTTTGCATTGTAGGCGTCGTTTAAGAAGGGATTTTTCGAAACTCAACCCCCAAGTGGTAAAAATGGGGGGTGGAAGTTTGTATGGAAGTCATTCATTTTTAAAGTTAGACACGTGCAAATTAGTACATATGTTACAGTTAACAAATTAAAAAAACTACTTTCGGCGATTTTGGATAAACTACCCCTAAGGGGTAGAAATGGGGGGTCAAAGTTTGTATGGGAGTTCAGTCGTTTTTCAAGTTAGAAACGTGGAAATTGGTACATAGGCTACAGTTAACAAATAAAAAAAACTACTTTCAGCGATTTTGGATAAACTACCCCTAAGAGGTAGAAATGGGGGGTTAAAGTTTGTATGGGAGTTTGGTCGTTTTTCAAGTTAGAAATGTGGAAATTGGTATATACTACTCTGTCAAGAAAGTACCGGGAAAAGATCAATAATACACAGACTGTTTGTTAATCATCCAAATTTATTTTATCACCTTCAAAGTATGCTCCTTCAGAAACGATACACTTACGCCAACGAATAATCCAATCATCAAAACATTTTTTAAACGCTGTTTCCGGAATTGAATTCAGTTCTCGGCGCGAATTCTCCTTTATGTCTTCTACCGATTGAAAACGGGTGCCACGAAGTGGTAATTTGAGTTTAGGAAAAAGAAAGAAGTCGGCAGGAGCCATATCTGGTGAATATGGTGGTTGCTCGATGGTATTTGTTGAGTGTTTGGTCAAAAATTCTTTCACAATGATGGCCTTGTGCGAAGGCGCATTATCGTGGTGCAAAATCCAAGAATTTTCATTCCACAAATCTGGCCTTTTTCGTCGAATTTGCTCTCTTAAATGCCGCATAACGCTCAAATAATATTCTTTATTTACCGTTTGACCTTCCGGCAAGAATTCCGAGTGCACAACACCGCGATAGTCAAAGAAAACAGTCAACATGACTTTGACTTTTGATCGACTTTGGCGTGGTTTCTTCGGTTTCGGTTCAGTTGGAAGGCGCCACTCCGAAGCTTGTTGACTAGTTTGCATGTCAAACTCGTAAACCCACGTCTCGTCACCAGTAACAATGCGTTTCATGAATGTTGGGTCGGAATTGACTCGTTCTAGCATGTCCTCAGCGACTCTCATGCGATTGAGTTTTTGGAGAAAATTCAGGTCTTTTGGGACTAGCCGAGCGGTAACATGTTTCATACCCAAATGATTAGTTAAAATAGTACGGATCGACTCGTGAGATACAGAAAGTTCGGCGGCTATCTCTCTCAAAGTTGAATGAGGATTTTCAGTCACTATTTCCTTCACTTTTGCGATGTTAACTTCAGTTGCAGACGTTGATGGCCTACCAGAGCGAGGCAAATCTTCCATCACATCTCGACCGCTTTTGAACGCTTTGTACCACTCATAAACACGTGTTTTTGATAAAGTCGAATCACCGTAAGCCTTCTGTAACATTTTCAGTGACTCCGAACACGAAATTCCATTGGCGATGCAAAATTTAAGACAAACTCTTTGTTCAATGTTTTTGTCCATTATGAAATTCGCAATACACACTAGATATGATATAACTAAAAACAGCACTGTATTTAATATAAATAACAGATGCAACTCAAACTCCGCGCCAAAATAGAAAACAGTTGTGCCAATCTAACAACAACAAAAAAAACAAAAATTTGAATTTGGAACCATAAACAAATCATCCATTCCCGATACTTTGTTGACTGAATGTAGGCTACTGATAACAAACAAAAAATACTACTTTCGGCGATTTTGGATAAACTACCCCTAAGGGGATGAAATGGGGAGCGGTAATCTGTATGGGAGTTTGGTCAATTTTGAAGGTAGAAACATGGAAATTGGTATAATATACGATATTTAGCGATTTTGGAAAAACTACCCCTAATTTGGGGAAATTAGGGGAGGAAATTTGTATCAGAGTTCGGTCAATTTTGAAGTCAGAAACGTGGAAATTGGTATATAGGCTACTGTTAACACATAAAAAACTACTTTCAGTCATTTTGGATAAACTACCCGTAAGGGGTTAAAATGGGGGTTTAAGTTTGTATAGGAGTTGGGTCATTTTTGAAGTTCGAACTGTGGAATTCAGTACATAAGCTAATGTTAACAAATAAAAAAAATACTTTCGGCAATTTTAGATAAACTACCCCTAAGGGGATGAAATGGGGGGCGGTAATCTGTATGGGAGTTTGGTCAACTTTGAAGTTAGAAACGTGGAAATTGGTATATAGACTACTCTTTACAAATAAAATTTCACAATTTTTGTCGATTTTGGAAAAACTACCCCTAAGTTGGTGAAATAAGGGGTGGAAATTTGTATCAGAGTTCGGTCAATTTTGAAACCTGAAACGTGAAAATTGGTATATAGGCTACTGTTAAAGGCTAAGGGGATGAAATTAGGGTGGTAATTTGTATGGGAGTTTGGTCAATTTTAAAGTTAGAAACATAGAAATCTGTTTATAGGGTACTGTCAACAAATAAAAAATACTTTTAGTGATTTAAGATATACTACTTAAATCCAGAAAATTAACTAATGTTTAATGTTCAATAGCTTACCTACTTACTACTCGTACATACCTCATAAAAATCATGTAAACGCTGTATCTTGTCTAGGGGACACGGTTTATGTAGGAAGACATGTCAAAACTATTTTGTGTGATATATATAATATATATAAATTTTCTCGTAGTCATTCTGACATGTTTTCCTGCAAAACTACGCAGATATTTAATATTATTTTTACAGTTTTATATAATGCTAGAATAAGTAGTGACATTGTTATATTTTTTATTAAAAAAAATGACTAACTGTTGAGTTTCTTGCGGCGCTTCTTCTCAGCAGTGGTCTCCTCTTGGGAAGCGCTGGTAGATTTTGACGTGTAAAAGTGCCCGTGCGGCCTACTTACTGAATAAATATCTTTTATCTTTTTTTTTATCTTTTTACTCCTAAGGGGTTGAAATGGGGGGTTAAAATTTTTATAGGAGTTTGGTCATTTTTGAAGTTCGAAATGTGGGAATTGATATATAGGATATTGTTAACAAATGAAAAAAACCGATTTCGGCGAATTTGGATAAACTACCCCTAAGGGGATGAAATGGGAGGCTAAAGTTAGTATGGGAATTTGGTCATTCTTGAAGTTAGAAACGTGGAAATTAGTATTCTTATAGGCTACCTACTGTTAACAAATAAAAAAAAACTTTCGGCGATTTTATGCGATGAATTGGGGTTTACAGTTTGTACGGGAGATTGGTCGATTTTGAAGTTAGAAACGTGAAAATGAGTACCTATATAAGCTTTTGTTAACAAATAAATGAAATACTTTTGGCGATTTTGGTTAAATGAGATAAAATTATTAAGGGGGTTCAAATTTGTATAGGAAATTGGTCGTTTCTGAAGTTAGAAATGTAACCATTGGTATTATAGGCTACTGTTAATAAATTAAAAATACTGTTTTCACTGAATTTGGATAAACTACCCATAAAAGGATGAAATGGGGGTGATAATTTGTAAAGAAGTTTGGTCGATGGAAACGGATAAATTGGTATATAAGCTACTGTTTTACTTAAAACTTTTGGTGATTTAGGAAAAAAACTACCCTTAAGTGAGTGAAATGGGGGTTGGAAATTTGTATGAACGTTCGGTCAATTTTGAAGTTAGACACGTAGAAATTGGTATATAGGCTAGGTACGGTTAAGAAATAAAAAATACCACTGATATCTGATAAGCTACCCCTAAGGGTATGAAATGGGGACTGGAAGTTTGTATGGGAGTGAAGTCATTTTTGACATTGTTGAAGTTAGTTATATGGAAATTGGTTTTTAGACTACTGAATATAAAATGTGAGTTATGGCGTTTTTGGAAAATCTACCCCTAGAAAGGCGAAAAGGGTTTGAAAATTTGTATGATTCAAAGTTTCTATCCCTTCATGATACATAACGAAATTTTTATCTTACTTTTTAACTAAAATACTGACTCTCCGCAGACGAAGTCGCGGGCGGAAAGCTAGTTACGATATAAAATTTGATAAAGTTATGAGTTTTAAATTTGGAAAATCTTTGAAAAACAAAACAATTTTATTTGACCTCAATTCTAATATCACTCGAGATGACATTTAATTGGAAATGAAATGTCAATTTCATACAATTTTGACAAATCTCGTATGTTACTTGATATCAAACGATATGATAGTACAGGCCGACTCTAGATTGTTTCTGAATTAAAAAAAAAACTACGGTTGCCGCCATTTTTGACGTTCTAATAATTGATCAATAGCTATGTCTACACCTGTGCGCTTTCACGTTCATTTCGCGCTTTCCTCTGACGCATGCCTCTGCTACCAAAGCGCCTGCAATAACGCTAGCGCTCAAACTGGTTTGATAGCAGCGCATACCCGTAGCGAACGCTGATCCGTCACCGTTGGGTTGACGTGCAACATTTTGCAAATAAAATGGCGGAAGATAAAGTCAAAACATTGGATTTTATAGATTCGAAATTATTTAGGCTTGTTGTTTCCACTGATTGTACATTTGGGAGAGATGATCGGGCGTAAACCGCAGAGCCATAAGCTATGTCTACACCTGTGCGCTTTCATGTTCAACTGGCGCTTTTCTCTGACGCCTGCCTCTGCAAACACAGCGCATGCAATAACGCACGCGCTCAAACTGGTTTGACAGCAGCGCATGCCCGTAGCGCACGCTGGTCCGTCACCGTTGGGTTGATACGTACGCTGCATGCGTCAAGCGCTCGGTGTAGACAATAACCTGCATGCGTCTTAAAGCAATCAATATTGAATGCGCTTGACGCAAGACGAATCGAAATTTGAAAGCGCAAGTTGAACATGAAAGCGCACAGGTGTGGACATAGCTAATGCCGGTCGTAACATGCGGTTCCTGAACACATCATAGAGAGCTTATAATATGTATGTATATAAAATAGTGTACATAATTAGGCATTATGCACCAGTCACATAAACTACTATAATGGTTCAATATCGTTAAAATAAATATTTTTCATTTTTTCAAACCGAGTTTATTTGGTTAAAGGGTGTATACCCAGACAACCACTTAAAAATTTAGAATTTACTCAGGTACGTACCTATCTATTCGGTGGGTAGATTGGGTAAATACCCGCCGCCGCCGCCCATCTCTAATTGTAATAGATGGCAACGAGGACATAGACGGAGGAGTCGTTTTTACATCACTCGTTCACCTATTGTCTACCTTCCAGCCTTTGCAACAATGTAGGTTAGTTAGGGATGATTTCTACCAATCGGCACGCATCGCATCGGATCGGAAAGGATACGAACGGATGCGGCGACAAGCGAACGGAGCCGGTCGCGCGTCGCACCATACTTTCGGCTACGATCGCGTGTCGCGGAAGACGCCCGGGGTCTAGCTGCTGTGCGCGGCTTGGTAATATCGACTTTAAATACTGTGTAGTGTGTACCAACCTACATGATTTAATGTCGTTTAAAGATTGTAAAATCCGTTCTGATCCGATGCGTTGCGAGCCGTTTGGTGGAAATCATCCCTTAGTTATACTTACTGCTAGAAATATAATGATACAAACATTGAGGGTACAAACCTCATCATCAGTAAATTGTCCATTGACTAAGTCGGATATTTGGTTGTATGCACTTTTCGTGTCGTTAACTTGCTGCAATCAAACGTTTTAAATTAAACTAGCGGAATATAATATAATAACATAAAAAATTAAACTTACCTACTAAGATTGTCATGATTACAAACGAAAATATTTAATTAATTTTATTGTACATTGTGCATGTTTTAATGCAATTAGGTAAGTCATTTAACTCATATCATAAACAAAATAATTAACCTAAATTAAAAGAAGTCGAGTGGAGTCAACAAGTGGGTATTTTTATACATGTATTATAAATGCGAAACTGTGTTTGTTGGTTTGTTTCGACATCATGATTCACTCCTCAACCGATCGATGTGAGGACAGGAGCCTAGTTTATAGCCCGGGAGACAAACATCGCATTATCACCTTTTAAGTAATGTACAAAATATCTTCTTGTGTCACACACCGATATAACGTGAAAATTATGTCTTACCTCTAAAATTAAATGAAATATTGTCCCGAAAAAGCCCCATTTCGGAGTCTGCGCTACGCGTTTTCCCGCTTTAACAGCAGTATCCCGCAAAATACGGTCTTTCACTACAGATTTATCTGCAATCGACTGAAACAGGCAAACAAATCAAATTATCCTTAAGCGCGCGGTTGTTTTATGCGCTAAACGCAGCGCAAAACGCATTGCAGTTGACGCGCACTATTTAATTAGGTATAAATTAAATCGAATGTATTGTTTATTGCGTTGAACTCAGCGGCAATCGCAGCCTGAGATGTATGGGGCAACGCAGTGCGTTTGCCGCAGTGCGTCTTCCGCAGCGTTTAACGCATAAAACAACCGCGCGTTTTAAGGTTATTAATCCCTTTTCCATATACATCCTGAACCTTCCCTTGGTCTATCTTTGTCATCTCAGTTTGTTTGTCCTTCTGTCACGTCAATCCAAGCAACGGGCATAAGTAGGCAAAAATAGAGTTTAGATAAAACAGGTCTAGTGCGAGTCGGTCAGTCGATTGGCGCACCGAGGATTATAGTATGTACTTACCTATAAGCGTTTTTACGAAAGAACAAAAACAATTACCTAACGTTGAAAAGATTTTTTTTTATGTATCCTTCCTATATTTTGATTTTTTTAATATTATCAAATTTAATAAATATTAAAAAGTCATTATCAAATTTTGTGCAGGTAAACTTGTCCCAACCTAAAAAAAGTTGTTTCCGTTTACACTATCAATTTCTGCGGTTATTTGAGTGAAATTATGAATGATTTGCAGTCAGCTAAATTATCGGAATCGAAAAAAGATGCTTAGTATTTATGTAATATTTGTAATAAATAATGCATGGTAACAGAGTGTTCTGCGCAAAATTTTATAATGGCATGAATGACACACTATTACTACCTACTACCTACAATATATTCCAGAATTCAGCCTGATTGCTTCAACCATTTCCGAGAAAATGGGTCTTGACAGGCCGACGGACAGACGGACCACAAAGTCATCCCATAAGGGTTCCGTTTTTTGAGTATTTGGTACAGAAACAGAACGCTAAAAACAACCGACTATCTTAAGATGTATGCTCTTTAAAGTTAGGACAGACTATAGACGGACGGACGGCGCGTAGCGTAGACTTAGTAATAGGGTCCAATATATTCTGGAATAGTCGTAGTTAAATTCTCTCCGCGTCAAACTCTTTTTAGGGTTCCGTACCTCAAATGAAAAAAACGGAACCCTTATAGGATCACTTGGTTGTCCGTCTGTCTGTCTGTCTGTCTGTTTGTGTGTCTGTCAAGACCCTTTTTCTCAGGAACGCGTGGAGGTATCTAGTTCAAATTAATATCAAATACTAAGGCCTGCAATCCCTTGGATCAGTGAAAAAATCAATTTTCTAAACTAACGCAATCAAAAGATACTTAGTTTATGTAACTAGATGTCATATGATAAAATTATTACATTTATAACTCCACTCTAGAGCAAGGGTCCCTGACCAGGAGTCATTTACGAAAAAGATAGTGGCATATTAGGACGGTTATCTATATTACTGGCTGAGCAGTGAAGCAAGGAACAGCAACGGCGATGACGGCGATCGCAGCCAGCACGGCGACGCCTCGTCTACCCATCGTCATCTTTGACGTTGTGACTCGAACCGAGATTTTCCTGAAACATAAGTTAGTTCCTCATTGTATTTGTATCAGCTTGTGCCTATTTCCTAAAATTGTATATTAAGTCACGCACATGATCATAAAAGGTCCCACGCGTATTCCGCACTTTAGGCGCGAAGCTACAAGTGCAACCTACGTGCACATCGGCTTTCTTCTCGAGGGTGGCTTTTGTATTGGGCTAGACAGGGCTGCGTGCGAATTAATACAAACTTTGTATTAATTCGCACGCAGCCCTGTCGAACGCTCCTTTTCTAAATCGAATAATTTGTAATTATTACAATCTAGCTTTAGCGCGCGACTCCGTCCTATCAAATTTTCCGGAATAAAAACTATCCTATGTCCTTCCCCGGGACTCAAACTATCGCCATACCAAATTTCATTCAACGGTTCAACGGTTTAAGCGTGAAGAGGTAACAGACCAACAGATAGACAGAGTTACTTTCGCATTTATAATATTTATTATTATTATTATTATTAAGTAGGGATTATGCGATAGAAAAGGAACCACAGACTACGAACGAGCGTTCGCGACCTACCTACCTAAACGTGTTTTGTTGGAACATATTATTATGGAGGGGTCTTGTTCTTGTATAAGTAGGTAGGTACTTAAGATACCAAATTTTGCTCAAATAAACTTTTTATTGAGTGATTTTTTTATCGTACCTACGTAATCACGGCCAACGATGAAGATAAAATCTCTCAAACATTGTGTGTCGGACTGAAAATAGTTAAAGTACTTACCTATTTGATGAAATCTAATCTATATATTTAAGTAGGTATATTTATACTAATACATATTATAAATGTGAAATAACTCTGTCCGTTTATCCGTGTCTGTTTGTTACGCTAAACCGATGAACGATTTCGATTAAATTTAGTATGGAGATAGTCCCCGGGAAGGACATAAGATAGGTTTTATCCCGAAAAACTGGAGAGTTCCCGAGAGAATAGCGATAAACGACTTCTTTGCGGACAAAGTCGCGGGCCAAGCAGGCAAAAGCTAGTAATTCATAAAAAGTTTAAAAAACGTTAAAAATCAAAAAAGTTTTGATTTCTTACTTGGTTTGAATCTGCGAATGCATTGCAGTTATTCTTATTTCGAAAAAATAACGCAGAATATCTCATTTCAGTAAAAATTAAATTACTTAGGTATCTTAAGAATTTAAACTAGCTCCCTTCATGTCCCGTTCGTTTTGTTCCGCTCTGTATATTCTGTGTCACAGCTCGTACTAGGAACATACCTACAGTCAGCGATACACACACCTAGGTGCACTACACAAAGCCTACACCTATTTAACTTGTCCTTATGACAATAAACGACGTCATGTTTGCCTGTCGAAAACGCGGTAGGGTAATTGAATTACAATTACATAATATAATGTCAATTACAAATTACAATTTCAAGGAAAAAGTAATTATACCTACTATTAATTAATAATTACAATTACAAAACGTAATTAGAAATCAAAATACTAATTACTTTTAAATTAATTTATTGCAATACTAGCTGTGCCGGCGAATTCGTCCGCGTGGACTTAGCTATCTAACCTTTTATTATAAAACATGACTTTGTCTGTTCGTTTGTATGAAAATGTACACCATTGTTTTAGTGTTTGTTGATTGGGCAGGACTTGGCTTGATAATGGCCTACGTAAGTGAAGCCGCAATTGGGAGTATATTTTTGGATTGTAGGTTTTCTATTTGATCAGCATCAAAAATTAGCAGTTACTTAAACCAATTTATCCGCATAATTATAATGTTTTGGTCGGCAATAAATAAATAACCGCAACTAAATCAAATATTAAATATCTATAGGCAAATTAACTAATGTTTAGTACCTAGGCTTAAAATATTATTTGTCCGCTAAATAATAGGATAAACTTTTCGAATTTGCTCAATTCCGTGGTAGCAGTTCACTTCAGTTAGCAGTTCGACTGTAGGTACAACAAATATGTTTCTACGACGTGTAGGGAGGGCGATGTGGAACTTTAAATGATATCCTACCAAGAAGAGAGGGGGAATCAATGACATAGTGAAGCACTTTGAAAAGGAACATAATATCAAATTGGTATCGACGACTTTCTAACGGTAGCATTTGAATTTTATTATATAGATGGTATAGATAGGTACACAAAGTACCTAAGTACAAATGGCAAATGGATTTATGCACTATTTAAGGTAGTTTCGTAATAAACAGAATCCAAAAGTTTTGCCAGAGCCGTATTGTTTATGTTGATCGAAGTTGAAACAATGACGTCGTTTATGGCTTATGACATCTAGGTAGTGGATATGTAAGTAAGTATTATTGTGGCACCAAGCACGTAATCGTTTGAATTTCTTGCGGCGTAACCCGCGCTCCACGAGGAACAGGTTTCGCGTTGCGGCCCGGATTTCCTAGTTACACTACAAGTTGAATACTTTATATACACTGCGATGACTGCGACAACGTATCGATGACGGCGACATTATACTTATTTTTAATACACGAGAAGTCACGCCATGCCACTTCGCTCGAAATTCACGCTTTGCACGGTTGTAGGTATCTATGAAAAGCAGTAGGGCGTGGCTGGATTGAAAACACTATATTAATGTGACATAATAAGAACGCGCCACATCTTTCGAAGCTGCTGTTATTCTCTAAAGGTGTATTTAGACGACGCGTGATAGCGCGAACCGAGCCAGGCTCGTGTTTCTATCTCGTCTAAACGGCGGAACGGATGTGGATAAAATTTGGCACACAGATAGTTCAGAATCAGGACTATAAGTATGTGTGCTAAATTTTATCCAAATCCGTTCTTCATCACTCTTGACAAATGAGGCTATCCAATAGGGACATTAATCGTTGAGGAGTTCTCCTGGTACTTGGCGAAACTTCCATTTCACCATATTCATGATGATGGGTGAAAGGAAGAAAGTGTTGTGAAATACTTATTTTTAAGGAGTTCCGATACTTCTGATCTCTGGTCTTCATCATTAATTTCACTTTACCAAATGGTGCTTTTGGAATGTAAATGTTCTTACAGAAGTTTGAAAATCGTTGTATGTGTCCCTTAAACTTGAAGGGTTCCGTCAATTTCCCTGGGATTCCATTATCTAATCCTCAAGATTTTCCAAAAACGCCAAAACTCGTACAACGCCAAACATATATCTAACTTCAAAGTAAGTGGCAAAGGCAAAAAATTATAAATCAAAATCCCGAACTACATGTAGGATTGGAGTCTGTGCCGCAAGTACCTTTTGCAAAAAACCTGGGACTTATTATGGACGGCGAACTACGTTTTGAACACCACATTAACATTAAGATAAGGAATGCATTCTATCGTCTCAAGACTTTATATAGCTGTAGGAAATATTTGTCTGAAAAAGTAAGAGAAATCCTGGTAGAAGCCCTAGTACTATCGCCATTTAACTACACAGACATTGTTTACGGTCCGAGGTTATTAGCAAATACAATATCCCGAAAAGAGCACATATCACACCCCACCTTAATAGCAGAAACATCCTAAACATGAATAGTAGAAGAAACCTACATTTGTCCTATACACTACGTAAAATTATTGAGTTTGAAAAGCCACCTTATCTATATGAAAAACTGAAGTGGGTTAAGGATGCAAACAAGCCAGTGAGAACTCATAGACAAAATTATTTGCTTGTCCCTAAACACAACACCAAGTTTTACAGGGGGGGGTTTCAAGTATGCAGCAACAAAAATTTGAAACGATCTTCCACCACCTTTAAGAAGTCCAATGCCGTTGCAAGAATTCAAGAAACAGGTTAAATTACATCTTCTTAAATTACAGAAATGAATTCCCCCAAATAAATAAATAAATAAATAACCAATTAAAAATATATTTGAAGTGATTAGATATTATATATTTAATTTAGGTTATTATATATTATTACAACATGATTCACATGTATAAACACACACACACACACACACACACACACACACACACACACACACACACACACACACACACACGCGCGCGCGCGCGCACACACACACACGCACACACGCGCGCGCGCACACACACACACACACACACACACACACACACACACACACGCACGCACACACACACACACACACACACACACGCACGCACGCGCGCATACACACACACACACACACAAATACACACACACACACAGCCGCGCAGATCGCATGATGTAGGACCAGTGCAGTGGTCTTTTAAGTCCAGAATATGTAACCACCGACCTGTAGAAAAGGGACCAGTCTGAAAATCAGCGCTGGGTATTAAAACATAATATCTAGCAAAGGCTGAGACTGGTACCCATTTTTTTTTTTTTAATTTATTTTATTTATTTTCAGGCTACAAGGCCCATAGATAAATACCTTACTGTCTAAAATACATATATTTATAACAATATCTTAAACTTGCCCATCTACACCACAAACAACTTAGTTTTTTTTTTTTTTAGTTTTCTTTAAAGTTTTTTGATATTACGTTTAAGTGTACCCTATGTGTAATTTAATTAATTGTGGCAATAAATATTTTTTTATTATTTTTTATTTTTTTCAATAAATAACCAAACTCTCTTACAAATTGCTACCCCCAATTTCACCCTTTCTAACTTCAAGAGTGACTAAACCCCCATAAAAATGTTAACCCCCCATTTCAGTCCCTAAAGGTGCTTTTCCACCGGCGAGGCGAGGCGAGACGAGGCGAGACGAGAATTGAAATCGCGCCGACCTATTTGCAACAAAAATTGCCATCGCAAGCCCTCGCAAGCCAGCGCGGGTCGGCGCGAGCCCGCGCGGGTAAGCGCAATACCGCATGACTAGACACGGCAGTGTGTCCGGACAAGTTCTAAGAAAATGTATGAAATATTACCTTTATTCAGTTGTTTAATTTGGTAACACATAAACTCCGGATTTTTAATCTTTATCTGCAACAAAAACAAAAGCATCGCGATTTCCCGCTGTCTCGCGCGAGCCCGCGCGGGTCGCCCAGGTGTATTTCCACCGGCAAGGCGAGGCGAGGCGCGACGAGGCAGGAAATCGCGACGCTTTTGTTTTCGTAAACACTCTATAATCACTCTTATAATTAGTAATACGGTATTTAGTAATACGGTGCAATATTACCACAACAAATATTTCAATTCTCGTCTCGCCCATCCAGACTATTTCCACCGCAGCCGAGCAAGGGAGCGAGGGAAATTTTACTATGCAAATTTCAATTCTCTCCTCGTCTCCCCTCGCCTCGCCGGTGGAAAAGCACCTTAAGATAGTTTATCCAAAATCGCCGAAAGTAGTTTTTTTTTATTTGTTAACAGTAGCCTATATACCAATGCCACTTTCTATCTGCAAAAATGGACGACTTTCATACATAAACGCTCTATTACTTATTTTTCGCGTCCCCCAGTACTTTTTGCAAAATCATTTAATGTACAGACACGGAACGTCTACGATTTTATTATATGTACCTACCTATAGATATCGATAGAAGAATCGAATTTACGAATAATAGTTTCCACAACACAATCCAGACACGTTCGAAAAGCGCAGGCGTAACATTTTCGCGCCTTTTTCACGTTGCTTTTTTTGGTTGGTCATTTTTTGAACATTTTTCGTTATACATCAAAAAGTACGTCACGGAAAATTAAAAAAAATAGTTTTGAAATGTGCAGATTGAGCCCTTTCATACCTATAATCAAATCACTTTCATTTTCTACCCACCATTCTAGACCCCTTTTCAATTATTTGTAAAAGTAATTTCATATTTTTTTTACTAAAAACAGATGCGGGCAAGCAAGTTATACAACTATGCCAAAAAAGTTGACAGCTTGTGTAGTTGCTGAGAAAAACTGCTGTGACATACAGACAGACAGACAACGAAGTATCACCTTAAGGGTTCCTTTTTACCATTATGGTACGGAACTCTAAAAATGGTTTTAATATGTTCAGTTACTTATTATAAGTCGCCCTGATCGGTTTTTTTTTAATTTTCAATCAACAGACTTTTTGGTCTTTACGATTTTATTATAAATATGTACTTATAGATGTGTCTCTTTTATTAACGCGGGGTCGATATGTTTTGTTCGTTTCTTGAGCGAGAAAATAGTCGATAGCTAATCGCTTCCTCGCCGGCGGTGGGACTAGTGCCTTAGATCGATCTATGTAGGTATGTCTAATATTATATTATCTAATAGATATTATTACCTTCTTAACTAAGTACTATTTAATATTATAAATGTGAAAGTTTGTTAATTGATTCACTTCAACAGTATAGTTGATCTATTAAACTATTTAGTTAATTATCTATGCATAAGTTCATTAGGCTCGTTATATTCTGCTGTCTCAGATTGTTTTTAGTGTTATGTTAGTAGTTAATTTAATAATATAATGCTAATATAAAATATTTATTTTTAAAGCTAGTATAATCTATTTATATTTTAAATTAAACATTAAGTTATCCTTTTCTCTGCTTATTTTATAAAAAAATGTTAATTACAAAAGTACCGGTTTTGCTAGTTTTCGTTCGCAAATTTTGGTTTTCGTCCTATTGTCACCTAGTTTTCGTCCATTTTGTAGATGAGCTACGAAGTAGTTAAAACAAAAAAAAACTGCTACTGCTGCTGAGTAACCATCAAAGATCATTTTACATTAAACACAAAATAAAATCGTACAGGTTCTTAGAAATTTAGACTGTTACAACATGGCACTTGTGTTTTTAGTTCTCGTCCAAGCGGACGAAAACTAAATAGTTTTGCAGATTAGGTAATTAATTAAAAAGAAAAAGAGATTCCGTGGAAATTTCGAAAAATCCCATCGACAGAGTTAACAACAACGGTGTGCCGTTCTAGAATGGGCACAAACGCCTGTTTACGGAATTGCCCCGCAGACGAAATTACCCCAATGCACTATAGGTACCTACCTATCAAAAATCAGCTAACCAAACATTGAATAGAAAATTTGCAAATAAATATGTCATAACATAACAAACATACATATGACTTTTGGAGATTGTTGTTTGTGTTTGTAAAAATGGTGACGGAACCCTACACTGAGCATGGTCCGATATTGCTAGGGTTGCCATACGTCCCGTATTGTTACTTGTCCCGTTTATCAAAATACACGTACTAAAGGTTCGGCCGACGGCAGGCGTATTGTGCTCTATTTGTAATTCGAATATTTCCGTAAACCATGGTGGTAAATCTGACATCCATAATTTCAATGTCATGTCATCATGATATTACATAAATTACATATCAGAATCGCTTTAAACTCTAAAGACATTACTAATAGTTTTATGATAAAAAAAGATTCGGAGGAAGATTTTGTATAAGTATCTAACATATACACACGGCGACAGCGTATAAAGTAGTACAGCACCACCAATCATTTGCCTCGCTGGATTGTAGGTACTACCAAACTGAATGCACTGATGTATCCAGACTCAAAAATTATTTTATTATTTATTTGGCACTAATAAGTCCCGTATCAGTTCCCAACAATTATGGCAACCCTAGATATTGCCCGGATTATAATTTCGTTTTGACTCAAGTGACGAACTTGATCAAGGCAAGCTAGGATCAAACTAAAAGAATGATTGAAACTGGAGCTTAAAGATCACAAAAACCAAGGCAGCACATACCACCGCAGATGACCAGTGTTAGGTAAACTTGTCTCTATCTAACTACAAAACATATAAAGTTCAAATTTAATTTACACGTTATAGATATACAGAGGCGAACAAAGGCTAGTTCTCAGTAGTTCCGTTTTCGCAGACTAGGTATATGGAACTATCATAACGCAAGAAGGATGAGGCGAATCTGCTTGCGTGCGGATAGTGCAGTTACCTTGGGACGCTGCCGCCGAGTAGGAGTGGTGTGACTGTAATCCATGTTTTCTTTTATAGTCTATACAGAGGTAATAGCGAGCCCAAAACTTAAGTTTAGTTTAGTAATTACTAAGTAGGTAGATACCTATAATTCCTACAATATTATTGATATAACTTGTAGTATGTGTAAAAACATCACTATTTATTAAGCACATCACTAATGAGCGATCTGTGATGTTATCTATGAACCGAGCTCTCTAATAAAAAGCACATGTCTGAAAGTGAGTTGATTTTATTTAAATACAAAATAATACATGGCGCAGCCGGTAATAATAACTACTTCTAGGTTTTGCTTGCGACTCCATCCGCGTAATAGTAGATTACACAACGAGGGGATAAAGCACTGTTTTATGCCACGACCGCGATATTGATTCCTGAATGTAACGAAGGACTCCAGATTTAACTCACGAGCGTAGCGACGGTGTTATAAGTTAAATCCCGAGCAAAGCGAGGAAATTAAGACTAAGTCCTGATTGCAGTGAGCAGGGGTTCAAGCGCGCCCAAGACGAAAACAGCTTTATCCCTGAGGAGTATACTCTCACCTTTTGCGAGACAAAAAAGCAAGGCTGTTAAAAACAGCATTAATGCAGAAAATTAATGTTTAATACCATTAGTCCAGTTGTGGAAAGATAAAGTTATATTATTATTTGGTACCTTTCCTTTATCAAAGTTGAGGTAGAGTTTGAGTGGTGTTCAAAGCTTCAAAAACTTTGTACCGTAAAGGTTGGGGAAGGGGCTTGATGTGATGTGTTTTGAGGTGGGTGGCTGTAGTGGCGAGAGTGTCCAAGGATCATCTCATTAATAATAGACGTTTTCAGATTTGATGCAGTTTTACTACATATATTGCAGCGTCTTGCAACACTCGCGGCTTTTGTTTTTAGGGTTCCGTACCAAAATGGTAAAAAAAGGAACCCTAATTGTGAGACTTCGTTGCATAGCAAGTGGGGTGTCGTCATATGAAAGGCTTTCATATGACGACACCCTGCTCAATCTGCACATTTCAAAACAATTTTTTTTTATAAATTTCCGTTACTTTTTGATTTATATAACCAAAAATGTACAAAAAATGACCGGGCTCCTTATCTCCGAAGTTTATGAACCGAAAAATCTGAAAAATTCCTAACTTAAAGATAATTGCTTATATTTTACACTTAAATACGGACTACGGACTTAAATACGGAACCCTCGGTGCGCGAGTTTGACTCGCACTTGACCGGCTTTTTTTTATTTTTGTTTTATTCAGCTTGCCGTGGCCAGCTCGATTTTCGAATAAGTTCGATTTTCAAATAAGTTCGGCGCGGTGCTGACCCCGGCCCGCGTTGCTGGGCTGTGCGCCGTGCGTGCGGAACTGCGGACACTACGACTGATACGAGTATAATTGTTCTATTTCACGAAATTAGACTCTAAGGACATAACAATAAGAACTATTAGAGGTGAAAATCACATTGTTCACCAGCGGGTTGTAATGAAATTCAGTACAACATTACGACCCGGCTAAAGCAAAGGGCTATAATGACTTGCTTTACGTAAGGTTTGTATGATAGGTACCTACCTTGACATTTTCGAGCAGGTAGGTGTACATTGTGTCAATCCAGGACAAGAACACACATGCCAAATTTCATCCAAATCCGTTCAGCCGTTTAGGCGTGATTAATAAACAAATGTCCTAACGAACTTTAACATCTACTATATGTACCTAGACTACCTAGAGACAATAAAAGTGTAACTGATCGCTGCTGTTCATGGAACAAAAGTATTCGAGAAAAACTATTATTGGAGGTCTTTATTAACGCAATAGAACACAAAACAATGATTTTTAGCATCTTCGTCTGTATGTCTGTGCGTTTGTGCGCGCTAATCTCAGAATCGGTTTAACCGATTTGGATGAAATTTGGCACATAGATAGTTTATTACCCGGATTAACACATAGGATACTTTTTATCCCGGAAAATTTGATAGTTCGCGAGGGATACGCGATAAACGACTTCGACGCGGATGGAGTCGATGGCAAAAGCTAGTCTATATGTGACTGAAGGTACCTTGTGGCCACGGCCATAAGGTACCTATACCAGTAAAACGTCACATAAATAAAAATAAATTACCGAATTTATGTACGCGCATAACTCGAGAACGGCTCGACCGATTTGTTTAGTTATTTTTTTGTTGTTTGAAATTGTCAGGACAAGATTTGTATATTATGCAAGCTTTTTAAATTGCACCTGGGCGAAGCCAGGGCGGGCCATTAGTTTATAATAAAAATACCTACTTATAGGATTTTTAGCACGTAGCCTTAAGTACTGGTAGTACCTCTGTGGTAGTGTATTCCTTGAGACTTAAGTTTTCGCGAAAAAAAAAAAACAAATTTAAATTACACATTGCATATAACATTAGGTACAGGTTAAAAATATGTAAAGATTAAGCTCGAAACTAGGTTTTCAATTGTTGTACGCCATCAGAGCCCATCACAATATGAGCAATTCATTTACCAAAAACCTCACACATTTCACAATAGGTTCACTAATAAGCACGTTTACCTATCGAGGGTCCGATGCACTGCACGGGTCGGGCGAGCGCTCCGGCGGGGCGCGCTGCGCTGCTTGCACTGAGCGCTGTTTACCATCACCCGCCAGCGCCATCGGGGCCAAGGCCGCCGGTGGTTGCGAAGTCTTCGTTATGTCAGTTTGCGTTCCACTTACTTATGCAATACCTACTTACACCAATTCCAAGCAGTTCGATGAGCTATTATTAATACACGATTACATTAATTTAGTAACCACTTAGACCATTTATACTAGGACGGGCCTTACCAACTTTCCCCTCTGCCGAGGTATAAGAGTAAATGAGCACGTTTATAAAAACCGGTCAAGTGCGAGTCGGACTCACGCACCGAAGGTTCCGTAGTTAAGTCCATACTTCAAAAATATACCTTTTTATGAACTTTAATTGTTTGCAATAAGGTCCGTTTTGACTTGCCTAAATTTTAGTACAAATCTGTAAAGTTTTTTGTAATTTTTTCGAAAACTATAAATTTTGAACACTGATTTATTTTTCCCGTAAAAATGAGTGCGGTGCGGCAGTAAAAGCAATTTTTGCATTTGTGTGTTAGCGGTTTATGTGTGTTACCTCGCCTCCCCCAAAAAAAACGACAGACTTTTGTGGTTAGGAAATTGCGCGTAAAGCATCTCCTGGTGTATGTACTCAATGAGTAACCACAGTCCACCGCTACTCTATAGTTTGATGGTAGAATAACAGTAACGACCCAAACTAACGGCCGCAGTCAGAGACGTCAATTAATTTTCAAGTTTGATTAAAGTTGCTGCTGTCACTTTCTTTGCTATAGCAATAGAATAAGACGAAACTTTAATCAAACTTAAAAATTAAATGACGTCTCTGAGTGCGGCAGTAAGTTTTTGGGATGGTAATGTTGCGATGTGAATAAAATTAAAACCTGCGTTAAATTTCTAGTTTTTCCCAAGTAATTCCTAGTAAATCATGTTACGCATAGTACCTTCATATAAATTGATATCAAAAGTGTGAAACTGTGACCCTCCGGTTCCACCGCTGACTTGTATCCACAAGTCACATCTATTAATTCACTATAGGTGTTGATGAGCAGATGCAAGATAATAAGTCCTTCTCAGTATGAAATACGTTGGTGCACAATTAATTGAACGAAGGATCAGTTACTAACATAGTGGACAAGGTAAATGCGATGTTCGGGCGTAGGTATCCATTTCTTTTAGCACCTCTCTTACATGATATTCCATCATACACAATCAAATAGTTAGTGTAAACAATAGCACAAGTCACAACGGTGATGTTAAATTCAAGGTTTTTTTTCCATGATTTTTTCCAGGTATAAAAGATGCAAATACTGTCTACACTATTGAGATTTGTCTATTTAAGAAAATGTTTCAGTATGAGGTTGATTCTAGAGAAGTATTTTGATGAAGTGGGGGATGAGTGCCACAAATCTATAATAACTATAAGTATCCCACTTTCCCTTTTTAACCCCCGACGTATCTGTGTGTTTGTGTATCTGTCTGTAGCTCCTAAACGGATGGACCGATTCTGAATTAGTTTTTTTTGTTGGAACGGTGACTTAATCGAGAGCATTCAGTCAATTAAGGACGATTTTAACAGCTTCGCAAATGGCTAACCGCTAAATTTTGTGACTTCAAATTTGTTACTTTTGAACGGTAACGTATAAGTTGACTTGATTGGTAACAAATTTGAATTTGTTAAGGAACGTTTACATACAATTTTCCGATATTAAACGTGTGTATATAAATATACATTCCCGTCATAATTTGATGCACTAAGGGCCTGTTTCACAATCGACAAGTAAATTCATCTGTCAAATAAAAATAGCTCTCTCCTTGTCTATTTCCAAGTGTAAGAAAGGGAAAGGGCTAAATTTATTTGACAGATATGCTTTACTTGAGGATTGTGAAATAGACGGTAAGAGTTGAAGATTATTGTTAACCCCCGACGCAAAACTTTGTCGTGTATTTGTATCTGTCTGTGGATTTATACACACCAACAGTGTCTAGGGGTACTTTAGTTAATCCGAGATATTCTTAAAACATATATAAACATTGTCAGGGGCTTTTTAACTCGGTTAGGTTATTTAACAATGTACCTAGTAGATACAATTTAAAAGGAGGCGGGTTAAATAACAATTTCAATGTGGTACAATAAACATTTATTAGGCCTTTTGATATTATGATTGATATCTAAATAAATAAAAAAAGCCATCTATAAAAAAGAGTACTATAGGTATAGGCCTATAGATATAAACGTATAATATCTACTCTAGACGGCAGTGTTTTTATACTTATAACAAAACTAAGCATGGAATTACTCTACAAAAGTTAGTCACGAGATCAACAACCTTACGAATTACTATTTGGTTAAACTTGCAAAGCTACAACCTACTGGGTACGAATACCTATGACGTAATCACGTATAGAGAATGCATGAGTTTTGAGAAGGTGCGAACTTTTATTGTTGGACCTTTAGTTAAGTCCGAGGAAACGTGAAAAGTAACAAAGCAGCGTCAAGGACCTCCTATGATCATCGTACGTAATGATCATGGTAAATACGTAAAGCGCGTCATACACGGAGCTATAACATATATGAATATACCAAAATCGACATCTTACAATATATTTTCGTATATTTTCTGCACTGGTTGACAAAGTCCACACACGCAGCTATAATATATATTATATTACACGTACGGAAAATATATCGTAATATACCGTTGCTATAATATATATTATAGCTCCGTCTGTGATGCGCCTTATTCTTTTTTGAGTTAATGTACCTTTTGACTAATAATTATTTAGTCGCCTAAATAACGAGGGCCATCGCACATCACTTTTTTCACTAGATGGCGCCTCTGAGGTCTTTTAGACAGTTGAGGTTAAAATGTATGCCTAGAAGAAGACCAAACGAAGGACAATTTTACCTTTTTCACTTCATACATACACATTGATTATTTTAATATATTTAAATTTATAATTTTTAATATCAACCTGTCAAAAAGACGTCACGTCCCAGAGGCGCCATCTAGTGAAAAAAATGCGCGATAGTCCCATTACGTCAAAGTCGCCAGAATCTCGATTAGAGCCATCTATCGAGAGTTTTCGGTTAAAAGCGCATCGCTGTGCCCCGAGTGCCTCGACACTGCATCTGCAGTTAAGTATAAGCATATACAGGTTAATTACGAAGTGACCAGCTCCATTTTCCTGTACTTCTTCCTGAGCGTCGAGACGGGGTCCTTGAAGAGGATGGGGTCGAGGCGCAGCACGGAGCGCAGCAGCGGCATGCGGCCCCACGCCGCCGCGAACGTGTTGAGGCACGACTGCCGCTGCACGAAGTGCTCCGGGTCGCTCCACGACGACCTGCAAGCGAACACGATGCCTCAATGGCGACATACCTAACTGCGACCTTAACATACCTGCATGAACTGACCTCTTGTGCAACAAACTCAGATTTTAGAAAATAGTTGCTTAAAATCGTCATTAAGACTCAAGTATGCTCGCACAAAATGATTGTTAACGGGGACTTGTCAAGCTGTACGGCGGTCAGGTGAGCTCCGCTTCGAATTTCAAGGATGACACATTTCGGCACAGTCACAGTATGGTGGATCTATTATTTTTAAACGTTGCGTGAAAGAGGATTTATTAGTAGTTGTAATTTTTACATAAGTTACTTGTAATACACTTATAAACTTGTGTTTTCAAGAACACGGGTGGATCCCCCCTCAAAATAATTCAGAGGCCCTTACTTAATGCCTATAAATATGTACAACAATCTACCTGAAATATTAATACATGAAACAAATGAACGCAGATTTTTAAATAAACTTTCTAATTACCGAAGCTTGTGTGCTGAATGAATACTTAGACGACAAATTATAATAGATAATGCAAATTAAATTAAATTATTGAGTATTGATTATGACGTACCCTAACCATTTTTATATAGCCTATTACCACGTTTGTGACGAATCATGACACCCCTATTATTAAAATCGGTCCAATAGCCTAGAAGCTAGAGTGGAACATCCGATATTTGGTCACATAATACATACACAGATAAATACATACATACATAGACAGTTAAAATCTAAAATCCTTTTTTTGGCTTTGCTTAGTCGGATAATAAAGGAACCAAGACCTAGATAGAATCTTAGAGCCAGGCCGAGAAACAGGCCCCAGAGAGCCTAGACAAGATGCATAACGCTAACATTAGCGATTTTCGAAAACTGACAAAACGTATGGAATCGTCAACCCTATAGATTTGTCAGTTTTCGAAAAGCGTTGTTAGCGTAATGCATCTCGCCTAGGCCCTAAGGTGTAACGCAAATGGCGGGCGGTACCGGCGGTGCGCGGGCTTGGAGCGGCGGCGCTGCGCCAGCTTGAGCGGCGGGCGGCGCGCGAGCTGCGCCACGAGGCAGTTGAGCAGGATGTCCTCGCAGTTGCGCGCGCGGCGCACGGCCAGGCGCAGCGCGGGCGGCGCGGCGGCGTAGCGCGCCAGCCACGCGCGGTGCACCAGCGCCGCCGACGGCAGCACCAGCGAGTACGACCCGCCCCACTTGCTGCTGTAGCCCCACGCGCTCTGCGACACACGCGCCTCCATTATTATGATATGAAACATCGTTACACAGGAAGCCTGGGAACCGAATTGGGAGATGGTGCTTCGCCACCGGCGAGGCGAGGGTTGGAGTGAATTGAAGTATTTTGGTAAAATTTTAATTCTATTCTAGCGCATCTTCGGTGGATTCTGCGAAATATACCTTCCACAAAACGACCCGTCTGCGAAGTATCAACATGGACTAAAACTGAAACACACACGCGACTTGATTGTGAATTTTTGTATTTTATTTAATTAAATTAAAAATTAATACAATGGAACCTTGTTATTTTATTTCACAGACATGCTTTGCGAAAGGGACATAATTTTTGTGAAGAGACGTTTTGCGATCGGAACGTTTTGCAGGTAGGATGCTTTACAAAATGGACATTTACAAAAAATATGCAAGTTACATAAAAATGAAATCACTTGGTCACGGCATCACGCTTGAACGGCAGAATCAATTTCGGTAATTATTTTCTTGTTGTATTTGTTATTGTCAGGAGAAGGTTCTTATGAAGATAAAATTGGATCTTTCAACTTTAAGGGGGGGGGGGTGAATGGGAGGGGGAACTTTAACCGTTTAACCGAAGCGAAGCGAGGGCGGGTCCTTTGCTTCGCCGTAGTCGGGTAACAACAAAAGAAACCTGCACCATTAAAAATATGTCTAATTCGCTTAATGTTGCGTTCGTTGTCACACCGACGTTGTCCAACGTAAAGGGTTATCTTAAAAAAGTGGTTCACGACTTTATCATACAGAGACACAGAGGCTTTGTTGCGTTCCTGGGCATAGAAATCTCATGTATCCACACGTAATCTCTCACGTACCTCTATCGCTTACCCACCTGCTCATACACACTACGAAGTAACTAGTATATAATCTGTGACACTACACACAAGCATTCTCGCACACACAAACACGCACGCACGCACAGACACGCACACATACACGCAACGCACACTCACTCACACACAAACGTGTGTTTCTATTCATACAAATTCAAGATTTCTGATATCATACATAATGCATTGCATACGTTGCGTACGTGGGTTCAGTGTGTTCCTACCTTAAATAATTCGGTTATCCTTAAACTTACGTTATCAAATGTCAAGGTGTTCCTTTTTGTTATTTTAAAGTATAAGTAGGTATTTAACTTAATAAATTAAACTATGCTACACTGTAGGTACTATTGTTCGTTTTAAGTTCACCTTGTATACAGGGCCCCAAGATTCAGGCTCGGCCTAGTTTGGAGTCCATGAGATATTTTCTTATGTATTCTTGTGCTTGGTCTGTTAATAAACTTATCTTAATTAAGAGAAATGCTACCACCCATCTCGGAAAAAATCACTGTTCCCGTGGGATGGTCAACGCGGACGAAGTCGCGGGTAGAATGTGGCATATAATCAGTAGCGGACCTTAGCTTCATCCCAGAAGTGCGTCCGGGCGGGGTAGCCGACGATGCGGTCGGGGAAGTGTCTCCACACGCGGAAGGCGAAGTCCAGCTCCTCCGCCAGCACGGGCGCGTCGCCGTCCAGCGAGAACACCGCCGCCGTCGGCACCGCCCACAGTGGCTGCCAGCGCGCTGATACGCCTTCCCTGCGCCACATAATATAATTTAATAGTACAAGTACTGAAGGCGCTCTCCCTAATTAAACAATATTTAGGTTGCACTTGACCGATTTTCTTTATAAACAGGTATACATTTGGCCACCTGATAGGTTGATGAATGATAAGATAGTGGTGGAACACGCTTACCCAAGAAATGCCTATTCACTACCGATTTTAAGATGAGGGTATAGCTAACATAGTAAATGCGCCAGTGATGTACAAATATAGTCCTTCACAATGATTTGACTGAGCAACCATAGAAGAGGTGATTAACTATGTTACCCCGGGTAATGCGTGGTGGCGTCTATGACCAGCACGGGGAGCGAATCGCGCGCGTCGCCCGGCGAGCGAGCCAGCGACTGCAGCGTGGGCGCCGCGCGCTCGCTGTCCCACACGATGACCACCTTCTCGCAGTGTTCGCTGCCGGCTACACTGGCGAGGAGCCGGTGCAGCGCAGGCGACGTGGCCTGCACGTACAGCAGGGCGGTGAAGGAGTCGCCGGGCGTGGGCGGCGGCGCAGCGAGCGGCACGGAGGGCGCGGGCAGCGGCGCGGGCGGCGGCGCAGGCGCGCGCGGCGCGGGCGGCGCGTGTGCGCCCGTCGGCAGGTGCGCGCGCGAGTCCCCGTACCAAGCCAGCGTCCCCAGCGCGCCCGGCGACCCGTTCCATATCAATGCCTCGCGTTGGCGAGACGATCTGTGCATTAGCACTCTTTCGAAAATTATCTGTTAACGACAAAAACGTTCCAATTTGTTATTGAATATGATGTAAGCGAAATTATATTATGGTGGGATATCGCGGTCAAATGCTCACCCAGGTACTTTGCTATCAATGTAGTAAATGCGTTTGAAATAGTTTTTTGTTTGTTTACTTTCTGTCCTAAAGGACAGGCGACGCGAGACTGTACAAGTCGACAGCGACACATTTTTGTAGGTCTTTTGTTGAATGTTGAAAAACCGTACATGCGTGATTTGTGTGTTTTGTGTTGTTTACCAATGATAGGACCGGATAAAACCAATTAAAGAATTTATATTTTCAGTATAAGATACAGAAAATTATAATGTCACTACTTTCACATTTGTTCGCAATTCTCAATGAGAGATATCTCAAAACAAGTACAATTTTATATGCAGCTGAAATTTTACAATATTTCAAATTTCAGAATTTTAGAATATTATTATATAATATTATATTATATAAAGTGGGCTTAAAAACACAAATGTTATGGCAGGATATTGCTACTTCAGTCTACTTCATCTGTTGTAAGTCCATAATTTTTGTTTAATCGCAGTATTCATAAAAAGCATTGATTGACGCGTATTCTGTAAAGCACTCGTCCACCTATTACTTACTTTCTAGCCTTAACAACAATATTATATTTCTGTAATTAGAAAATTCTTACTTCAATTGTAGTAAAGACAATTTTTTCAATTGATGAAAAATACTGCTCCCACAACAGCTGAGTTTGCTGCCGTAATGCAAGAATACGCTCGGGCGACACCGAGCGCACCAGCTCCGGGACCTGCGAAACACAGGAGTAACTTAGAATAGTACATTATTGCCTAGGCGCCGAAAGTAAGGGATTGCCTGACGAGGTGGTTAGCAGGCCGAGCAACAGCGAGGCCTGCTAAAATACGAGTCAGGCAATCCCCCCGTTTCCGCCGAGGCATATATAATGCTTTTCTCAAACATGTGAGGAAATGATACTAATATTGTAAAAAGTAAAATTAATATTAAAAGTGATGTTAGTCATATTAGGACAATTTGTAAACGAAATTGTTATGGGTTTTCCAGGAACATTTATGTTTGTCTGTTGAATTTGAGATGTTGATATTTCAGGGCTAGTGGTAGACAAATGAACGTAACTTAGGGAATAGGATCCAATTCAACCATTTCACACTTGTAGAATTTGCACATAATATTGACAGCAATAGAATTCAAATTTAATACCGTGAAGTGCCGAGGACTTCATGTTTGTACTTTTTACACAACAACAGTAAGTTCTACGTTTAAATTTCAATAAAACAAAAGTTTTTAATTTTTTTTCTAACCTTAGACAATTTTAAAGAAAATTAAAAAGAAGAAAACACACGCACTGAGCTACGAAAACGAGCAGTTGCCTTGGCTGTATGAGATTTATTTCTTGGTCCTTTCTTTTCTGTATGCATTGGACAGCACTTTAAAAAAACATCGCAGCGGATAAAAATGGGTTTCCATACGTTTATTTTACTCCTAGGAAGAAAATGAGGCCCTTTCGCGTCTTCGTATTTCAAAAGAAATGCCATCCTTTCTTAGCATGTTTGAGAAATAGTACATTTCGATGCTAGTGCGGAAAGTATGTCATTACATCACGAGTACCGAGATATCTTGCCACGAGCCGTAGGCGAGTGGCAAGACTCGGGACGAGTGAAGAATGACATTTCCGCACGTATCGAACGACGTTTTTTAAACCAGTTGCGAAAAAATAAATCAATTTCCAATTCTCATTCTGTAATTTTATAAGCAACTTTTGAAAACTTAAGATTGGTAAACAAATTCATTGTAAGTTCGATCTTTCGCAGTGAACAATTTTGACATTATGAAGAGGTGTTTTTTTAGCTTTTATTCGACTAGAATGGATTTTGTTGTTATTATTATTAAACCCATTTCAATGAGTTTTTTTTTCAAATGCATGGTCTATAAGACATAAACAATCGTAAATATAAAACATTGTAACTATTGTACCTAAGTATTGTTATTTATGATTATTTGTATATTGTATATTTATAAAAACAATATCGAATGTTGCCTTTGGAAACTTAAAAAATGCTTGCAGTAAGAAAAAAACGCATGGCTTAAAGGACTTAGCACCCAGGTCATAATCATTAAAAAAAAAAGCCTCTTCATAATGTCAAAAATTTTGACAGGCGTTTCGGTAGCTATTCCATTCCATTCAGACAACTTATTAAGAACGGTTTTTCAATATTCAATATTAAAAAATAAACGTGTTATTATAATGATGAACAGGTAAGTAATAAAATATGTAATATGTATATTTTTCGTATTCTTACATTAACAGTAGGTTTTTATGTTGATTACGAAGTTTAAAGGAAACTAATATTAACACTCATCAATAAGTAGTCATGAATTGGAACAAGTATAAATTTAAAAAAATTTGAAAAGTAAAAAGCACTAGTTCGCGAAAACCAACTTTCCGCACGATATACAGCTACGAAATGTACCACTTTTTGAGAAACTGTGTTAAAAACACATTTTTAATACAATTGCTCAAAAAGTGGTACTTTTTGTAGCTGTATGTCGTGCGGAAAGTTGAATTTTTCGCACTAGTGCTTTTTACTTTTTGTAGCTGTATGTATATGCACTTTAACTTGAACCACTTCCCGGTGTCTGATTGAACTGAAATTTGGTATACCTACGTAACTTCGGTAATGTAATAATATGGTACCATGAAGCTGGTCTGATGATGGAGACGGAATGTTGGCGGCCACAGGAACTCCCTAAACTACACTATTTTCCGACTATAGCGAGTTCTTTAATCTAACCCTCACAGGGTAGTCACTAAAAAACAAAACCGTCTTCAAAAACCCACTGAAAAGGTTTACTTAAATAAAGACCAGCCTCATAGGAATTGCCTATAATATAGTGTCTAATAGGTACAGTCGAGGACAGAAAGATGTATACACTTTTGGACCTTATTACAATGGAATAAGGTGAAAAAGTGTAAACATCTTTCTGTCCTCGACTGTACATGAAATATATCGAAGTCGGTGGCAAGAATCATGTGTCATGCATGCGTCATTGCTATTGTGTATACCTACTTGACACCGACTTGGATATAATTCATGTACTAAATAGGCAATTCCTAGGAGGCCGATCTGTATTTTTAACCCTTTTCAGTGGGTTTTTGGAGACGGTTTCATTTTTCATAACTTCGTTTTATTAGAACCCTAAAAAGGTCAATAGGTTGCTATTTCTTGCGTTTATAAATGTAATTTGTGTACGTATACGTATTTTCTTTGTTTGCGTGCGTGATTTCAAGTTAGTGTTTACCTATGTTTTTTAGTGGTGTAAGTAAGAATAAGAGCAATTTTTGCATTTGTCTGTTAGCGGTTTTATACATATGTGTGTTCCTCGCCTCCCCCAAGACTTTTTTGCTTAGGAAATTGTACGTGTCGACGTACACGTACTCCTGTTACTAACTTCTCTATGATTTCGGTCAATAAACTTTTCGGTCCCCACAAGTAGGTATTTTCCATAAGCATAATAGGTCAGTAGAAATCGACATTAAAATCGGAAAGCTTTATGTAGTTCTGTTTTTAGTATGTTGTACGGACCAGTTAGGGTAGTGTTAATTTAAATTTGGAACTTCGAAAAACTTGTGCTCGCTGCGCACCACACGCCAAAAACTGCGACATTTTGGGACTTTTTCACTTTTTGCTATAAACTAGTTTTTCAGTATAAACTATGCGTTTTTCTACAAATAAAATTCAGTGTTTTATAAGTTAATTAAATTTGCAACAATTTAAGCCCAACCTCAGCTCTATAAACCCTATAGGGACCAAGTTTTGGCCCTTTGAACATGGTCCATTTTCCCGAAAATTGACAATTTTAAGTTTTGCTCCCGTCCGGATTAAAATATTGGCAAAAATCGCACAAAAAGCGAGAGACATTAACACCTCTCTCCATTTAGACTTTCTGAATATCGCGTAGTCTAATAGGCCCTATAGTGATGCGGTTGACCTTGCAGTGCGTGCATCAGTTTGTTTTACTCGACGTACTTATGTATAACTACAGTTCCCGCGTCCCACCGCACACGTCTCGTCCGCACTATACCTACATAATATATTGAAAAGCTGATCGAGCCATCTTAGCACGAACCTGCAGAAGGAGCCGTTCGTCGGCCCAGATGACCGCACGGCGCCAGTCAACGCGCTCGTCGAAAGGCAGGCGCCAGCCGTTACTCAGCAGCACGGGCACGCAGCCTGCCGCCAGCGCCTCCAGGAAGCGATACGAGCCCAGCCGCCGCCCGCGCGCCACCAGGCAGAACGTCGAGTTGGCCAGCAACTGCTCGTAATCAAATCTGAAATTAAAACAACAATGTGAGCAAATATATATAGCATCCTACACCTACAAGGTAATTCACCCGCGCATGAAGTATAATTTTCCACTTAATAATTATGGCTTTGAGAAGTGACGGTTTTAATGTTTTTTATCAAAAGGGAAAGCATTTAGCAAATTTGATTATTGAAATAGCAAACATACTTATCATATTCACGGTTATCTTCATCACATCTTTCATCTCTTAAATGTTTCCAGGATTTTCCATGCCGGCACGTTGTAACCAAAACCAGATTAGCCCCATCATGCAAATGCCATAGGGAGTTTCTTGTCTCACTTCCAATTCCATGTACATAGCGTTTACCTTTAAAAGCTAGTAAATGCCGTCGAGGGGCAGGAAAGGGGTTGGATGTGGCCGCAGCTGGCGCGCCGCCATGCTCGGGATGTTCCTTATGGAACAATGGAAGTGAAATATCAAATCCTTCCCGGAAAATTGTTTCTGAAGCACTGGCCCTAGCTAAAATAGCTTCACCAGGATCAAAACCTAAAGCTGACTCAGAATAATCAGGCCATGTGCCAGCATACAGGTTAAATATTAGGTGATTGCGACCATTGTTCCAATATGGCAGCCTTGACAAATGTGCTGCTACATCGGGGGCATGTTCTGGTGACAGTGGATCTGCATCTAAAGTATCCACAGCTGGCAAAAATAGACAAGCTTCATTGGGATCTCTAGTTGCATACTGAGAATCTCTTATAACAGATAAAACTTTTCGATATGATGCACTAACTGGCCCATCAGTCGGGTAAACATAAATCTTAGGATTTATGCCACACTTTGTGAAATCAAAACAAGTTTCCATACGACAAGATCTATTAGCAGGATGTGGTTTTCTCGGCTCCAGTAAAGGCATCTCTGAAAGTTCATCTAGGGTTGCAAATGATGGCAGCTGATCCAGATATCTACTTTGGACAATGTCTGATTTTATGTGTTGACCACTGAAGAAGAAATAAATCAGGAAGGCACATGACAAAACAAGAAGCAAGTATCTTTTTTTAGCTTGCATATTGAATGTAATTTATAATTCTGGATTTTCACCTATATTTATTTGCCTTAGTATGATACTCCGCGAGGTTCATTAACCACAGTAGGTACCATTTAACAGGAGCCCTGAAAATAAATTGAATATTAATTACATTTCTCAACATGCAAAATCTATTACATCATTTTATACTCAATAAATACTACTCCTTTTACATATAACACACAGTACCTGGGCGACCGAGCCGAGCGTCGTCGCTCGGGTGAAAACCGAATTATCATCGATTTCTATACAAAACCAAAAAAAAAACAATAACAAAAGATTTACCCAAAAACGACCAAAAAGAAAACAACGTTTTCGAGAATGTGAGTATAAATATATAAATGTTTCTCATTTAATAAGTAGGATAATATATGATTGTCTACTGATACTTGACATATGAATACAAACAAAGACTTATAGTTGGATCAATCTAGGATGATCCCTGTGTGTCTGTGTCATATAAAAACATATTTCACTTTTTTCTTACATATATCAATTTTTTTTCATAGATACAAACCTTATTACCTACGACATTTAGGGCCTGTCTCACAACCAACATGTCAATTTATCTGCCACTTAAAGTTAGCTCTCTCCTTGTTTATTTTCAAGTGTATGAAAGGGAAAGGGTTTAATTTATGTGACAGATATACTTTACTTGACAATTGTGAGACAGGTGTTAAGTCATTTAAATTATTAATTACTTTTTTATATATGCCTTAATCCTGAGAATAGTTAGTGTTTAAAAACAAGGTATGGGTGTTCATCCTACATTGACCAAATTTTGTAATGAAGCTAAAATTGCCTATGGACCTTAAATTGCTTGGCATTGGGTCCTGTAACACAGGGCTTCCTAGCTTAGAATCCAGGACTAAGGGAATTATTTCGACTCGTGTTTTTTGTCTTTACCTTTACTCACATATTTGTGACAGTATTTTATAATCACTACATATTATAAAACAAAGTCCCCCGCCGCGTCTGTCTGTCTGTCTGTATGTCTGAATGGTATAAACTCCAAAATTACTAAAATAATTTTCATACAGGTTTCATCAATGGTCAGAGTAATTTATTAGGGGGGTTTAGCTGTATAATTCATTTTTAGTTTCTGCTACTTGCGCGATGCCGGGGCGGGTCGCTAGTAACCTCATATAACTGAGCTAGTGACCTGTCGCGGTCAGAATGCCTTCTATATGTAAGTTGTTTGTCCATAACTATTTCTTTATTACATGGCCAAGATATTCTTTATGTAATACAGTCTCACAAAATTGGAATAGTGCCTAATACTAGTAAGCCCTACTTATTACACCCATGAATATACTATTAATCAAATCAAATCAAATCAAATTCTTTATTTTGGACTACAGAAAGATCCATAGAGTGTTAGTATACAATTTAAGATAACTTGATCTAGTGTTAGTAATTATTTAGAATAATTATAATAATTCAGAAGATAATTTGTAATGTATATGCACACGCTTTCCACAGCATAGAATCTACATTACAAATTGCGCTGCACCCTTAATAAGCTCGGTCCAATGTTTGAATATCGGCCAATCATACTTTTCAGCAATTTCTTTTAGAATTATGTTGGGACTTCATCTCACATGACTTAGTGAAGAGACTATATTTTTTCGCATTATAGCCTGAAAACCATCCGTGCGAGCTGCCACAAACATGCCCGATGCCGAGCATCTGCTCGGCCATCCCGACAGTACCTATTCTAAAAGCATTGTTTTACTGACGCGCAAACAAGCAACAACAACAAGCAAACCTGTGGGGTAATCATGTTACTCTGAACCGCCAACGCCCTACGCTCCCTTTCTACATCCAAGGTCATTATCATCCCTCAGGTCACTCTATTTGACCTTATCTACGACTTTTTAATGGACTAGAGTTCAACAAAATAGGTGGAACATGGTATGGCTTGATTTTACCCGCTTCAAACACCTCACTCTTTTTATTATTGTACTCCAGTTCATAAGTCAAGGCGTAAGCTTCACAGTGGGCAAGCAGTTGCTCCAGCACACTGACAGACGGACTCAGGAGCACCATATCATCAGCATAACTTAAGCTATTAACACAAGTGCTACCAAAATGCATGCATGCCACTAAGCCCGTCTACCAACTTATTAATGTACAAGTTGAAGAGCTTCGGTGAGGTAATACCACCCTGCCTGACCCCACATTTAAGCTTATACTCACTGGATAGACTGCTCGCCCATCTGACCTGATTTAACTGTTTGCTGTACCAGTGCCTAAACAGTGCCACACACTCCGCCGGTATACCTGTCTCACTAAGCCGATCATAGTTGACTCGATCAAAAGCCTTGGACAAATCGAGGAAACAGACATAGACGGAGGTTTTTCTATCTGTATAATAACTGACCGTGTGCTTAAGACATAGAATAGCACTATCAGTAGATAGCCCAGCTCTGAACCCGATTAATTAATGTAAGTAAAATGATAGAAATACATACATGAAAACACATAATAAGTGTCAAACAGATTATAATATAAGTATGTCTGTCAAATATCGTTTTGCGTTGTTGTTGTTGATGTTGTTATTCAATACAATTTATCCAAAGAGAAAGGCAAAGGACTCTAATCCATGCAGCCTAATATCGTTTTAAGACCGGTAGCACATCTCCGCCGCGAAATCGATGCAGCGAAACCGCTGACGTTCCGCCACCGTTTGTCCGTTACATGACGAGCGAAACATTAGCGAAACTGCCTGTTCTAACGCGTTAAATTGACCATGCTTCTATCTCTTTCTCGCGGAATATCGGCGACGCCGCTCACATCTCCGCCGCGAAACCGCTGACCGAAAACCTTGTCGCGTGGCGATTTTGACTGTTACTTTATGACTGTTTCTTGTTTTTGTTAAATTGGTCGTCAGTTGTTGTTATTTTTGGTAAAATGCCATGCCAAAAAGGACTGTTTTAAATAGTCAAGCGTTTTGTTTACCCACGTATCACGTATGTTTCAAAATATTAATTGTTAGCAATAGAATCGATTACCTTCCCTTTGCGAACTCAATCGACAATCGCAAAAAATCGATACATTTTTCACAGTCACAACTCTATATTAGCCGAGTGAAGTGACAGCTGTCAACACACCACCGTACGTATACGTACGTAGGTATCGTACCGGTAGCTATATTGTCTATATGAAGTAGTATCCCTAGTCAAAGAGTATATAAGTATTATTATTATTACGACGTTCATATGATAAAAAGTATATTTTTAAAATAAAGTCGTATTGAACAAATATTTTCGAAGTTCCTAATTATGTTAATAAGGTTGTTTTTTTTCATCATAATCTATATGCCGAAAGTAAATTGACACCATTATTATCAATTAAAGAAAAGTATTACTATCGCATTTATCACTAAAAACCCAACAAAAGATGTTCTTTCCTGTTTTAAAGATCAGTTCGTCGGGTATACGTCTGAAATTACATGCATATTTCACTGTGTTTAGACAACTTCATGGAAGCTTAGGACTTTGGGTAAGAAGGCAAAATAATTACTAAACCTCGAATTTATCCATAAATTCCATAATAGGCATTGTTATAACTTTATATCTGGCCAATCGATAACTATTATATACTATAATAATATTAAACGAATTCAACATAATGTTCCTTCCCCTTCATGCCACCATTCCTGGAAATAAAAATAAGTTTTTTAAGTTGTCTACATTGTCTGCGTTGGCTTTTAGCCATATTGTAATATTAATTGTATTTTACAGATGCCTAGAAGGGGTTTTTAAAAGTAGGTTAGAGTTGAATAGAATAATAATAAGCTTTTATTAAATGATAACATTTCTTTTCAGCCGCAAGAATTGAGCCCTGAAATTAAATTAGGTATTGAAAAAAAATGGTCAAGAGAAATACAAAAGCAACAGTCCCATAAAAATGGAAAGGTGCTCTATGTTTTGGCCCAATTCCCATACCCCTCGGGCAACCTTCACATGGGCCATGTTCGAGTTTATACAATATCAGACACCATTGCTAGATTTCATAAACTTAATGGTAACAGAGTGATACATCCTATAGGTTGGGATGCTTTTGGTTTACCAGCAGAAAATGCAGCTATTGAAAGAAATGTCAAACCACTTGATTGGACTAAAACTAATATTGACTCTATGAAGAAACAACTCTTGTGTCTAGGATTGAACTTTGATTGGGAAAGGGAATTCTCAACTTGTGATCCACAATATTATAAGTGGACACAATACATATTTTTGAAATTATTTGAACATGGTTTTGCATATCAAAGTACAGTAAGTAAGAATTTAAGCAATTTATAAATAAGACTAATTTTTCTGGCATTAAATTTATTTATTTATAGTATTGTTGTGTCATCAAATTTTCACAACATCCCATTTAAGGACATAATTTAAAAAAAAATCTGGCAAATAGTTTTAAAAACTTAGCTGATTCGTAATGAATGATTCTAATAATGTGAGATACTACTGACAAACTTCTGAAATAAACATGAAATTAAGGATTTTTCGTGACATGGACATAAAGGAAAATTACAAAAATTCAGATTAAAATGATCAATATCTCCAGAACTGGTCAAAATCGCTGATCATACATTGGGATGTTTTTGGTAGCCCTGGGGTTGACCTATTTAAATTTTTAGTTTGGACCACTATTTACGGGACATATCTACAGGAGATATTTTTACCCTAAAGAAAGATTTATATTATAATATAATGTGTAAAAAAATATCTTATGGTCATCCTACATTTATTACTGGTGCATACGTCAGTTAAGACAAAGAACGTAGTAACCGGTATAGGGTGACAATAATTTTATTTTAAAACTTAAATTCTAAATAAAAAAAGATTTTAAAAGTCTTGCTTTGTTTCATGTAAAGAACAGAACCCTAAAAATTTAATAATTTAATTTTTAGGGTTATGTACCCGAAGGGTGCCTACCGTGACCCTATTACTAAGCCTACGCTGTCTGTCCGTCCATCCGTCCGTACTTCTCTCCTAACTTGAAAGAGCTGTATCTTTGGAACCATATCTTTTGAAAAGATAACCTGGTGATTTTTTTGCAGAATATATAATGGCAATAAAGTAAAATAATAAGGGGAGTCCGCATACAAGAAACGTTTTTATTCAAAGTTTTTTTGTATTTGTTCTATCGTAAAAATGGTAATACATACAAACGTCAAATTTGGTATGATTATAGAAAAAAACCTAAAAAAAACAACAAATACTAAAAATTGGCCAAATGTGTACAGAACCCTCAATGCCCGAGTCCGACTCGCATTTGACCGGTTTTTTAATGTAATTGCCATCTATTGCAAAGTAAGAAAAACAAAGGTAAACAAACTATTTGATTAGATTAATCAATCGATTTAGATTAACTCTTCTGTATTTAACTCTGCATTAAATGTAAAAGTTTTTATGCTAATGGGTAGATACCTAGGTTCTTAAAATTTTTTTGCTCACCTTAGCACTTTAAACTTTTCAATGCCATTGACGGATATATCCGCACCACTGGTACAATGCCCACGACGGATATATCCGTCACGGTTGACAGCGAAAAATAGACCCGAGCGTCTATGACTTAAGGTTGAAATTAGCTCTGGTTTTTAGCTGTCATTGGCGCGTGAGTGACGACTTTTGTATTTGACATGGCGTTGAAAAGGTTAAAGTTTGATCAAGGTTTTTTTGTCAAGTGGCAGATAGCAACTTTAACATTGATTTACGAGAAAACTGATATAGTTTGTTTAAATTGTGATACACATCTTATGTGAGTTATTTGTCTCTTTTGATTGTTTATCCTAGAGTTATATATTGTAAAATAAGTGTTTTTGAATAAATATTTTATTATTATAGTTTACTAGGTGTTCCCTGCGACTCTGTCCGCGTATTAGTCATTTTTCGCTTATCCCTCGGGAACTATCAAATTTTCCGGGATAAAAAGTATTTTTTATGTTAACCCAGGTAATAAACTATCTGTGTGACAAATTTCATAAAAATCGGTCGAGCCGTTCTTGAGTTATAACTTATTTATAAATGGTGTGACTAACCCGACTTTTTTTATATATTTAGATTATTATTATTACAGCGCAACCAAAAGCAATTTACAAAAAAAAATAGTTAAAACTTCAAGTTGTGGAAATGCAATAAAAAAACTTAACCTTATGAACGCCATTGACGGCTATAGCCGTCATGGTTGACAGCTTGAAATAAACCTAAGTGTATTTGATGTCTTATATATCAGACTACGGCGGTCAAAAGGTTACACAAGGTTCGAAAAATATAAACTTCAGTAAGTTAACTGAGATTATCTCGAAAACTGTAAAACTTTTACTACATAGACCCATGTTAGGCTGTTTTGATAGAGCAAAGGATCGTCTATATCAGGGGTGGGCAAACTTTTAATGGGAGGCCAGAAAATGCAAGAAGTTTTAGGAAGGGCCAGAATTACGATAAAAATGTGCAGTAGAAATGTTAGTGACTAGTACTTCTACTTTAAAAGAGACGTTGGCGGGCCGGATTACGAACCTTCACGGGCCGAAGTTAGCCCGCGGGCCGTAGTTTCTAGGTAGTTTGCCCACCCGTGGTCTACCCCGGCCGCACGCATGACAAGTATACCCAGATTGGGGTGGTCAGGTAGTCGTGGGTTGGTCGTTAGTAACGCCTCGCGCGTTTTTCCTTAACAAGTCCAATACCAGGCGGTGTCGCGCCTTGTTTGACCTTCGTGAACAAGGCGACGCCACTTCCCACGATCTTCTGTACATAGAATACTCATACCGTCAATAATATTAATGTTTTTCCAGGCTAGCGTTAACTGGGATCCAGTGGACCAAACTGTGCTAGCTGATGAGCAAGTAGATGAGCTTGGATGTTCCTGGCGCTCTAGAGCCAAAGTTGAGAAGAAAGTTCTCACACAGTGGTTTATTAAGACAACACAATTTGCACAAAAACTATATGATGGATTAAACAGTGAACATTTAGAAAATTGGAAAGATATCATTAATCTGCAAAAACACTGGATTGGTGAATGCAATGGCACTGTGGTAACATTTCAAATGATATTAAATGATAAGTTAAAGTCCTTTGATGTTTGGACAGCTGAGCCTTTCAAGTTGATTCATGGAGCATTTTTAACAATTAACAGTAGCAGTGTAATTATTCAAGAGTTAACAAACACAGATTGTAAAATGTTAAAAGCCATCAATCCAATTACAGATTCCGAAATACCAGTTTATATAAGTGACGATGTTAATTATGCAGATGGAAGAGAAGTGTATATAGCCTGCCCTTCTATGGACCTATATGACAGAGATCTGGCCAACAAATTTGGCGTGAATTCTATCAATACAACTTTTGACGTAGAGAAAGAAAATCAAAGAGCCATTGAAATAGCAAAGGCTAAACAAGTAGGGGGATATTTAGTTAGTTCAAAACTGAAAGATTGGCTTATATCTAGGCAGAGGTACTGGGGTACTCCAATACCTATTATACATTGCCCTAAATGTGGCATAGTTCCTGTGCCATATAATGATCTTCCACTAATACTTCCTAAGCAAAATTATTATAAACCTGGTAGCAAATCACTGGCAGAGATACATGACTGGGTAAACTGTAAATGCCCTCAATGCAATGCAAGTAGCAGGAGGGAGACTGATACTATGGATACATTTGTGGATTCCTCTTGGTACTACTATCGGTTTCTAGATCCTAAAAATAGCGAAGCTCCATTTGAAAAAAAAGAATTGCAAGGGTGCACTCCTGTTGACATTTACATTGGGGGAAAAGAGCATGCAGTTTTACATTTGTACTATGCTCGGTTTATGAGCTATTTTCTACATTCCCTTGGCTGGACTACCTGTGAAGAACCATTCAAAAGACTTTTAGTACAAGGCATGGTAATGGGACAGTCATATAAATTAAAATCGTCAGGTAGATACATACCTCCAGATAATGTCGAAAAAGTAGGAAATCAATATAAGGAAACACTCACACAAGAACCTGTAACAGTACAATGGGAAAAAATGAGCAAATCGAAACATAATGGAGAAAACCCTGAGAGATTGTTGTCAACATATGGATGTGATACAACACGTCTTTTAATATTAGCAGACGTGCCACCAGCAACAAGCAGACACTGGTCAGAAGCAAGTATGGCCATATTAATTAATTTTTAGCTTAACTTCACTTTAAGCTTGTTATGGGCTATTTTTCCCGGCAAATTTTAGCCGGCAATCTATCTCACGGAAATTAGAGTAAGACAGCTATTGTTGACGGGGAATTATTGCTCATAAAGTTGCCCGTGGAAGTGCACCCTTAGTGTAGTAGAATAGAATATCAACTGCGGCTGCTACAGATTTGAGATTATTGTGCAGCCAATACGAAAGCAAAAAACCGGCCAAGCGTGTGTCTGACTCGCACACGTAGGGTTCCGTACCATCGTGTGTACAAGAAACGTGATTTTTGAAACGTCTTTAATTTTTAATTTATTATTATTATTTTATATTAGAGAGGCAGTTAACACTGATATGTCTAAATCACTGTTCACTAAACAAAATTACAATTTAATTTTTATTATTTGTTGCTATAGCGGCAATAGACATACACATTCTGTGAAAATTTCAGCTGTCTACCTATTTCGGTTCATGAGATACAGCCCGGCGACAGACAGACAGACGGACGGACAGCGGAGGCTTAATAGGGGTAATTAAGGGTCCTGTTTGGCACCCTTCGGGTTCGGAACCCTAAAATGATTGATCGATGCTGCATATATGCATGCACCTACGCTAAATCAGCAGTTTAAAGCTTTCGGCACACCAAACGCGAGTCAGGCGCGTCGCGTGGCGTGAGCGACGCAGCACCCGGCACACCGCAGGCAGGCGGCAGCTTCAACGCGTTTCGAACGCGTGCCAGCGCTGCGCACGCCTCGCTGCTGCGTTCGGTGAGACATGCTGCGCGGCGCGCGCGTACCTCCACCACGCGTTTGTAAAAAATACAACGACTAGTACCTGCGCCGACGCCGCGCTGACGCGACGCGTGCCAGCGCGCGCGACGCGCCTGCCCGAGTTGTCTGCGGCGACTGCGGCACGTCGCGTGCGCGAAGCAGCTCGAACGCGTGCCCTGCGCAGGCACGCGTTGCTTTTTGGTGTGCTGGGTTCAATTTGTTTTGTTGTTTTACAACACGCGCGGGCCCGCGTTCAAAGCGCGACGCGCCTGACACGCGTTTAGTGTGCCGAAAGCTTAATTCTACCCTAATTTTATAGAATATTTCTCGATTTTGTTTTTAGCTTTTCCAGGAGTTATTAACTGGCAACGTCGGTTATGGATTACTATGCGAGACTTTCTAAATCACAGAAACAATCCCGTTTTATTTGAAGAGGATAATATAAGCAAAGAAGAGTTCGAAAAACACGAGTTAAAATTATGGGATTCAAGAAATTATTTTACAGCCAACACTACATATCATTTCAAATACACTCAGAAACTAAGCGTTGGGATTTCAAGATTACAAGCATTGACTAATGCTTTGAGGGTAAATTTACCTTACTTTTTCAACTTTATAAACCGGCTTTAATTAAGATATGTGTATCGTTCTTTTTTTTTTTTCAAAAATTTAATTGTCACTCGTTATAATAAGATGTGAACATGATATGAACGCAATATCACGTCACTCTATTAAATTACCCTACGTATTTGTAATAATAGGTAGGCATGAACATTTTAGTCTTATGTAACTCAAGAACCAATAAAAGTTTTCTTAGTCGTGATAGTTTTCCATTTAAATTCGTTATAATTATGTGCTTTCATTTAAGATATTTTTCAGATTTTTAGTAGTCTTTCGTTTTTGAACTGAGCTTATTCCATTTATGGAATATACTATTGTATCTATACAATACTATTATCTGCTTTTGTTCTCGTAACGGCAAACCAAGTACTTACGCTTAAAGCTATTTTATTCTTTTAAAGCATTTATAATCTTATGAAAAGGCCATAGAGTCCATAACCCACTGAAAAAAAGCATTCCGTAGTCCTTTTTCTATGATGTACGTTCCTGTTGAGTGTCAGGCGGTAGTGAAAAGGAAAACGAGTTATAAACGCTATTATTATATTAGTACATTACAAGTCCGAGGAAGTAGAGTCGATAATCTATTCACCTTTCAAGCCAGTTATAATCTGTTTCGACTACGTGCTTGTTATCTTAGTTTGCGGTTACCCACTCAGTGGTATTGTATTCTATGTGGATAAGCTCTGTTCAAAAACGAAAAGCTATACGTACTTGTAGGTTTGGCTTTTTGGGGTGGGGAGACGCAACTCTAGCGAAAATGACGCTTTGAGTTCAATATTTCCTAAACGGTCCCCCTAATGTAAAAATTGATAATAACATACATATAGTAATTTTTAAGAGCTATTCAAAGATACCTCATTCGATGTTATAAGGTAAAAAATAATAATTTACCTTTGCTTTACGTGTATGGGAGGTACCATCACGGACTACGGACTACGGACAAGTCACAAGAAGGAAATTTGACGTAATTTCTTTCTTGTGATTTATCGCTGTCATCATGACAGGGTTCTATGGCGGCATATCAATTAAAGTCCTTGACTGTACAATAAAAAAATTTAAACAAATTTATTATTGGTTTTTGTGTGCGATAAAAATATGTATACGTATACAAAATTTCAGCTTTGTAACAATTATAGTTTCTGAGAAAAAGTGAGTGTGATGTACAGACAGACAGACAAACAAACAGACAGACGGACGGACGGACATGGCGAAACTTTAAGGATTCCTAGTTTGACTACGGAACCCTACAAAAACGGATCCCACGGTGTACTGGTCCTACTCGCACTTGACCTGTTTTTTATTTCATTTTAGATGATTTTTACATTATGTTTACAGAACAACGTACCTCCGGGTGCAATAGCTAGAAGCAAAGAATATGAATTGGCCTTGGCCACTTTAATAATTATGCTTTCGCCAGTAGCCCCTCATTTCTGTTCAGAATTGTGGGCAGGACTCCTTTCAGCGCCCAGGAGGTTATGTGAGAAATCGCCTTTAATCAATTGGCGAGAGAATGTACTGGGGCAAAATTGGCCGAAAGTAGATGAACATTATAAACTATCATTTTTATGCAAGGTATGTTATACGCGTTTATGTAGTTATAGCTGGTGGGGGCAAGCCCACCCTCCTTTACCCAGTCCCCAATGAAAAAGACGCACTGTGAGCGGCAAGAGATTCGCGATGTCTAGATAACTCGCAGGCCTACTAACTAACTAGATTTTTTGTAAATCGTAATATTTACAAAAAAACGCTTTTACGCTTCGATAAAATATGTTACTTCTGGATAATGTAGCTTCGTAATGGTGAAAGAATTATTAAAATAGGTTGAGTAGTTTTAGTGTACTAGCTTAGAATTTTTTTAATTGGATGTGTAGTTCCAGAGGGGTATTCCCCTTACATACGAACAAAAAAAACAAATTTACAAACTTTACCTCTTTATAATATTAGTATATATTAGTGTAAATAAATAAGCATTAGCATATTAATAGCTGCGAGCAAGCGTAGGGTGACGTTTTTTTTACAGTGTGACAAAAAAGAGTACAAAATAATGAGGGCGCCACTGTCTATCCCAAATTCGATTGCATGTGGCAACTCTTAAGTACATTCGTATAGAACAATTAAGTGTTGCCGGTAACAATACATATTTGTAGTTCTGATTCTACACTTTTTGGTCGCAGTGTAGGTTATGCTGTTTTCTTTTACCTTATACCTATTCGTGCCTGTTTTTTCTGTTACTCGGGTAGGGTTCAGATTCTTTACAGGCTTACAATTGTTTCAGGTGGACGGAGTGGACAGGTGCGATTTGAAAATAATGGCACCCATTATTGACCATTTAGGCGAAGAGGAAGCATTTCACATGATGCTTGATCAGGAAAATGTTTCAAATCGAGTAAAAAAAGGCATAGTGAAAACTCGGTATGAATCGTATCCCGGGTGTCGGGCCGTCTTGCATATATTCACTAATAGGAGCGTGAAAAAAAAAGAGTCGGAACTAGGAAACCATGAGACTTCGAAATCGTAAACTTATAATCATTGCCATTGTTTTTCCAACCAAGTAGTTACATAAATCACAAAACCTAAGTATCAAAAAAAATTATGTCTAAAAAAAAGTGACCCGTGGTCAGCCACGTCACATTCTTTAACAGGTACAAAATGTTCAAAAACGTATTTATGAAGAAGACCAGCTAACTAGAAGTAGTTTATCGCGTTTCCCACGGCAACTATCAATATGATCCGGGATAAAAAGTATCTTATATGTCAATCCAGTCTTATGTGCCTTTCCATAGAAGCGGAGACGAGCGGAGCGGAGAGGAGCCGTGTAGGAATCGACCAATCACATTGGTTATAATCCACATCTTGTCTCCGCTCCGCTTCAATGGAAACAGTCAAGCGGAGACGAGACGATGTGGATTACAACCAATGTGATTGGTCGATTCCTACACAGCTCCTCTCCGCTCTGCTCGCCTCCGCTTCTATGGAAAGGCAGCCTAATCTGTGCAGCCATTTAGACGTGATTAAAACTTGAAACACAAACATCCCAACTTTTAAACTTTTATATTTCTAATACTAAAATTAATGCGTGGGCTACACGGTTTCAAACAACGGTTTAAAACTGGCGGTTTAAAACCGTGTAGACAGTAGTTTTAAACCAAATTTCGCATGACCTTATACGCCCTTGACAGATATCAAACAAATGGGATTGTTTGAAACCGTGTAGCAGCTCGCTTCTACTAAGGTCACTTGGTTTAAAACCATGGGGTCAAACCGTGTAGCACAAGCGTAATACTTTACAGACATTGCTTTATCTGCGTCTGCTAATACGCAGGCTATAAATTTTATCCGATTGTAAATTAAGTGATTAAAACGTTTTAAGAGGCTTGCTTCAAACCTTCCTTGGTTGACTCCCAAATCGTAAGATTAAAAACATTAGAAATACCTAGCAAATGCACATTACCTTTTTTCAAAATATGCTTGTCAATGATGTTTTATATTATACTCGTAATTAATATAAGACATAGGTAATTGACGCTCGTAAGGAAAATTTTGCATTTAAGATTTAAGTTGGAATGTAAATACTTTACTGTAATTAAAGAAAATTAATAAATACATTTGTGTCTATTTCCTTGGGTAGTTTTTTTTACTAATAATAAGGTAAGTCTATAATATAATATGTATGTAGGGTCAACGTCAAAAGTGAGTATCTGCACTTTTGTACTTTATCGCATTAACATACTTGACCATCTTGTTTGACATTGCTAACGTGGCTGGATAGCGATAAGGTACAAAAGTGTGCATCTACTTTTGATGTTGACTGTACTAGGTTTGGCTTCGTCCGCGTAAAATTCGTTTATCGCTATTCCCTCTGGAAAGCTGGAATTTTTATAGGACGAAAATTTACCACGATCAGTTCAGCGGTTTAACCGTGAAAACGTGAGTTTGTTTCACACTTACCCCCTTACTAATAAACGTTGAGTAACGGCTGAGTAGTTATACAATGCTTTGTCCTTGTCTGTCATTGTGACATTTGAATTCGACAGATAAGGACAAAGCATTGTATAACTACTCAGCCGTTACTCAACGTTTATTAGTAAGGGGGTTATAATATTAGTATGGATTGTAAGTGGTCCGTCTACATATACTATCTACATACTATATTGCAAACGCGCATGTATCTACGATTTTTTATATGTTAGTAGGTCCCTTAAGAGTAGTTTATAAATACCCAAGTTTGCAACCTTGAAAACCCTGTGCTACTCCCATGGTACTCGAAATTTTGGCACTTGTTTCAGTTTTTTCGAAAAACTAGGTACCTTGCGTTTTTTAGGTATCTACAAGGTGGGCCAAAAGAAGTCATCCGATGTTGTTTGACTCTCTTTTTTTGAATTGTTACGCAAAAAAATAGACACGATTATTCCGCGTTCTTGGGGAGTGTATCGCTCCATGGCTTGTTCACTTGTATTTTGCATCTGTCAAGTCCACAAATGTCAAAACAGATTTGACATTGGCGACTTTGCAAAAATGAGAGCATCTTCCAATAGGGTGATTTCTTTTGGCCCACCTTGTATGTTCTGTACCTTTGTAAAACTAAGCTAACTAAATTTTCTGCAATTTGAGCCTGACTCGAGTACTCTAGGTTTGATTTTCTTCAAAAGTGAAAATTTATCGGTTGAATTATGAATAAATATTAAGTCATTTTTTAAATTTCACTACTGCGAAAACGGCCCGCGTTTTTTGGATGGCAAATTAGTTATTAATGCAACTGGCACATAATGAACCCAGCTTAGTATCGATATCGATAGATCACAGTGCCGTGGTACGACGCGGCGCCGCGCCGTGAATCGGCTCAACACGGCACGGCGCCGTGTATCTGCACGACGTGAAAACGTCTATCTACGGCGCCGCACCGTTTCACGTTTACGACGCCGCGCCGTAGACATGTGGCCAGGCCCTTAGAGCTAATTATGTACCGTTGCATACAATGTTATTGTATATTGTCTTTCTACGAGTTTAAAATGATAATGACTTTGACTTTCCTTGATTTTTCTGCTGGCAAATTGCTTGTCAGCAAAGTAATTTTCATTATTTCGATTGGCGTTAGGTAACAGTTTGTGAATTTTACTGTTAAATGTTTACAAATTTCATGCACAATAGGTAGTTACTAAAACAGTTCAACAATTTATCATAAATAATGGAATGCCAAATAATTAATAATAATTTATCATAAATAATGCAGTGAGACACAACAGGCTCTTAATAATAATATAATGGGTCGATCAACTTTTTGTTGTTGTTATTCCGTCCCGAAACATAGGAGACAACAGTGGTAGGTGTCACATACTACTAAGAGATAGTTAGGCCACACTAACGGGAAACGCCGATAAAAATCATCGTCTATCGCCGTTATGATGTTATGATATTAATCTTTTCTTAGTGATTTATTTAAAAATGAAATTTTAAAGACATTATCAGTCTCTTATTAATTTTGTTTTAATTTACGTCATTTCAATTGTTATTAAAACATTTCTAACTATTTAAGTTTGTCGCGAGGTCTACAGCGTTATTATAGTGAAATTTGAAATTTGGAGTATAGTGAAATTTGGAGTGCCATTGCCTTGTTGCCACAATGAAAAAATGCTCGTTGTGAAAATGACTTAACAAATCGATCCACCTTTAAAGACTGTAAACTCTAAAATAAACATGACGTCAAAGGACGGACAAGGATATTTATTTTGTGAACGCGGCTGAAATCGGAACTAATGGCACCATCTTGAAATTGTGACTTTTTATCAATAAAATGTTACCATGACATGACATTGTCATGTTTTCTGCTTTTCTTTTTCTGGAAGAGTTTTGCAAATATCTAGGACAAGATGCTCTTTAACCCTGATAAGAAATACAATAAACTCAGCTATATTTTCTCGTAACAATTGTCATCAGTTCGATTAAATAGTTTCATAGTATATTTATAGTGATAATGTTTTCGGTAAATTAAGGCACTTTATTGAACTGGCAACATAAATCAATAACAACGCCCTCGCTCGCGCTAGTCGCGCTTATGTCATCCGCATCACGGAGTTCTTTAGTATATACTAATATTACTACCCCCTTACTAATAAACGTTGAGTAACGGCTGAATAGTTATACAATGCTTTGTCCTTATCTGTCATTGTGACATTTGAATTCGACAGATAAGGACAAAGCATTGTATAACTACTCAGCCGTTACTCAACGTTTATTAGTAAGGGGGCTAGTGTATATCCGCATTGACCGCATTCGTAAATAGCCTTCTCGTTGGGGTTGTCGGACTATACAGTAGAATAGTGCGCAGTTTCTTTTCTGCTTCTTCACAATTCTCACTGCACCCATGGCCTGTAGTTAAGGTAGTCTATTTGATGATATAAAAAATTATTAGTGCAAAAAAGTGTCATAAATACTGAAAACGATGGCCAAACCCAAACCCGACGATGCTGTTGAAGACGCTAAGAAGATTGTAGATGAAGCTAAAAACTTTATAGAAAGAGCTGTAGCAGATATTGGAAAGACTTCCGCAACAAAACAGCTAATTTTAGGAACCGCGTCAGGATGGTACGTAGTTAAATATATAGCACAATAATTACGTCTTGTAATAGTTTTAATTGGGTTCACTGAATCATGTGTAATTTTCTAATCCACCAGCCCCATTGTTATTTTTGATCTTATAATGTTAATCTTTCAATCGATAGGTATTTATTTATGTTACCTTTATTGTCTTTTTTAGGATCACGGGCTTTATTACTATGAAGATTGGGAAAGTGGCAGCTGTTGGATTAGGTGGAAGTGTAATATTATTACACATTGCTAGTCAGAAGGGCTATATTGATATTAACTGGGATAAAATTAACAAAAAGGTTGATAAAATTAGTGACAAAATTGAAAAAGAAACAACAGGAAAATCTGCAGATTGGTTTGAGAAAGTAAGTCTTGCAAAAATTGCCAATAGAGAATTTAGTTTTATATATACATAGTATGCAGCTTGTTCAAGCTACATACCTACTATGAACAGTGTATGATTTTTGTAAAGTCGCCATCAGTTGAACTTGTAAACCATGTAAACAAAGCGCCATATTGATATTGTCTATAGTTTGATGAGTTTACTAGTGATGGGAAAAGTAGAGTAAGATCATCATTCATCATTTCATCATTCATTTAAAATGTATTTTTAATCAGAAACACTAGAATCAATTGAGGAAGACGTGTCACCAATATGTATTATGATAGGTTCAGTTACACAATCCGTAGCCCTGTCAATTATGCCTTTTCATGTTGTTTTCTTCATTTATAACATGAGCCACCCTTTTTAGCCATTGCTCCGCCCCGACTTGTGCCTAACTGTACTATAATGTTTAATTGTAACTATTGTACCTGGTACAATCAAGTGTGATTTTAAAAACCACCAAGATGATAATTGTTTTAACACATTACTTCTCGTTATAGTCTTAATTTGGCCAACACTAGTCGGCCGTCATAGACAATTGCAGACTTGAAACGAAACAAATATGTCATTGCAATATGTTGGAATAACCTCAACTGCAAAACAATTACAAAATTTTACAGAAATATCGAATTTTAAGTGATATTATATTGTTCAATGAAGAGTAGAATAACAAGTGGTGAAATAGCATATGGATTTAGTAGTGATGGAGAGCTAGTGTGAAAATTTCCAAAGAAATGTTGCCTAAAAGGTTTGTTTACATGGTTTACAAGTTCAACTGATGGCGACTTTAATATACTAATTTTACCATTAGTGGTTTTATGCAATTGACATCCTCTACTGTAAAACTTGAAAGAATTATGACTGTGCCACCAAAGTAGTGATATTGACAAAGGTGCCAAGTTTGAAACTAGATTGTTGAAACCCGGTGGTACTCACTACTGGGTAAAAGATACACATAGTACTTGAATTTGAACTTTTTGGACGCACCGTATGCGTCTTCGGCGCGTCGAGAGCGGTACGCTCGGACGCATACGTTGCGTTTCCAAGAGTCGAATAGGTTACACCAGGGGTTCGGCCTTTATGGTCCAGTGGGTCGGTGTTTATGTCTCTTTAAGTGTTATATCTATCACCTTCTGACCAGTTTGTAAGTACGAGAGGAACACGTCTAAACAAACCTTATTAACTCCTGTTGAAAGTTCATTTTTCGTAGTTTCCTGCGACCTACGTTTGCACGCTCGAACGGTAGGATTGTCAACACAATGAAAATATTCATATTAATAAATAATATAAGAAAAACAGTTATTTTAATAGGTCATAAAAAGATATGTATTTATTATTTTTTATTGTATTATTCACTTATGATTTAATTTGCAAAGACGCTGTCGTAATTAAATGTTCTTCATGTTTTGTACTTCGGCATATAATATGAAAGTAGGTAACATCATGTCAATTCTCAAACAATACCTACTCCTTATTTACCTACTTACATCTAAAAACTTACGTCATTTATGAATTCGCTATCACTAAGGTAATAATATAATAGGTAAGTCACAACTTTGTGTCCGTTATCTTTATCTTGGTATTTTTAGGGTTCCTTTCCAAAATGGTAAAAAATAAACCCTTACGGTGAGACTTCGTTGTCTGTCTGTCTGTCTGTATGTCACAGCAGTTTTTCTCAGCAACTATCAACTTGAAATTTGGCATAGTTGTATAACTTGCGAGCCCGCATCTGTTATTAGTATAAAAAATATGAAATTAATTTTTTAAGTAATTGAAAAGGTCTAGAATGGGGGGTTGAAAAATGAAAGTGATTTGATTATAGCAAGTGTGGTATCATATTATTATGAAAGGGCTCAATCTGCACATTTCAAAACAATTTTTTTTATAATTTTCCGAAACATACTTTTTGATTTATAACAAAACATGTTAAAAAAATTACCATTTCGGTTCGTTAACTTCGGAGATAAGGGGGGGGGGGGGGGCCCTTATCTCCGAAGTTTACGAACCGAAAAATCTGAAAAATTCCTTACTTATAGATAATTACTTACGTTTTACGGGAAAATAAAACGGAGTGTTCAAAATGTATGTACAAGGTGGGCCAAAAGAAGTCATCCGATGTTGTTTGACTCTCTTTTTTTGAATTGTTACGCAAAAAAATAGACACGATTATTCCGCGTTCTTGGGGAGTGTATCGCTCCATGGCTTGTTCACTTGTATTTTGCATCTGTCAAGTCCACAAATGTCAAAACAGATTTGACATTGGCGACTTTGCAAAAATGAGAGCATCTTCCAATAGGGTGATTTCTTTTGGCCCACCTTGTATTTGAGTAAACTTTACTAAAAAACATTGAAAATCTGTTAAACTTAGGTAACTCAAAATGGACCTTATTGCTTACGAATTAAGAAAACGCAAATCTACTACTAACCATATTACCTTAAATAGCCGGATGGATCGCGGTATTTGAGCTCCCGATGTGTTGCGGAACCGCCCTGTGCAACCCGAACTAAGCCAACTTGACCTGGGGCGGTAATAGGGGGAGTGTGAAAAAAAAAATTGTCGCGAGGTAGCCGATTGAAACAGCGGTTGCCTGAAAGTGAGTACGCTGCGTGTGGTGGTGCGACCGGCGCCCTGTACGCGAGCTAAGAAAAAAATAAAAAAAAAGTGTCAGGCAGCCGCTTGAAAATTGGCATGCTTGTTCTTCATCGCATACAGACACTGGAAACAAATTGCCATCCGCTACGGCCGGTCGGTTATCGATTCGTTAGAGTTGGAAGCCGGAAAAAAATTGAAGTTTTCGAGCAGTGGACGAGAACTATTTAATGAAGCAGGGTGGCTGAGGGAAAACATAAAATTAAGTAAACCAGCACTCAAAAGAAGATTGAAAAAATGCTTTTTAGAAATATAGATAAATCTTATTATTATATTTTCCAAAACGTCACTGTAAGAAGTTCCTACTTTGCCCAGGTGCATGATTAGCTGTGTTTGAGCGCATCACTCGCCAACAAACTGGGTAACAGTTTGGCGAGCATTTATATATAATATAACGCATGTACCTTTTTTGAATAAATAAATAAGAAAAAAATAAAAAAACTTAGGAAACATCCACTTGTGCAATCATTGAAATCGGATGGCATTTGTTTTTTTACTCTTGTATGATGTGAAAACACACACAAATGCCATCCCTCTCCCATGATATTTCACCCCCCTGTGGCCACCCCTACAAAGGCGAAATTCGTCAAATTGGAATACGCGCAATAAAATCTCGCGCTCGGCTTGGCGTGATTTTCACGTTGTATTTGTTTACAAATTTACAGTGTATGTGTGAACATGGATGTAGAAAAATTTATTGATTGTGTTAGAGAACTTCCAGTTTTATATGATTTGGGCTATAGAAGCTTAAAAAATGTGTTAACTTGGATCGTGATTGTCGCGCGCGACACGTTTTCCTGCAGTGTGACTGCCGCGCCGCGCTGGCTGTTTGACAAAGCCTTTAGGACTGACGATTTCATCGAACTGCTAGTGTGGGGCGCGCGGTGACCGACCGACCTGTAGTGTGATTCTGTTAAACGTCTCGCCCTTCACATCGTCCGACGATCATTAACCGGCGAATTTACGTCGTCCGTCAAAATGTGTAAATGACATTTGGCTGCCTGCATTTTATTGCAGTCGAATGTCATTTACACACCTTGACAAACAACGTTAATTCGTCGGACGATGTGAAGGGTGAGTAGTTAATCACATGACAGTAACGACAGATCTCGGCCGGACAGTCCTATACGCGTCACGGCAAGATCCGCCATACACTTGCGGATGGCTGGCAGGGGGCCTGACGATAGTCGTCGTTTGTTCGTCATCAACCGTATGTACATCATCCTTATCGTTATCGGATCCCCCGGTGCGGTAGTCCGATTCGCACTTGACCAGATTTCTTTATTATATATATTACATAGGTAACGATATACATTCCTACTTATATAGAGAAATACATACATAAATATATAGACAACATCAATGACTCGGGAAAAAAATACTCGCGCTCATCACACAAATATTTGCCCATACCGGGATTCGAACCCGGGACAGCTAGCTTCTTATTTAGGATCACTACCAACTAGGCTAACCGCATCGTCGTCGGTGGAGCCAAGTGAATCAGTTTTTAGACCTGCCAATGCTTCTGCGGGGTTAGGCATAGTTCATGGACTGTATCTAGGGGTTACCATCATGTAAAACACGTGTTTGCTTGCCCCCTTATAAAATATAATGTAGGTCTATGCATCATCATAATCATGCCGAAGTTGATCCGTGCATTGATTTATTTTATGCTGATTGCTGACCATCCTTGAAATTGTACGTTTATTTTGTTGCAGGTATTATTATTTATCAAAGATAATTCATATTACTCAGCAGGGTTCACAGGAGGATTTTTTTTTGGTATTGCATCATCCTGAATTTCAAATTTGTCTGTGAGTTAAATAAATTCTTAATTTAATATATTATTATTTTATTTTAGGAATAAAACCACTCAGGTGTATTCTTTAGATGAGTTTTGAATAACTATATTTATTTATAATTATGTTACTAGCGATCCGCCCTCGCTTCGCTTCGGTTAATATAAGTTAAAATATAGCCTACTAGCTTTTGCCCGCGACTCTGTCCGCGTAGAAGTCGTTTGTCGTGTATCCCACGGGAACTATCAAATTATACGGGATAAAAACTATCCTATGTCCTTCTCCGGGACTCAAACTATCTCCATATCAAATTTTATCTAAATCGGTTCAGCTGTTTATGCGTGAAGAGGTATCAGACTGACAGACAGTTACTTTCGCATTTATAATATTAGTAAGGATGTCCACTCTGGAGGTCCATTTTAAACATTGGTGAAAGATTTTTTGAAATCGAATGAGTAGTTCCGGAGATTACCCCCTACATCCAAACAAACATATAAACAAATTTACAAACTTTACCTCTTTATAGTATTAGTGCAGATTGTATATTATTATTATTATATAATAATCAAATATGAATATTATATATATTATTATTATTGCACTTTGGCGGCATAAAGCTACCTATTAGTATTTCCTTAAAGTGGATAAAACAAGCTATCTATTATTTTTCGACATGTAACCACGGGTCCACTTATGTTAATTCGAGTTAATATTTAACATTTTGACATACGGATGTAGAAGTGTCTTTGGGCAAGAGCTTGGGCCATGCTCAGTGTATGGTTCCGTTACCATTATTACTCGTACAAATACAAATAAACTATATGAAAGCACCGAACGTTGCTCTAACGAAAAGATAAACTGGATTGAGGGCAAACTTAACTTTGCCTTTAAAAAACTTTTGTTTGTCTCAATACACTGTGAAATGCCATTAAAAAACTGTTGTCCCAATACATCGATAATAATCTACGTAGGTCGCGGTCAGTTTATCAACTTCAAAGTTAAGTTTGTCCCTTTAATATATATTTTATTTTGTGATTAACTACAAATTTACTTGTGCTACCTATAATCATGACGCAACGTCCTAACGTTGCGTCATGATTTTGCTGCCAAATTTCATGATTCTAAGTCAACGGGGAGTATCTACCCTTAAGGTTTTGATTCGCTTGCGAGGGTCAAAATATGCGGCATAAACAACCGTATATTTTGTTTACGTTGACTTGGAAGTTCACTTTCAGAAGTTTATCACTATTCCTTTGGGAACTGACAAATTTTCAGGAATAAAAAGGATGTTATGTTTTGCCGAGAAAAGGCAACAAACAAACTAGAGATGGGTTATGCCAACTAGTCGAATAGTCGGTTTAAAAAATGCCGGATATTCATGAAACACGCTGATGTAGGTATAGCTTTTGCATTTCACGAAGGCGAGTGGGTTTTATTGGCGTTGAACGTGTAAATGCAAATTGGGGTAGGTAGTGTGCATGTCTGACGGAGCGATCCACGGCGAGCGCGCCGTCGCTCAAGTCACTTGTGCATATAGTTTCCCTGTATGCGTGTATGCCTTCGTGAATTGCAGGAGCTATAGGTACCTACTCGTACTTTCGCAATTTTCGGAATCCTTACTTCCTGACGGAGATGAAACCTTGACATTTCTACACCACAAATCACAATTTGCATTTAATAATTATTTTGTATGAAAAACGTGTGTGAGTATATAAGTAACTTTATAGGGTTCCGTAGTCAACAAGGAACCCTTATAGTTTCGCCTTGTCCGTCTGTCCGCGGCTTAAGTCAGATACTGTACTATAAAATAACCTCCTTCTTTTTTTGAAGTCTGTTATGTTAACTATGCTTTGTTAAAAGCTGGCATGGTTATACATATATTAATCACGTTGACAAAGTTGTAAAATAAAATCATGAATTTTTTTTTTTACCCATACATGTCAAAGCGGGATGATTTTTTTTACTCGTATATTTCATAATGTAGGGTGTCATTGGATAGGTTTATCAAAAGTAGTGGAGGCATGCACATAACATTTTTCGATTTAGGAATCCGTCTGCGCCCCTACATCCTAAAGTCATCATATCAGCTGAAAGACGTCCACTGCTGGACATAGGCCTTCCCCAAGGATCTCCACGACGGCCGGTTTTGTGCTACTCGTATCCATCGGCTTCCCGCGATCTTCACCAGATCGTCGGTCCACCTTGTGGAAGGCCTGCCAACACTTCGCTTTCTGGTCCACAGCCACGCTCCAACCATCACCCATATCCATATCCACCATTTTGACCATTTTGACGTGTAAAAGTGCCCGTGCGGCCTACTTACTGAATAAATATCTTTTATCTTTTTTTTTTTTTAAACCCCCAAACGATTTCAGTTTTTCAAAGAGAACTTCAAAACCACTTTGAAGGCCTAGGCGACTGCGTAGACGTGGACGAGTACAATGACGGGTTCGTGGAAGCTGTTCAAACGGTTGGGTCTCCGTAAATACCCTTAGGTTCATGAAGGAAAGGCGTACCATGATACTGCAGTCCTCGGAAGATGCTTCCCAGTATCGGCGGCTCAATAGGCAGATTTCAAAGTCTCTTACTCGCGACATACGCCTCTACAATACTAACCATATTGAAGAGGCTATCGAGCGAAACAAGGGCTCATTGGGCAGAGCGTGCTGGCAAAGCTGAAGACCGAGGACGGCAGAATCGTATCGTCGAAGCCCGAGCTCGTACTTTACCTCGTTACGCCCGTACTCGGCGTTCCTCGTACTTACATACATTGTGTACCCAGTGGACTTGCATACCGATTCAACTGGTATCCCTTACATTTGTCTACCACTTTCGAAGGGGTAACCCTTTTATTTTTTGCATAGTACATAGTAACCAGCATTTAAAGCGCTTTGCCTAAATGGGTTTTCTTTTTAACTGCTTTCCTGTTCATTTAACTAACTCTTTCTTGCGAATCGCACGCGCACAGTGTAAACATAATTATACATGTATTCTTGTAAGCGCCCGCCACCACTCTCGAACCCGTGCCATATAATTTTTAACTCGTACCTACGGTGACGTCATAAAATTGAACCGACTCGCAAACCAAAGTTGAGAGGGAATCAACTTTTATTGAAAACATGTTCTCATAATCGATTGTTTATTCAATTCGTAAACCAACGTAAGTTAATCAACTAAAATCACCTCGTGAGAACGCCGCCTAACGAACGAAAAGCTACTTTATGCGTTTATATGAAAGAGATAATACTTGCTTGAAAGCTGAAAACCCCTTCATAAGGCTTACCTATACCAGGGTTCGGCAAACCGCGGCTCTTTAAAGGGTCAGTTGCGACCCTTCAAGTTCCCCTCAAAAAAATAATTATACAGTGAAAAACCTGAAACAGAAAACTGCGGTTCTTTGAGCTTCCGAAAAATCTATATTTTTCCGGCATTTGGCTCTTTGTCTAAAATAAAAAGCCAATAGATCGGCTTTTAACGCTGAACGGGTTTGGTTAATAAAGCCTTATCAAAACCCCTTGAAGGGAATAGCGGACCGGTCCCTGTTCCGGTTAAGGGTCCTGCCCAGTCAAAATATTTACACATGTAGCATGTCCGGACAGGACATGCCCCTGATTCATTTGGCTCCCGAAAAAATCCAGCCACGTTGGGTTCCCGATTAACCCGGTCTCTTCCGTGTCTGGACAAAGCCCGGGCGGGGTCACATTTAAAAGCCATCCGGTGATGCGGGAGTTCATGGGTCGCGGTGATCATCACTGAACACATGTGTAGGTACTATCAGATGACCAGACCGCTTGTTTTTCCTCCTTTATCAAGAAATAAATCCGGATAATCCCCCGATTTTTTGCGTCCGGTAAAACCCGGAACCGGATACTACAATTGAGACTCGCGTGGCTCGGCGGCGATGTATGAAGTTTGAATTCGGCGAAACGAATAAAAAGTTGTTCATAATCATAAAATCATTGTTTGAAATACTTAAATGTTTAACAAGGTCTTAATTTAATAGTCAATAGTTCATTATTTCACCAAAGAGGTATATAATCAATAAATAGCTTAGAGTATAATGATAATGCCTACTATTATTTTAATAAAATATTATAACCAGATGTAACGTCAAATACATTAAGTCTTATTAAAATGAAAAAAAAAATACGATAAGCGAAACGAGCCATGTATGGCTCGTTTCGCTGAATTATGAAATAATTAAATTTACAAGGTTGTTAAGGAATCGTCGGTGATCGTATTCGATCGCACTAAACCGTTTTTTGTTCTTTCAGGTGGAACGTTTCGTTGATCGTAAATTGGATAAAGCTGAAGGACTACTTAAAAAGAAGGAAGTTAAAGCAAAACGCTGGTACCACAGTGTTACCGATGATGGAAGTTACCGTGCTACAGAAAGTCAAGTGTTCCTGACTTCATTTGTTGCTGGTCTGGCCGTAGGCTTGCTATGTGGCAAATAGAATCACAATACATGTTAACAATTTTATTATTTTGTATGCATTCGTAGTTTTCTTTCAGTCCAATTAGTACTTACCGATAATTAAATACTTGTTTGTATAGCTTCTTTAATTTTATTAATTAATTGTTATATTAATCTCGAAATAACCTTTAGATGTAAAGTATAAAACTAGATTCAAGAATTTGTTATAGATATTTTTGTCTCATTAATTAATACTATTGATGTAATGTAGTTAATATATATTAATAAATGGATTATTTTATTTAGTCAAACCGAATATTAGTTAATGCGATGTTGAATACTCGCAATACTAAATGTTTATGTCAAAAAACTAATTTTTGGGACAAGCTTTTGTTGCCGACTGTACTTTTATTTGCATAGTCATCAATCTGCTTATCAAGACCAAACTAACGAGTCCCAACTCGGTGGGTCTGCGTGCAGTAAAGCCGAGATTCTGTTGCCACCTTCCGAATCCATTATCAGATCAGAACGGCTAGCACGTGTTGCCCGCAACTTGTTTGTCGCTCGGATGATCGGATCTCTATTTCTAACTAGTCTGTACAGATAAACACGCACTGAACGACAAGTGAGAAAACGCAAGATGTGCTAGCCGCTCAGCTCTCAGACACCATCATGTTGCATTGTCATTGGGTTTACGTACGCACATAATATTTAACATTACTATTTTTATTTTATCACGGAAATAAAAATTAAATTAATTTTGCGTAGGGTTTACAATAATTAGAAAAACATAAAAAGAAACAAAAAATACTTACAGGAAGTAAATTTTTATTTTTTCCGTGATATAATCACATGTAGTTTCACCTTTATTCGTTTGTGCACTTTATCCCTGGACACCCTGTATACAGAATTTTTGCTTTGCGACACTTATAGTTTCTGAGAAAACAAAACAGTCTTCAAAAACCCACTAAACAAGGTTAAATAATGACCGGTTTCCTAGGAATTGCCTATTCGGTGGTAAAAATATCTATCTATAGGTAGCCATAAAAGAGACAGTTATTTAACCTGTTTAGTGGGTTTTTGGAGATGGTTTCATTTAAAACATTATAGCTGCCATCTTGAATTTTATATTTAATATTATTTTCGTCCTGCGTCCCCGAAAACTAAGAAAATGATCGAATGAAAAATCAAATCTAATACCAGATAAGTAGCAAACCAATTAATCCTGTATTCTTAAGCGAGCGACCGCTCGCTTACCATTCACTCTAGTCTCTGCTCACACGGAGGATGCGCTGTAAATGCTGGGGCCACACTAACGGGGAAACGCCGTTAATTATCGCGCTGATAGTCCTTATGCGTAGCAGCACAAGGCGATAGACGTTGATTTGATAGGCGTTTCCCGTTAGTGTGGCTCTAGGGTAACCGGTAAATGGATTTCGTTTCCTGTTTGCGTTCCGAGAAATTAAACGATTAGAGCGATGTTCTTGCGAGCGTAACCTTTATTATAGGTTAGGCTCTAACGGGTACGGAAAATAAACCTGATTTCAAGCCCTGCACAAGAGGACCAATAAGTAAGTACTCAAACAAAGCCTTGTGACCTTAATAATAAAACTACCTTTACTTTTCCATTGATTTAATATAATACTGGAATAATTGTTTTGATGATAAGCTTTCCAAGTATTTTTGATATTTTTTTATATAATCTCTCTTTATTGCAAGCACAGCATTACGGTATTTTCCTCGTTCTATTTGAGGCAAATCCTGCCATTGAGAAAAATAATCGTCTTTTGTGTTTTTAACCGCTTCAAATAAGTCTTTGCCATTTCTGTAAAAAAACAAAATTATGTCTAAAATTATATCAGTCTCTCAACACAAGGTTTAAGTAGTAGGTACAGTCAAGGTCATAAAATATGTGTACATTTAGTACCTTGTCTATTTAATGTCATGTTTGAACTGCCATATTATATGGATTTCACAGCGATTAAAGTGACACGATGCCGCGGGGATCATCATTTCTATCCAGAACCACTTGTACTATTATAATTACGTATATTATGTGCCATAACTGTAGTGTACCTATGTAATAGATATAATAATATACACTGTCTCATGTACACCAGTATGCGGTGGCTGTCGATTGACTGACAGCCGTTTTGGAGGGACTCGTCAGATTGCCGGAGAGGCAACCGGATATCGAGTGGTAATCTGGGTCTTGAAGTGGTACCGAACCCCCCCCCCTCTATAGTTACTTTACTCTTTAGAACACGTCGTGCCGCGCGGCTTGGCGTGATCACGCCGTGCCGCGCTGCATGGCGCGATCGCGCCGTGCCGCGCCGCATGGTGTTTTCTGCTGCCTGCAGTGTGACTGCCACGCCGCGCTGGCGTCACGCTAAGAACGCGCCGGGCGCCGCTGCAGGCGTGACGCGCTGGCTGTATGATGAAGCCTTAAGGCTGTGTACGAACGGTAAAAATGAATTGTCTCACTCGCCGCGTCGCCGATAGTGAGGGCTGTCAACGACTAAAAATAAAATAATAATGTATTGCTCATTTATTTCTTGCATTCAATATAGAGAGCAATAAATGTATATTCTTCATACATTATTTCTTGCATTCAATATAGAGAGCAATAAATGTATATTCTTCATAGGTACATTATATACATTATTTTATTATTTATCTCTAAAATAATAAATCTCACAATTTGGACGAATTGAATACACCAAGACCGCCAGGCCACATTTTATTGGCTTTGCTGCAACCCACAGTACGTAATGCAAAATATGTATAATAAAATAAAATAATGCAACGTAACGAATAGAAAAATAGGCGTGGTGGCGCGGGTATTGCGATATATTTATACGTAAATGTAACGTGTGCGCGCGAAGAAGCGTGCGCGTGCGATCCGATGCACAGCGTGGCAGCCACTGAATAGTACCCGTCAGACAGGTAACCGGCTTGTACTTGTAGCGATGAACGTAAATCGCGGAGTGAGCCGCGCCTGCCACTGTTTAAAAATCACCTGTATAGGTATGTGATGATGGGTGTATAGATATTAGTGCCTTTGACTGTACCTACGATTTGTGAGGATTTCCGTCGATTTCGTCGATTATCATTCTTATAGAAATGAGACCATTATCCGATATCTGATTTCGATATTTCAATATCCAAATTATACCAGTATTACAGCCCCTGACAAAAAGACATGCCCTACTGTTACCTACTTACTTCATACATGGTGGTGTTGGTTCGGGTAGTTCTTGTATTTCTTCCATGGTTTCAATTTTAGTCTGATGACCTGTTGATAATTCTTCTGCATCTAAGTCACTAACTGATCCTGAAACACTAAAAAGAAATACGTTATGAATTAACCCACCAATAAACTTCAGTCAGGCATATTTCACATGCATTGCCAAAACTTTCTAAGTGGCCGATCAACATTATTAAGTCAACATTTCATTTGAATAGGCATCTTATCAAATTGCATAGATACCTATAGTTTTCCAGATAAGGTACCTAATAAAAAATGTAAGGATAAGATGGTGGTGGCGATCCAAACAGACCATGCACTGCCCAAAACCAGGTGTACAATGATTGGTATAAAAATAAATGATTTATATCATTTATTTATATTTATATATATTTTATTTAGCATACTAAACAACTTTTGATACAATTTTGAAGGATATAATGCACTCATTTGATATAATAAACATTTTGGTATAACTTCAAAATCTATATTTCAATTTTATATAATTATTTTTGATATAACACTCATTTGACATAAGAGTTATTTTATATAACTACTTAACTATCAAATATACTTATATTATAATATAATATACTTATATAGTATATATCAAGTATACTTTTCCATCAACTTTATTATGGACCTATATTGGCTTGCATAAAATTTAAACTGTACAACTACAATGTGATAGCCACAAGCCGTTATAGAAAGGTACTGAGCCAGACAGAGCTAGCTTACAAGGTGTGGCAAAATGGCAATGACATAATATGTGGTTGGTGCTTGGTGGTACCTGACAGACTAACACCTCAGTCGCAGAAGGCTACTGTTGTTATTACTTGTTACACTGTAATTTTGTGAGCCTCGGAGGAAGATATAGTTATAAGCTTCTGGGTTTGTCCAGTGACAGTTATGAGTATCTTTACTTACAGGTTGTGAGTAGGCTCTCCTACAAGGTGATTGTCATCTGCACATAGTTGTAAGTTGATTTCCCAATTATTATCTTCAGGTTCTTGTATAATAGACACAATATTATTTACTTTATCCCTGAAAAATAGCAATGTACTTTGTAAAACTAAATAGCAATGTACTTTGTAAAACTTTTTATGTTGTAATCACAATATTACCTACAAGCTTTCTTTTTTTTCAGGAAGGGTTCAACTGTTTTAAGGTAAGTGGCACATTCTTGTTTATATAATTCTTCACACTTCCTGTACTTGTCAATAAATGCCTGCCGTTCAGTAGCACTTAATGATAACCAGGACCTTAAAGCTTTCTGAATACAGGGAACTTCCTGAAAAGCACAACTTCTATTGAATAGAATAGACGAGCATAGTTTAAACCTATTAACCTAAACTTGGGTCGATCTAGGATGATATCTGGGACGTCTGATATATACATGTGCTATAATTTCAATTGAAACATAAAACATTGTTAAACAATAGTTAACCCTTTAATTACTACAAATTTTTCATTAGATGTGCCTGTGTTGCCACCCATACAATATTACACAAACTTATGTAGTGTTTGCCATAAATAATTTCTAAAAACTGTAAAAGATGAAAATGCCTTGCTCAAAACATGAAAATTTTGTCTATAATATAAGACATTGGGAAAATGAGCTGCATATCTTTGTCTTGTATTACAGACAATGGTGGTTAAAATTTTAAAAAGTTGTATCAATGCGAAAGGTTTAAAATATCTAAAGAAGCATCATCATCATCAAGTCTTATTATTCATTATTGATGGTCGTGCCCATCTTGAATTGCCATGGTGGCATCTGCCACAAGTTGCTTTCGTCCATGTCTATCCTCAGCCTTCCTTTAACCCTGTGTCGATAGGGAGGGCTGCCAGCATCATGACCTGATCAGGTTATCGACTATATTATACCCAAACAATCAACAAAATATGAAATATGTATACCTTGGAAGACATGGAATTCTTCTTTTTGAAGAATAATCTCACATAAAATGCTATAACGCTTTTTGGTGGCTTGTTTCTTAAACTCTTCATTATCATTTATCACTCACAGATATTAGCAATATAGGTGAAATTCACAATTAAGACCTACTTGGGCCCAAGCAATATAGGTAGTGATATAGGTCCTGCCAATGACTAATGACTTGTTTTGACAACAGCATATTTTTTTCTCACTTTGTCCATTTGGACAGGCTAAGGTTAAGGACCATATCGCCTCGTCAATAGTTATAAAGTTCCAGCATTTTCAATTATTTTCACGTCTACAGTGTAATTTTCTTTTTGTTGCTACATCCGATAAGACTTCTTCAGTATTTTCTTTCCATATTGTCAGTATTGTCACGTCCGATAAAAACTTCTTCAGTTGTTTTCAAGTCAGTAAATATACAAGTCCGTAAATTATTTGTCAACTCTATTGATACTGTCATTATAATTGAGCAGGTTTTCTGTACCATTCGTATTAAAAACACAGAATAAGTACTTGGATAGAAACCGCACTATAAGATGAACTTTGCACTAGCTATCTTTCTCTACTTTTTAGATTAAGAGGAAGTGAAACAAAAAGTAGGCTGTTTTTTTCTTCTTTAACTGTCATTCTCAAAAAGTTTTGAGATGTCAAATGTCGTCAAGTGCACTAGCGATAGCGATCGCTCGTTTTTAGGGTTTCGTACCAAAATGGTAAAAAAGGAACCCTTATGGTGAGACTTCGTTGTCTGTCTGTCTGTCTGTCTGTCACTGCAGCTTTTGTCAGCAACTACACAAGCTTCGCAACTTGAAATTTGGCATTGTTGTATAACTTGCTTGCCCGCATCAGTTTTTGGTAAAAAATATGAAAATAATTGAAAAGGGGTCTACAATGGAGGGTTGAAAAATGAAAGTGATCTGATTATAGCAAATGGGGTGTCATATGAAAGGGCTCAATTTGAATATTTCAAAACTATTTTTTTTAATTTTCCGTGACGAATTTTTGATTTATAACCAAAAATGTTCAAAAACTGACAATTCCCCTTATCTCCGAAGTTTATGCACCGAAAAATCTGAAAAATTCCTAACTTATAGATAATTACTTAAATGTATTGTATTTGAAAAATAAAACGAATTGTTCAAGATTTATAGTTTACGAGAAATTGACAAAAAACTTTGAAAATACGAACGAACATACATACGAATATATAAAAAGAAGAAGTATATAAAAAGGTATATTTTTGAAGTATGGACTTATATACGGAACCCTAGGTGCGCGAGTCCAACTCGCACTTGATCGGTTTTTTTACCGAGGGAGGGAGTGGGGATTTTACGATCGGTAAAAACACGTGCAATGCCGCCGGTAGTACTAGCGGAACTGTAGTAGCGAAACTCTGGCAACGAAATAAAGTTCAATTTCGTATTAAATATCACGATTCTGCCACAGTTTCGCGGTTTCGCGGCGGAGGTGTGCACCGGCATGCACAAACAGCCTTTTAGTATCTTAGGGATACTGTAGGTACCTTAGGGATACTGTAGAGCATGCAGGAGATATTGGGGTTTTTGCGATTTATCAGCTTATTTGCGGTGTTGGTGAACTGACCGCGACGTCGATGTACGTGATTGTCCAACGGCAAAGTTAAGTTTGTCGCGAGGTCTACAGCGTGATTAATGCAATGCAATAACGCATGTGCTCAAACTGGTTTGATATCAGCGCATACCCGTAGCGCACGCTGATCCGTCACCGTTGGGTTGACGTGCAACATTTTGCAAATAAAATGGCGGAAGATAAAGTCAAAACATTGGATTTTATTGAAGATTCAGTGTCACCCTCGTATTGCATGCGCTTGACGCAAGACGAATTGAAATCTTGAAAGCGCAAGTTGATAATGAAAGCGCACAGGTGTGGACATAGCTAATTGACGTCTCTGAGTGCGGCAGTAAGTAGTCTGTGGTACCTACATATCAAAGGAATTCGAATGTATCTGTTTAAGCTGATGGCCCTGGAAGCCAAAGCTCATTAAAAAAATATCAAAGAAAAGGACGTTGCCCAATGATTGCGCGCGTACCCACACCAAAGAGTACATTATATATAGGAGGATAGAGATATCACTCTATTCAACGGCACAACGCCATCTAACGAAAATTCCCGTAACTACTATTAGGACCATCTATTACCATACCTATAATATCAAGGACCAATAACCACACGTACCAATACCAGCCCTGCTGTGCCACTGTCCATGGGCCACTGCCACAGCTTTTTGAAACTAGAATTTAAAGTTGTTTTCATCTATTATAGCCTTTCTAAATATCGCCATCTAGTGCAAATTGACGGAACTATGGCGTCCATTCAAAACGGATTGTTGGAAGTGAAACCACCGTGCGTGACCCACACGTTCGTTCGTCCGTCCTTTATGTTCATAGATGACAGATCAATCTGAGAAATTCATAATCAAAATAAATTATAGATAACATTATCTCAGAAATGCTATGTAAACCAACGTGTTTATGCTGTTAATTCTGTGATTGTAAAGTTCGGAATTCAGGGTACACAGCCGACCACGGAATTATCGCTACGTTGTCATTTACGTTGTACCTTGATCGGGTGTCTAATAAAGACTGTGTTTTCTCAACCTCTTCAATGGCTAGCAGTAAAAAGTAAGTACTTAAGCGCGTCACACGGAGCTATATTATATATATTGGGGTATAATAATATACAGTAGCGACCAAAAGTATTTAGACAAATAAAAATCTTTAAATAATCATTTTGATGAATTTAGTAAACATTTAATAATTAATTTATAATTCTATGTTGTAAGCTTTTACTTGTTGTCACGTTTCTACTTATATTAATAAAACTTAACAACAACCTTAAAAGTAAAACTGAAAATACGCACTTCAAGTAGCTCAAAAATATTTTGACACATAAAATAATTTTACCGAGCTTGTAAGATGCTTAAATGAAACAGGTCAATAATATTTAGTTGCATATTCTTTGGCCTTTCTAACAGCAGTACATCGAGCCAGCATAGAGTTGACTAAATTCTGTATATGTTCATATGGTATTTTCGCCAACTATGACTGAAGTGCTTGAAAAAAAGCATCTTTGTTGGAATAATTTCTGCACCTTACTCTACGATCCAACTCTTCCCATAGATGCTCAATAGGATTAAGATCAGCACTTTGACTGGGCCACTCAAAAACCTTGACTTTTTTATGCTTTATGAAACCAACCCTGGATATGCTTGGATTTATGTTTAGGGTCAATATAATGCTGAAAAAGCAAGGTAGCATATTTTCTTTAACATAGGGTATCATGTGTGTATTAAGTATATTTTCATACACAATTCGATTTTTATATATATATATATATATATATATATATATATATATATATATATATATATATATATATATATATATATATATATATATATATATATATATATATATATATATATATAACTAATAACTAACTAATAACTAATATGTCGCATAAAATATCAAAGCTTTTGCTGTTGTCAAAATACTTTTGGTTGCTACTGTATATTGTAGCAGGGCATCTTACGATATATTTTCTGTACTAGTTGATAGAGTCCACACATATAATATATATTAATATATATTACAGCTGTGTGCGTGGACTTTCAACTAGTACGGAAAATATATAGTAATATACCGTGCTATAACTTCTATAGCTCCGTCTGTTACACGCCTTACGTGGGTGAGTAACGATCCGTATAAAACTATTTCCTATAATATTAGTCGCTATAACGCTCATTTAATATAATGATTGAATCATTTAATATATTTAAATATGATATAATTATCATTTTAAATAATGATCATTTGATCTACTAATATTTTATATAACATACTTTTAGTATAATGCATATTTCCTATAATTAATTTATGATATAAAGTTAATTTCAAACACAGGCACACCACACCACACCCCACAAAATTTACTTAGGTAGTAGGGCAATTTATAAAATGATACCAATCGTTTATTATATACAATGAGTGATTATATCCTTTGAAATTATATCAAATGAAAATATATTAAATATTTTTATACCATTCATTACACACCCGCCTTACGTTCCCAAATAAAATACATCAAAGGAACAATTTATTGATGTTCCCCCAAGTCCCCCATCCACTGTCAAGGGGTCATGCACGGCACAGGCTCTCTCCAACTTGAGAGGTCCTCTACTCCTGGAGTATGTGCCCAGCAGTGGGATGTGAGCAAAAGTAGACTTAGTTTAATATTTATATATATTTAGTATAATATTTAGACAGATTTGAATGATAATTTGTTGCAAGTCCACTTTTTTTTCATAGCTTTATTATTTGGTTTTTTATGAATCTAGCTTTAGTAACTAACACTTGTTTTTGGGTATTTCTCAAAATAAGTGTACATAGAGATGGCATTTAAGTGTTAATTAAATAACATTTAACTTACAATGCCATTATGAAAATGTATGTGCTTGACATTAACTGACATGATGGTCACTAACTATTCTTTAACTGGACATTTATTTTGAGAAATAATACTCTTTTGCAGGTATGGACTCATCTTGCCAGAAAAAGAAACAACAAGCCAACCTAAATTTCAAGCCTCAAGAAACATATTTGGAAATGATTCAGGGTCTGATGATGATTCAAACAAAAAACCAGCACTGCTCAGACCTAGTGACAACATAAATCGCCAGGTGAGTAATTTAGTAGAGCACATAGTTTATACTTTTAATTGGACAACATCAATAATACTTTTCAAAGTATTCTGCTGGTTAATTATGAGTGATTTTTTATTTCCAGTTGGTTTAGTTTCAATTTAGTTGCAACCTATACAAAGTTACATACATATTTGTCTTAATTATAAGGTGACCGATGAGCTGGATATTGTGGCCCACCACTAGAAAAAGTAACTTTTTGTTACTGGAATTTGAATCTATAAGCCATGCAATATAGTTCACTTTCTGTTGTTCAAAAATGCTTTTTCAATTCCTAAACAAAGAAAAGTAAATTAATTTAAAAATCATAAACCCGTCTGCTTTAAAAAATATCAACTGAAAAGCTAAAAACAAGCCATAATCTAAAGAATATAACTTAAATGTTGGAAAAGGTATTGCAGGCGGGGACGCGTCACAAAGAAATAGACATTCATATGCACGAAAAACATAACCCTCCTTTGGGCAGTCAGGTAAAAAAGGAATTTCATTTGCATGGAAAATAGTTCAAATCATAACCCTTAATGTTGACGTGATTTATGGATTAGATTAATTAAATTTGAGTATACATGGTGTCGCAGGAGCATAATTTTATTTAACCAATGAAAGATTAATACAATTAATAATGTGGATATCCAATATGCTTTATATAATTTTGTGGCAGTGTATGACAACGTGGCGTCTGGGGCAGGAATAATGACAGCTGGCTGTGGTGGTTAATATTTTGAGAAATATGGAATTTATATATTTTTTACTACGTTTAATACTTTGAAAATCATGTAGTCTTTATGATATTCTATATCCCTGGAACTCTACACCTACCCACTAAATTATATGCATAAACTATAAAATACAGAAATACATTGTTTTTAAAGGCTAAGATTACTCAAAGCAAAGCTATGGAGGAGGATCCCACCATATATCAGTATGATGAAATATATGATTTGATGACAAGCAAGAAAGAAGAAAAGAAGTTGAAAACAAAGGAACTTAAACAGCCAAAATACATTGAAAACCTATTGAAAACAGCAAGTAAAAGGAAAATAGAAAATGAGCGTCGTGTTGAAAGACAGGTTTGTTGTGTTTTACTGTTTTATTTTAATAAACTTTAGTTTTTGCTTGGAATCATTTCTTAGCATGAAAATTAAAAAAAGAGGTTATTTTGGTCAAATATACACAGCAGTACATATATTTTGAAGAGGTTGGGATCTCCTAGTAAGTAAAAAAACCTGTGACTCATACTTTACCTGTTGGATGTTCTTATCTTTCAGATTCAAAAGGAGAGGGAAAAGGAAGGTGATGAATTTGCTGATAAAGAGGTGTTTGTTACATCAGCTTATAAAAAGAAATTAGAAGATTTACGGTTAGAGGAGGAAAAAGAGAAACGCGAGGAATATTTAGAAAAAATAGGAGATGTCACAAAGCAGAGAGACTTGGGTGCGTAATTGAAACCTCTTATACAGTTTAACGAAGAAATACTAGAATTACTGTATCATGGTAGGAATCATTGTAAACATGGTCAAATGATTCAGATCAATTTAATTATCGTTCACTTCTCTAATTTATGATTATGACGACAATGGCCTGCGGACCAGGCTTGCAATAAGTAACAGCCTGTAATTAATTTTTAGATTTCTGTACCCAAAGGGGCCATATGAGACCCTATTATAAGTCATGCCAAACTTCTAGCTCTCTGAAGTTGCGTCGCGTTGCGTATAAGCACTCGACGCACACAGACCTACGAATAAACATGGCGAGCGCGGCACAGCGCAGGAGCGAGCGGGGTGTGCTCTCCCGTCCTTACCCGCTTAGTGCTTACGTACCGCAGAGAATCGCCGCGTGTTCAGAGCGAGCTAGAATTTTAGAAGTTTGGCACGGGCTGTAGGTACTACGCCTACACCGTCCATCCGTCCGTCCGTCCCGTCTGTCCTAACTTTTTTTTTGCAGAATATAATGTGGTATATTAGGGTGATGGCACCAGTAATGGACTAGGACCAATGATGGACACATGATTTGAATAAGATAAGGGTTATTCATATATTTTGCAACAATCACTTTCCAACCATATAATCTTCGAATTAAGGATTTACTGCCGCACTCAGAGACGTCAATTAGGTTTTAAGTTTCATTAAAGTAGCTGCTGTCACTTTCTTTGCTATAGCAATAGAATAAGACGCAGCAACTTTAATGACACTTAACCTTTTAACCGCCGCTTGGTCTGTCATCGAACGGGCTCATGTCGCCGCCTATATAAAATAACAGGAAATGGTGTAGTGCTTGCCACATGCGTTACGATAGGATTTTTCTTGTAATAAATATTAAGTAATAATACCCTTTTTACCACTGTATCATTCAATAAAATACATTATTATAAATAAATTACGTTTACCAATTTCTTTATTAATGGTTTCGTCCCTTTATCAATGGTTTGGTTCCATGTGTTTTACCACTCATAAAAATCTATCGGTTGACATTGCTACATTACTATTATTTCTTATTTCATATATCTGACGTCATAAGCGGTCTTATATATCAGATATTGGCGTAGGCTTTATTGGATATTTGTTGATAAGTTGACATTATAAGAGAGAGGATTGACCATATTTAAAAAGTATCGAAACTGAACATTTCAAAGTTGTTGACATAAGTAATAATTCAATTTCACACAGTTACACAACTATTTTGGTAATTAAATATTGTAATTTCAAAATACGTATGGTATTCAAAATTTTGAGATAGCAAATCTGTACCATTTATTAATTTTTTAATTTGAACATTATTTTGAAATATCGAGTGAGCCATACCACTAAAATTTCCTATTTTATATCTCTGACGTCACATGCGGTCTCATATTTAAGACGACGGCGTAGTCTGTAATGATTGTTATTGAGAATACAATGACTTAATAGGGGTGGACGTTGTACCTCGATAAGCATCGCTATATCGATTTAAATATCTACTTAGTATAAAAACTCATTAACGTTTTAAGGTATTTATTTAAAACCAAAAAAAAAAAATTAAGTCCATCCTTCTGGCTAACAAATAAAAAATCTTTTTATTTACGTAGTTCATCCTGACTCACTGTCGCAACGAAAATAATTAGTTATAAATAAAGTCGATTAAGTATCACATATCTATGCGAAGAAATGGTTGTGTTATATGGATGGACAGACCAACGGGCAGACGGGCATGACGCATGACGAATGACGAAAGTATACCTAAGTGCCTTTATCCACAGCATCTGAATTCTCGGACCCGAATCCGACTCCTTCGCACTTGCAAAAAGGGTTGGTTGTGTGAAAGGCACGGGATAAGCGGATCCCAGAAATCGGACTTTTTTGAATTATTTGAACACAATGGGTATAACTTACAAACCTTACCTGTTGGTGAAACAAATTGTATTTTGTCATCCGAGTCGAATTTAATATATGACACATGCCATTCATGCCATAACTGGCACAGTTCATAATATATCGTTATTTTATGAGAAAATAGGTAAGGAAATAAAATAGGCTAGCCGAGCAAGTCCATATTATGAATAAATATCTTACAAACATCGTTGAGTGAGTCGATATACTTAAATGTTACAATCAAGTCATCGTCACATCACTGGTGTCTATTATATAAGACTTTGGCGACGGGACTACAGCAAAATTATAGATAATCTAATGTCATATTTTCAAATTTATTTTCATCTAGAAAATTAAAATAAAGCAACAGAGTAATTTCGTAGCTGTTTAATTAACAATTAGAGCGGCTTTCATATCCGAATCAGTGGAGTTAAATCGGTATAAATAAAAAATCCTTGCAAAAAACATACAGAAAAAATGTCTTAAATATAAGACTACGGCGATAGTGGCTGGACATTGGGTGTCTTATATATCAGACTACGGCGGTCAAAAGGTTAAAACTTAATTGACGTCTCTGAGTGTGGCAGTAAGTGTCCAATTTTAGTGCCTGTCAGCTTAAAGTGTTCAACACTGGTGCCATCACCCTATAACATAACAACGGAAATAATAAAAACATTTAAAAGTAACAGAGATCGGCCAAGTGTGAGTTGGGCTCGCGCTAAGGGGTACAAGCATTATTGAGTTGATAAATACATAACATACGAATTGAAATATAATATATGTGTGGTGGTAGGGAACCCTCGGTGCGCGAGTCAGACATTCACTTGGCCGGTTTTTGTAATAAGAGCAATTGTTAGTCTATGTGAACATGTACACATTGTTCACATGACCGCGCGATTTGAATAATTCTGATGCTGACCAATTTTAATATTATTTCACAGGTGGTTTTTATCGCCATTTGTATGAACAAAGGCTGGGTTCAGACAAGAATCTGGAAAATGAACCAAAAACTGAAGAAAACAAGGATACCCATGTGGCAGAAACATTTAAAAGTAGAAAAGAAAAGAAAGAAGACAATAGTTCTGATCCAGCAAAAAAAAGGTCTTATAGAAAACGAAAACAGTCTGCTGACAATGCCGGTTTATCTGAAGGGGAAATTGAAGACTCAGAAGAGGAAATCAATCGAATTAATCTTGCTGACATCAGATTTTCAAAGAAAGCAAAACAAAGTGAAGAAAATTTGGATGCTGATTCAGATTTTTCCATTGATTCATCAAGTGATGATGAGGCATCTAGTAAAAAGCAAATGAAGGATCCGAAAGATACCAAAACTGGTGAGGTAAATGATCAATTGGAAACTCCCCTTAAAGAAGTTATTTCCAAAGAAAAAACAATTGAAGATAAAGTTAACATAGTTTCTGAACCTAAACCAAAAATTGATATTTGGAAGAAAAGAACCGTTGGTGAGGTTTTTGATCAGGCTTTGAAAAGGTATTATGAAAGAAAAGCTGCTAAAGGTTAATAAAAATAATTTTATTTGAAATTAATTGCTTTCCCTGTGTATCCATACTATACCACGACGTAATGAGCTTTGCAGTGAACTGTAAACAAAACAAACGTTATAGTTATTTAGATAGCGATAGCTGATAACCAGAGAGCGGAATTCTCATAGCGTCGAGTTGTATTTTATCGATTATCGACAAGTAATTATTTTATCACGTAAAATGACATTTTTTTAATGGTATAATTAGACCTCTCATCTTTGTACATACGCCGTGTTTTTTTGGTTTGGAGTAATTTTAAGGGAGCATTCCTTAAGTCAAATAAAGTTAATTTAAATACCAATGAATTTTATAGTAATTGGAAGTAGGGTCTAAAAGGGGGAGGTTTAAAAATAAAAGGAAAGCTATTATAGGAAATGGGGTATCATATGAAATGGCTTGATTTGCAAATTTTAAAACTATTTTTGTGCCAAATTTTACCCAAATCCGTTCAGCCGTTTAGACGAGATTGAACCACGAGCCTGGCTCGCGCTATCACGCGTCTTCTAAATCCACCTATAGATTTATATAGACGCCTTCACACACGCGGGACGGGACGGGAATAAAAAAGCCGGTCAAGTGCGAGTAGGACTCGCGCACGCGCGCGCTCGCAGGATATTTAGGATTGTTCGTAAATCACGGGAATGCAATAGAAACAAATTCCAGTATAAACTGACACTCACTAAGTATGCACTCTCGTACTTAGTGAGTATCGTTTATGGCCTTTATTTTTTATGTGATGTAACTACAAATTAACGGTTTTTGGATTTTTTCCTATACTTGTGCTATAAGGCATTGCTTCTTGCCTAATTCCATGATTCTAAGTCAACGGAAAGTACCCTACAGGTTTTGATTCCCTTGAGATTCCCTTGAATATGCGGCATAAACGGTCGTATCTTTTGAATGCGTTGACTTAGAAGTCCAGTTGTTCTAGTTGATCCAAGGGATTGCAGACCTGAGTATTTGATATTAATTTCAACTTGATACCTCCACGCGTCCCTGAGAAAAAGGGCCTTGACAGACACACAGACAGATGGACAACAAAGTGATCCTATAAGGGTTCCTTTTTTCCTTTTGAGGTATGGAACCCTAAAAATAACACATTATAAAGCAAAATAATTTACCAATTTTATTATAATTATATTTTATAAAAAAAAACCAACATCTACAAATTTACCCCTTTATTCATAAACGCACAACAAACCTATTTTAGTTAAAGTATGCTTTGTCACTTTCCGTCAGATTCAAATGTCAAATTGAAAGATAAGGACAAACCATACTTCAAGCATACTTTAGTTATTGTGCGATTATAAATAAGAGGAGAGGGTAAATCTTTACTCCTCGCGCGTTGAAAACAATGAATAGAGGTCTTCGAAAATATTCGGATTTGTATAAGGTGAAGTACGTATGTAATCCGAATTTGTAATGAAAAACCGACAAAAAAAGACGAAGGTGCTTCTAAGATTTTACGAATATCTATAAACTGGAAAAGTCGATGTTCGAAAATGAAAATGTTCTATCCCTGACATTTCAGGTTTTGCTGTGAGAATTCAGCTCTCTGCTTAATAAAAGATAAAAAATATATATTCCTAGGGCCTTATTAAAAACTGATCTTAGGTACGTCATGCACTAGTCCAATTAATAGGAAAACTCATCTCTGAGATGACTGTATCAAGAATACCGGCATCTCACTCAAGATACGTTAATTGGCCATTCGGACGTCGGAAAACCAAGTTATGTTATAATCTATTCAAATATTTCGGTTTTAAAATGGAACGAAAAATATCAAAAAAGTTGTCCCTGATCCGTCACTAGGCATATGAAAGATTAATCTTTTGAACACCAAGAGCACCTAAAGGTGTGTCGTGTGCTGTTGTGCCTACTGCCCTCCTAAGCTAAAAGGCGATATCTTAAATTCAAAAGCCAAAGCAGATTTCAGTCCTCTTCTGTTAGTAATGAGGTTGCAATTGCTACAGGAGTTTTGTCTGAGATATTACCATTTAGTTTAGCAGGGCAGTCTACCACTCCACCAAAGCTTATAGTTGTCAGAGGTATAGCTTTTAATAGAGACATTTTTTCGTATGATTAAGTTGTATTTTGCATAGCTTTTGAAACATACAGGGTGACCTCGAATTGGTAATACAAAATACTTGATTATGATTCAGTTAATCACTAATAGTGTATTGCATTAACTCAGTTGTTAAAGTTAGCTTTCCTTAATTATTGTTAATTTTCTAACAAAACAAAATAATAAAAATAATTTAAAATCCCAAGTGTGTCCCTACATGACGTCATGCATATCTGTCGTACAGACAAGGAAATTGATTCTCGCACCATTTTGTACTCTGTCACAACAACGACGGAGATAATGACAGTGGACATTCAACGTGACGCACTGCCACCCAAAGCGACAAGGAACAAAATGTGTCTCAATTTCCATTCCTGTATCTATCACTCGATGTTATTAATAAACTAGGTGCTGATATCCATCCAACCCTACCCTAATAAATTATCTGATAAAGTGAATAACTGAATAATGAGTGAATAAAAATAATTTATTGTTGAATAACGTACAGTACAAAATACAAAATTGTAAAACTTAAACAACTTTTAAAATGTGCTCAAAATGACCCCCGCCTTCTTGGATACATAACTCTGCCCGTCGCCTATGATTGTCTTTCAATCTGTGGAGAACAAATTCATTGGTTTTTACATTATTAAATGCCTCAACTATCTTTTGGCGAAGTTCACCCACAGTATCTGTTTCCCGTGCGTACACTCTCCTTTTTATTTCGCCCCACAAAAAGAAGTCGAGAGGTGTGAGATCAGGGCTTCTAGGAGCCCAAGCGACTGGGCCACAGCGTCCAATCCATCTCCCAGGGAACTCTTGGTCCAAGTAGCTTCGCACACGCAGGGAAAAATGAGCTGGTGCCCCATCCTGCTGGTAATACAGAGCCTCCAAATTTTGCTGCGGCACCTCTCGTAGCAATACCGGTAACACATTTCTCAGGAATTCTTCATATTTCGGTCCATTTAAATTTCCGTCAATGAAATGAGGACCAATCAAACAGTCGTTCAGAATTCCTGCCCAAACATTTACCGAGAAACGTGTCTGGTAGGAGTCCCTGCGAGTTACGTGAGGATTTGCTTCACGATCAGACCACCAGTGTTCATTGTGAACGTTGAACATGCCTACTCTTGTAAATGTTGCCTCGTCGGTCCATAAAATGTTCAAGTGTAGATTTTGCAGCAGCCAACGACAAAATTGCACTCTTCTAGGATAATCGGCTAATATGATATCCTGCACCCTTTGGAATTTAAACGGATACTTTCCTTCAGCATTCAGTAATCGCCAAATAAACCATTGGCTCGTTCCGAATCTTGCGGCAGCGTCCCTTGAGCTCGCCTCTGGGTGGTGGCTAAAATAATCGAGAACTCGTCTCCGAAACGTCTGCGAGTACCGCGGCCGCCGGCCCGGAGCTTGAGCGTGCACTGGGACAGTAAACTGTCCAAAATCTCTTAAGTTTTGGACAATGGAGTTTATTAGAACACGAGTAGGAGTTGGGCAGTCAGGGTGTCGTTCATGAAACAATGCTTGAGTTCGTACGGTACTTCGTGACGTAAAATAAAAAGATAACATATCCATTCGCTGAATATTCGTATAAGGATAAGCTCGGGGCATTTTGTTTAATTACTATCTTAATTAAATACGAAAATTCTTACTTTCTTTGACAAGACAAGTGACAATTTACTAATCAAGATACGCTATTATCATAAATGATGTGTCAGATAACGAACCAAAGAGGAAAGTGTTCATTTGAAATACTTTAAACCTCTTTCATTTTAAAGGTAATGGTAGGGTAACCAATTTAAGCAAAAAAAAATGGGATAATTAGAAAACTTAAAAAAAAGTACTTATGTTTTAAAATTAAGCGTGAGACCTCGTAGAAGCGATTGGTTTAGGGAAGCTCTCTGTAGTACTTTGAATTTGTATTACCAATTCGAGGTCACCCTGTATTTGGCGTGTGAGCGACACATTTGTAATTGACGTAAGGCATTGAAACCCTATGTCAATAAGTTGTAACCGTAACTTAAACTTGCAATAATTTGTAACTTATAAAAACCGAATAAACATTTAAAATAAAATGTGATGTGATGTGTGAATGATTTTTTTTATTCAAGTATTTACCTATAAACTCTGAAACGGGATCATTTTCACCTTCCGCTCGCATTGTACCGGTAATTTCTTCATTTTCGACCATCGGCAACACTAATTGGACGAATTCGGGAGTGTACGGTGGTGCTATCGCGTCCAACACCTGTGTAAAATGATGTCAATATTCAGGACGCAGGTAGATTGGTTACTTCCGGTTAAAATTTCATCATCGTTATCATCATCGGCCTGTAGCAGTCCACTGCTGGACATTGCGCCATTTTACCCTGTCTTCGGCCTGTCGCATCCGGCTTCTGCCAGCGACCTTTCGTAAATCGTCACTCCACCTAGCTGGAGTGCGTCCTACACTGCGCTTGCCGAGTCGCAGCCTCCATTTAAGAACGCGTTTGCCCCAGCGGTTATCGGTTCTTTGACAAATATGGCCAGCCCACTGCCACTTCAGCTTGGTAACCCTGTGTGCTAGCTATGTCAATGACTTTGGTTCTCTGCCGGATAACCTCGTTACGAATTTTATATTTAGAGTAAAATTGCCTTATACAAAATGTTCAAAATTCAAAAATTTGATTTTGAATTTTTGACAAAATGTTCTGTTACGTGATTTTCTTAAACGAATCGCTTTTCATTAAATAATTACTAATCTAAACTGTACCGTCAAGTAAAACTATTGGGAACCGAGACCTACGTTTTTAATGTGCCCATTTATTTATAAATTTTTATTATGCCCACTGGATATCACTGGAAATATTTTTTTTTTTTTTTTGATGGGACCTACTTAGTTAGCCTCTGACGGCTTTGACTACTTCACCGGAGGGAGGGCGAGCTCCTGAAGGGAGCTCAGCGCAGAAATTTTATATCTCACGAACTCTTATTACCTCAGTAATGAAGTATCTTATTAAGGAAATGTCAGTATCTCCCCTTTGCCAGCACTGCTTTATGTAGCGCAGCACGGGCACCACGCACCCACGGCTCAGCAAGTTGACCATACGATCCAGGAGCATCTTTTTTAACTCGAGCTGCAAAAAGTAGTACATTGTTGCAGAATCGACAAAATATGCAATTCATCGACGAGTTATATAGAAACGTAGTTGAGGCCCTCTAGAGTATACGAGTCCATCTAACGCCCTCTCCGCCGAGGCAGACATAGTGCTTTTCGCAACTACTTACTGCGAGGAAATAAAACAAAAATATTTATGTAAAAAGTCCAAATTAGTAGTCAATAGTCATATATAGTACATACATACCTATATGAAACAGGCAAATAATATTTTGCATATATGTATATGAAATATCCATTTTATATACCTATAAGTGATGTTCTGGCTCTGAAACCTTGTACCTACCCACCTATAATTAACAATAAATGACTTCTGATTCTGATTCTGTGGCCTTTGCAGTGATATTACTGAGTTGTGTTGTGAAAAACATACTTTTCTCACACATAATGGCTGAAACACACTATTAAAACGCCACGCGACCCGACAAAACGCGACACGTGTTGAGTCACACACGTGTTGACCAGTGGTCGGAATAGGTAGAGCTAATTTACCTAAACTTGATGCATGTTCATTAAATAGTGTGTTCCCATTTCATTCATGCATGAATGAACATGCGTCAAGTTTAGGTAAATTAGCTCTACCTACTGGTGTTGACACACGGAACACTAAGACGAAGTCAACGACACCTGATTTGTCAAAATAATATGTATAGTATGGGGAATACAAGGGAGCAGACGAACATACAAATATACTAACAACCTTAGACTGCTAAAACCATAACACTCCTTTTTGCTACGCCGTAGTCTGGTAAAAATAAAGAATAAATTAATACTTGTTTATAACATACCTGAACCAATATTTCTAATTCGTCTTGTGGAGATTCAAACAGTTGTACAAGTAACCTGAGCAGCCGGTGGTGCAGCAGCTGATGGCAAGACGCGACTTCATCGAGCAGTGCCAAGTGGACCGGACAGTGTTCTGTGCACAACTTGAAGTAAGATGGTTCTGTGACAACACACTCCACCCATACTAAAACGCCCATTCCAACAACTGGAAATCTAAAAAGATACAGTCAGTTTAAATATCATGGTTTTATAACTCGGCAAAAAATTAAACCGAGCAAACGTTGAGGAATGTGCAAGTAACTACCTAGTAGGTATAATTATAATCTGTGAATGTGCTTTGTATGTAGGTGCGTCTCCCACTATAAGTAAATAAACTGTTGTGTAATCATTATTCGAAAAGATGGTAATCTTTATATCGTAGGCCCGAGGGTCTAAACAAGTTGCAATCTGCGAACGCTAACCTCTGTGGAAATTTATTAAAATGTACCTACCTATGGATTTACCTGGGCGACGGACGCGACCGAGCAGCAGTTAGTCGTTAAACTTCGCAGAATGCAACTTGTCTTGTCCCACACGTCTGCCAGTTGCAAATGTAAAACTCCTCTTAGGGCCTGCGCAAACCGGCGGAGCGCAGCGCAGATCACTTAGGAGGATTTACTCCGCGCAGCGCACACCGACGAGGGAAAATGCCCCGCGATACCGCGAGCGCCCACCAGCGCAGCGCCGGCGGCCAGCGCATACCGGGGGATGCCGCGGCATGCCGACGCCTGCCGTGGCGGTATTCTCTTCCCGCGGCGTTGAAGGGCGCCAACGATACTGCGGCGGCATGCCGCGGCATCCCCCGGTATGCGCCGGCCGCCGGCGCTGCGCTGCGAAGTGCGCCGGGCCTACGAAGGGAAGGTGCGGGGTGAAGGGTGTCTGTTCTTCTTCTTCAGCTAAAATTGATATTAACACTAAATCCCAGTCCGCCATCACGAAACCTTCGACACGAACGACTCGTACAAAACCGAGTTTTCGACTGTTGGTCGCTAGTGGAACGGAATGTATAATCACCGATCATGGCATGCCGCGGTATGCCGCGGCATCGCGGAGGTGCTTGCGGTATCAAAATTCGTGTTCTCCCCCGTCGTCCTCCGAGTTGCGCCATGCCTTCCCCTCCCGCAGCCCCGCTACCCCGGCGCACTCGGGAGGCCTCGGCGCACAGCGGGGGATGCCGCGGCATGCCGCCGCCTACCGCCGCGGTATCCTCTAACATGCACCTCGATGCCGCAGAGTAGAAATCCCCCGTGATGCTCCGAGGTCGCTCTCAGAGCATTAAAATTTATACCTTATTGTAATTAAAATAGAAAAGAATATACATTGATAAATTTAAAGTGATCTGCGCTGCGCTCCGCCGGTTTGCGCAGGCCCTTAGGTTATTATGTTAACCATAACATTATGAACAAAAACAATTACAATTTAATATTACCTTATACAATGATACAAAGTTGGTAATTCAGCAATTAATTCACTGGAACTTGCGGAACTGCCACAAACTGCATGAACCTTTTCAATAGCTTGTACTGTGGCCTTGAGCTCGTCCTTGACGGGTCTGCCTGGAGTGTTGCCTTCACAAACACTAGCGGCATAAGCTAGCAAGTACATATATTTTGATTTGTGCTCTGGATTAAGTTTACTTCCAAGTTTGAATAAAGCATCTACGAGAAGTTCTGAAATAGGGTATTAATGACTTTAATTAATGGATAGTTAGGGTGGGTAAAGAGGGGTTTAAAAACATACAATTCGTATTTTAAATTATACTAAGTTGTCTGTCTTTAGGAACGCTATTAAAACACAGCTGATTTTCATACAAAATCGGCCATCAATTCTATTAAGTATATTTATAAACTTGTAAAAATGAGAAAGTGTTGTCACCAAGGAACTGCGGTATCCTGAGAAGGTGAACCGGCGGCGGCTCGGGCTGCGTGTAGGCGCGGAAGAGTACCGAGATGTCGGCCGGGTTGAGCGCGCCGCGGGACAGCATGGCCGCCAGAGCCGTGCGCGCGCCGCGCCAGCACTCGCCCGTCGTCAGAGCCAGCGTAATCGGCGTCACGTCATGACCACTGCCCACAAACATCTCATTTCTCTCATTGAAATTGGTGCATTTGGTACAGCACTTGTTTTTGACAATACCCATACAAAATGCGAAACTCTCTGATAGCAGTCAGTGATTTCGATAACATCCGCAACCGGGATAAATCATTAATTGTGCAGCCGCGCCGCCAAACTTCACATTGGTAGTCTTAAAGTAGTCCTAATTATTATAATTTACAAAAATCCATTGTCTAAAATCCCACTAGCGACTTGTGACGAAGAATATGACACTCCCTTTATTCAAACTAGTCCAATAGTATAGAAGCTAGAGGGAACATCCGATTTTTGATCACATACCCCTTTCTTATGGCTTCGCACAGTCGGGCATAAAGATAGTAATTGGTGCCAATAATAATATTGATAATATTTTTTAGTAAGATATAAAACTATGAAATAGATAAAAACCCACTACAAAATACTTGCAAAATTAAATTACTTTTTTAAATTCTGTGGTACGTTTTATTTGGCAAAATTATCCATGACTTGTTCAATAATTTTCACATAATATTTTGCTTTACGTTTATAACTGTTTTCTGAAAATCTCTTATTCTGAGATAGTTTACTGAATTTAAAATAAATAAATAAATAAATATCAGGGGACAATCTCACACAAATTGACCTAGTCCCAAACTAAGCTCTAGGCTTGTACTATGGGTACTAGACAACGATATACATACTTATATAGAGAAATACATACTTAAATACATAGAAAACATCCATGACTCAGAAACAGATGACTCGCGCTCATCACACAAATATTTGTCCATACCGGGATTCGAACCCGGGACCGCTAGCTTCGTAGGCAGGGTCACTACCAACTAGGCTAACCGCGTCGTCAAATGTCTGAATTCTCCCAATAAGATTTTGGTAGGTAGGTTTAGGATAATCATAATCAATGCGTATGGCAATCATCCTGCATGGATCAAACGTCAATATCCAGATATGTTAGTTTTGCATCAGGCCCGAAAAACCAAACTACCCAGAAAGACGGGGTAAAAGACTGAAAACTCAAATCTAGAGAAAATGCTATAGAATTTCTGGTAGTAAGATATTATGATTTTGGGAAATTGATCCAACAAATCTAATCTGTATCTATTTATAGGTTGTAACGGGCTAGTTTTCCGCAACTCAATGACTTAGCTTCAGTTTTGCGTGACAATCTGTATATATTTAAAAGGGAAACAATTCTTACCTTTGCTGTGCACAACGAGTTATTTCTTGACTGAGTCGTTTCATAATAGCACCTCCTCTTGGTTCCTGGGATAATATATGGACAATGACTTGGCTGTAGACGTACGTGTGGGCACCATGGCATACCATTTTCTGTAAAATGAATGGTACAAGTTAGTTGTTGCACAATCAGCAATTATTGCAAATTATGATTTTATTTGTGTTGCTTTGTCCAATTTACTCTTTTATATTTAACATATGACTTACTGCACATTCATTTACACTGTTTTGCCAGTCATCAGAACTTTGCAGAAAACCAACTATGGCTGACTTCAGCACTCTAGAAAATACTTCTATTTGTTGTGCTGCTGTGGATATACTCGTAATTTCTCCTTGAAAACCGGCATCAGATATTAGCTGTGGAAATCAAGCTTGATTAAAATTATTTTAAAAAGTCAACACCCCTTTAGTAGGAGCAGTAATGGTCACACTGAACTGAACTTATTTATTATAGTGGGTAAACAACATAATGTAATGTTACTAAACAAAATTTTATAGTAATCTAAAAATAAAATTTAGTAATATCCAATGACTGATCAAGTGATTTACCTTGATGGTAAAGTTCAGCATTAGACAATCAGGGTATTCTTCTGCTAATCTATATATTAATGATCTCCAAGTGGGGTGCTCAATCATTTCAGTCAACCATGCTGGTGTCTGAAATGAAAATCTGGGTAGTGCATTTATTTAAATTCACAATAAGTTTATTTATTTAATTAATATTAAATTACATACTTCACCTTCCTCTGTAAATATTGTGTCTGCTTTTTTAGGATCAAAAGTCTTTAGAATCATGTCCTTTAAGTGATTTTCTACCATTGCTTGAACTTCAGTCACTTTTACACCTACATATAATAAACAAGAGTAAAATTATTATTATCTTTTGAGTACCTATAATATCTCAAGTCAGTAGTTCATCACTTTAGAAGCTAATATTGTAGGTAAAAGGCAAACACCAAAGGCGGTCACTAATAAAATGTCTCTCATACCTCCCAGTATAAGCCATTCAGCCAATAGATTGGCCATTTGGGCAACTGCATTGTAGTTGATTGATAACTGTTCAATAACTTGTTCTGGATTTCCTCCAGCTTGAAAGTACCGTTTTAACTGTCCGAAAATGCCAGGCTCCATAATGTAATCAGGGGTTTTGAATTTCTCAAGACATTCTTGTAACACTTCTTCCGGATTTTCGATAACGTCTTCCCCACCGTCCTCCTGAGTAATAATGTAGAAATTTAGAAAGAAACCTTTAAAAAATAAATAGATTTTACCGTCCCAAACTCGCCTCGAAATGATTGTGATTAGATCCTTCCCAAACGCGCTCTTCTTCAAACTGGCTTGGCATATTGTTTGTTTATTTTATTGCTGTTTAACTTAGTTCAATACAATATCAATCTACTATTTAAAAAGTAAGTTTTAGTAAAACAACTAAACTACTATTGAACTTCAATTCAATTCTTTGATAAATATGAATATTATTTTATTTCGGAAAAGAGGAAGCGTCTAATTGACAGTATTGACACTGACACTAGGGTGAAATGACATCTGATATATTTTTTTAATTATTTATGGCTTCGATATCTTTTAACATTACGGAATACGGAAAAAGAAAGAAAGGATTAGGTTTTACATAAAAAAATATATATTATTACAAATATCACGTTTTAATATCATACGTTTCTATAAAATTGGATATTATTTTATACGTCATTATTTTATCTATGTTGCGGGCGATAACCACAGAATAAGTACTTTCATAGAAACCGGACTATAAGAAACAGCAAAACACATATTTATGGCATTCATAACGAGTTACAAAGAGATATTCTTATAGGTATTCTTTCGTTTTCCTTCTTGTTTCCAAAAGCTTTTAGACGTCAAATTTTAATGGACCACAATTGGACCACACGAACCTCCAGTAGTACTACAAAACTAAAAAGTCGATATGCGAATAGAATTTTGTGTCAGGGTGACTTCTTCATTTAGTAGCTTTATTAGTTTGACAGTATTTATTAGATAGATATTTTCAGATTTCCAAAAGATGAAAACTTTATAGTAACTACAGAATGGATTCGGCGAGTATGCAGGGAAAATTGGATACCAAAGAGATACAGCAAACTATGGCAAAGGAACAGACAATCACGCGAGTGATCCTGTAACCCGTTTTTGGTTGGTTGCTATCCCCAATATTCTAAATAAAACATTGTTGAATTATTGAACATATTTGAAAACAATATCCTTGACCTGCTGTGAACAAAAAACTTCAAATACCTATAACTAGCATAAGATAATTAGGTCGGAGTTCACCAACAGTTAAACAGGCGATTAGAGGTCTGACGGCTGTCAAAATGTATTGACTAACAGCCGATTAGGATTTAACAGTCCGTTAAATTGGTTGGTGAACTCCGACCTTATAATGTTTAAGGGCCAATTTTTCTTAATCTCCAGATAACACTTCCTGTCAAATAAATTTTGGCTCTCTTCTTTTCTTTCATATGACAAAAAGCTTCTGTCAAAAATGTCATTTTGGTTCAAGTTTTTATTGACAACTGTTTTTTTTTGCACTGTCACTGACCAAACTAACGAATCCCGTCTCGGTGCTACGTTAAGTACCTACAGCTGAGGATCCTGTTGCCACCTTTCGATTTTATCATCAGTATATGATATGTAGATATGCTCATTGACACCATAATATTACATTGTCATCGGGTTTACATACGTATTTCAAATTTCAATAATGATATTTATTTGATACTCGACAGTATAAAAGTGGAGTAAGGTAAAAGCACCTATTATGGACAGTGCTCCAAATTATGAACAATCCAATAAACATAAGCTTACGCGATGTATATGTTATTGTTAAAATTAGTAGTGTTAGCGTTAAAATTAGATTATACTGAAATTAGAATGAATAGAATAGAAATTAGAATAGATTATACTAAATTAGAATGAAATTTTCGGTATTGCCAAGTTTTCTATAAAAAATGTTATTGTTCATCACTGGAGCCTTGTCTATAATAGGTGACTTCACCTAAGGTGCGTAATATTTATACTCTACGCGTTTTACGTGTAAAAACCTCGACACTGTTAAAGTGAGTAGGTAATGGTATTTTACATTGTTTAGATTCAACTAGGTACCTAATTAAGGAATATTGTACTAGTTTTTGAAGAGCGAGACCTCCTGACACAAGTACATTACATACCTACTAGGAGGTCTCAACCACTATCTATGTAAAAAACATTTGTTGCATGTAATCAACAATTTTGAATTTTGAATTAGAATTTTATTCATCTACACGATTTACGTGGAGCTGAGGAAAACTTATCTATATAAATAAAAAAAACCAGTCAAGTGCGAGTCGAACTCGCGCACCGAGGGTTCCGTATTTAAATCCGTACTTCAAAAATATACCTTTTTAACCCCCTACGCAAAAAGAGGGGTGTAATAAATTTGACATGTGTATCGATATCTGTCTGTGTAGGTGACTTAATCGAGAATGTTCATAGCTTGGTTTGATGAAAATCTGATAAGCCGGTTAAAAGTTATGAGCTTTGAAAGCGATTTTGTCGAGAGTTTTTAATACTTGAAATCTTGTAGGGACGAAGTCCGTCCTGTTACGTACATACGTGCTCGGAGCCCGTTGATGTCTTTGTCGGATGTCGACGACGACGCTTGAATCAAAATATTACTAGGTACTGACATTAAGCTTTAAGGGCCATATTATTTATTTACTTATTAGAATTTAATTTTTGTTCCGGGGGTTTTTTAATTTTTATTTTATTTTATGTACTTTAATTCGTATGCGATGAGGTCTATTTTAAGTTGTCTAAATTTAACACATATTTTCAAAGTTTTTTTTGTAAATTTCTCGAAAACTATAAATTTTGAACACTTCGTTTTATTTTTCCCGTGAAATATAAGTAATTATCTATAAATTAGGAATTTTTCAGATTTTTCGGTTAATAAACTTCGGAGATAAGGGGGGGAACGGTAATTTTTTGAAAATTTTTGGTTGAAAATCAAAAAGTACTACGCCACGGAAAATTATAAAAAAAATAATTTTGAAATATGCAGATTGAGCCCTTTTATATGACACCCCACTTGCTATAATCAAATCACTTTCATTTTTCAACCCCCCATTCTAAACCCCTGTTTAATTAATTATTTATAAAATTAATTTCACATTTTTTTTACTAAAAACAGATGCGGGCAAGCAAGTTATACAACTATGCCAAATTTCAAGTTGATAGCTTGTGTAGTTGCTGAGAATAACTGCTGTGACTTTGTGCGCTAATCGGTGTCTGAATAGCGTGCGTAATTTCTGAAATATTTAATGGGCCAATGATCGCAACCTTCCTCTATATAGTCACGCCGACAAAGTGGTAAAATAAAATCTTGGAAAAAAAATGTATTTTAGGGTACCTACCTCCCCTACACGTAAAGTAGGGATGGTTTTTTTTCTCGTCTACTCCTTGGTGTGGGGTGTCATTGGATAGGTTTTTCAAAAATATTGCGGGTTTGTGGAAATAATTTTTCAATTAAGGGATTCATTTATGAAATATTAAGCTTTACAGTGCTAATTTTTGTTATAGTTAAGTGTGTCCCCCCCCTACAGCCAAAACTACAAATACTAAACATCTGAAAAATATCTTAAATGAGAGCGCATACTCGTATAACAAATTTAAAAGGAAAACTATCCCAAATAAATAGCATTGGTTTAGTTTAAAATGTCCGAATCCACACCCATTCAGCGCCAGCAGTGCTACGCTGCTACACTCGTAGCGCGTAGCTGTGTAATCCTCGTATGTAGCGAAAACTCTCTACGAACAGAGAACGACAACGTGTCGTGAGTGTAAAAGTGTAAAATATGTCTGTGACGGGTATAGAGCTTGTAACGGGGCGGGGTCAAGATTGCATGCGATCAATTCATCAGTGATTGGTGTGAGTATCTAGGAAAATCGTGCTAGTTTGACTCGCACACCGAGGGTTCCGTATAAGTATAACAGTGTAAGTAGTTAGGTAGTAGCTAAGTATACATATGTATAAGTTGTAAGTACCTACCGCTTTTTTATCAACGTACAAAAGCACTGAAAAATGGTTTTTCACAACACTGAAATCTTGATAATAAAAACGGTCTAAGTTAATTGATTATTTACCTGCCGACAATGGTCGGCACACTACTAAGCTTATATTTATTGGATTGTTCGTAACTGGAGCACTGTCCATAATATGTGCTTTTACCTTACTAATGTTTATTTTTGTGTGAGTATTTTCATTTTTTATAGCTGTGGTAGCCTAGGTTGACGACGCGGTTAGCCTAGTTGGTAGTGACCCTGCCTACGAAGCTAGCGGTCCCGGGTTCGAATCCCGGTATGGGCAAATATTTGTGTGATGAGTGCGAGTGTTTGTTCCTGAGTCATGGATGTTTTCTATATATTTAAGTATGTATTTATTTATATAAGTAAGTATATCGTTGCCTGGTACCCATAGTACAAGCCTAGAGCTTAGTTTGGGACTAGGTCAATTTGTGTGAGATTGTCCCTGATATTTATTTATTTATTTATTTAATGGTTTGACCTGCCGACTCTTAAGCAGAGGACCGCGGGCGGGTTCGAACCCGGGCTCGCACCTCTAAGTTTTTCGGAATTTATGTGCGAAATATAATTTATAAATTTACCATGAGCTTTTCGGTGAAGGAAAACATCGTGAGGAAACCTGCACACACCTGCAAAGCAATTTGACGGTGTAGTGTGTGCGAAGTTCCCAATCCGCACAGGGCCCGTGTGGGTACTATAGCCCAAGCTCTCTCATTGCAATGTGAGTGGAGGCCTGTGCCCAGCAGTGGGACGTATATAGGCTGGATTATTATTATTATTATTTTCATTTTACTTTTATCTAAATAATGTAAAAAGTCTAGCTTATTGAAAATAAAATAAATATCTGAAAAATAATGTTACTACTTTTTAACACTGGCAGGATCTTAACCGTTCGATTTGTCTTGGTCTGTGAAGTTCATGAGTGTAGGTAGGTACTCGTAGGTAACACCCAATTATGCAAATTACCATTTATTGGCACCAAGTGATACCGCCTCTATTAACTTAAACTAAGTTCAGGGTAAGTCATGTCAATATTCGGCAGGGTGCCAACAATAGCGTCGTTTCCCCTATGTAAACAGTAAGTATACTGTTGCTTCGCGAATGTGGTTAGCTTTCCTTACATTACGAGTACGTAATGTAAGGAAAGCTACGCACATTCGCGAAGCGATACAACAATGTGTGTGAAGTCCCCAATCCGCAATCCGGCCGGCGTGCAAATCGACACACCCGAGTGTGTATTTACAAATAACAAATACAGGAGAGCAGTTTAAAGTTATTATTATAAAATATGTTCTGGTCACCTTTTTTTCTAATGTACATGATAAAGTCGATACCGTAGATTACGAAAAAGCCATAGTAGTATAACTGTGTATCGGGCAGATAGACACTTTAACTTAGGATGTGTCGAAATTATGGCCCGGAATCTAATCATGTAAGAGAGAACGCATCTCAGATCAAAATGAATTGACTCGAGATTCTAATGCGTTTTCTAGCTCCGTAGGTAGCTAAGTTTGTCAGGATTATACTTAGTTAAGTTTGATGAAAATACGGGGCGGTAGGGTATTGGCTCTAGAAGAAGGCTCGGAATTACTTCTGAGTTTCTCATCTCATTCGATTATGCGTAAAACACACAGAGCGCGGGCGCGGGTCGGGAGCGAGCGTTTTGCTGTTACATTGTGCGTTTTGTGAGAAGGCCAACGGAGAATGTGTGCAATACCTACGACTAATGGAACAGCTAAACGCTCGCTCCCGACCCGCGCCCGCACTCTGTGTGTTTTACGCATTAGAGTTATTATTTAGAGTTAGCCCGAGCCAATCACTTCCCAACTAAGCCGGATCGCCCACGTACGGTAGGTACATACCTACGTACCTACGCATACAGCGTTAATTATGCAAAAGGTATAAATATAAACAAACAATGCTAGGGTTTGAGGCAGTTTCTATTTCTAATAATAAGTAATACAATTAATTGGTCAAACAGGCTGAGTTTAGAAGTTACAACTCAATTTAATCGGCGATTGTAGCATTGTTCGGTAAATAATTATGTACCTACTTATTATAATGTATTAACATGTGGAATTAAGAGATTTTGAATTTAACTACTATGATACTTACAATACCTATTTGACGATGACAAAATAGTGCATGATACGAGTGTGCCAAATAGGTCATACATTAAAATCGAGGCAGGATAGCGGCCCGAGCTGTAAGCGAGGACGTAATGAAGTCGAGAGTGTAATAACCAGTGATCGGAATAGGTAGAGTATGTATACCTAAACTTGATGCATGTTCATTCAATAATGGCTGATTCTCAAAAAATTGGCATTTTCACCTGTCTCAATTTCTTGCTTAATTTTTTTTATTGTAGTCACATATTTGCTTTTCTGATATTTTATTGATATTAAAATAGATCGTCTTAAAACATGTCTTTTATATTAATCAGATAAAGCCGTAGACGACTTTTAGAAAAATCTTTGTAATATCATTTTCTCATTAACCTACTTTTCCAAGCACAAAAATATTATGAAAAATACAGTTATTTTTTAATATATCAAGTTTACTGTCAGGAACTCATTGCCAATCGAATTTAAATATGCATTCATTGAATATTTGCGTGGATTTATTTTGAATAAGCGATTCAGCTCCTTTGCTAAACTGTTTCAAAGTTTTGTAAAAAAAAATGTCTCATTCACGTGGAGGATATTTATTGTTTGCCAATTCATAATCTTTGATCACTCAATAACCACCGCCCACCTCATCGGGGGCCCCTCAGTCTCGAGCGTGCGGCCGATGAGGCTAGCCGTGCCCAGCGTTCAGTGTTGACGAAATATACCTTTTTGAATATTCGCTACCAGATTTTGTAACAGGTAAGTCTAAATATTCTGTATCTTAAAAAATATATTTTAATGTGTAAATAGATCAGTATGCATGCTTTATGTGTTGGGATCTGATGTTGCTTTAAACGGGAACTAGCTGGATTTGACTGGATTCTAACGGTTTCTGTTTTATGACGCAATAACGGTAATTTTCTAATCTACCTGTGTCTAATTAACCTGCCGGTTGGTACCAGGTGAATTAGATGAAATCAGGTAAATTAGATTGAGTGGCAGGTTTAATTACGTCATGAATGATTGTTCAGGTGAATTAGATTTAGTTGTCTTATTTTCTCTTTTTTTAACATTGTTATGCTATATTTGCGTTTTGTTTTCGCTTTAAGGTACTATAAAGCATGGGTAAACCAAAGACCCGCGCTTCTAGTGCGGAAGAAAAAAAGCACTCAAGAGAGAAAATGAGAGGAAAAGATATGCACGTATAAAAAGCAACCCTGAACTATACGCTGAATATAAAACAAAAAATAGACTGAAATATAAAAAAGAAAGGAACAGAAAAAGGTAGTTTCTATCAAAGAAATGACACCAAAAGAACAAAAAATTCAACGACAGAAATGGCGTAACAATTTTAATGCGTATTATAGGCGTAAGAAGGAAAATTCTGCAGCGGCATTACGATTTATTAATTGTAATAGTCCACCGCCTAGTCCACCGCAGATCTTAAATGACAGCAACCTAGACCCAATAGATGTTGAAAATATCCAAGATCATAGCGGAAGAACTATGAGATCCTCTCTGCCCACTATATGCCGAACGCCGTCTGAAACCTCCTCAAGCAGTACAGAAACAAGTTCAAAATTGAGAAAACTTAGATACAAAAAAGACAAACATATATAAAATTTAGTTCAACAACTAAATGCAGTGAAAAATGTTTACTTATTGTTTAACTTTATTATCATTAGTGTTCTATGTGTTCAAAATCTCGTTAATGTTGATCTCAATTAGAAGTCTGTATGTAGCATGATTCTATGTGGAATCATTTGCTAAAGTATCATATTTAATTACCTATACATTTTTAGTCAATGTAACTAAATCTGCCAAAAAAAAGCGAGTTAGGTTATATTTCGATTATTTTAAAGTACTTAATAATTGTTGTGCAAAGTATATTTTAAGCAAAAATGTTTACCTATTGTTTAATAACTTTATTATCATTAGTGTTCTATGTGTTCAAAATCTCGTTATTGTTGATCTCAATTAGAAGTCTGTATGTAGCATGATTCTATGTGGAATCATTTGCTAAAGTATAAAAGTAATTCATTATACATTTTTAGTGAATGTTACTAAATCAGTCAAAAAAAGTGTGTTAGGTGATATTTCGATTATTTTAAAGTACTTAATAATTGTTAAAGTGCAGAGTATATTTTACGTAAAAATGTTTGCCTATTGTTTAACTTTATTATTATTCATGAGTGTCTATGTATGTGTTCAAAATCTCGTTATTGTTGATCTCATTTAGAAGTCCGTACTTAGCTTGATTCCATATGGGAATCATTTGCTAAAGTAATTAATTTTTAGTCATAGTTACTAGATATTCTACTTCAGTTGTTTGAGTATTAAAAAGGCTCAACTTTATGTTTCTAAAAGTTTGCGTTGTTAATTTTGCTAATATTCATATAAAATTAATAAAAAATCGATTGATTTTATTATTTTCTCATTATCCTATTCAAGTATATCATTAACCCATTGCAGTTTCTCATTATCCTGGTAGTAAAGTCTAATTAACCTGTCCATACAAATTTCAAATGGCCATATATTCTAAGGTTTTTGCAATTTCTTGTTCCCTCCCATTGATTTGTATTTGATTTTGCATAAATAATCGTAACTATTTCACAAACAGTTTAAAATCGAAATAAAAAAATATTTCATCTAAAGTGCCAATTTTTTGAGAATCAGCCTAATGTGTTCCCATCTCACTCACGCATGAATGAACAAGCGTCAAGTTTAGGTAAATATACTCTACCTATTCCGATCACTGGTAATAACCAATACTCACGCGTTTCATACGACGTTTTTCAACACAATTGCGAGGAAAACATTATAAAATCTCATATAAACACTTATCCGTGAAACATGGCGGCGGACATTTTGTTTGCACTAGTATGGTAATGTAAAGTAAAAAGCACGCGTGTTTAATATGCTGCATTTAACCCAAAAGACGCTGGAAAAAGGGCCTCTTTACGAGCAAGCGTGTTGAAAAAGTTATTTGGCGATGATATTTGATACCTACGCTATTTTATATTATTCATGCGGTCGATACGAATCGTTTATTTAGGTAAATCTCAAGCTTTTCCGGAAGTCGTACCCGGCAAACGATTATAATAAGTAGATACACATCACAAACAATCAGTAAAGGGTGTCTCTAATCTCGGTACTAGGTACAGCCAGCAACAAAGCACCAGTAGCGCAAAACTTCGTGTCAATAGAGATGAAGTTACACATAGCTACCTATTCTATACCATTGGGTTGGACATACGCATTTGATGCTAAACATACCTAAACTGGGCTGTTTTTCTTTAACCTTTTTACTCGCACAGTATACAACGAAGTGCGTCTTAAATAGTATACAATGTATTAGCAACCTTTATGCCCAGGTTACAAGAAGCTAGATTTTCGAGTAAGAAATAACGGGTAAAAAAATCCAGATGCTAATGCTAATGCTAGTAGCAAATGGAGGATTGTATGAAAAAAATACTAAGTCCTTACTTTTCGTGTATTAGCTATAGGCAGGATAGTAAACCGATTGTGGTGGGGGTTATTCTAGCATATCAGAAATCCAGATTATTAAAATATGTTGTTAGAGCCTATGTTGCTAGCTTACTAAAGGCTATATATTATCTTGGCTTGGAAAACTAAGTTCGGGTAATACGGGCGTTACGTAATAGGGAAAGGATGGGGAAAGGCTGAAATTGGAGTTCACGGCTTGTCGGTAAAGGGGCTTTGTCGATGGCTACCAGATGTAAAAATAAGCGTTGACTTGATTGTATTGTAAATTATTTAATACCTACCGTCGACGATAATAAAGTCTTCAAAAGAATTCTTGTTTCTGGCTAGCTGAATCTTAAAAGTTACAGTTATAATTTTACATAAAATAACATTTTACAAAGTCTGACACTGTTCGCGGCACCACTGAAATAAATAATCCTAAAAATAAACACATAGTTTCGTGCCTAGTTCGCTGTAACCAGACAAAAACCATCTTATAGATAATAATCATGAAAATAATTAGTCCATTAACAAAACTGATGCGGGATTAACATATCGTGTTGGTTCTTGCAGCACGACCAGACCACATAGTGAAATTGACCACGTAAATCCCCTTTTCAAGACATTTTCAACTGTTTACTTAAAAGTTGCCTCCAAAGTTTTTACACATTTAAGACATCAAAGCTTAGCGAGTTAAGTAACACTACATCACTACCACTAATTTTGTGGCACAAGAGCAAATCGTTCAACGATCTATGCAAGGCTGCAAAGTTGTTTTATTTGGCGCGAGAGCCAGTATTGATTCCCGAACCCACGAAGGAATGTAAAATTGGTTCAAAAATAGAATCCTGAGCGTAACGTGGGATTCAAGGCTTCGAGACCCAAATAACTTTGCCGCCGTGCGAAACACACAAATTTTCACCTCACCGTATCGAGGAAAACTCTTGGTATTGTGGTGGTGCTCGCGCAGCGCCCCCTCTGCGCATATTACCGGCATTACTTTCCACGCTAGCGGTTAAAGTGGACTTTTGCACGCAGATTTTATGCACCAAAGAAGTCTTTTTCGAGCTGGTGAGATGAAAACAAACTTTATAGAAAGGTGTTGAGTTGACTGTTGTTTGTCCAATCATTACATTCTGACCTACATCAATAGCCTAGACTTAATTGTAGCAGTTGGAATAATGCCACAGGACAAAATGAGTGATAGTGAAGTGTGGATCTAGCTAGATCATTCTCAAGCGCATAGTTTATGTGGTAAACAATTGGCAGTGAAAGCTTGTAATGATTCTTAAGCTTGTATTTATTCCCAATATTCACTTAATCCCAACATTCCTTGGGAAATCTGTGCTCGCAACTTATAATTACTTATTTATTTCTAATAAGAGCGAAAAAATCAAACTAAATGAAATATCTTATGCTGGTTATGAATTCATTTAATATTCATTTATTTTTTATTTTTTCAGATGTATGCTAGAGTGTAATTACCTACACTCTAGCATACACCTGAAAAAATAAAAAATAAAGAAATATTTATTTAAAAAAAACTCATTATTTACATAAAACAGTGGAACTTAGTCCTTATACTCGTAGGACTAGTCTTGGGAACAGCATATGATTTGCCGCGAACAGCAGGAAAGTATCCGTGACAGCGATCTGGAACCGTATTTAACTCTAAAAGATACGGATAAATTCTAAACGTAGGCAACATTAGGTCCCATTGTAAGATTTTTAATGCAGAACTAGGTAGCTTAACCTCCTAAGGCCCACCATTAAATAAAATTTGCCAACGGAATATGAACCTATTCTGAATAGAATAGTCTATTTTCTAATTTAATTGTCAGTCATAAAAACACTGTATCTCTGTATCTCCTTTGCACCATCTTTATTCCAATGGCCGTATTATGTGCATTTTTTTGTACAAGGGGCCTTAGGAGGTTAGGGCCGTATTAATAAACTCATCTCAACCGTGATGCCCGTCTCAAGACACGTCAAAGTAAACGTCAACCCATAGAAACCTGTCATTTTTGACGCATCTTGTGACGGGCATCTCAGCCAATATCAGTTTATTAATACGGCCCTTAGCGTCAAATGGTCGTAATGATTTAATGAATGAATTCGGTAAGTACCCTATACAAATATTTGTGTGATGTATCGAGAAAGATAGTTATTTTTTTAGGTGTAAGGGTGTCCTATTAATTAAGCTATATAATAAACGTTAAAATCTTATAATTTATTTTTTGAATGACAGGCAATTTTTACCCTGCTTGTATCAAGATGTTACAAAATTTTAAAAATTGGTTCAAGAATAGGATTGTCTTCATAGTTTGGTGCCATTTCATTAGATTATAAAGGGACGTGCATTGTACTATCGTAGTGATACTATAGCCAGTTAGTAGGGACCAATCGATAGCCTTTAGGTCTCCCCATCGAGTTTGGTCTCATCATTATCTGTCACCTGACTTGAAACAGTGATAAATAAGCTAATGCACGGTTCTTATAAGCCGCGCCAATAAAGAATAGATTCCAAAATGGCGGCTTGTACTATGAATGATATAAAGTATCGTCAGTAAAACAGTTTTTGTGTATTTAGTAGCTTGGATTTATCCATATAAGAAAAGCAGGTAGATTTCTTGAATTGTTAGAAATAAGTCAGTAGATCAGGAGATTGCTCAAAAATCAGGTCACTGTCAGAGTGGTAATAATAATAATAATAATAATAATAATCCAGCCTATATACGTCCCACTGCTGGGCACAGGCCTTCACTCACAACGAGAGTGGTATTTTTTGCATAATGACTGTCATATAATTACCGGCGAATATTAGCACTATGGTGTGAGCGAGATGGCGCGAGAGTGGCCGCCATTTTAGAATCTATTCTTTATTGGCGCGGCTTATACCTTTTTACCTCAGTTTTTAGTGTATCGACATCAGAATATCCCTTTACTCACGGGCCAGTGACAGATAGAAAGAGCTGTGTAAGAAGGTAGGTATCAATGAGTGGATGTTTTTAACGTTTTTGAACTTTTTATGCTGGATTTAAGGAACCAATTTAACAGATTGTTTAATCTTAATAGGGTGTTAGTCAATATATTTTGCCAGCCGTCAAACATCTAATCATCTGATCATTGTTGGCGAACTCCGCACTTAGTTACATAGATAAAATTTGATTTTGGGACATGTTCCATCAGTCTATTGCTTGTAGGTACGATATTATCTAGATTGCAATTAGAAAAAATAGGACTAATTATCTTAGAGGTATCAACAAAATCTTATGCCAAAGAACAACAGGATTCCTAAATTGAGAGCAGATAATTTCATTATAAAACTAAAAGTCTATCACAGTATTTTACTGACTGGGGAATGGCCCAATATTTTTTCAATTATATTTGTGTACCTATATATGTCGCCCCTAAGCGATGTAATTAGTAGATATAATTTTTGTGTTTTTAATAAGTTAGTGCGTACCTAACCTTAATACTAACGGTACCTGTAACATATTTATTGATTTAAAATCCGTCATAACTAGTAGATTTGAAATTAAGCCTCTGCCTCTGCTTAACGATTGGTATTTACTTAGTTATACATACAGGTACCTACTAGTTGTACCTACTGTTAGATAAGCATACGAGTGCTAACTCGGGGCATGCTCTAGGGATTTGATATCGATAAATAAGATGTCGATATTATATTTATACATGTGCTCATTGAAAATCTTCGATTACTATAAAGGGGTTCAATGTCATGTTGATATCGAGCCTCTGAAGATAATAGAAGTATATGGATGTCATTTTAATTAAAATAAGACAATTTACTGTCAGTGCCATTCATTTGCTAGAATAAGAACATAAAGTAACATCCCACTACGATTACCACGATGTCCATAATAATCATGCCGCCTAGGAAAATCCCACGTAAATATTATATTTACTCATGGATTAGTGAATATCCTGACATACAGCTACGTCGTGAGTCAAAGTTATGTTGATTTAAATGTAATGTCAGTTTTCAGTGAGAATAAAGGATATTTCTTTATCCTTGAATATTATCTAAATGTTGACAGTAATATCGGTATAATTTATTGTCCTAAAGTATTTACACTGTCACTTTAGAATTTTGCCCCGAGTTAGCAGACGTAGGTATGTAGATAAGGCAGTAGAAAATAAACTGCAACTGGAAACATGTAACATAATGGTCAACAATAACATCATGTTTGTATGTTAACAATTTAAGGGGTTATCTTTATATAGGCAAAACTAGGGTCCTATAGAAAAAAAGATGTTACGGTGTTATCAATTGAACATTTTTGATAACATATTTAAGTACGTATTTGGTCAATCAAGTAGGTTATTTTGTTTCTGAGATAAACCTATACTGAATTAATTTATTATAATACAAAGAGCTTTATTTTTCAAATATCGTTCGATAAATACCTTGATAAACACAAAATATACAAATTATATCTTGATAAAATCTTATTGATTTCCTGTAAGAGTAAGATTACGTGAAAGATAAAAAGATACTTCAATATGTAATGTTTATAAATTAATAATTTTTGGTGTGAAAGAGTAACTTAGATGTTTGCGCACAAACGCGGCAAGACGATTTTTAGGGTCCCGAAAGTTTCAAGTAGTAATTAGTACCTATACGGAGGAACTGACTCCGCAACACGCAGCGCCGCGGCGTGTCATCGGTGGGGAGTGTTGAAGGTTCAGTTCAACCGAATCGAAATATAATTTTTTATTGCCTGCCACTTCACTACTGGTCAAATGTGTCCTTAAGTTTATTTTTAACATAATTATACATTTTAAGTACTTGATCAGTTTTACTATGGGCAATTAGATTAACGTCGTCCTATGATCGATCCTAAGCATTTTATGGAAATATTATTTTTAATGTAATTTATTCGTCTTATCTGGTAATTTATTTACACCTTAATACATTTTATTAAATTAGAAGCTAAGCTTTCACTCCACGTATAGTTACACAATTCTGTAAAATTTATTATTTCTTTTAAAACCTAATATAATAATATTTTGAGAGCAATAGGAAACAAAGAAGTTAAGCGTAAATATTTTTATCTACACACATATCATAAGTCCTCTATAATGCGTTCAGAATCCGTTGGCAATGACCAGCATTACAACAATCAATTTTACTATGATCATTTTCTTATCTGTAGCAGTAACATAATGTTCTTATAACGATATAAAGTTTGATAAAGTTATGAGTTTCAAATTTCGAACATCTTTGAAAAACAAAACAATTTTTTTTAATGAAATGTCAATTGCATACAATTTTACCAAATCTCGTATGTTACTTGATAATTTGATATCGAACGATATGATAATTGAAGCCGACTCTAGATTGTCTCTGAATTAAAAAAAAAACTACGGTTGCCGCCATTTTTGACGTTCTAATAAATTGATCAATTCAATGCCGGCCATGCCCATACCCTTATAATCTGTGGCCATGCCGGTCGTAACATGCGGTTCCTGAACACATCATAGAGAGCTTATAATATGTATGTAGATAAAATAGTGTATGTAACTGTACATAATTAGGCATTAAAACACTCGTGTGATGCTATTATGAAACTCGCCTGTCGGCTCGTTTCATAAACACACACTCGTATTTTGATGCCTCTCATTATGCACCAGTCACATAAACTACTATTATTTACATCCATATCGTAAAACCTCTACAACTCGTTCCGAAACTGTAGGTTAACACTTACAACTAGCTTTACTGTCGCGGTGTCAAATCTTATCTAGTGGTTGTACTGTAAAGTTCACTTTACTTGTTCGCTGCCGATACTGTCATGGTGTTCGAATTTCGAATTTATTCGAATAACGATACAATTTCATTCGGCGACAATTTCTCATGTCACTCGAGATGAAGCATCAATCAATATGAAATGTCAACGTATAATGTATATAACATTTTTTTTCATCATAGAGGATTTACAATATGAGTGTAGATAAATATTGTACGCGACTCTGCGTAATTGGCATTACAACCCTCGTGTGTAGCTATTATGAACTCTTGTTGTAATGCTTGACATTTCGCAGCCGTCACGTAAACTACCATAAACCTACTTGTGCTCGTTTTTTTATTAATTTACGACTTATTAGAGATAATAAAAATGTATGGCACAGTGCTACGTCTGCCGAGGCACCGAGCGCGGGCGCTTCCTCTGCAGTTTTGCGTGATAAGATAAACAGTCTTAACACTGGAGTGCATTACTGATACTGATACAATTAGCCCCTGATAATTATTAGGCGTAGCGACGCCGGCGCAGCATTGCGTCAAGCGACCGCGATCACGTCTTGACGCCGCAGAACTCACGGGTATTGCATAAAAATAGCTACCTACTCGTTGTATAATTTGATTATTGTTACAATAGTCGCACTTCGATTGCTTCAATCATCAACTACTCGATCACACTTAGTTAGACATTATAATAATTGCTGACTCGACATAAATAAGCACCTAATTTCAACAAAGTTTTGTGAACGCTTGGACAGTTTTATAAACGTACTCAATAATGGAATATCAAATATTCTGTATACGATAGGAATAAAGGAGGTCTGTTGGATGAACCGTCACGAGGGAGGACCGTCGCACTGCCGCTGCGGTTCAGACGTCCGGGCGCAGGAGGTGCAGATCGACGGCGACATCGCGGCGCTGCGCGCGCGCCAGCGGTGCGTGCGAGGCGTGCGCGGCCCGCGCGCCCAGCAGCGCGGCATCCTCGGCTAGCGAGTCGGCCGAGCCGTAGCCGCGCTCCTCGGCCCCCTCGCCTTCCGCCTCGCCCGAGCCCTCACACCACGACGCCGAGCCCGAGCTGCCGGACGCACCCGCCTCCGCTTCCGTCTCTACCTCAACTGAGCAGCTCGCGCAAACCTCTGCAATTACACGCGTCAATGAAAACAATACATTTATAAATAGATTCATTTTGGGCACTCTGCCAAATATATAGACACCTACATTCCTGGGCACTCTTGCGTTGGAATTTATTGAGAACGTACTTAAATGGCAATAATAAATATGTTCGTAGAGTTAACGGTAAAGTATTAGAAATAGTACTGTGATTTCTTATCCTTATTCAGCGAACTTTTTAACATAGTTATTATTTGATACATATGGCGCTACCAACAAAAGTTATAATATCGTGATGCAAACCGCCATACAGAATAATAGTTAGGTATTTTTAATATGAGTTTTGTATATTATGTAAGCGAGCGACCCGAATTTGAAATCAAATGAGGCAAAAAATTAAAAAACAAATGTTAAAATTTCGGGGCGAACATATTTTAGGTACAGGGTTATTTTTCTAGTAACCCGCGAGTACCTATATTTCTGTTTTGTTACCTATCGATAAGATTCGGGTGGGTATAAGATATTACCGGCGCTTATCTGCATGCTAAGTACTAATCTCTACATCACATAGCATGCGGAAATGTATTAAGGGTGTTAGTAGGTGACAATTGAATTAAATAAAAGAGTAAACATTACGATACAGAGCCTTTCGGCAGACGCTAAACCGAAACATACAAAATCTACTTTTGTATAACCTGTCAGGTAAAGTTACTTATAGTAAAGTAAATTAGTAAGGCTTTTTAATCAGTGCACAAATTTAAAAAGTAAATTTTTAATCTTTTGTTCTACTAATTTTTATGGATTTAAAATGACTAAACTGCTATAAGTACTAACTTTACCCCCCCTTCACATTACCTACCCAAAAACTTCAAAATTTGTATTTAATAATTGTAATAGTAGTCTAAATACCAATTTACATGTCATGTCAGATCCACTGCTGGACGTAGGCCTTCCCCAAAGATCTCAATGACGGTCGGTTTTGTGCAACTCGCATCCATCGGCTTCCCGCTATCTTTACCAGATCGTCGGTCCACCTTGTGAGAGGCCTACCAACACTTCGATTTCCATGTGTCTAAGTGCAAAAATGACCATATTCCATCGGTCATTCATTTACTAAATTTGATCGGCTGATAAATACAATTTAATACAAGATAGGCATCGCTAAAACAGCTAGAATTATATAGTTATTTTCAACTCTCATAGCGAGTAACTGATTTGCTCGTTAAGATTTGGTGGTTATTTACTAAATTTGGTAGCCCGACGCTATTTAATTTCGTGGTCTTCTTCTAAATTTGGTTCTCAAAGTTCATTTTGGTGGCCATTATACATATTTGTTGTCATATACATTTGAGCACTGACTAAAAGAATCGGTAAATAGATTGTTTAAGGGACTTCTTACTTTTTTATAACAAGTAGGTATTATAAATTTCTACAAATCAAATAACATAGAAAAGGTAATGAAGTAATAAACTAATAAGAGATAGGAGAACAATTTTACAGAAGGATCTATGTATAAATACAAAGGACATACAAACGTTTGTAAATAATAAAACGGGGTAAGTATGTAAATGACGTAAACCATGGTACAACACCTTCAAACGGTACATTCAAGAGCGGGGAGCGGTGAGGGGCAGGGCGGAGTCGGAGAGACACTATCATACACATTCCACATCGAAAGGGAAAGAGGGTCAGGACTCACGCAGCCGGCGGTGGCCGAATACAATGGGGCTCTCCCAAGTTGTCGGTCAGAGAGAAGTCGATGACGAATAGTCTTCATAAGATGCTGCAATTTTGTAACATTTTCATATTTATACCTATGGCAACGATTTTTAATTGGTTAGTCAGGAAGTCGAACACTGCACCATGTCGTTAATATATGAACTCGCAACAGGTATCTACCATACCTAGTACACTGTCAATTACGTCGTGTCGTGCTTAAAGTATTTGTTAGTACTTATTTAAGTAGGTAGGTATATTTAGTACCAAGGTAGGTACCAAATATTAGGTAGTAGTGGGCGATTCTTCGGCGTTTTAACCGCCGTCATTGTCGTCTTCGCATATATTGACGAAAATAACGATTACTATCAACAATTTCCGATGTAAATAGAAGAAGCACCGGGAGTAGTTCTCATTCCACTCAAAATTAAAATAAACTTGTTAGTTTTATTTGGAATAATATGCGAAGACGACAATGACGGCGGTTAAAACGCCGAAGAATCGCCCTAGTGCAGATACTTGTTGTGAACACGGTAGTCAGGTCAGTAGAGAACGTAACGACCAAAACGTATACTTATTTATGTCAACAGAATCAGATAATGTGAGTCAATAGTGTTACGGAGCGTTCAATAAATAAAGCTCGTGTCAAATGTGAGGTGACCGTGCAATGTTCAAGGAGGTTACTGTATTGATGTAACCATTAGATAAAATATTGTTACTGTTAAAAGTATCGCTCGATACGTACAGGAGACGGCAAGTGTCAAGCCAGGCGAGGCGTAGTGCGCGATACTGACCTGAGCTGTCGGTGGCGAGCCGCGGCGGCGTGTCCTCGCGGTCCGTCGGCACCACGATCACGACCTCGTCGTCACGCGGGGACCCTCCGTTGCGGTTAGAAGATGTTCTGGAATATTATTCGTTTCACTTGTATTCAAAAATACAACTTTACGTACAGCAAATCAATTACCTGTTTGCCAACCATTATTGGATTTAGAAATATTTCAAAATACATCACGATGTACCTATTCCTACAAGAAATCATGAGGTAGGTACAAATAAGTATAGGTAAGTAAAGGCAATAGGTACTCGCGTAAAAGCAGGGTTGACCATAAATTGATCGAAGATCGAAAAGGGACGGACGGTGTTTTTCCTATTCTTACGTCTGTGTCCTGATATCTTTCCACCCTGTTGATTAATTTAAAATTCGTTTATGAAAACTGTGGATTTCAAATTGATAAATACCTGACAATGACTTTTTTCCTCATGAACCTTGTTCCGAGGTCCGAGTAGCCCCGGTTCATGGGCCGCTTGTGCAGCGCGGGCGGCGCGGCGCAGGGCGGCGGCTCGAAGCTGCGCGACACGGGCGAGTTGGGCTCCGAGCACTGCTTGTCGGACGCCGCGGGCCGCGCACGCAGCGCCAGCGCGACCTCGCTCGCGCCGCCCGCCCCGCTCTCGCCACCGCCGTGCCCTCCTTGCCCTCCGCCGCCTATCCTTCTAGAGGCCCGTCGGTCCTCCTCATACAGTTCTAACAAATGATCCAACTTACTCTCTATATCATCTACCTGGAAAAATAATTAAATAAATATTACGAAATGATTATAGACATAAAATCTAACTAAAGAAAAATAATATAATTACTTCAATTACTTACTTGTCTTTCAATTTTAACTACTCTGGAAGCTAGGCTGATTTTGGACGCGTAGACATCTTTCGCTTTAGATCCTTGCTTGCCAAGTATTTGGTCTAATCTGCGATTATAAAATATTATTAAATAAGTTAACAAGTTGCGTTTGTGTTTAAATAAACAAGAGACATTTACTTTTAGAAAAATAGGTACAGAATTATATAAAATATTTAATGCTGGTACTTACACCATATCAATATATTACTAAACATGAATAAAAGTAGCGATTTAAACATTCTGCATTAATTCAGTTTGCATGCAATTAAATATAATGTAGGTATATTGTGACATATTTCTACGAAATAAAATGATATAATTAAGGGTATTACTTAATAAACGCCAGTAAAACAAAACAAAACGCAACGTAATTCACAAAATCAAGTGAGTACAGCTAAGAGTAACAGGAATATTAATTGTGGTACGAGTAGTCGTGCGATGCAATAAATATTTCAAGAATGAAGATTAATCATAAACACAAAAGCAATGAAAGGAAAGTACATGAAGTCTCACGTTCCGTAGCTTGCTAACGGCTAAGACGGGTGCACGTTATGGTACTGTTACAAAATTATAGAAATAACAATTTTGATTGATTTATGGCTTTTGTTATCGGTCGCTGTGTAACTATGCCACAACTAAACTTCGATGTGTATAATAAGTACCTTCATATTCCAAATATTAGTCTAAATTATATAAGTACCTACTGTGGAATATACCTATACAATATTCCACAGTATACATATTGTATGTATTGTATTAAAAAAGCCCAAGTCCTTGTCCTTGCACATTATGGATGGATGCATGGACAAGGACTTTTACATGAACAAGTGATGGAACCTCCCTATACTACCTATTTGCACTTCCCTTGTCAGTGCGATTCGCACCGTACAGCGTGGGTGCACTTCCTGATTAGGTTTATCCGCTACCTAAATCACGACGATAAGACTACGCTCATCACTACGTCTTTGATTTGTACGAGTATAATCAGAATCGCCGTCTTAAATTAACTCTAGCTCTCGTTACCAATAAATCTAAGTTAATATTAAAGCCATTCCGAAAAGGCCGGGGTATTATATGAATGGAGTAAATAAATCGGTGAAAATCGCAGCCATTTTCATAAAAAATAAATATGTGACGTTTTACTGGTAAAGGTAAAGGTACCTTATGGCCGTGACCACGAGGTACCTTCACCTGCGAAACGTGACATATAGTGTTTGAATGTTCCACATCTGATTACTTTATGATTTGTGCATCTTCATCACCGCATATTGGGCTGTCAGTTCATCGTATTAGAAAACAGACTATCATTTCTCTTAAGACTTCACACTTGTGACCTAATTTTAACGTTTAACGTTTTGGCCTGCAGGCTGCCTCACACTGCTGGCGGACTGTTAGTCTGTGCCGCCCTTTAGTTTGGGACTAGGTCAATTTGAGTGAGATTGTTCTCTGATATTTTTTAATAAACTTATTGTTATTTGTATGTTTATTAATTAAAGCCAAACTATAACGAACTTAAAAAGACAAACTAAAAACATTGATCTAATCTAGCTAGTTACACAGTTTTTTTAAATATCTGCCAGCCTCCTGTTAATGCCATTGTACTAATTTTCATATAAATACTAAATAAATAAAAACGTGTTTAAGTAAGTTTTAGCACACGATATTATTTAAAATGTACCTATTTATATGCCTAGTTAACACGTATTAATTTGATTAGTGGTTAAATAAATTTTAACTTAATTTTTAGTTAGTTTGAACAGTCCGTTAAGTGATAAACATATAACTTTAAAAAGTTAACATTTAGTAAGCCACTTCAAATTTTAACAATAAAATTGGTTTTGCCGTTGGCGGCGTGCCACTCGTAGGTTTACATTATAAAAATTAACCTTTACGGTTTCGCCGCAACTTCCTATCAACAACTCGCTGGGACAAAGACGCTCACCGCGCGGTGGTTAATTGGCGTTACATGCAATGTATACCTATTTTAACCTTTCGTCGAACAGCGGGCGGGGCGGGACGGTGACGCGACGCTGGCGGGACGTGATCAGTTATGGTAATAAAAGTCACGCCACACAGTCACGTCCCGTCGCCGTCGCGTCCGGCGGGCATAACACCGGGGCGGGGGACGCGCGCAGTGTGACCTCCACGCCACGCCGACACGTCCCATCAGCGTCGCGTTGCCGTCCCGCCCCGCCCGCTGTTTGACGAAAGCTTTAGAAAATTCGCTTGTCGCTCAGCCGGTCGCGCAAAGCCGCAGCCGGGCCCTCAGTAGGGGTTAAGTTGCTGCGGGTTAAATGGAGAAGTTCTTAGTTCGTTGATTGTAGTTTATCAAACAAGAACACATTAGAATAAAAGACTGTTCAGTAAAGGCGTATGAACGCGTAAGTGACGTAAATTAGTTAAAATTAACATAACATTTATTTGTAACTTATATAAGTTATGAACTCAATACGTGTGAACTAGGCATAAAGGTGGTTGTAGTAGCAAATGGCAATGACTAGGAAGCATGGATGCAACGGCGGGAGGACGGGGCGGCGGGCCGGCGGAGCGGGGGAGGTGAGCTGGTTGATGACAGCGATGAGTGAAGCGGCTGCAGCGAGCGCTGCGGCTGTGGCCGGGCGCCGGGCCGGTCGGCAACCCGGCGCGCCAGCCGGCCTCCGCCGGCCGTGCGGCCCCGCGGCTAGTCCCCATCACCTCACCTGTACTGCAGGTTCTTTGTTCGGTTTAGAAGGTCGGCGTGCCCGGAAGAGTACTGTTCTATCACATCTTTCACGTCGTATGGTTTCAACGCTTCTCTAAATCTCTTGCGAGCGACAAAATACTTGAGCTATACGGAAACAAAACATTCTCGTATCTAAATTTGAACGTTTATCAACACTCACGGTAGCTGGAATCGGTAACAGCTCGTACATGAGTTAAAGGAAGCCTATAAATAGATAAATGTTCTTGTAATTTGTATGCAAATGGCACATTTATAATTTTTATAGGCGATCATTAGCTTCATACCCCGTCGCTGTCATCGGGCGTCACATCACGCACATTCGTAGCACTACGTGTAGGTATATAGGTACATACGTAGTTAGGTGCTACAAAAGACATTAATTGTATATTACGGGCGAACTTCTGTAAACTAATAACGTTTATTTTCTTAACGTTCCTATATACATATATACAACAACTTAAATTGTTGAGCCACCGTAGAACCTTGTCATAATGACAGGTTCAACTCACGAGAATATTAACTAATATTTGCATCAATTTCATTCTCACCATGTCATCGATAAACAGATCCTCTAATTAAATTGAAGCCAGAGTTTCTACCGATATATTGCTGGAATTATACAAAGTCCACTATCATTTACGAAAAAAAGCAAGTGCGAGTTGGACTCGCGCACTGAGGGTTCCGTACAAATTTGACCGGTTTTTTAGTATTTGTTGTTATTCTATCTATGTATAGGGATTGTTCTATAATTGTACCCAATTTGACGCTTGTATGTTTTACCGTTTTTAAGATACAACAAAAATAAAATACGTTGAATTTTTTTCATTTGTTAGGATATCCGCCGTAATAGCACTAATAACACATCAAAAAAAACATCTCGCTATGTATTACGGTTCAAAAGATACCTACAGCTCTTTATAGTTAGGACAGACGGACGGACGGACGGACGGACAGCGTAGGCTCAGTAAAGGGGGCCCGTTTGACACCCTTTGTTGTACGGAACCCTAATAAATAATCTCTGCCACTCCAAATGTTAAGACAAAATATGACGTTCACGTAAGGTTTGTTGTATTTGTATCTGGTCACATCAGCAACTTTTATTGAAACGTCTGAACGATCCGGTAGTCTGAAGTTAGTATGAAAATAGTAAAATGTGACGTCACAATGTTCAGTGTTCCTTTATAATTAATAACAAGTAATAATATTTCATTTCACGCTCCACTTCTAAGGATGTGTCGTAAATATAATTGTTTGGACATAGATATAGATAGCGCGAACAAATTTAGAACCAAATTGAATAATAAGCCACATTTCTAGTTTAGCACATTTATGTATACTTAAATCCTCACTTATTAACTGAAATGTAAATGCTGTGTACAATTATTATTGTGTTGTTACCATTTAAGTGTCTTTTAAGTACCTTAATTGTAAATGTTTGGTGTTCAACATGTTATTGTACCTAATAAATAAAATAAAATCAAATAAAATAAATAAAGGTTTTGTTGAATTAAAAATCGTTTAAATTCCAAAAATATACGATAGCTAAGTTTTTCCGTGTTCTTTTCGAAAGCTTTATTTGGTGGTAGTGTAAAATAATTTATTTTGACATTAATCAAATAGCCAATTATACAATGTGAACACTTATAAAAAGAAGAGACATAGGGCCAACCTATTATCTATTAACGCCACAGTCGAACGAGTACTGCTTTTATCTCACATTGACATTCGTCAAGGTAGTGCAAAATAACTTAAATAACATTAATGCAGCGAAATATCACGTCAAATATGACATATTTATATTAAGCCACATACGAGTATTTAGCATAGTTCCAAATATCTCTTACTAAATGTAGAATTGAGTAAATTTTCAGTAATTTAATTAACCGTTATTTTTTATAGAAATGTAAATTTATGAACACTTACTCGTATAGGTACCTACTTACGTAAATAATGCGAAATAGGACATAGTGGAACTAAATATCTATAAGAAGCCTCTTACAAAGGCGAGCTGACCACGTCATATTTCTTCGTTTCTTTTAAATAAATAAAATAAATAAATAATGATTTATTGTCACATAGAAAAAATATACACGGCGTTACCACACATATTGTTCACTAATACATAATAAATTGTTCTGTGACAACAGGCTCAGGTCTCAGCATATGCTGCGAGCTGGGTCAGCTGCACACTGCACACTGCACAGCGCTGGTTTTCAGCCTGCACCAGCTCTCGGTTATATTTCAGCGGGTTACAAGGGAACATTACACTAAGCTGTACCTACCTATTTATTTTAATACCTAATTGAAATGAAATACAGTGATATTCTCAAATGTAACCTATTAACTCCGCGCATCTGGTGTATTAAATGTGTTTAATGCAGTATTTTGTCATTATGAGGCTTGTCATTTTATATTTAGGTGTAGTAAATACGACACAATAATTAATTATCTAGTACTCCCAGTATCTTATCCATGTGTTTTGGCATGTTATGAAGCTAACTGAGAAAGCAAGATGAACTTATCCGACAAAATACGATATTGTATGATTATTCATTACATAAGTACGCAAAATATTAAAAATATGTCAATGTTTTCTAATTATTGGAAAGGAAACCCAAATACGACAAAATATCGCCTTTTACATATTTACGAGTAAATATACCAGATAAGCAGAGTTAATAGATAACATTTGAGAATTTTACTCAATTTGACAGCAATAATGAAGAAAAACGAAAATACGCTAGGCGACGTAAGGGGCACATTTCCGGGCGTTTCAACCGCCGCCATTAGTGTTTTCAATATTTGACGAAATCAATGACACTACAGCAACTTCTGATGCTAATAAAAACTGCACCCCGGTTTTGCTTCTGTTTACATCAGAAGTTGTTGGTAGGTTTCATTGGTTGTCTTTATCATTGGTAGGAGTAAAATTCTCAAATGATATCTATTAACTCTGCGTCTCTATTAACAGCTTTTGTGAGACGGCTCTTAAAAGTTATTTTGCAAAAGTAACTGAGTTTGTGTTTTATTGTTATTTCAGAATTGTATATAAGTAGGTACAAACAAGTAATGTCCAAAGCCAAGTCGCCACGCCACCTACCACTTGAGCGAGGTATGGTTGTCGGTGTTCAATAAAATAGTATTTATTTATTTATTTGATCTTTATTGCACAAAAATACAAATTTCAGTACAAAAGGTGAACTTAATGCCTACTGGCATTAGTAGTAGGTATTCTTGATTTTACCATAGCATACTTTGGGAATGTTGGTTTTTGGGTACGTATGGTCTTTTTCCAGACTCCAAATCACTTACATCTTAGCCTAACTTTAACGACATCATGTAATTAAGCAGAAAAATAAAATTCAAGTGGATACTTTAATTTTTACTTTACATACCTATTTACTTGTACCTATTGACAAGCTGCAAGCGGCAAGTGGCATTGAAAAACAAGGATGTTAATTGTCATGTAACGAGACGAAATACTTGTAAGTGCAAATCGGAAGGAGTATACCTACTTACGTCTTGCGCCGCGCATTCACGTGAAACTTTCAGTGTAACGTGTAAGAGTTATTAAAATGTACACACTATGCAAGAGCATTTGCAGACATACTAGCTACTATAGGATTGTTAGGTTAAGGCCATATTCAACTACAAAGATCACATGACAAGACAAATTAGGCACAGCCCAGACGAGAGGAAGGTACAGGATGTAGAAAGTGAACGTGTAAGTGCAAGCGTGCGAGCGCACGCGCCGGCGAGCTACCTAGTCTGGACGTTTTTCACGCGGCCCAGCAGGTCAACGTGCCCCGCAGAGTACTGTTCGATTACGTCCTTTACGTCGTACGGCTTAAGGGCTTCTTTAAACTTACGCCGAGCCACAAAATACTTCATCTGTCAGAATTTCACAATACACATATAGTATGATTGTCCAAACAATAGTAATAATAATAGTAATAGCAATTTGCACTGCACAATAAGACTGCTCGCGTAACGTTCTTGTACGTGTGTAATCGATCACATGTAAAATTGGCTCAATAAAAGGTAACATTTAAGTTATCTGAGATCAACGTTTAGCGTAAAGTATGTATTCTGTGAACAAATGCATTTTTAGGGTTTCGTAGTCAAAATAGGAACCCTTATAGTTTCGCCACGTCCGTCCGTCTGTCTGTATGTCACACTCACTTTTTATCAGAAACTATAAGTGTTACAAAGTTTAAATTTTGTATACGTATATACATTTTTACCGCGCACAAAAATAATTAATAAAATTTGTAAAAAAAGTACATTTTGGGTACCTACATATACCTCCCATACATGTAAAGCAAAGGTAAAAAAAACTTTTCACCTCATAACATCGAATAAGGTATCATTGGATAGCTCTTAAAAATCATTACACTTATGTATGTCATTATAAATGTTTAGATTAGCGGGATCGTTTAGAAAATATTGAACTGGAAAAGTATCATTTTCGCTAGAGTTGCGTGTCCCCACCCCCTACCAGCCAAAACTGCAAGTACTAAAAATCTGGAAAATGTATTAAATGAAATCACCATAATATGGTGATTTCATAATATAACGAATTTAAAAGGAAAACTATCATGACTAGGTAGACATTATTGGTTCTTGAGTTACAGACGACATTATTTATGCCTACCGAAAATCGGCTTAGATAACTTTGAATGGAAAATTAGCTATACTAATATTTATGGTTTTTGCAGATTGTTTTTTATATTTATAGTAATGGCGATGGAACCCTACACTGAGCGTGGCCCGACTTGCTCTTGCCCGGTTTTTTTTAAATGTAAAATGGTAATTTTTAGTGTTTAGTTTAATACATTTTTAGTCTAATGCGCCACTATTAAATATATCCAATTCAACATGTGTTCAATTATGCAAACTAAATATATTAAGTGGTAGATAAAATTGGGTAACAAATAAAATCCAAGAATGTTGCCCAAAACACAACATATGTAGGTAAAAGCGAAGTAAAACAAAACAACATCGCCATATAATATGATATGTGTAGCTGCACGGATATTTCCGGCGAATATTTCCGCGCGACTTTTACTACCGAACTGGGAAACCAACAAGTCCCGCGATGGCGGGCGATGGAGGTTTTATTGTTTACGCTCCCAGCACTGTGTGAACCGAGTCTCATAATAAATGTATGAGTGGACTACCGAACCCCGAGACGCTTCATTCTCGAGGGAACGCTATTTACTGTGCCTATGTATACGTGTTGTTTCAATTGGATCCAATTGTTTGTTCCGTTTATGTATTTGCCAACGGTTTATGTGTGATTGCGTTGATCTGAAGTCCGAACTATAAAATGATCCCAGTAGTTATTTGGCAATACAGTTTCACACGGACGTATTAGAGTCATCACTAAAGCTGTTTCGATCTACAGCTGCCCGTTTGCTGCAACTGTCGTACGTAACAAAATTCGAAAGACATATTTTTGTCTGGTTTCGTAACCAGTTTACCAGTCTTTTTTGTTCTACGTTTCAACAAATCAATTATTGTATTTATTTTGTTGCCACTTCTTCGAACTCGAACGATTCTTCGTCTTGTTAAAATTCTACCACAAATTTGTTAAATGTGTTTTAAAGCCAACAACGGGTACTCAATTGTAATTGAATTACAAATAAATAATCTTAATTTATTTTTTCATACTGGTTTGAAATTGGCATCGAAAATGATACCTACCTTGGGTCGTCATCATAACTAACTAGCTATATTTTTTGTCTTGTTTCGTAACCAGGTTCTACTTTACGTGAAGAGGGCCACTGGGGATAGTTTATCATCCAGCATGACAAATTAATTCACCCTCAAAAAAGGCTCGCCTCTAGTAAATCCATGTGAATGTGTACTAATTTTATGTAATGTGACCTCCCTGTGTCGAGTTTTGAGTAATTATCTATGTTATTATTACGTTATTTGTGTAATGTGTAGTCATTCCACGCTGCGAGACACGTACTCGTAGAGGTGTACTATTTGTTTCCACTCGTTAGTGAATACTTTTAGACACATTCTAAATATTAGTGTTATTTAATTAGACATGTAATTAATTATGGGAGATATAGTGGGTGTAATATGGATGGTCTACCGAAAACTGACACGGCTGTTGCAAACCAAATGTATAAAAGCTGTAAACAAGACAAGATATCTGAACTCCGCCTCGCGCACGGCTCCCTGCGCAGCGATATACGTTATACCTACAATACTGCGCGGCCAAAATATTTTATAATTTTTAGGGTTCCGTACCCGAAGGGTGCCTATGGACCCTAAGGGACCCTATTACTAAGCCTATACTGTCCGTCCGTCCGTCCTAACTTTAAAGAGCTGTATCTTTTGAACCATAAAAGATAGCCAGTTGATTTTTTTGCAGAATATGTGATATAACGGCGGATTAACTAACAAATAGTAAGAAAAAACATAAAATAATAAGGGGAGGCGTTTTTTTTATATTTGTTCTATCGTAAAAACAGTAATACATACAAGCATCAAATTTGGTATGATTATAGAACAAACCCGATACAAAAACAACAAATATTAAAAACCAGCGTGATGTGTACGGAACCCTCAGTGCGCGAGTCCGACTCACACTTGACTGTTTTTTTTACGTTTCTTTACGATTCCTGATAAAAATCCACTGAATATCAGTTCAGTTTTCAGAAGACCATCCCTTCCATCCGGTATTTGTGTAAAGTTTATAATCAGGCCTACAATGAAAGTAGTATATTTTAGTATACCTGAATTTTTATTCTCACCACGGAAAACAATGTAAACAAAGTTGTTGCCGTTAACGAAAAAAGTTTGAAGCATTCAATATATTTATACTTTTGCACATTTATATGTAATCACCTTTCTATAAATAAACTATATATTATAATTTAAAATCAAGATAAAATAATTTAATTTGTTGATGGCAAACTTTATTTTGTCATTCGCTTCATTAGTTAGTGATAATAATAATGTTAAACATTATAATAATTATTAAAAAATATATAATCCTGTTTAATTTCATAGATTTTGATTTTGATTATTCCTCCAATTTATTTTCAATATCACGAAATAATAATTTTATATTATATTTCTTGTCGGCCCATTCTTTGAGATCCCCTGAAATGTCACATTGACAGTGTCGTAACTTTGTTTACTTTTTTCCGTGGGAATAAAAATTCAGGTATAGATGGGAATTGTACGTATTAAGTAGTAAAGTACGTTAAATTGTGACGTTCTCAGTATAAAGGGACCTTATGGAGGCAGGCGAAATGTTACCATAGTATTCGTATAGTTAATAGAACAATGAAGAGCGTAACTGCCTTCCTCCATAAGGTCCCTTTATATTGAGAACGTCACAATTGGTAAAGTAAATCGATTTAATCTCCAGTTAAAGTTGCTATTAATTGATAATGTGTTTGCCCTTAACTCTTGCCCTTGGAGGACGAATATTCGTCGATGATAAAGTGAGCTCACCCAGAAGATGCCTATTCATCCTAGCTATCCTAAAATAAAATTTATAAATTCCCCTTTACACGAAATAAATAGGTTTATGTGTGTAGTTTCAACACACTACTATCTAACATTCGTTAGTAACTTAACTATTAAGAAAATGCGTTATCGGGTAAGATAGAATCTACATAATATAGGTATAGCAGGACCAATGTAATATGGCGCGCGTCCACGCGCTACGCCGTTGATCAACAGTCTATTATTGCTCAATCCACGCGCCGTATTATACGTGTCCTGCGTTACTAGCACTGCCAACATACAGTTTATTCGATGCTAATAGAGTAGCAGTCGTACATACCTTTCTTATGAATCTGATGGCAGCCTTGTGCCGCGGCGTCAGGTTCACGCAGCGGGGCTCCTCATCTTCGTCTGTGTCAAAATAGTTATTTTTTATTTATCTGCTCAAACTGAGTTATTTTTACAAGAGAGTTGTAACACTTGTCCCTGGTCGCCGCAAGCGATTTCACAACAGTTCCACGGCTAAAGACTAGCAGCGATTTAAAAAGTCGTTTATGTCGTCAAAAAACGAAGTTTTATCTAAACCTCCGAGTAATACTTGACCCCTATTATACATATAAAATATTATGTAATATCCACGGCATGGACCCGTGACACGCTATAGAACGGTGTCACGTTATAAATCAAATCCAAATAGTACATATCAAACTGTTAGAAGTGTCAAACAAATTATTTTATAATGTCAGCCTTTTACACAGTAATTTATTATATTATAATGACAAACTATTTTATAATGACACAGTTCTATGGTGGGTCAGGGTTTTTCCGATTATACAAAGAAAATACTAAAGAAAAAGCATAGGTAAAGATTTTGAAAATAGAACTTCTTTGATAAAACAATAAACAAGTGGCTTTATGTACACGGTAATGTTGTATTACAGTGATTTTTAATCGTAACGTATTAAAGTTGATGATTGATTAAACTAGTGGCTCTGTGAGCTGTAGACCTCGCGACAAACTTAACTTTGCCGTTGAAAAATTGTTATTCCCATACACCGACATAGGTCGAAAACTGATTCGACAAAAAAAACCATATGATTAGGTACTATCGAACCTGCTCACAAAATTTCACGAGAAACAGTTGAGAAATGCGACTTGTAGAGGAAAACAGCCGGACATACTGACAACAAACTTAACTTTGCTGTTGGAAAACTGTTATTCCTATACATCGACATAGGTCACGGTCATTTTACTAACACCGTAAATACGTTTGTAATCGCAAAAACCCTTATATCTCTGCCATTTTGAAAAATTTCATAAAATTTAATCGACACAAAAATACCATATCATTATCGAACCTGTTCACAAAATTTCACGAGAATCGGTTGAGAAATGCGACCTGTAGAGGAGAATAGCTGGAAAGGCCGGCAACGTACCGACAACTCTTCTTGAGTTGTCGGTATTCATGGGCGGTGGTGATTACTTCCCATCAGGTAACCCGCATGCTCGTTTGCCTCCCTCTCTTATAAAAAAAAAACAAAAAAAACATACGAACGCATTTTTGCCCAGGCTGAAACGGAGACGCTTCGCTCGCTCGGTCAATAAATAACCTAATAAAATCAACAATAAAAATACAATAAAAAAATGTTTATACATACAATTTGTCAAATGAAAACATGTACCGTACTTATATTTCATCACAACATACAAATACCATCATAATAGCAACAAAACGAGGGTTAAGGTTTTTTATTCCACAAGGTCTAAATAATATAACATAAGCAAGTATGTGGAAGCTGAAATAAATCCAGATGTCACGTCTATCGTCATTCAAGTGATTATGATCATTAAAGTTCTGCTCCTGCTTCTCTATCCATTAGCAGAGCTATAGACAGTGCCAAATAGGGGGTCGCTATGAATACCGTGAATAAGTGCTACGTCTTTAACTCGTAGCACGTGCTACGCCAAATGCTACGACATTATTACAATACGCTGTGACAATAATAGTATTTCATGGGGTGTATGGGATGTTACTAATTCGATTTTTTCACTCCGTTGACCCGAGTATTTCTTTTGTATAAAATATATACTATAGAATATTAGTTTATGCATGAAATAACAAAAATTGGTCAATGTAGCCATCTCACTAGTATTAAAAAAAAAACTTTGAAAAATTGTAACTCTAATATTAACCACTTTTAAAAGAGATAGAAGCGTATTTTTTTTAAAACTACCTTTATTATATTTACATTATATCCAAATTATTATGTAAATCTGTACCAATTTTTACTACTGATCAAAACCGTTCTTCAGACAGCAGCTTACCTATATCCACACATTATACGACTTCAAGGTTCCAACTTTTAAACACAGAAGACATTCAGAAAACATTAAACGTTCTATGTACCACACTACCTCTTATGGACACCGCCTAGCAACAAGGGCGGGCAGCAAGCCGTGCGCTGTGCTGTGTTGAGCATGACAGTAATCGAACGGCGGACGTCTGTCACTCCATTACGGTGTCCGACCGCGTGGCGCGTTATACGCTCATCAAATTAGTCACATCGAAGATACGACCATAGTCCATACTAGTTTCTAGACACAAGGCAACGATTGGTAAGTATAAACATCAACTTAGTCAAACGAGGTGCATCTTTAATAAGTACATTTATTTTATAGTTGTTTTAACGAATAAATATGTACATACCTACTATAAATCAAATGAGTGGAATTAGGTAGATTGAAACAAATATAGAGCGTAAGCAAATTTGTTTTATTAAAAAAAGGATAAAGAGTAGAAACTTACACAGTTATATTATTTTACCGTTTAGGTAGAATGACTTAAGTTTTATCATGATGGCAAGGAGTAAGATATCTAAGGTGACTACGTTCAATGCAATTTATAGCCACACGAAAATTCACACACACAAAGTACCACCAGTAGTATCGAAACTACTCTAAGAAGATTTTTTGGCTACTGGAAAGCGACAATTAGAGCATTTAGACGCACAGCTTTCTAAGAAAGAACACTAGGTTTGAAGGAGCCTTGCAGACGGCAGGGCCCTCTTACCGTCAGAGTTCTTCTTGGAGAGCGCCGTCTCGGCCACCGAGTCGTCGCCGTGCGCCGCGCCGCCGGCGCCGGCGCGCCGCCCGCCCGTCGCGCCTGCCAACCGACACGTGAGCTTCAACACTCCGTCCACCTGCGCATTATTCTCTCTACCGCTCTAACTCGCGCCTCTCCTCTAGTATCTTAATTTTGTGTCAATCAGTTATAGAATCCGTGACAATGTGCCGTAAGTTACACACAAAAATGCTAATTCTTTCGAGTTGTTCTATTACTTGTGAGCGAGATGACTTGAAATTACGGATATAAGTAATGAAGCTGTTTTATCGATAAAGCGTTTTGAGTCCGCCTGTCTGCCTGCCAGTCTGTAGCCGAGCTCGTGGTGTATCTCGGATACTTATGTGAAATTATTCGCCAAATTGGATTATTCCCACCTGTTACTACCCGCACACTTTTTATTACTGCTGCATAAAATTCATAGTGGCAAAAAATATACGCTGGGTGGTACGTATATCTGGTGGGAACTGCGGGTGGGAATAACCCGCTAAAATTATAAACTTTTAGGGGATTCAAATTTATGTTTTCCTGCGACGAGTGTTACTTTGCATTTAAAGAAACGGAGTTTTGTTCATTTCACGTTAAATATATTATATGAGCCTGTGGATAAACGATTTTGTTTATAAAATACTGTAAGTAACAAAATAATTCAACCAATATTTTTACAAAAATGAATAAACGTAGCACTCAGCCAGCACAAAGCATTCGCTCTTTAGTAATAACCCCATCCAGCGTAATTTGGCGTGGCGCGCCCTACCCTGAAGCTTATGCTAAACAGGGTTTTTCTTTCATCTTATTTTGATTACAGGATTTAGTAAATCCCGGGCGACGGAGTTGAAGACCGTAACCATTCTCAGTTTTTTGCTGTCAAATGACAGCAAAAATCTTCTAAAATTTTAAAGTAAATCTTACAAACAATCGTATTCATTATTAGTACTTACCTAACATTAAAAAACTTTTTTTTGTAAGTAAATAATAACAATTGTATCACCTCATCTCACCATCAATTCAATACTAGTTAAGGAGAACCAATTTTATTAAAAGTGCGGCACTGGCTTAGATTAGGCATAAGCCCTATGTATTGTCGCGACCCAGGGATAATGTAATTTTATGCCGCGCAGTTTTTATATATCTTCGTAGTATAAAAGTATAGTATATCTTCGTAGTATATAAGGTTAACTAAAAGCCTGCAAATAAATGAAAAAAAAAAACTCCATAAAGCAAAGTAAAAGACAGTAGACAAGATAAATGGCCATCGAGTGATATCCATGAAAACTGCCTCTAAAGGGATTTTTCTGGGTGGCATTCAATTTGCATAAAAACTTTTACCATAATTCCATTTAACTACATTTGAAAAGCATTATAAATGTTTAGTAATTTTATCACGCATAAGGGTATGTATGTATAGCATTCACTTATAGGATAAGTTAACAATTTTTATCTTGTTGTTATTGTAAATTTCTTCTTATATATCATCAAAGTTACTTCAAGACCTTCAAGAAGTCTTAATTCTTTTTATCTAATTATACATTTAAAGGTCCTATCAAATACCTTATCTTTCAACTAAAAATAAATTGTATGACTACTATGTGCTTAAACGCAGTTTTTCACGATCAAATTACAAATGACTGTTTTTTCCATATATTTAGTATGACATTTACTAAAGCGTGACGTCATAGTTGAGTGTCAATTTGTGTGGGGAGTTTTCAACGCTTACCCCCTTACTAATAAACGTTGAGTAACGGCTGAGTAGTTATACAATGCTTTGTCCTTATCTGTCATTGTGACATTTGAATTCGACAGATAAGGACAAAGCATTGTATAACTACTCAGCCGTTACTCAACGTTTATTAGTAAGGGGGTTAGAAGGGATGTCGGACTTTGACTCTCATTTCCGACTGTTACAGTGCTCTAGTTGGTACAATTGATCATTTGATCCTTACAAAAACCAGATCGATTGGCATATAAAAAAATGTCATCATGGCTAATTCGTATTATGCTAAATTAAAATTATCACCTTTGTTGTTGTGCAAATCATTTCACACCCGATTCTTCCAAATAGTAGTCTTCCTCAATGCCGCAAACAATTTTTCCTAGAGTCGCTACACGATGCGTAACAGACACGAATTTGGAAGCGGATAAGGTAACGGAGTCGGCACTACCTGAATAACTTTAATTACGAAATAATCTAAAAAAAAACCAGATCAAACAGTAGCCGCAACTCAGCGAAGGCACAAAAAGACTAGTACTATACTATACTGCTTCATGGTACAGGAGTGATGTGATCGTGACGAATTCTAACTAAACTTAAGAGTGTCGCAGAAGTACCTACCTACTATAATAAAAAATGAAAGCCGACAAGGAAAAAGCAAAAATCAAGTTGGGAACTTTGTAATGTTTTATACTTTTAAATACCACGTGGTATCCACTATCCGATTCAGAATAGAACCCCTCCTAAATAGTCCTTCTAGACAACGTAGAGTCCAAATTTAGGAAAATCCAAAACATTGGCAGCAGACATCACCTGTGAATAGAACTCCATCTCTTACGATCGCTATCCTAACTGCTAGAAAGATATTGAATAGTGGATTGTTGACGTTGAAATACCCTTACATTTTATACCAAATTTGATAGATAGGTAGCTACAGTAGGTTTTTTTTTTCTCGCATGTTCACATTAGTCCCGCAATGCTGGGTTAACTATGACTTTATAAAGCCTGTACCACACGGATCACTAAGACAAAGCCAATGACACCTCATTTGTCAAAATGTGACGAATAGTAGAAGTAACGAGGGAACAGATGAACATACAAACATACATCATACATACTGTTAAAATCAATGTGGGATTACCGGACGGAATACTAATTAAATTGGAGGAGACAAGACTGTCTTTTCGACAAATAACTTTAAGCTAGCCCTAAAAAAAAACTGGACGTCAATAAAAAGCTTAAATTACTTACAATTAAATTTTAAATCCTTCTGCATATCTTTCTAGCATGTGAAAAGCAGAAAGTCCATTTCTCTAGAGCCATTACAACTACCAAGTCATTTAGAAAACATAGGATAACAAGGCACTTCATTGACAACCATGGTTTCATTAGAATAAGAGACATGTTAGCACCTACCACTAGTACCTATATAAAGTGTTAAATATTTAGATTGTACACTGCAGTTATAGCAAGAGACATCTACTAAATGCGTTTGCGCACAGCTCTGATAGTGCTTTATAATAAATAATATGTGAAATGCTTCTGTGTGAAACGATGTCATAAAATACATCTAAATCACAAGTACCTATTAGGATTTTGAAAACATTTTTCAAGACTGACTCGTTGGCCACTACTGGTTTAGTGAAGCTCTGAGTTTGTGAAACTAATTATGCTGCAGGTCGTAATTCGAATCCCACTAGGGAATATCTGCGCGATGAGCACCGGTTGTATGTCATGGCTGGGAACAACAACGTCCATTGATGATGTTTTACACAGGTACACATGTACTCGTATAATCGTACATATTATTTTGAAATTACGGCGTAGTTAGCCTAGTGGGAAGTGACCCTGCCTACGAAGCTAGCGATTCTGCGGTCGATTCCCGGTAAGGGCAAATATTTGTGTGTGTTGGTCCTGTGTCTTGGATATCTTTTAGGTAACTAGTTTAACTATTTATTTTTCTATATAGGTAACTATGTTTATCGTAATCTTGTACCCATGAGTTGTATGTAGCCTGGACTTGGTTTGGGAGTATGTTAATTTGTTTCTATGTTTGTGTATTGTCCTTCCAGAATATATAAGTAGTAGGCGTAAATAGTCGTATCTTCGAAGATCCAGATCCATAGCACAGAAAATCCTAGTCAGATGTATGTGGTAACGAAATACCTTTTTATCGTTTTAACCATAGCCACCATTAATAGTCGGTTCGCTTTATATTTAAAATGTATTAATATGCAAGTACGTTGAATTAGAATAGAGAATATCATTTATAGAGTTCGAGTATTGTAATGGACAGCACAGTTACTAAAAAATTAAACAATAAATTTGACGTTTAATTGAGCCGATTCATAAGCCTGCATCGAAGAAACAACTTAATAATGAGGTCAATGCAGCGGTTGCCATTTAATGTCTGAGCAAACTATCGATCGATCTGTTATCTCTTTCTTACTTAGGTGCAAACGCTCTCCCAAAGAGTGTAGCCTTCACAAAGGGTCGGAATGACTTTAATTTCTTTACGTGTTGCTCGATCTTGCAGATTGGAAATTAATGCCGAACTAAGATGGGTTTCTATGTACATAGTTGCTTTGACATTCATATCACTTCATGTTTTCGTGTTACTTTTAAATTAATAGCAAGCATTTCATGTTACAATATTTGAATAATACACAGTAAGTAATGTTCATTAACATTACGCACGTGTAGGTAATTTTTTTTCTGTTTCATTGATTGGAATAAACCGATTTGCAAACTAAGGCAGTTGACTTAAAATTGTAAGCAGGGTTCGTGACAGGGATAACAATAAAATTCCCTTCCACTTGGGATTTCTTTTTCAATTCCAATTGAAAATCTCTGCTTTCAGCGCACGATAAAACTTCCGACGTACAAATGCTTGAAGGTTGAAGGACCTCATTTGAATAGAGCGGGCGTTGGCACTTATAGACGGATCGGAGAAAATGTGTGAGTGCCCAGAGACATGACCAGTATTTTAGAAAACATTCTCTAATGACTGTTGTCTGTGCCCTGCGGCGGTAATGTCTATTATTAGCGAAGTTGAAACGTAATTACTCTTGTTTGCTTCTAGACAGACGACGTTCCCAAATAACATTGAATTAGGACTGCCTCCTAAGCTTGCGGTCCCGGATTCGAATCCCGGAAAGGGTAAATATTTGTGTGATGAGCGCAAGTATTTGTTTTAGATGTTTTCCTTGTATTATAAGTATTTATTTCTGTGTATAAATATGTTTATCAAATTCAAATTAATTTATTTCCAGGCTACTAGGCCCATAGATATAAATTATTTTATTACCTTTGTTTAGTAACCATAGTAAGAGCCTAAAGATTAGTTTGGAACTAGGTCAATTTGCGTGAGATTGTACCTTTGTATTTATTTATTTAATAACAACTGGGAGGTCCTCATTATCTTAACTGAGCTCAGAAATGCTCCAAGACGCAAGGGTCAGATTAAAAACAGTGTAGCGATGTTCTCGTGCTTTTCTCAGTTCTTAATACAAAAACCGATTGAAATAGGATTGTACCGACATTCTTGTTTTCACCCGACTAAGAAAAGGCTTAAGGGCGATGTCTAACTAAATACATTCCTCTCTATGGTTAAATGATTAGATTACATATAAACATTGACCCACCAATGGACCATTGACAGTGTCAAGTCATGAGTTGGAAATTACTTTAAAATTTATCATCGGCTTCCTGCGACAGGATTCTATAGTGGCTCAACAATTGAAGTTACCATGAAAAAATTGGTCGCTGTGTGTATTGTTATGTATATACGATTTGGTTCTCTAATGTTTTACAAATAAATTGTAATTGTTTGTTGTTAATTATTAACTTTCGACAAACTGTATCATTGTACAACTTTTATTTTCGTAGGTAAGTATGATGTACTTCCCGCCGCAGCGTTTTATAATTTCTTGTGGTCACGAATCGTACTTTATCTAACCTTTGTAAAAACACCCGTGTGACTCAATATTATGTAATATGTAATGGTTTAAGCACAAATACGTTTTTGCGAAATAAAAGTGCAATTAGGCATACAATTACATGATTAGAAGTGTGAAATGTTACAACCATCACGTTATTTTATTATAAATAAAAAAATATTACAAATAAAATATACCTACCTATCTTTGTGAAAAGTGATTCCATTTTAGTGGAAAGTAATTAAACCACTGCGATGTTAGTAACTAATTGCATAGCTCAGGTTGGTATTTTCGAAATAGGTGCTGCTAGTGGCTTGTCTTGTCTCTAGCGTTTCTAAGCTCTGAGGATTAATCCAATCAGAGGATCTAAATATTACAGATTTGAGAACAAGACGGAAATCGAAGTACAAAAAACTCCGTACCTTCATAATACTAACTCATTTTATGAAATGAATTACTCATTCAAACTAGTGTTAATTTCATGTCCAACCCCATACTAAAAGAAACTCTATGCGGACGTAATCTATAATATTTTAGTGTTTTCAATTCAGGAAGACACCACTTACTTTAATATCGCATAATTGCTCTATTACTCCGAGACCCCACGGCAGCACAACCTGTCACACAATGTATACATAGGTAGTAGTTGCGCAACCAGCAGCGGTCATTAATGACCGCTGCTGACGTTTTGTACTGAACAAACAGATTTTTAATTCGTTCTAAAATGATTCAGTCAAGGAAATTGCGTTACGATTCTAAGCTATCAAGGCCAAGAGCACTTGTTGTTATATTGTATAGTAAAGTTGATAAGTCAGGAAAAAAATATTTTTGCCTAATGTAAGATAGGTAACGTCATTATAGTAGACATATTTAGCCAGTTTTAAAATTAGTCATGCTTTTACATATAGATTTATATTTTCATTTATTTATTAAAAATAGTTATGCTTTCGTGGTCAATGGAAAATAAGATAAGCGCAACTGTAAATAGTTAGGTATGTGATGTCTCCTCACTGAGCGTTGAACTCGACAACCCTTCTCACTGTCTAACAATTTTGTACAGCGATATTACAATTAAATATTAATGGAAAAAGTTACAAAATGGTCGTGGCTTTATGGCAACAGAAGATAATCATATAATTAAAATATTATGTCTGCCTTTGACGCTTGACTAGACGAAACTAAAATACGCGGAAAACTCCCTATTATCACTTAATTAATGAATAATTAATTTACACACATCACACGATGAAAAGCGTTCGGCAAGTGTTACAGGCCCTGTCTGTCTGCCTGTGAAATGCCGACGACGATGCAGTGTAGGTGAGGGCGTGCTCGACGACGCGAGTATTCACAAGTGAAGTCTCAACTCAGACAGGCGGACGCGACTAACACACCTGCGGTACGTACCAGTATTTAGTACCTTTACGTTTTGTCGTTATCTCCTAACAATACATGTAATGAGGTTTTTTATATAACAAATATATATTTTACAGATCTGCTCCTATTAGCTACCTGGCATGCACAATAAATAATGCAAAGCGGTGGATTATTTTCATTTAGTTTAAAATTCTGTAAATAAATTTGAAATGAAAGCCTAAATTTAAGCCATTCCAATAACGTATGGTAGGTACGCTATTTGCCTGGTAGTCATGAATGTAATATAAAGTTCATCATGTCAACTCTAAAATGCTCCAAATCTCAACATAGTACAGCACGAGACTCATCTCGGCGCTGCAAGTACGCGGAAGCAGTCATTACTCTTAGAAGCATTCATCGATACTCAAAATGTAGAATATAAAGCTTCGGATTGCACATATTTTAAAGAATGTCGAAGCGATTTGCTACGCGGGTGCCTTTTAATTAAAAAAGTGAATGAAATAGAAAGAAGTAGAAGGTAGGGTAGGATGCCAGCAGTCGAGTCCGGAGCTAAGAGAAATAGCCAGTAGTATGACCGGAAGTCGAATCTCGTCCGGGCGCAATGGTCAACTACATCAAAAACAAATCGCTTTTCGTGTATTCACATTCTCTTCTGATTTTGCTAATAAGAGTTCATAAGAAACGCAGCAGAAGTTAATCGATTGTAACTGTCATGCCATGTGCCGTCTAAAAGATGGAGAAAAGAACCTTTAAAGCAGCTTTTCCAACAATGAAGTAGACAACACGCACGGTCTCCGCCCGCTGTGCGGTTATCTACGGAACAGGCAACATCAGTCATTCCGCCGTGCCGTTGCACTGTGCATTCGAGTCAGCTGGGCTGTCCTGTGTACTGTACTGATATGATATCGGTGTTGCTGGCTTCAATGCCACCGTGTACTTGTGTTCGTGAAATAATCTTTTGGCCAATATATACTTAGCACTTTTCTGAGAGGCCTTACGTCAATTCGTATGCCGCTCAGCGCTCTCAACGGCAAGTACAAGTGATTTAGATAGCAAGAGCTTATCCTAATGCTTTTAATTGAAAATTCTTGGTTAAAGCCAATTTGATTTCACGTAATCCGGTATATTTCACGAGTAACAAGATGTCAGAAGGATTAAGTATAAAGTAAGTTGATAAAATACTACCTAGACTGGTTTTGATTGTCGGATTCACCTCTGGCAAACAGAAATATTAAAAGATAAAATTATTTTTCTGTTATATTAAAATTACATAACTATTTTAAAAATGAAGGCCAGGCATTATTACTTAGCGACTTTTTAATTTTGTTGTATGAGTTTAAAGAGGTGATTTTTTTTTATATGAGTCGGATACGTATTTATTAGAAAAAAATAAAAATAAAAAACTAACTTTGAAAAGTAATTTAAATAATGCCGTTTAGTGTTTTTAATAGAAGGTACCTATAATTGAGGATGTCGATGATTGTTAAGGTAATATGTTGGTGTTCAGTATAGTTATTTACAAATAATGGAGCACGTACTGAAAGTTTCTGGAAATATTTAATTTAGTATAAGATTCGAATTTAATGAAACTGAAAATGGGAAAGAAGTCTGAGAAAATTAGTGGCGTCGTAGTTAACGAAAAAAGCTGTTACTTCTGATCGACGTATTTGTAGGTTTAACCAAATGTAGTTGTAGGTACATATATCAGTGATCTACGGGTAGGTATATGGGTAGTCCTATACCCGTGATAGAAACGTTTGTATCATTGGAAAGTGGCCCCAGTTTTACAGCTATTTGATGACATATCAAATCAAATCCAAAATTACTTACTTCATCACATTTACGCACACAAATACAAAAGATACATATAAATAGGTGAAATGAAAAAGGTGTGAGCACAGATCGGCTGAATTAAAGCTCACCCTTGGTCAGCCATTGAGAGATTTAACTTTATACATTACATAACATATAGGCTCTTAAATCAAAGCTTATTATTAATGCTTATTACAAAATTATCCCAATATTACCTCGAACATAAATACCTAATGTAATAGTAACTCTTATTCTTACATATAGTGTGTATTTTAGCATCGTCTATCACAATTTTTTCGATATATATCCGCGATATTGCAGTGTTCTAATTGGTGTTACATCAATGATGTCCTATAACACATATACCATACTTGCCGTAGTGCTGACATACGTAAAGCTATTTGTTGTTATATTGTTGATACTGAGTGACTTTGTTTTAACACAACGTCAGTGCTCAACTGCTAGTTCTTGTTCAGTCGAGTAAAAAAAATATGTCAACGTTTTTATCACTATATATTGGCTGTTTAAGCTTATACAGCTAAATGGTGTTACGAATCATCAATATACAACAAGCAGTCACCGAGTTACTTTTTATGACTTTTTTAACACTCTTTAGTGTTAATAAATTTCTTTTATTATTGTAACTTTGCTAGTTGGGAAGCTCTTGTTGATGGAGTTATCGCCAACCGCTCCGGTCCTCTGTCAACTGCTTGATTTTCTACGACGCGACCTTAAACTTCTCCTACACTACAGCCCCAATAATCTAAAAAACAACGGTGTTTTTAAAGAACTTAGTACCAATTTCACCATCTTAAATGTTAATCGACTGTTAGTTCATACATTTTGACAGCTGTTGGCACTCTAATCGTCTGTAAGAGGTATACCTACCGTTCACAACCCTGGAAGAGGTGGTGACAGCCGTCCGAGAGGCCACTTAAGAGAGCTCTAAAGAAAACTAAATCAATTATCTTCTCTAATGTTCATTTAAAGGTACAATATTAAATAAACACCAAAAAACAATACTCTCTTTGGCAGCCCGTTAAATACATTAATTATACTACTCATTAACATTTTAAATAGGAATTTAGCTTGTTTGCATCCAGAAACTTTGAGTACGACATAATGTTGATAGTTGAGTGTTAAATTAATCAATTCAACCGATGCAAAGCTCACCAAGGTTTTCGGCGCTAGCGTTGACGTCATACCGGTGCGCCGGCTTGGAGTGCGGCGCAGGTGAGTGCAGCGAGGTGCTCTTGTGCCGGCGGATGGTGGGCAGGCGCGACACGAACGACGCGTTGTTCTTGAACGAGGCGCTCATCACCCTGCTGCAACACAAGCGCACCGTCACTCTCCGCCCGGCGCCCGCCGCCGCCGCGCGCCCTGCTGCCGCCCCTACCTGGTCTGCGGGCTGGGGAGGGGGATCTGGTGTATCTTCCACGTCGCGATGCTCATCGAATGCTCATCGGCGGCATAACAACGCCAGAGCGCTTGAATGAGCGTCGCTGCCGGTTGCCGCCTCCTTATCATATGCTTTTGCCTTTGCTGCTGCTGCACTTTCAATGCGAATCCCGAGCCCAAAATGCCCTGATGAAAACATGTAACATTAGTATTATGTAATATGCAATTTTTTAATTAGGTAAATAAGTAAACAGCTAATAAATAATTGAATCTCACAGCAGGGAGTGCGAAGAAAGATATTCCGAGTAACGCGCAGAACGAGGCGATGAATTTCCCCTGCCAGGTCTGAGGCACCATGTCGCCGTACCCCACGGTGCACAGTGTGATCTAGTAACAGAGATACCTACTGAGCAAACACGCACATATGGCTCATCGACAAACAGGCTTTTAGCGATAATGACGCGCGCCGCGGAATGATGCCCTTATTACAGCCGATGTTATAACAAAGGGTTTGACGGGTCGATCGATACTTACGAGCATCTTGTCATAACAAATTACTTAAGGCAAAGTGGATTTATCAAAATTTCAAATTGACTTTAGAAATACTTTAAAGTTAAAGAAAATGTTTTTAATAGAGCCTCATTTATATTTTGTAAATCAAAAATGCTTTTTTTAATCGATATAGTTAAGTCAATTTCAAAAACATAAATCAATTTGTAAAAAATCGCAAAAGATTTGCGTGCAGTACTTACAACTCCCCACCATAATGCTTCAGCGAAGTTTTTGAATTTTGTATGCTCAACATCTTTTTCCGCTAAGTAAACTAAAAATGACGCAAAAATAAGGCCTAAAAATCCTATATATAATGTTGTAATGAGTTCCTGAAAAGAAAAAAAAAAGAGTTTATTTATACACAACACCTACATACGGGAAAACAATGCATTTATGAAAAGATGTTTGGTGGCGAATTTGCGCGGCTGTCGCGTAATTACTCGGACTTGAGGATAATGGCGTCGCCTCGTCTGTCCGACACACAATGCCACCCGACCGTCACACAATAACCCTTCCGTCACAATTAAATGGAATCATTTTCTAAATGTTATTACTCGCTACTAATAGCTAACAGTAGCATGAAATTGTATTAACTTATACTAACCGCCTGTTCCACAATCGTCAAATAAAGCATATCTGTCAAATAAATTTAGCCCTTTCCTTTCTTACACTTGAAAATAGACGAGGTAAGGGCTATCTTTAACTGACAGATGAATTTACTTGTCGATTGTGAAACAGGCCCTTAAACAAACTGACCGACCTACTGACTAACCGATTTATTATTATCACTTATCACATACATATAGGTACAGTCTCACCACGGGAATGTTGTGCCACTTGCTAACATTCTTAATTCGGTCGGGTTGTCAAATCGCACCCGGTATGTTACTATTGGAATTTGACGATTTGACAACCCGACCGAATTAAGAATGTTAGCAAGTGGCTTAACATTCCCGTGGTGTTACTGTACATAGACTGTTAAACTCGACGACAAAATTATATATTATTATTAAGGAGACAGTTTTAGCCATCTGGCTACAGAACCCTAACAAGATGCCGAACGTGGTAATATTAATTGATGTTGTGTAATTTATTTTAAATATACAGGGTGTCTCGTAAGTAGCACGACAAACTTAAGGGGGAGACAGGTGGATGAGTCACCTACCAATAGAAAAATGACCTTTGTAAAAGTGTCATCATTTTCGAGATATTTCGATCTTTCTGATTTTTTGAAAAATCTTCACTTGCACTAAGTTTTCGAGCGGTGGTATTCGGAATTTATTACTTTTTACATTTGTTTTTATCGCAAAACAATCTTGAATAGTTGTGTTATCAGATGCAAAAAACCATTAAATAGTAATTTTTGTAGTTTTTCATTTATTTTTATTTAATTTTAAATTTTGCCTCTTCTACTTAACTTTGTCAAGCTTTGACCTCTCCTGGTGAAAAAAAAAATACATGACCGCTGGTTAGGCCATTAGCTTAAAAACATGCTCGTTTAATAGACATTTAAAAATGATAAGTAAATAGTTCATCATCAAGACATTAATAAGAAAAAAAAGCCAGTACTACTACCCAAGATAACTTGAGACGCGAGCTGTATCAGAATACATTCAGCTTAGAACTCTAGTTAAACTGTAACAATGGCAGACTTTTTATTAAAAAAAAAAATATACCTACTGGCCGCAAACTCTTCGAACGACACCAAATAAAAATTCGAAATGTAAAAATAATTTTGTTTGTCATTTGTTTATTGTCATTTTAAACACAATCTTACCGTTAATTCGTGTGTGATTGATTAAAGTAGTTTATGTGACTGGTGCATAATGAGAGGCAATAAAATACGAGTGTGTGTTTATGGAACGAGCCGAAGGAAAGTTTCATAATAACATCACACCAGTGTTTTAATGCCTAATTATGTACAGTTACATACACTATTTTATCTACATACATATTATAAGCTCTCTACGATGTGTTCAGGAACCGCATGTTACGACCGGCATAGCGGCATTGATCAATTATTAGAACGTAAAAAATGGCGGCAACCGTAGTTTTTTTTTAATTCAGAGCCAATCTAGAGTCGGCCTCTACTATCTTAACGTTCGATATCAAGTAACATGCGAGAGTTGTCAAAATTGTATGCAATTGACATTTCATGTCGAAATAAATGTCATCTCGAGTGATATTAGAATTGAGGTCAAATAAAATCGTTTTGTTTTTTAAAGATCTTCCAAATTTGAAACTCAAAACTTTATTTTTTATTTAAAGCTTTGGCTTAGAACATTATGTTACCTACTGCTACAGATAAGAAAATTATCATAGTAAAATTGATTGTTGTAGGTAATGCTGGTCATTGCCAACGGATTCTGAACGCATTATAGAGGACTTATGATATGTGTGTAGATAAAGTTAATTTTGCGATTTTTCCTAAATATAGTGCCTAAGTCTAAGGAAAAAGCTACCTGGGCGGGAAGAGTACAAAAAGTTGGACCAAATTAGCAAATAGTTAAGCAGAGTTAACCATACAAAATAATAAAGGCGAAAAAATCCCGTTTGGCGGGCGACGAAAAGTATCCTTACAATTGTATGGCTAATTTTTGTCGCACAATTTGTCGCAGAAAATTTAATTGCGTGAGTTAGCATGCCCGACTTTTAGCCATCTGCTACCTAAAATAAAGCAACCTTGTTTTTCCCGTGTTAAAAGGGATTCCAAAAATAATTCGTAGCTTACAAAACAAGACTTATCGTTTATCGAATTTTATGCTAATGGTTCGGCTTATTTTCTGGAATTGGAACATAACACTGTGAAATATACTTTCAAATTGAAAAGTATTTGATACTACACTACACATAGAACGGACTAATCTAAGTTCGAGAGTAGCACTGTGTGATTATTAGCGTTCTAAGTATTATTAAGGTAAATAAAGTAAGTAAGTACGTAATTAAGCAACACTTTAAGTGTCAACAGAGTTACAACATGAGTCATACGTTATACCTATTATACAATTAATAGCGTTTTCAATCCACGAAGGCGCGCACCGTCACTCAAATTGACGTTGCATGGTTGCGTCATCGCAACGTTGAATTAAATCGAGGATTGAACTTTTCCTTAATTATAAAGTTTTAACTTTTCCTTAATTATGTTCTGAAACTTCTGAAACAGGTTTTTTCATTGGGTTAATTTCGACATTTTCAGCACCTACTGTTTTTTTTTACTATTTAAACAACGATCAGATAAAATCTTTATATATATATATATATCGGGGTTTACGGGGGCGAAGAATCGATCTAGCTAGGTCTCATATCTGGAAAAATTCGTTTTCCCCGTATTTTCACGCAATAAGATTTCTCGCGCAATATGGTTCGTAATTTCGTGGCGGCTGCCGCCGTCTGAATGGACTGATGGGTAGAGCGTTGGCCTACTACGCAAAGACTGCGAGTTCGAATCCCAGCTATGGATCAGTTTTTTTTTGTTTTTGTATAGAAAATCGGTGAATTCGGTTTCGTCCCGAGCGACGCGACGACGCTCGGTCTCCCAGGTACTTTGTACTAAAACGGTAACCTTAGAGCACAGCACAGCAAGTCAACATTCATATTTTGAAAACCTCGTTCCGTTTATATCCTAGGTGTCGTTGTATATCGCAGACTAGTTAAGATACGGGTTTTTAGTTAAGTATTTGCCGGGAAGATGTATTCACCGCTAAAACTTCAGTATTCACCGACCTCATAAGATGTCGTCGATCTATCAACGCAGCATAAGCGCTGATAAAGTAAGAATTGCTTTACTAATGCGGTAAGTATAACGATTTATGTTTCCGCATCGAAATAGCCGCATTGCTGACCGATGGCTGTTGGTTTTAATGGAGCGTTAACGATTTTACCCAATCACGGTGGAGTCTAAAAAAGGGAAGTGTTTTTAATTTTCATGAGAGTGTTGTTTGCATGTCATGCACGTTAATTTTGCGTTAAATGGCTTGTTGGAACTGCTTACACAAACATTACTTTAATATACGTCAAAAAACAAGATGTGCTAGCAGCTAAACTAACAAATCTTTGCTTTTGTGAACTAAATAAAATAAATTTCTATCGAACTGTAGTTCGACAACAAACGTCTAATATCAAAGTAGAGTCTATAAGGTAATATTTTATGTGTACTCTCGTAGGTATCTAGGCTCAGAGCCCGCGAGTCGTTTAATTTCTATTCTGTGCGTTTACTGTCAATGATGATTGATGAGTGTGAACTAAGTAAATGCTCTCCCGAGCCCGATTCTCCCGAGATACTCTACTTTTCATTTCAATCGATTTCTAGTTATTGACATTATAAAAGGATTTTTTTGAAAAAAATGTAAAGTTTTAGCACGGCTTAATAGGTACAGGTTTAGTTTTTTAGGGTTCCGTAGTCAACAAGGAACCCTTATAGTTTCGCCGTGTCCGTCTGTCCGTCCGTCTGTCTGTCCACGGTTGACTTAGAATCATGAAATTTGGCAAGAAGCAATGTCTTGTAGCAAGTAAAGGAAAAAATCCTAAAACCGTTAATTTGTAGTTACATCACATAAAAAATAAGTCCAATATAAACTGACACTTTCTAAGTACGAAAGTGAATACTTATTACGTGTCAGTTTATACTGGACTTTTTTTATATTGTATTCTCGTGAATTACGAACTATTTAATACAAGCTTACAAGAACCCTCGGTGCGCGAGTCCGACTCGCACTTGACCAGCTTTTTTTTAATAGTTTTAAATAGTTTAAGATATTGTTAAACATATATGTATTTTAGTCAGTAAGGTATTTATCTATGGGCCTTGTTGCCTGAAAATAAATAAATAAATAATAATCTTACTACAGACAGAGAGGCTGTGTAGGTTTCTGCTACTGCACAGGAGTCCATAGACAGTTCTTTTTTCAAATTACTTTTCTTCTCTAGGGTTGACATGCATCACTTTCAACCCACTTTTAAGATAAACAATGACCTACTTTCATGAGCATGAGACATGAAAAGACTTTTTGAATCGCTCCATGCTAATTAGAAAGCCCAGAAAACAGTCGGCGGCGCAGGAGGCGGAGCGGCGCTGTGTTTATCGCTTCCGCTGAATACTGCGCCGCTCGTAGCAGCAAGTGCTGCCGACTTCCTACACGAGAAAATTAAAACCACGTTTATGAATGTTTCAAAGATGAATAAAAATCTTAATACTTATAAATATTTATACAATTTATTGTATACGATACGAGATTTTTGAATTAAGGTAAAAGTACGTTTCGCCAAACGCTTAAGACCTGGATGTACGTTTATTTTTTTAATAAGCTCTGGGATATAATCAACCGACTTCAAAAAAGGAGGAGTTTCTATGTTCGGTTATATGTATTTTTTTTATGTATGTTCACCGATTTCTCCGTTAATTGTGGACCAATTTGGAAAATTATTTTTTTGTTTAAAAGGGTATACCTACTCTCGAGGTGGTCCCATTGTCACCAAGTGAGAACCTGATGTTATAATCCATGAGAAATCGAGGGAACACCTCAAAAGTTATAGGAACGTATATAGCGGTTTTGGTAAGACGTTAAAATTTGCATTCCAAAAGCACCTCTTGGTGAAGAGGAACTTATGATGGACCATAGATGACCACTGGAGCTGCACTCCTTAGCCGTAAGCGATTGTCGCCAGTAATGAGATTTCTTTATTAAGAATATGAAGTTACCTTTTACTCATTATAATGCATGTGGTGAAGTGCAACTGATGGTGAAGTACCGGGAGAACTCCTCAATGATTACTGGCCCTGCATCTTGAACAGCGACATTTTGTGAAGGGTGATGAGAAATTGGTATTAGGCTATTGTTTCTTAATGTGATGTATATGTACGAGTATGTGCTTTAGTTTATCACATAATAATATTAGGTGCATCACAAAAAAGCAAAAAAAAATGTTTAACAAAACAATAAAACCGTCTTCCAAAACCCACTTAAAAGGGTTAAATAAAGACCAGCCTTAGATAAATTTATCATCATTTAAATGTCCCAGGTCTGCATCCATGACCGCCGCGATCTATTCGCCACCTTCCGGCTCCATCATCAGCAACTCCATAATAAATGTATTATTTAAAATTTAACTCTACAATCGACTTCAAACTAATTTTAAAATATAATGTATGTATTTGCGGTTAAAATGTTTAGAAGCGCCAGCCTTTACTAAAAGTTTACTCTTAATGGAATAAGGAAGATATTCAAATGGACACATTAGTTATTATGTAATAGGTACTCGTATGTTCACTGGATATAAACATTTTTTGTGAACAATTTGATAACCTGTTATTTTCTTTGCATATAAAATTACTGTTCATATTTTTTTCAAATTACATTAGAAATCGTTGAAAACTAATAATAATAATCTCCTTTTTAGGGTTCTGTAGGCAAAGTGGCAAAAACGGTACCCTTATAGATTTGTCATGTCCGTCCATCCATCCTACCGTGCGTCACAGGCATTTTACTGAAAAACTTCAAGATGTATAATTGTTGAAATGTAACACTTTAAGGTTTCTAAGCAATTTTTTTGATAAGTGAATATTTTCGAAAATAATCCCAATTTATCTTTACAACTGTATGTCCATAAAATATGAAACAAATACAAAGGTAACGCTTAATAAATACTTTCAATCAAGATTTTTTTCAACATGATCGGATATAAATAGTACCGTTTTTGAGTTATTGCCGAAAAACTGCTCTTCTCAACAAAGGGATGTAAGTGCCATGAAGATACGCTCTTTTGCTGGTGCACTTTATTTGTATTTGTATTTGTAAGTATATTGCTCTTGCCCGATTTTTTTCGGCTTCACATCTCGTGACTTTTTCAAATTGGACTTGGTAACACTGCCTTCGACGCGGCCATTGTTTGGGAGTTGCCGTGTTGGTTGTCGGCTTTATTGCAGATAAAAGTACACATAGTGGCAAAAAAGGTATCGAATCCCTTTTTACTAAATCTAACCTATTCTACAACGCGTTGTTATTATTCACATATAATGCAGTGTCATATACGCCCAATTGGAAACACACGTTTAAGTTGTTATTAATAGGTAATAAGCAAGGTAAGTTTAATGCGCAAGAACGTATAAGAACATGGACCACAGTAACTTTTCCATACGAAATCACTTTTACTAAATTATGTAGGTACAGCGAGGTCTCTATTGGGGGCGTAATACTTACAAGTCATTATCGAATCAACAAGAAATAAGCTCAGAAATAAGGAAATCAAAATAATTGATTTGTTTTTAAAGAAATAAAGGAATATTTTTCGCTGTGAAATCACTGAACACACGCAAGAAAGTAGAAGATAGAGTAGAGTAGTCCGACTTTTACCTACCCCACTTTTTAATAGGTTATTAATTCAAAAACATTTTATTTCTAATTGCATCGAAAAAAATTAGGGATAGTTTAGGAACGATTATTTATCCCAATTCTACCTATTGGAATGCAATAGAGTAAAAGGTCGTCTGTTAAATTACAGGTCAGGCCTGAATCCCATATCGGACATTCCCGGGATAAAACCGTAAGGCATGTCTAACGCTTCTACATCCCGTAAGCACTTGGAATAAGATTCGGGTTTGTATTTCTCTCTCACTCGCTCTCATACGCTCTTATGCGAGTATAGCCGACATTACCCGAACCCGAATCCTATTCTAAATGCTCACGGGCTTCTGGTTTCGTAGCAATCCACTAAGCAGTTCTCTAGGAGTTATTTTGTCAACAAACGCCGTCGCGGAATGCACGCGCTTTTTGAAAACATCAATTGTTTGGCGTGAAAACGTATAGCTACAGTCGAGGACAGAAAGATGTTTACACTTTTTCACCTTATTCCATTGTAATGAGGTCCAAAAGTGTAAACATCTTTCTGTCCTCGACTGTACAACGTTCTAAGCCACCTACGATATAGCAAAATTGCGTAGACATTTAAGATTATTATTATTATTATTATTTATTTATTAGTGAGATGCGATAAAATACCGATCAAAGTGTATTGGAAAGCACTTGAGTGACTTAAAACTATTTGTTTGTTCGAAAAACAATTGATTGTAACCATACATTTGCCTTTGATTTCCGCTGGTCGGGAATTATTGATGAAAGAAGTTTAAGACTAATTAAATATTAAGAAAAATAAAACCGGTTTTGGTTTTATTTTTCGAAAAACGAAATAAAACTAATTATGAAAATATAAAAAGGCCCCCGTGGCATTGTGCCGAAGATACTGGCAGCATTTCTTCTCTGAATAGCAATGCTTATTCGCGGTGTGAGGAGGCTGCCAGTGCCAAATAAGTGAAAAAAGATTGCGTTGTTTATAGTGTATAAAGACCTAATGTCATAATAAAGTCCGCCAGATTTTGCTTTGTTGACAGCCGTAATATACAATAGGTAAAAAAAAACAACAATTTCTTGTGTTACACAAATACTTAGTAGTTACATAATTAACTATAAGTTAAATGCCGCGAATATTTCAACATTATTATATCCCGCTTCATTATTATTATTAAAGTAGCGCTCACTGGTCGTGTTTCCCTGAAATATTGAAATGAAAATGTCATGGTTGTAGATTTCGTAGAACAACTGTGGCCACGCTGTGTTTGAGAGCTAAAACGCTCATAACTAGGTTGTTTCTCCAACTGTTTTGGAGTGACCATACAAAAGAGCGAGCAATGCGGCGTTCCGGCCTCGCTTCATTCTCTGCAATGTGATCATGCAACTTTAACATGAACCAATTGTGTATATATCGAGTTCACCTTCTGTTCGGCCTATTCCCCGCCGCCGGAGGAAATTGCGGTGAGTCCCGCAACGCTTACTCAGCATGGCTGTGCAGGAGACGATTGCGACATTGCTAATGGAAGACAGTTTAGTTAGTTCAGCTATTTGTGGCATTACAAATATCTGAATCAACGCATGCTTCCAACGATAGAGGCCCTACGGAAACTTCAATTCTTAAATATCTTAAAAATGCTTGAGATATTTCAAATGAAATCCTACAAGATTTTGAAGAACGAATTTGTGACTTAATTTTTTCTGACATGAAAATAAAATTATTAAAAATTATGAGATCTCTTGTGACTCATTAAATACATTATTATTACAGGCCAAATTACAAAGCTATCCTAAATTTCAGCCTAGACAGCTCCTGGCCTTTAAGAGGAAAAGGGTCTTGACAGGCAGAGAGACGGACAGATGGACAACAAAAAAGTTTACTGAGGGTTCCGTTTTTGGTAAAAGTATGTGCGAAACCCTAAAAATATGAGAAATCTTCAAATTTTTTTTTTTAAATGTAGGGGAGTGGCGTACAAGATTTAACGGGGAAAATTTAAACTAAGTGTTTTTTTGTTCATCACAATTATTTGTCTAAAAAATCTAATCATTTTACTGGAGTTACTTGTAACGTTATTGCAGTTTATATGTCGTGTCGTTTGTATATATCTAGTTGATTTTATAACTGTTACAATTTTCCCCTCGGCTGTTACTTTTAGCCCCGAACATGGGACAGTTGTAACAATCAAAATTTTAAATAAAATGCTAGTAATTAGTTAATGGTATTTTTTTTTGTCTGGATCAGATGCAAGCATAGTTTTTTAGGGTTCCGTACCAAAATGGTACAAAAGGAACCCTTATGTTGAGACTTCGTTGTCTGTCTGTCCGTCCGGCTGAGTATATCACGGCAGTTTTTCTCAGCAATTTGGCATAGCTGTATAACTTGCTTGCCCGCATCTGTTTTTCGTAAAAAAAATTGAAATTAATTTTGTAAATAATTGAAAAGGGTCTAGAATTTTTTAATAATACTTTATACAATACACTATTTTCTTGTAAATCTAATTTACTACAACTACAGTTCCTAATAATGTAACCAATAAGATTAATTTTTAGGCACTACCACTTACGAAGTCGAAACGGCCAAATTAATATTTTATTTATTTATTCAGGGCAACAACAGCCGTAAATATACGTATTACATAATACCAGTTACATACTGAAGGCCAATGACAGTTATATGTCATTGTATTGAATGCTCTCAGTATATAAAAATACGCAGCTCTTAAGGCTAGCTTTTCATCAAAAGAGGCCGCGAACGACCGCTTACACTGTAGGACATTTTTCTTTTCGCCTGTTTTTGTGAAAAATTCTGCACCCCATAAACTCCCCAGAGCGAGTGTTACCAACGTTAGGGTTGGACTCGTTTCCCGGCGCGCCACGATGTAAGTACATTCAGCTGAATCAAATAACAGATACACTCGGGTGCAATAAGTGAACACGTTGGTAGTAACTTGGTAAGTATTCAGGTTGCGTGCAGTGTGCACCGTGTGCAGTGCTCGTTGCATCCCATTCATACTAACCACTTTAATCTAAACCGTTATTAGCTAATGTACATCCTATTCTGTGTACCTACAATGTAAGAAAAATCTACATAATATATGTATATACAATCATTGACAGAGAGTAGATGTTATGCAAATTGTATTTGTTTAGTCTAGCTTCGTACGACTAATTTATGATAATAAAACTCACAATCTATTAGTGGGATGGCGGTGGCGGCGCCTAGTAAGACTTTGCGTTAGGTAATTAAACAACTAGCTGTAATAACAATTGATATGAGCGCATGATCGTGTACCAAATTAAACAACAATATGAAACAATAAATGACGCGTAAATACCAGAAAAATCAATCGACACTACTTTAAATTTAGGTATATTTAAGAAAAAAAAAGGGAGCTCAAAGCCAGCTAATAATTTAATCTGAAATCTGTGTCCCTTATATTCATTGTCGAATATTTCACCAACAACTTAACAGGTGATTAAACGAGCGTTAACAGCTTTCAAAATTAACTGTTAAGTCGATTAACATTTAACATCGTTTGGTGAATTTGGTACTTAGTCAGTCAACACAGAGCATTTGTTATGAATACTTAGTCCGCTAATATTAACACGCGTTCATAATCTTTTGTTCAGTAATTAATGAGCCTGGATTAAGGTAACGAGAGGTGAGGTAGCAAGGTCAGCAACATTAATATTAATGTAGTAGCTTCAAGAATTCAGACGGAGCATACGTGTCAAGCTTTAAGTTGTATTGCAGCTTTTAATAAGATGTGCCAAAGTTAAACTGAGGTAATGTCTAATAAGTAATTGCTTTATTTAGGTACATCTCGATATGTGAATATGAGGAACGGTTTTTATGTTGTGGGATGGTTTGAGTAGGTAATTCAAATCTTGGAATATATTGTGACCATATATTTCCTAATAAGTATAATTAAGGTTGGCGCAGACATAACCGCTCGGCAACGGACCGGCACCGCCTCACCCCATTTTTAGATAAACTACCCCTAAGGGGTTAAAATGGGGGGTTAAAGTTTGTATTATAGGGGTTTGGACATTTTTGAAGTTAGGAACGTGGAAATTGGTATATTGGCTACTGTCTACAAATAAAAAAAAGTACTTCCGGCAATTTTGGAAAAACTACCCCTATGGGATTGAAATGGGGGGTGGTAGTTCCTTTGGGGTGGTGGTTGGTCCTTTTTGTAGTTAGAAAAGTGGAAATTGGTATAAAGGCTACTGTTAATAAATAAAAAAGAGTGTATGGGAGTTTAGTCAATTTTGAAGTTAGAAACGTGGAAATTGTTATAAAGACTACTTTTAACAAATAAAAAACAACTTTTGGTGATTTTGGATAACTACCCCTAAGGGAATGAAATTGGGGGTTGTAGTTTGCATGGGAGTTTGGTCATTTTCGGAGTTAGAAACGTGAAAATAGGTATATAGGCTAGTGTTAATAAATAAAAAAATACTATTTTCGGTAATTTTGAATAACTACCCCTAAGAAGATGAAATGGGGGGTTAAAGTTTGTATGGGAGGTTGGTCCTTTTTGAAGTTAAAAACATGGATATTTGTGTATAGGCTAAAGTTAACAAATAAAAAATAACAAGGTGATTTTGAAAAAAACTAACACAAGGGACTAGGTAGTGAACCGGGAGGGGTGAAACTTTGTATGGGCGATTGGTCATTTTTGAATTTAGAAAAGTGGAAATAGGTATATAGGCTACTTACTGTTAAGAAGTATAAAATACTATTTTCGTTTTGAAGTTAGAAACGCGAAAATAGGTATATAGGCTACTGTTAACAAATAAAGTAATACAATTTTCGGTGATTTTGGATTTTGGATAATAAGGGGATGAAATGGGGGTAATGTTTGGTCAATTTTGAAGTTAGGAATGTGAAAATTGGTTTTGGCTACTGCTTACAAACTAATAGTATTAAGTTAGATGATTTTGGAAATACTACCCTAAGGGTATAAACTATCTCGATTCCAAATTTGATCCAAAGCTGTCCAGCCGTTTCAGCGAGAAGGAATATCAGACGTACTAACTCATATACTTACACAAACTTTCGCATTTGTAATATTAGTGCCTGTCTCATAAGCTCATAAACTTTGAAGTCAGTATTTTAGCGGTATACTATTTCAAAAAATAATTCGATCGAACCCGGTCTTCATTACGTATCCGTGTTGAATACTCGAATAGTACACGCAAGGAACACACGTACCGCCATAGCTATTAATCCGTGGAGCTCCATTAATGAAGCCTTTAAAAGTAATCAGGTTAACCAATCAATGTCACAGGTTTACCTGGATATTTGACCATAGGATGAATTCACATTTTTAAACAGCTCAGCTGTTATTCTGTTGACACATCGTCTCGTTCAGTTCTACTCAGTCGATGAATAGCCGGCGAATTTACGTCGTCCGTCAAGGTGGGTAAATAACATTCAACTGCCTGCACATTCATTTAGTCGCTGGTTTCACAGCTGGTCGTCTTTTACATGGTTTTATTTTGTTGATGCTCCACTTTACTTCGCTAATACGAGTAGGATTAACAAATAATCCAGTCTATAAAAGAATAAGATAAATCTATTTACCTACATTGTAGCAGAACGAATCATTTTACTTTTTAGTTTACTGAGATTACTTTTAAGGAAATCAATAGTTTATATAATTATTATATATAATTATTTAAATAATTTCCTTGCCAAGTTATTGAAAAAAAAACTAGTTGTTATAGGAACCTTTTGTTTATTTATTGACTAAAATTACATAGTGTAATTTTGGTTACGAGTAAGCTATTAATATTAATAAATAAAAAAAATATATATCAGGGACAATCTCACAAAAATTGACCTAGTCCCAAACTAAGCTCTAGGCTTGTACTATGGGCACCAGGCAACGATATACATACTTAAAATTAAGAAAACATCCATGACTCAGGAACATATACTCGCGCTCATCACACAAATATTTTCCCATACCGGGATTCGAACGCGGGACCGCTAGTTTCGTAGGCAGGGTCACTACCAACTAGGCTAACCGCGTGTCCTCAATACAAAATAATATAAAAAATAAATATAAAAGGAATATATTAAAGGAAGGTCAGGCATTCTTTAATCGGATCGGTTGTTTTGCAAACATTTAGGTGGTTTTGTACGAAGTGTACGTAAAGCAACTGAAGTTTGAGGAAAGTAGGGGCTATTCCCTAGAATCACAGCGGAAGAGCACACGACGGATGTCAGGAAGTTATTTATCTTTTCACTTTCCCACTTCGGAAAGGTCTTTCTTTTTCACTTATAATCCGTGCGCAAAAGTTTTTATCCTTTCCATTTTCACTCCGAACAGCGCTCTAACTTTTCAATTTTTCTTGCCTACCTATAATTGACCAGTATCAAAAACAGCTTCCTATCTAGTTCATGTGAAACACTATTCTTTTTGTTTTTAATTATTATTAAAACTTTATCCATTAGCTTGGAAGAGTAATCAGAAATTCAAATTTGACGGATTAACATATAGGTAGTAATTGTTTCCTTATGTAAAAAAATCGTAGTCATAATTTAAGCACTCACGCTAGATATAACAACTTTGCGGCTTTGTGTAACAATTTACTATTTTATTAAATCTCAAGAAGGAATTGTTAAAAAAAGGAACTCCACTTCAGACCGGATCGCCTAATTTCGCTTTATCAGTCGATAAGCTGATGAATTGTTGACACTGATACGCGTGACCCCCGAAGCCAAACTGATTCCGGAAATTGATAGCCTAATCCCACCCGATCCGTATCTTCATACGAAATTACTTTGATTTCCAGCTCACTGACTATCCAAAGCGTTTTATGAGCAAATCTGTAATGATACTAATACTCGTAACTATACATTAAATACGAATTTATTTTCAAATAAGGCTTAAAAGTTTATTGGTACCTCGCAGCATAACTAAACATTTTTCAATTGACAGCGCGTAAGAGGAATACTTAATTATTTTTTTACTTTATTACCCCACATATAAATACAAAACTTTCCACTGCATTTCCTCGTCTGTCGAGACCCTTAATAAAACTTGACGAAGGTCACCGACTGTCACTATCAACCGTAACGCAAAACCGTTTATGTCTGATCATTAATTTATTGGTAGATCACAGTTATTTAACAAGATATATTTGAATGCGTGTCCTACCTATAACTCGATATTAAATAACATTATTATTTATTACACTGTGGCAGATTAAAAAAAAGATACAGCTTAACTCGACGCAAGTTTCACGTATGAACATAATTATCCTCTGAGCAAGACTAGATGAGTTTGAGAAGCTGCAAATGTATCCATTTCCCAGAGCGGTGGATGATTTTAATCAAATTTATTAAGTCTGAGCTGCGCAAACAGGGTTTCAAATATCAGTATATTTTCCTATACAAACATAATATATAAGATAATCTAATCACTGTTTCAATGTTTAACTTTTTACCGTTTAGTGCAACATTGATGCACAAACTATGAGTAAATAGGTGTGTATAAATCTTCGAGTATAAATAATAATATTAAGAGCTAATAACGCGGCAAACTCCTTCGCTTCAAAGGTCGGTGAGTGGTATACGGTACATAGTAGTATAGGTATTGTTTATTAAGCAGGTAAAGACGCCAGGTTATTAATGCCGTGGAGCAAATTTTGCAACTGTGTTGCTTGATTAGAATTACTCGCATCGAGTAATTATTTTGCAAAATTTAATATAATCTCCTCGGGATAGTAGTGTTATAATTTAATTTGTTCTAAGAATTTTTTATCAATCTTTACGTCAGACGAAAGAAGTAGGTAAATTCTGGACATAGGCTTCCTAAGAATCGCAATAACGACCCGTCGCCACGTCATCGGTTCCATCTACGTGCACTGCACGAGCTGTGCGAGCAAATCCGGCAACTACCCTTATGTAAGTACCTATAGCATTTACAGTTTTCAATCACGAGTTTCTCATTCCATATCACAAGGAAAATTCCGAGCATAGGTCTACGTTGCCCTTCAGTTGACCTTTAAGTTATCTCATGACGGCTACAGGAGCGACTGCGCCTCAGTGCAGCGACATCACTCGTAGCACTCATTTTCGTTTTCAAAGGTCTTTGTCTGTCTGTTGGATCTAGTGAGAAATCATGCGACATTTCATTTTGTCTGATAAGTTCGTAATTATATATTTATTTCTCAGTTAGCTTACGGATAGAGTATACTGGGTATATGCTTACTGAGAAAGCAAGATAGGAACATATCCGACAAAAATATGTCGTCGTATGATTAAAAGATAAAAAAGACATTTCTTTAGTAAGGGCTGCACGTGCACTTTTACAAGTTATAATTTACTATTATTTACTACATTTGTAACTTCTTGATCGTCAACATAGTCAGTTTTATTTAGAAGTTTTTAATATTTAGAAATTTTTACACGCTCGTCACTGAGGCTGACTAGACTACTTATGTATAAATTAACGAAAAGGTTAGTGTGGTGTCACTTGTGAAGTGGCATTGTGTAGAGAAGAGTCAAGAGCAGAAGAGCATTGCTGCTGCAAACAACAAACATTTTTTACTTCATATTTGATTGGGGACTCTAAAATTTCATCTTGCTTCTGTATCGTAATCACAGCTCTTACTCTCAAGTGAGTAAATAAGAGCTATTTGTTATGTACTAAGCATGCAGGCATCTATAATATATTAATAATTTTGTTGTAATTGAAGCAAAATGAATAGAATCTTTAGAAAATATATAACGGGCAACGGCAAATTTATACCTTTAATATGATTACGATATGGAAGCAAACAAGAAGCAAGGTGTAATAAAGTCCTAGAATGTTACAGGCGAGTTGTTTAAGAGAATCAACGGGCTCTGAAATTGCAACTAGTACCTAGTTGTACCATAGTTGTACCTACAATCGCCATCGAATATCAAACTCAAACTCGACTATAACAAGACGTGTTCAGATATTTTTGACCACCTTGTATGGAGACTCTACATTATTGGTTGAAAGGACGAAATATTATAAACCTGTCGGTGCGCGTAGACGACGGAGCCGAGCAGCTTCCAGGTGCCGCCGCGGCGATCCATGCGCACCATGCGCAGGATCTGGAAGAAGCGCAACCCGCGCAGCGCCGACGCCGCGAACACCTGCCCCGACGAGCCCATGCCCAGCACCACCAGCGACGCCAGGATCGTCGTCACATCTACACACAACCGTCACATTTAGACTATAAATATCAGGGATAACCTCACATAAATTGACCTAGCCCTAAACTAAGTTCTGCGCTTGCAGTCAACAACTATAATTGCTGAGCGACTAAATAACCTGTCGCAGATAACTAGTAATTAATTTTGTTGTAGATAATTTATTTTTCGTGACTTCAACAATTAATGTATATGATCATACTATGGTAGGTACTAGACATTGAAAGGTATGTATATAGTGTCATATAGTACTTATATAGAGAAATACATAGTATTTAAGTTACTCCAAACCGTCCAAGACCCAGGAACCAATGCTCGCGCTCAACACACATACATTTAATGCCCTTACCGAAGATCGAGCTGGGACCGCTAAGCCTCGTAAGGGAGAGTCACTTTATTACGAACTATCTTTGCCCGCGACTTCGTCCGCGTAGATTTCATTGCGCCCTCGGAAACTGCCCAATTTTCCGAGATAAGAAGTATCCTATGTCCGTTACCCGGAACTCAAACTACCTTCATATATACCAAATTTTATCGAAATCGGTTCAGCGGTTTAGCCGTTTAATATTAGTAAGGACTAGGCCAACCCACATCAATTTTATAATTGAAAGCTTGTAATGTAGTTTAGACGTTTCTGATTCTACCACGACTTAAAGAATTTATATGAGAATTGGCACCCAGATAAATAAGCCCCGTCAATGGCCCCGTCTCAATTAGGATGTACGAGTAAATACAACTTATCGTCCCGCAAAAATTTATAATATCTAAAGGAAAAACGTTCAATGACTTCTATATGGCCGTATAAAGATATAGATAAAGCAAAGTGCCGCAACTATGACATCGCCTGATTGCGGACAATTCCGAAAGTCTTGTAGCCTTTTTTAGTGTAGCATTTTTTAACACATTTCTACAGTCGTTTCCTTTCAAACAACTTTTTTCTTATGATTTTAACTAAGTATCTAACGTGTTGATAGATTTCTGAGGACGGCTTTAGAGTTTAATTAAATGATAAATACCCATGTCCACCCTTAATCTTCGCCGAAACCTATAACGGTTGGCAAGCACTCCAAAAACTCTTGAGCGATTCGATTCAGAATCTTATACCTATAAAACCGCATATTCTTAGAAAGCAAAGCTTTATTAAACTAAACTTTTGACGCACAATTCGATTCAATTCAATCCTGTTCAATTCTAATCATGTATTTAGATTATGCCGGAGACCATGTTTTGTGAAGCCAATTTGGATTAAATCGCAAGTGGGTGTATCAGTATTTATTATAATAACTAAAATAAAACCAAAATCTAAACACCCCAGCGCATTGGAATTTCGGTCCTTTTTGGGTTCCTACTACTTGGTTATTACATTATAAAATGCAGCTTTCGTCCGGGATATCGTCATGTATATATATACTTTGTTTTAAATCAGAGCATGGCTCGTGTGCTCAATTTCATCAAAAAAAAAAAATGGTAGGTATTAGAAAATTGTATATAAAATAATATTAAATATATTTTGTACAATTGATATATTTAGTAAGTCCGCTAGTAGTTTAATGTCGAATTTCACCAACAATTTAACAGACGATTAGAGTGTTAACAGTTGTCAAAATGCATGAACTAACAGTGGATTAACCTTTAACATCGTTTGGTGGTACTTAATCACTAAAATACTAAACAATGTTTAAGCTTGATTTGGTATGTTTGTGTTGTTTAGTAGAATCTGTAAGATATTTGTGTATTTAACTTCTGCTACTTAAATGCTTTTTATCTTGGTAAGCCCGTTTACGTTATATTATATCACGTCACGCTGAAACATCAAAACATTGCAAGTCGAAGTTTCAGATTTAATACGTGTTTCAATGCCGATTGGTATCCGTGAAACAAAAGGCATCCGCATATATCCGAACATGCCTTTTGTTTGTGTAGACAACTTCAAACGAATATCACGATTTTCCTACGTGTGTAGGTACTTATGCTGTATCTATAAAAGTTTGTATCTAATGATAAGGGTCAATATAAATGCTGTGTATTCTGTCGCCGCTCTGCCGACGGAACGTGAAGCTGACTGCCACGCGTACCGATCTCAGCAGATGACGTGTAAATGTTGTGACGTAGGCTCCCCCAGCAATTAATTAACATGTGGGCGGTTCTCGGGTACAACAAGCCAAATATTATAAATTGCAAGTGGAATGTTACGATTTTGGATAATTGTTTCGTTTAATCACGAAGATTTCTTTCGCGGAATAAGAGCAATACGAGTTAGTACCTGCAATAGAAATTAAGCCTAGTACCTATAATATGATCGAGCATTTACAATAAGTACAAGTTATGGCTCCGAAATAGCTTGCGTGCGTAGTCCAGTGAACAAACTGATGAAACTTATTTCTTGTTAGCACTTTAAAAAAGATAAAAAGATAAAAGATATTTATTCAGTAAGTAGGCCGCACGGGCACTTTTACACGTCAAAAATCTACCAGCGCTTCCCAAGAGGAGACCACTGCTGAGAAGAAGCGCCGCAAGAAACTCAACAGTTAGTCATTTTTTAATAAAAAATATAACAATGTCACTACTTATTCTAGCATTATATAAAACTGTAAAAATAATATTAAATATCTGCGTAGTTTTGCAGGAAAACATGTCAGAATGACTACGAGAAAATTTATATATATATATATATATCACACAAAACAGTTTTGACATGTCTTCCTACATAAACCGTGTCCCCTAGACAAGATACAGCGTTTACATGATTTTTATGAGGTATGTACGAGTAGTAGGTAAGCTATTGAACATTAAACATTAGTTAATTTTCTGGTTTAGGCCAACCATTTTTGTCCGTTAGATAGTCCTCGACCCTATAGTACGCCTTTGACATCAACGACTTTTTCAAGTAATTTTTAAGTGCTGGAAGGGGTAACTCTAAAACTACGTCGGGTAATTTATTATAAAAATTAATACATTGACCTACAAATGATTTATATACTTTACGGACACAAAACTTTTTTTATGGCAATTTTATTTTTATTCCTAGTATTTATATTATGTATATCAGAATTTTTAACGAAAGAGTCTAGGTTCTTAATAACATACATAATATTTTCATAAATATATTGGGATGCTACTGTTAAAATATTAATTTGTTTAAAAAGTTCTCTTAATGAATCACGGGAATTTAAGTTATATATAGAGCGAATGGCCCTTTTTTGTAACACAAATATAGTTTGTATGTCAGCTGCTTTTCCCCAAACCAGAATACCGTATGACATAACACTATGAAAATATCTATGACCATAACCATTTTATGTACCCTGCTATTTTTATATCAATTTCGAATTATTACACACCTTGATTAGTTATTTACAACTTTTTGTTAAACTGTGGAACTACACCGCACTAAATTTGTGGGAATCAGAATCAGTCATGTTCTGAAAAAAAAATATCCTAAAATGAAGTAATTATTTTGCGTAAACAAGCTAAGTAAATATAGTTTGGTAAAGGTATTATATTTATTATAATTTTGATATAAATGCAGGTAATTGGTTATTATTAGGCACCTGAGTTTCATATGACACACTTTCTCAATTTTTCAAATAGATTGGCTCCGGCGATATGTTCCGAATCGAGCAAGATTGATCAGTACAATAACTCAATGGGTGATAACGGCTCCGCAGATGGAGGGGTTCCAGTTTCCTACATAGAAGGAAGCGCGCGGGATCATATTTGATTGCCCTAGACTGGTTTAGAGAATATAAATATTTGAAGATATGTATTACGGTAAGAAACCAATAATCGAATTGGTATAACCCGATTCGTGACTAATATTACAAAATAAGGGAATGTATTGAGTTAAACGCTGTATCTTGTCTAGGGGACACGGTTTATGTAGGAAGACATGTCGAAACTGTTTTGTGTGATATATATTTATTTTCTCGTAGTCATTCTGACATGTTTTCCTGTTTTGTTTTCTAGTTGGTAGTGACCCTGCCTACGAAGCTAGCGGTCCCGGGTTCAAATCCCGGTATGGGCAAATATTTGTGTGATGAGCGCGAGTATTTGTTCCTGAGTCTTGGATGTTTTCTATATATTTAAGTATGTATTTATCTATATAAGTATGTATATCGTTGCCTGGTGCCCATAGTACAAGCCTAGAGCTTAGTTTGGGACTAGGTTAATTTGTGTGAGATTGTACCTGATTTATTTATTTATTTATTTTATTTTAAAACTACGCAGATTTTTTTTTTTTTTTTATAGTTTTATATAATGCTAGAATAAGTAGTATCATTGTTATATTTTTATTTAAAAAATGACTAACTGTTCAGTTTCTTGCGGCGCTTCTTCTCAGCAGTGGTCTCCTCTTGGGAAGCGCTGGTAGATTTTGACGTGTAAAAGTGCCCGTGCGGCCTACTTACTGAATAAATATCTTTTATCTTTTTTTATCTTTTTTAAGGAAAATGGGATTATTTCTGTTACGCCCAGAAAAAAAAAAAAATTTTAATAATACATGTACATAATTTGTACTTTTATATTATTTTTTCCAAGTTTAAAGCTTTCAACTGATATGAATTGCCATTAGGCATCAAGATGGCCTTTTGTACCCCTATTTGTATTGTTATACAATAAAGATTAAATAAAATAAATAAATGTGTCGATTTCAAGCAAAAGGTACCACCACTTTGTCGGTTGCCAATAAGAGCCTGTTACCTGGCTACTGGAATTATAGAGATGCAAATAAAAATCAACTTTATTGACAACCGAGAAAGACAAAAAGACGAATAATTTGTCGAATAAAACATGTAAGTAATTGTGCCGATTGAATGTGGCTCAGGATTGTCAGTTAGCTAGCCAGTAAACATACATGTATATAGAGTGTCTCATTGGCAAACGTCTATCTGCTCGCAATTTAAATCAAACCATCTATGCTTTTGGAAGTCGCGGCGTTGAACGGTATCTTATTATGTATTTAATATTTACATACTGTGTGCACAGCTACCTACACAGAGGCAGAGCCCCGCGTCGTAAAGATGAAGTTACATTAGTTAGAGACATAAGGGCGGCCACAAGGCGAGACATATTTCACTAATTCCAAGTTAGGTAAGTTGAGTATAAGCTTTGACAAGGGCTCAATCTGTGCAGAATTACAGAAGCGGCACTGCTAAGTAATTGACAAGGTGCGAACTTTTCGCGAGTTTAAATAAATAAATCCTGTCTGTCAATTTTAATTTTAATATTTGTACCCATGGGCTTTTAGGCTTAATATTTGCCGTGAAAACGTTAATGAATAATTGGCAACCCTGTTTATTTAATCTGCTTATGATAACTTAGTTGTTTTTCACACACGTTTCGTAACGTAGGTAATGAAAAAATATTTGCCAAAATATTGTAATTCTTGTTATAATTACTCGTATTCATTTTCTAAGTTTGACTTCGTCCAAGGCGAAGACCTATGCAAAATAACGGTCATTTCATTTAAAGCTATAGCTATAGCTAAATGAGGCCAATTATTTTAATCATCGCGTGTTTTAGACATATAAATATAATATGTTTAGATTAAAACACAATAACATGGAGAAATAAGACAAAAAAAGTAAAATAAATAGGTATCATTTGTAAATGTAAAAGATTAATTAGCTGAATACCAAACCACCAAAAAGCAGCCGAATAAATTTTGCTCACTTTTGTGTATTTCAGGTAGATTTCCACTGTTTTCAGTAATCGTTATATTTTATATAAAGGTACCTACGTATTTATAATGGAGAAATAAGATGGATGAGTTTGTTCATCACGCGAACAACCAACTATTTCGACTCGTTGGGAATGAATGATGGGCCACAGTAGAATCAATAGGTAGGGAATAAAGTGCCCACAATCAATAAACCATAGCTACAATCTTTGATAAGTTCGCTTATCAAGAGAATCGTATTATTAAACGGTTTCAATATGATCGATTAGCCACCCTTTTCCGTTGTTCTTCATTGAAATGAACTGTAGAAGCTACAGGTCAACCAAGTATTGTTTATCAACAAAAGCTATAATATAGCAGTCTATTCACGTCGTAAAATCCTAGCGTAATATTAAAAGCAAATATTGACTTGCGGGTCTCCGCAAGTCCTCTCGAACCGCACTAGCGTAACTCGTCTGAGTTACGCTAGTGCGGTTCGAGAGGTTAATAACACTGATTGCGAGTGTCGTGTTCACTGCGTCCCGCGCCATCGAAGGGTATCCTTTGATACATTAACCGGAATACCAGCCATCTGATAACGTTTATTAGCTCTAAATGAAATATGCAAGATAATTAATGTGTTAATTAAGCACAATTAATTTTACGTTATAAATATCAAGTCACAAATTTAACAATTTGGAATATTTAGAAACGAAATTGAAAGTTTAAACCTAGCAGATAAAACATGGAAATATTAATTATTTCAATGCGTCAATCAGGATCTATGTACATACACCGCGTGTCAAGTGAAAGGCTTGTTAATCTTCAATTCTACTACTGTACCAAAGAATCGGTCTCAGGCGTAAGTGGCTCAAGTGTTTACAAATAAACTATTCATACGATGCCTCGGCGAAGATTAAAACCCGCGACCTCGACATAGGTATCCATTGGGCTACGAATTTTGCATTGCAGTTACGAATTTATGGAGGGCCGCACCCACCTACTACTACTACGCTCCCCGGCGTAACCTAATAAGGTATAGAGGTCGCAGAAGGATCCTCATCATTTCGTGAAGCAGTTTTATCTGGCCGGGTTACGAGTTCAACGTAGTGTTCTTTGTTGAAATGTTAAAAATCGCACGAAATGTTTAAATATTTTGGGTAGCAGCAATTGTTTGCGTCCTTGTGGAACAGGAGTAGGTATCGTGCGGGCTTGTTTGCGGCAACAAGGCTGCGAGGCAACAAGCGCTGGTCTCGGGCGGGCAGCTCCCCAGAGAGCCGGCCGCGCGGACTCGCCAGGGGGACCGGACGAAATGTGAAGGTTGCGGCAGTTTGGTCGCACCTGAAATAGGGTCACATCGCCGCGGTTTATAGACGGAACGTGACTTTTACTTGGAAATGTTGAGGATGACTGTATATTATACCTACGCAGCCTACAATACTTTTATGATTTCCGTTTTACGACATTTGTTTACATTTCGACCCAATTCTTTTACTTGGTTATTATTTTCCTGTTCGTAGGGAAAGATACCCTAAGATCTGCATGATATATCTTTACGTATTCTGTTTGCTGGAACAAGGCTGGAAACTCGACGGAATGAAACAAGGTCTTTAAAAAAGACGTTTGCGTAAACCGTGAATAAATACCGAATATCAACCTACTTATCTATTAACTCGCTGGTAAAAACATTAAATGTGGTCAATCAAGTCTAAGTTGTAAGATTTTAGGTGAAAAGTACCTAATTTTCCAACTTTTTGCTGAGTTTTGAATTTTGTTATTTGAAACCAATGTCAATTGGGCGCTTTTCGAGTTTTTCTTGATTGGCATCGTATTTTATCTCATACTAGCGACCCGCCCTCGCTTCGCTTCGGTTAAAGTTCCCCCTCCCATTCCCCCCACCCTAAAATTTAAAATATTCAGTTTTTCTATTCATAAGAACCTTCTCCTGACAATAACATACCTACACAACAAAAATAATTAGGTTAAGAAAATTAGATAAAAAATTAGCTTATATTCCTGGGTTATTTTGGCCCTCCGGGTCTGATATAAAAACGAACCTAACCTAACCTACACACGACTCTAATATTTGACCCGGACAGATAAACATACATACATACATTGCAGGTTAAATAAAAGGGTGTAAAAAATAGGCGTTAAATAGGTATTTCGACCACTAGAAATATTGGATTATAAGTATTGTCATTAGGCATTTTATAAGAAAGAATAATGATTTTCGAAAATAAGATCATTCGATTAAAAGTGCATTAGGATATAGGCAGGTACATCTTTCGTACATTTCGTACATTATACATTTTCATTTTCGAAGTTTGCGGTGTTACATAATATATAAAACTAATAACACTTTAGGTCTTATTACAACTGCTTAAGGGCTCTATTAACGCTTCAATCGGTATCTAAGCTTAAACCCTCAATCGGCATCTTAGAAGTATACCGCCTTTTAAATACTTAAATCAATACATCAATATTTATGTCTCATTCGCACACGGCCGCTACGCTCTTAGATTCAAATGTAAAATTCAAAATTCATATTATTTAATCAGTAAATTGATCACAAGCAAGCTCTTTTACACGTCGGTAATATGGAGTGAATCTACCTACTAGCACTTCGGGCACTTCCATAACTTATTTAAGTAGAAGATTTCAAAGCCATCTTTCTAAATTTAATCAGTCTATCTACTTATTCCAATCTGTTCATTACTCTCACAGAGTTATTGCGATTTATGATTTGTCATAATTTCGTTACATCTAATTTTTGACCCGGCTACCCAACCAAATATAAAGACGTTTTCGCGTCACAAGTAATAATAGCTACAAAAGGAAAATTCGTCTCTGGGGAAACCGAGGGGCAACCGAGCTACTGCTCTTCTTTTATTTTCTATCTAATGTACCTACCTAGTTAGACATTAACCTCTGCACAAACTAAATGTATAAGCTCTACTTAGCATATAATCACATCTTTTTAGAGCTGAGCTGAGCACAGTTAATATCATCACGTTTTCTTACAGATAAATATCAAATGGGCGATTTTCAAAAAAAAGTGTACATAGTTTTTTAAGGACTAAAATTAAGAAACGATAACTTTTCCATTGCGTCACGATTTACTATACAAGACAATTATGGTGGTACTTCAGACAAAAGTCCTGCAGCAAGTGCAATCATATTCAAATGAATCTTAACTATGTACATTTTTAGGGTTCCGTACCTCAAAAGGGAAAAAACGGTACCCTTATAGGATCACTCGTGTGTCTGTCTGTCCGTCTGCCACAGCCTATTTGCTCCGAAACTACTGGACTGATTGAGTTAAAATTCGGTACACATATGTAAATTGGTGACCCAAACGCGGACGTGTAACGTAAATAAATGAATTTTAAACATGGGAACCACTTTTGGGGAGTAAATTAGAAAACCATTTGCAAAATATATCGTGTGACATATCAAATTATTAAAGGGCTTGTTGTGAGAATCTCAAATATATTTGTTTTATAATTATAAAATAAACAGTTTTGAAGTTATTTAAGAAAATAGGCGAAAATTTACCATTCCCCCTTATCTCCAAAACTACTAGGCTTAAAATTTTGAAAAAAAATACAAGAAAATATACTTTACCTATAGATTACAGGAAAACATATAAGAAGTCTATGTTATTTAGTTACCACAAACAAATTTGGGTCAGATTTAAAAAACTTATGGAAAATTGATAATCATATGTACGGAACCCTCTCCACGCGAGTTTAACTCGCACAAGTCCGGTTTTTTTTAAACCACCCAAATAGCATTAGAACAACAATTCAGGGTACTTACCTATTATGCAGAAAGGCCGCCTTAAAAATTTTAGGCGACCCATTGAGCCCTGATACCGGGACCGACATCCTGACGACCATAACCTGAACAAAACAAACCATTAGTAAATATTTGTCGTTTTAACAAAATGAAGCGGCGGCCATTGCTTGTTCATTCATAGCTAGCGAGATAAGCCGGCTCGAGCGCCAGTAATTCGTCACTCGCGGGATGGACGCGCCGCCCCCCGCGGCGCCCGCCCCGCGTTCACTCAGACAAACCATTTATTTTTCACTCAGAACTAACATTGTAAAAAAGCAAATTCTTATGTCGTTTACTCCGCTAATACGTTTTTGTAATTAATCTTACAACGTTTTAACGATAATAAGACGAAGAACGTAAACTTTATTTTATTACATCATCGCTAGCCAGGGTTTAATTTGAAATTTACTCATTATTTGCGATTTCAACTTTGAGCAATAGGAACTTGTAATTTTAACATTAAGTTAAGACACAAGAATAAAACGTATTTTACTGCTCTACGTCGCTACTTGACGATGGCATAAATATTCTCTTGAACTTCAGAACTGAACGTCATCAGTAGTTTCGCCATGTCCGACCGTCCGTCCGTGTGTCACAGGCATTTTACTCAAAAACTACAAGATGTACTACTCTGTCAAGAAAGTACCGGGAAAAGATCAATAATACACAAACTGTTTGTTAATCATCCAAATTTATTTTATCACCTTCAAAGTATGCTCCTTCAGAAACGATACACTTACGCCAACGAATAATCCAATCATCAAAACATTTTTTAAACGCTGTTTCCGGAATTGAATTCAGTTCTCGGCGCGAATTCTCCTTTATGTCTTCTACCGATTGAAAACGGGTGCCACGAAGTGGTAATTTGAGTTTAGGAAAAAGAAAGAAGTCGGCAGGAGCCATATCTGGTGAATATGGTGGTTGCTCGATGGTATTTGTTGAGTGTTTGGTCAAAAATTCTTTCACAATGATGGCCTTGTGCGAAGGCGCATTATCGTGGTGCAAAATCCAAGAATTTTCATTCCACAAATCTGGCCTTTTTCGTCGAATTTGCTCTCTTAAATGCCGCATAACGCTCAAATAATATTCTTTATTTACCGTTTGACCGTCCGGCAAGAATTCCGAGTGCACAACACCGCGATAGTCAAAGAAAACAGTCAACATGACTTTGACTTTTGATCGACTTTGGCGTGGTTTCTTCGGTTTCGGTTCAGTTGGAAGGCGCCACTCCGAAGCTTGTTGACTAGTTTGCATGTCAAACTCGTAAACCCACGTCTCGTCACCAGTAACAATGCGTTTCATGAATGTTGGGTCGGAATTGACTCGTTCTAGCATGTCCTCAGCGACTCTCATGCGATTGAGTTTTTGGAGAAAATTCAGGTCTTTTGGGACTAGCCGAGCGGTAACATGTTTCATACCCAAATGATTAGTTAAAATAGTACGGATCGACTCGTGAGATACAGAAAGTTCGGCGGCTATCTCTCTCAAAGTTGAATGAGGATTTTCAGTCACTATTTCCTTCACTTTTGCGATGTTAACTTCAGTTGCAGACGTTGATGGCCTACCAGAGCGAGGCAAATCTTCCATCACATCTCGACCGCTTTTGAACGCTTTGTACCACTCATAAACACGTGTTTTTGATAAAGTCGAATCACCGTAAGCCTTCTGTAACATTTTCAGTGACTCCGAACACAAAATTCCATTGGCGATGCAAAATTTAAGACAAACTCTTTGTTCAATGTTTTTGTCCATTATGAAATTCGCAATACACACTAGATATGATATAACTAAAAACAGCACTGTATTTAATATAAATAACAGATGCAACTCAAACTCCGCGCCAAAATAGAAAACAGTTGTGCCAATCTAACAACAACAAAAAAAACAAAAATTTGAATTTGGAACCATAAACAAATCATCCATTCCCGATACTTTGTTGACTGAATGTATATTGATGACATTTGGAGTATCGGTGTCTTGTATAAGCCGCTACTTAGTTTGATAGGTAAATCACAAAAATAAATATTTCTAGGGTGGGCGCGCACACGTGTAGCACATATTTCGACAGTTCTTTTAAAAATATTTATCTACTTAAAGGTTTCTAAGCAATTTGTTTGATTAAGTGAATACTTTCGGAAATAATCGCTCCGGTAGGTGCATAAATTGTGTCCTTTACCTTTTAAAAGGTATGTCCAAAATAATATAAAAAATAAATAAAAAAGTAACGCTTAATAAATACTTTCAACCAATATTAATTTCAACATGATCGAATATACCGTTTTTGAGTTATTGCCGAAAAATTGCGCTTCTCAACAAAAGGACGTACCTAAGTGCCATGAAGATACGCTCTTTTGCTGGTGCACTTTATTTGTATTTGTAGTAATGGCGACGGAACCCTGAGCATGGCTTGACATGCTCTTGCCCGGTTTTTTAATAATGATTTGATTACGTACTTATATAAAATATCGGCTAAAAATCAAGGAGGAGCTAAAATACTTACATTTAATATATTATGTACCAAATCGTAATCTTTCAAAATAAAGAGACAATAACCAGATAATAATCCAGGTGAATAATACCTAAGTGTTTTTGTAAATCGTATTACTTTTAGAATCGAAACGATTTATAATGTAACGTACCTAAATAAACCGTCGGAAGCCAGCTAATCTGTTTGATGAAAAGGGGGCCTGTTTCACCACTCCCCGATCACCTGCCGCGAACTACCTATAGCGCAGATATGCTAAATATTTTTCACTTTTCATGCCTCTCATGCTCTAAAATGACTCTATTAATACCCATGTAGCCAACCCTACGTTGCGCATGCGCCAACATGATCCTGCCCGGTGTCTCTAGCATGTAACGCTGGAGATGGGGTAGAGATGTAGATTTAAAAGTGTGGTTAGGTGGAGCTATGAATTACTATCTCAAGAAGCGTTGCACTAAGTAAATAAAGTTTGTAAATTTGTTTTTTTGTTTGGATGTATGGGGTAATCTCCGGAACTACACATCCGATTTCAAAAATTTGGAGACCAACTTTTAGGATCAATTTTCAGGATGGACATAGGCTATATTTTAACTTACGAAAGTAGACTAGACTCTAGATAGACTCTCCGCAGACGAAGTCGCGGGCGGAAACTAGTGATTTATATTTTAAGTTAAGTTCTTTTTTAATTTTCTCGCAATTGAAGCGAAAAATATAGTTCCAGTGATTTATTCGGGATAAAAGGTAGGTAGCTTAGGTGTGTAAGTTTCGATATAACAACATTTGATATAATTTCACATGGTATAACAATATTTGATATAATTTCATGGGACATAATTTTTCAACTGGTATAATGAACTACAATTGATATAAGTTTATTGTGTATAATAAACAATTAATATAATGAACATTTCGCATACTGCTCAACCGACATAATGAATAAACTATACAATTTTAGTTGACATAATATATACATAGTATAATACTGTATTTCGATTCTTCTATCACGCCAACAGACAGACAGGGCTGAGAGCGGGTCGACGGAGCCCCGGCAGCACGCGGGGCTCCTATTTCTGGATTGTTTGGCCCTCCGGGCCTGACGCAACACTAATCTAACGTAACCTATTTTTAAACCGACTTAAATCTCTTTGAAATTATACTTATAATACGTTATATTCAATAAATAAATAATAACAAATACCAGGGACAATCTCACACAAATTGACCTTGTCCCAAACTAAGCTCTAGGCTTGTATGAATATTATAACAAAAAACTTTTTTAAACAAAGCTGTGTTGACTCGTTGTGTTAATATTAACGTGTTAAAGAGTTAATATTACATGAAAATTATACCTTCGGTATGTTAGTTCAAATGTTGTTATATGAATTGTTTATTATACCAAATTATACTTTATATGCTACAAGAGTATGTCATATGTTTTTATATCAGAAGTGCATTATATCCATTAAGCGTTATATTACCTAATAATATAACTTTTGTTGTTATATGGTTCGATCGCACCCGGGTAGCTTATTTGTTACTTTAGGGTATTATTTATATTCAGTTATTTGATGAAAAATATCAAAACTGTATCTATGGTATATGTCATAAGTTAGCAGTTCGACCTAATTCGATTGCTTGTACATATTTTGTTATTTATCCTGGATTCAACTCGGACGATTGCATAAAGCATATTACTTCTGCCTTTAGTTACAAAGGTGCAAATGTCGCGATCGTCCGCCGACATATTAACCTGTATACATTATAAACTTTGTTCGTTAAAAAACGTTATTTTATTTTACGTAATAAATTGATTAATTGTATCCTGATGATGTTCTGACGCAACCGTGGCCTATCCCACTGTTATACTTATTCCTCCAATTGTCGTCAAAGTAAAATGACTCAGTAAAACTTTTTATTTTTGTGTCATGCGTTAAATTCTTGATGGCTTTGAACTTTGTGGTAACGACTAACCTCGACTAACGTAAACTAAAGACAGCTATTACAAAAGAGGGTTACTTATTTTTATTTTAAGGACCTAATTATTAGGTCCTTACATATGAAATTGGCGTTTTGTCGTACTGGCCATTTTGATTCCAAATATCTGGCGTTTGGTTAGGAATTCCAAATTAAAATTTATTTCAAGCTCATATACTTATTACGTGTTTTGAACTGGGTGATTAAATTGTTTCCGCGTCATTTGTTTTTTCTTTGATATCGTTCTGTTCGCAAAATGGAAAGCTTAAAATATTGCGTTATTTACGAATATAAGCTTCACCGTGACACTAACGCTGCAGAAATCGCTCAAAGGATTAACGAAGTGTATGGGGCAGCTACTGCAAAGAAAACACGGTACGTTTTTGGTTACAACGTTTTCGTTCTGTAAATTTTGACCTTCAGAACAAGCCCCGTGGGCGGCCGGAGACTCAAGTTTGATGAGAAAGAGTTAAAAAGTGATCGTGGAGGCGGATCCATCGCAAACCACGCCAGAGTTAGCGGCAAACTTCCGTGTCAGTGATAAAACAGTTTATTATTCATTTGAAACAAATTGGAAAAGTGAAAAATCTCGTAAAATGGGTACCGCATGAATTGAGTGAAGCAAACCAACAAACACGCGTCGAGTAAGTATTGTGTTACACAACTACACCGGCTCAATAAATAATGAGGGGATTTTAAATCGTATCGTTACTTGTGATGAAAAACCGGTCAAGTGCGAGTCGGACTCGCGCACTGAGGGTTCCGCATAAACTTGAAGGCATGTAAACAGTTCGTAAATCACGGGAATACAATATAAACAAATCCAGTATAAACTGACACGCAATAAGTATGCACTTTCATACTTAGTGGGTGTCAGTTTATACTGGACTTTAGTTTTTATGGGATGTAACTACAAATTAACGGTTTTCGGATTTTTTCCTGTATTTGTGCTATAAGACATTGCTTCTTGCCAAATTTCATGATTCTAAGTCAACGGGAAGTACCCTATAGGTTTTAATTCCCTTGAGATTCCCTTCAATATGCGGCATAAACGGCCATATCTTTTGATTGCGTTGACATAGATGTTTGATTTTTTCATTGATCCAAGGGATTGCAGACTTAAGTATTTGATATTAATTTCAACGTGATACCTCCACGCGTTCCTGAGAAAAAGGGTCTTGACAGACACACAGACAGAGAGACAGACAGACGGACAACAAAGTGATCCTATAAGGGTTCCGTTTTTTTCTTTGAGGTACGGAACCCTAAAAATGGATGCTGTACAATAACCGGAAACGCTCATCACAATGGTTGAGCCCAGGAAAACCGATCAAATCCAGCCCGAAATGAAAGTTGACTTAGAAAAAGGTACGGGTTAGTGTTTGGTGGACCAATGCTGGTGTCATCCATTACAGCTTCCTAAGGTCTGGCCACACAATTACAGCAGATGTGTATTGTCAACAATGGCAAACTATGATGGAAAATCTATCCGTTAAACAGCCGAGGCTGGTCAATTGCTCTAGCCCACTCCTGCACTCCTGCTTCAGGGCAACGTCAGACCACACACTGCATACGAGACGGTCGCTAAATTAGAGGAACTGGGACTGGAACGTCTCCGACACCCACCGTACTCCCCGGACACTGCTCCAACTGATTACCACTTTTTCGGAATTTGGACAACTTATCTTGAAAGGAAAAAAAATCAATTCTGATGAGGTCGTCCAAAACGCCTTCAAATATTTGATTGATTCTCGCTCCCACAATTTTTTCAGCAAAGGAATCAATGAACTACCTATAAAATGGCAAAAAAACAAAGAAATAATAACATACATACATACATACTTTGATTAAATAAAAAATATTTCGTTTATTTATTTTTTCGTTTTGATATTTTCTATACAAAACGCCAATTTCATATGTAAGGATCTAATATTCAAGGGGGTACCCAGATTATGTACCTACAATACTATTAAACTCTGCCATATATATAATATATTTTAATTAATAAAGAAAAATATATAATATATAATATTATCATCATCATGTGGGTATATTTTTATATCAACACTACTACTACAAATCAAAATGATCTTTATGGTATGTATTTTTTGCATGCCATCAAAATATCAACATACACATGTTTAAGTGTCGATTTCGGCGTAATGTGCTTCGGTCAGGCATTAAAAAAACAACGCGGCTGGATCGCAGACATTCTTTACTTGTAACAAATCCATTATTCATTTCGATTCTGACTACGCGACGCCTCTCGTACGCATACGGCGTACGTGCAGGAGTTATAATTTTTGGTTGTCACAACCCATACGGGGTGTCAAACAATATTAGCAGATATCTTGTGAGGTAATAGTTCGCACGATACTGGTCACTTTGTTATGCTGGGGCCACACTAACGGGAAACGCCGTTAAAAATCAACGTCAATCGCCTTATGCGTAGTATGCATAAGGCGATAGACGTTGATTTTTATCGGCGTTTCCCGTTAGTGTGGCCCCAGCATTAGTCCATAAAAATATTAAAGTGTTTACCTTAAAAAGAATTCAATGGCGAACCAGATGACGACGACGGTTTCCATGTAGAAGAGCACGATGCCAGCGCGCGCCTCGTACTCCTCGATGGTGGAGAACACCGACAGTGACAGGCACATGAACACCATCAGGAACCTGCCGACACCCGCTCTCACTATACATCTATTATAACATGAAGTCAATAATCAAACGACACCGTATTTTGTCGGATAAGTTATTATCTTGCTATTAAGTTAACTTATCGATGGATACTGAAGATAACTGAGAAATCTTGATAAATACGAAATCATCTAACAAAATACGATGAATAATAAATAATTATTCACTATCATAACGAGTCCGCGAAACGCGGGTGTGTATCTAAGTAGTAAATGTATCATACATGAATTCCGAGTGACATGGATGTACACACACTACCTTATTCTACAACAGGCGTTATAATATGTTACCTATGGGTATAATAACAAGTCCATGACTTTCTATAAAAAAAAATTAAGCGTGAAAAATATTCAACGACATTAGACAATTTTTCCACGTGTAGGGCGGGCGGCGCGCCATCTTTGCTGCGGTTTATTAACCTGTGTTGCGCCTAACTACGACCATTAAACCTGTGATACTTAGCTCCTAAAGTAGGTATAAATACATCTAAAATAATCAAAATAAATGATGAAAAAGAAATTTAATCAGCACTTTTTTATTTGATACTAGCGACTCGCCCCGGCTTCGCACGGGTAGCCTTTAATTAATAAATTAAATTCCGTACCTACAGTATTTTCGGAGATAAGCCCGAACACGTTATTAACGAACACGCATACTGTAAAAACGCACATACGCGTTCAAGGCACTGTGTGTAAGTCTCGAGAACACTTATAATATGCGTTGTCATAAGGATTTTGATTATATCGGAGAAAACTAAAGTACATCGGACAGGAAGTATGAAAAAAAAAACCAAAGGCATTAAAAATGTTTTACTGGTGGAGTAATCACACAAAAGATACAATCGCTGTACTAGTTCCAGTTTAAGTTATACTTGTACTTGTTGTTTTGAAACAAGATATTACTGGGTTCGGTCTACCTCATGTGGCTTAGTTTGTGGAGTACGGCTTGTAAAAAACACATGAAGCATAATTGTAGCTATTCGTTTCATTCTGTCTTGAACTAAGTTAATAGAAATCTATCTGATATTGCATGAGATTTAAGTTCAACATCAACGTTGGTCAATTCAAAAGGGACATGTACTGCTTTTTAATAATTGAGTCCCTTGCACATAAAGAAAACAATAAAACCGTGCTTCATATGCTTATATTTACTATTAACTATCCATTAAAGCGTAATCCTCGAATGTGATATTCCATTTGGACCTCGGCCAATAATACTCGTACTCATATCGAATACCTATGGCTGAGCAATTGGATCGAATAGAAACGTCCGTACTTAGTAAACTAGTTTTATGAACAATTTAAACTTTTTATGGCGCAAATATTATACGTAAATCCCTTAATAGATAAATCTTGTATTTGTAAATGATTCAGAGATAAAACAATAAAAAAACCCGAGCCGATCAAGTTAACGTCTCATTTCGTATGCCATAAAAATAAAGTGCGGGGTTCCGATCCGCTGTATATAGGTGATAAATTGAAGTGTTTACGAACTACACGCTTGATCGTTTTATCTTGTACCATAAGTGCAAAAAGCGATTCAAAGGATTACCCATAGATATTATTAAGACGTATTATGCAAAGCCGCAAGTAACCGATTACTATAAACCTTATAGGTCAATGTAAATGTAATATAGCCGATTAATTGCCGCTTTTTCTCCAAACCCTACTTAGCTAACATGAATAACGGCAGACTATTTTATGTATGCAAATAAAGCCATTTAGAAACTAGGATAACATAAAATATACAAGGAAAATAACTAGATAAAAATAAAACAAGGCTATAGCCTTGTTTACAAGCAACAAGAATCGGGTTAGTGTTCAAAACGGTCGACTTACACAATCATATGATACAGGACGGCCTTAACACCCCTCGGCCGTTCAAGGAAATTGTAGAACTTGGATTGAAGGCGGCGGTAGCGCGCGTCGCGGCGCGTGGCGCGGTAGCTGAGCGGCTTGCCCAGCAGCGACATCCGCGGCGTGGCCAGCCGGTCGCCGCCGCCGGGCTTGCTCGCACTGCGGACAACACCAGCCATCACTCCGTGCCTCCCTCGCCAGCCTACTCACCGGTCCGATTCACCCTTCCACTCTTCAACACTTCACTGAAACCTGCGTGCCCTACTTCTTTTGCGAGCTCCACGTTATTCGTATTGTGTGTCTTAAAGAGCTCTTGATTTTTCCTTTGACTACCAAAGCTCTTGAATGGGCAACGTGGCGAACGCAGCGCGGCCGCCACCCGCTCTCGAGCCGAGGCGATGTCAATAACATCTGCGGAGCCGTCGAGGCGACTATTTATACGCGTACGAGGTTCTCTAACATCACACGAATAGAGTGCATAATTAAAACCGTAATCCACGTGCGATAACGGCGGAGTAACGTGTTTTTATTTTAATGGTTTAGATACATTAGACAAAATTATATAACTTAACACATTTGTTACGTTCGTGAAAAATTTACCTAAAAGTTGTAAGATATGAATAATATTTAGGTAGGTACAATTCACTTTATTTTATTTGTCAAAAATTTAATACTACCCGGACGGAACCTCATGAAGGCTAAAACGAGAAGCGGGTAACAAGTCGCGCGAATGAGTAACACGTAGCATACAAATATTGAAAAGCTCAATGGAGCAGCTGGAAGAGGCAGCGCCGCGCCCGTCACGCGCCCGCCATCGCGACGCGGGGCGGCGCCGACGGCACAAAGTGAAAAATTCACACTCGATAAATTCAGTCCCTTCAATCAAACTACATGATAAGCAGTACGAATAGTGTGGAGCTAAAAGATATACGTGAAAAAATAGCATTATACTTTTGCAACCCTAATAAAAAGTTTCCGTGCGTTCCCACAGCGCTGCGCTAAAGCTGGAGTTTTCCTACTGAAAAATCGTAAGCTCAGCATGAAAAATGTGATTAATAATGCCATGCAAACGTGATTAATGATGCGTTGGGAAACAGGTGGGTATAATTGGTAACGAATAAAGCTGATATTATTGAATCCTTTTCTCAGTAGTAGGTAGATACTAATATTATGTCAATTTTTTTTATCTCGAAAGAAGACCGAAAGACGACCGAAAGACGACCGAAAGGATTCTATTAATCAGTTAAGTACAGTCACTAATATCTACTCGTACGTGGCCATCAGGTCAAATTACACCTTATTGTCAGTGACGTAAAGGGGGATAGATGTTTTTGACGTCTTGGGTTAGTTCATGACTGCAGTTCCTTGTTATGAAATTATAATACCTTTTCTTTTAGTAAAAGCTATTTTAAAATAGTTAAGTTTTTAGTAAAAGAATAATTTAAAAACTTGGTTAATACATTCAGTCAACAAAGTATCGGGAATGGATGATTTGTTTATGGTTCCAAATTCAAATTTTTGTTTTTTTTGTTGTTGTTAGATTGGCACAACTGTTTTCTATTTTGGCGCGGAGTTTGAGTTGCATCTGTTATTTATATTAAATACAGTGCTGTTTTTAGTTATATCATATCTAGTGTGTATTGCGAATTTCATAATGGACAAAAACATTGAACAAAGAGTTTGTCTTAAATTTTGCATCGCCAATGGAATTTCGTGTTCGGAGTCACTGAAAATGTTACAGAAGGCTTACGGTGATTCGACTTTATCAAAAACACGTGTTTATGAGTGGTACAAAGCGTTCAAAAGCGGTCGAGATGTGATGGAAGATTTGCCTCGCTCTGGTAGGCCATCAACGTCTGCAACTGAAGTTAACATCGCAAAAGTGAAGGAAATAGTGACTGAAAATCCTCATTCAACTTTGAGAGAGATAGCCGCCGAACTTTCTGTATCTCACGAGTCGATCCGTACTATTTTAACTAATCATTTGGGTATGAAACATGTTACCGCTCGGCTAGTCCCAAAAGACCTGAATTTTCTCCAAAAACTCAATCGCATGAGAGTCGCTGAGGACATGCTAGAACGAGTCAATTCCGACCCAACATTCATGAAACGCATTGTTACTGGTGACGAGACGTGGGTTTACGAGTTTGACATGCAAACTAGTCAACAAGCTTCGGAGTGGCGCTTCGTGGCACCCGTTTTCAATCGGTAGAAGACATAAAGGAGAATTCGCGCCGAGAACTGAATTCAATTCCGGAAACAGCGTTTAAAAAATGTTTTGATGATTGGATTATTCGTTGGCGTAAGTGTATCGTTTCTGAAGGAGCATACTTTGAAGGTGATAAAATAAATTTGGATGATTAACAAACAGTTTGTGTATTATTGATCTTTTCCCGGTACTTTCTTGACAGAGTAGTAGATTTCGACACTATAATTTCCCAAATAATTGAAATAATAAATGTATGGTAGGTAAATAGATACTGTAAAGGAGACATATACATATGTATATTGCCACAGCGTAAAGCAATTTCGTGGGTGTTGAGCATATTACGTTATATTAAAATCTCAGAATAGTGGTCCGTAACCATACCAGTAAGCATACACGTATGTTAGATACACTGTATACATATAAGTAGGTAGGTAATTGTGATCGCTACGACCTTTGAACTTTCGCTCCGGGTGGGTTGGAGTTTTAAGAATCGGTTGGTCGACTGGCCGAGCCATTACGGAAGTAAGCTGTATCGACAGTGACGAAGCGTGTCCATAAACACGCACACGATTGCCATTCAAAATAGACGTTCTGTTCATATTTTTACTATAAAACTTTGAAATTAAAGGGCTCATAAATCACTCCTAAACAATTTGTTTTCAAAGATGTGTCATTGTAGGACGATGACTACTCGTATCTTCAGAAACGAATATAATAAAAGAGGGAAGAAAAACTCTGAAGTTTTATCAAACGATATGACTTCGGTGTTCGGTGGCGCCGCCGCTGGCGCTCGGCGCGCGGCGGGTCATCTCTATTGTCCCGAGACGAGGAAATAGTACATTATTGCCTAGGCGCGGAAAGTAAGGGATTGCCTGACGAGGTGGTTAGCAGGCCGAGCAATAGCGAGGCCTGCTAAAATACGAGTCAGGCAATCCCCCGTTTCCGCCGAGGCATATATAATGCTTTTCTCAAACATGTGAGGAAATTATACAAATATATTTGTAAAAAGTAAAATTAATATTTAAAGTGATGTTAGTCATATTAGAATTTGTAAACGAAATTGTTATGGGTTTTCCAGGAACATTTATGTTTTTCTGTTGAATTTGAGATGTTGATATTTCAGGGCTTGTGGTAGACAAATGGACGTAACTTAGGGAAAAGGATCCAATTCAACCATTTCACACTTGTAGAATTTGACATAATATTGACAGCAATAGAATTCAAATTTAATACCGTGAAGTGCCGAGGACTTCATGTTTGTAGCTTTTACACAACAACAGTAAGTTCTACGTTTAAATTTCAATAAGTTTTTGTTTTTAATTTTTTTTTCTAACTATAGACAATTTTGAAGAAATTTAAAAAGAAGAAAACACACGCACTGTGCTACGAAAACGAGTAGTTGCCTTTATTATTATTATTATTCAGGGAGCGGCTATTCAAGGCTTAAATATATCCTAGTATCACTGCGACCAGAGTTGATCTATTGTGATCGCCACAACCTACAGTTCTCCGCTAAGCCCTGTTAATTCTAGGAATTGCAGGACTTTTTTGGCGCCGAGATATTTGATCTCTTCTGGGCACATTATGTGCTTTCCCAATGAAGAGCTACGATGACGCATTATGGTCGGGCAGACGGTGAGAATGTGCAGGGGTGTTTCCTCCGCCAGATGGCAGAGTCTGCACAACCCTGTGTCACATTTCCCAATCGTCTGCATGTGCTTGTTTAGGCAACAGTGCCCTGTAAGCACTCTAACCAGGTTGCGAAGTTTGTTCCTACTTAGCGCTAAGGCCTCCGTAGCTGCCTTTTTGCGAGTAGTTGCCTTGGCTGTATGAGATTTATTTCTTGGTCCTTTCTATTCTGTATGCATTTGACAGCACTTTAAAAAAAAAAATATCTCAGCGGACAAAAATGGGTTTTCATACGTTTATTTTACTCCTAGGAAGAAAATGAGGCCCTTCGCGTCTTCGTTTTTCAAAAGAAATGCCATCCTTTCTGAGCATGTTTGAGAAAACATCTTTAACAGCGGGCAATCACAACGATCACTAACGAGGTACAACCAGCATCAGGCTTCTATTCTACATTTACAGTTTAAATTAATTTAGAATTTATTTACCTAAAGACAGTGCTAACAAGGCTTAAGCTTATTTTGATCAGAAATTATTGTAAATAGAATCTATGTACTTTTTTTTTCGAATTTATATATTTATCTAACAATTTTGTGCGTCACGTCACGTGTAATTTTGCCTATCCTCGTGTTTTATCCTCACTAATTCTGTAGGTTAGCTGGAAGAGATCCCTTATAGGTATAAACTCGCCTTTTTACATTTTATTATACAGGGTGTCCCGCGATAAAGTGCACAAACGAATAAGGGTGAAACTACATGTGATTTTATCTCGGAAGAAAATAAAAAATAAAATTAAACAAAAATGTTTTTATTTTTATTTTGCATGGAGTTTACATGTAAAACCCCATATATTTTTTTTTTCCCTGTATAAGACTTCATCTGTAAATCTGTGTTTATGCAATAAAGAGTTTACATACCTACATACATACATAAATCGCCCATTATTCTTTTCTGTAATAATAATAATAATAATGAGATTTATTTTAGCGTACATAGTATAATTTTACCTTAATTTTGCGTTTGATGACCCATTTATGAAGAAATTTATAGTAAGGAAACGCACGCTAAAACCAATTTAACTAAGCTCAAATTTTACACACAAGTAGGCAGGCAGTTAATATTTGATTAACATAGGTGTCGGTTACGCGGCGCCGGGAGTGCGTCGTGCAGTGAAGGTATAATGGCGGCTACAGACCTTCGGTTTTAACTGCACAGTCGGACTGTTTAGTAAAATCGCATAGTGTGTAGGCACAACTGAGATCTGCACAGTGGTCAGTTGTGCCTACACACTATGCGATTTAACTGGACAGTTCGAATGTTCAATTAACACTGCAGTTAAAACTGAAGGTCTGTAGCCGCCATAACGGCGCCAGCTGCTCGCTACTTGCTCGCTCCTTATGAATTCATCATTCAAGTTAATTTTCTTTGGCTTAGTAATTAACCTCGCTCAACAAGAAAGCTTATTCCAGTTAAGTTAATATTCCGCCTAGGTATATTAATAGATAAGAACGACAGCGTTATAATCTTTAAAGAAAGTTCTTCAAGTGATCTTGGTACACGCTGCTATATTAAATCATCTTTCCATTATAAGTGATAATTTATGCAATAGAAAGTAATATTATTTAGCGCAACTACAGAATCGAAGGCTAAGAAAATATATTATTTTAAAAAATACTAACACTACGAGTAGCAAATTATATCTAAAAAAAAACACGTGTTTTATTTTAAATAAGGGAAAATTAAAACCTACAATTTTCTCTACGCAAGAACTATGAATAATTACTGCGAATATAATAAAAATGTTGAAGTATATTACCTATGTCGTATAGCATCTTCATGTACACGAACACGCCTTGCCGATTTCATTTTCACCTAAACATTTATGCCAATCAATAAAATATTATATTCACATTTCTCGAGAAATAATATGTGTTTTATTTAATTTAGAGATCGATTTATTTTAAGTTAATTTGATTGTAGTGTTCGCGTCGACTTTCCCTCCGCGCGTGTTCCCCGCGCGGCGGCGGCCGGAGCCTCCGCGCAAAAACAAAGACTCCCGTCGGGCCCAGAGACCAGGGCTGGTACTGCTGGTAGACCGCGTACATGCGGCTGGACGGCCTACCGCGTGGTTAAGCTGACACATAAAGGCAATAAAGTATTCTAATTATTGCCGCGACTTCTTTGTCGTATTTCGAAAGCGTAGGCGGTCAAACAAAGCCCAAAGCTGCAAAGCTACTTCAAGTTCGGGCTTAAAGTTGGTTGGAGTGTTTATTGAAAAACATCACTACCTACTTTAAACTTCAGTGTTGAGTTGAGTTAAATAAAAATGTTTGCGAAACCCTCATTGTGCTCTTCAGTTATAGGTACTTAGTTAGGATTTTTTTACAGAGTGTTTTTGTCTGTACAAAAACACTCTGTAAATAAATCCTAACTAACCTACCACCACACCTCCACTCTATATACATTTCTGTGTTCAAAACATGTTGAGCTTTTGTTATTATGAACACAGGAATTGCACGGCCGCGGCGGCGCACTGGTTTTGCTTGCATCGTCGTCGTGTTTCAATAGCGATTTAAATAACTATTTGCGAAAATTTTGTAAAATGAAACTCATGAAGAGACCAACATACCTACCTAGGTTATGGTAAACTATCGATCCAAATATATAAAGGGTTCGTGCGGCACAAACTGAAGTCATCGTTATTATATTAGCAATCATGTCGAAGGCACAAAGCACTATGATATTTCGGTAAGTGCATGCTATTTATTTGTTTTATTAAAAACGTTCATTCGATTTACCGACGCGTGATGAACAGTCTACAACAGTGTCGTGCAAAAATCGAAACACCAGACATACTTACGTACCTTAAAATTCACAGCCAATCTAAACAAATGGAAACTGACATCCATAAATATTTACATTCGGGTAGACGTGAGACGCGTAATCGCGTGTGCTGTGACGGGTGGGCTGGCCGGCGCGCGGCGCGGCGCGGCGCGGCACGGCGGCACGTGGTGCGGCCCGGGCGCAGTCCCGCGGCGGGCGGTCGCGCGAGCGGCGAGACCGGCCGCCGACTGACGGAGCGGCGCGCCGCCCGCCGCCCTCGCCGCCCGCCCGCGCGCACCTCTAATTCTAATTGTTGGCCTCCTCCAACGATCCAGGTCATCGTACCTGCACTCGAAATCGGCCCTAATAAAGGAAAAACTCGGTTATTATTTGCATATTTAATATCAGTTTCTCGTGATTAAATTTTTGTTTAGCGCCCACTTTTACTGCATTTACCAATGGATTTATTTTGTTTATAAATCTCGCTAGCGACTGCATTCAACGGAAAATTAGCGGCATAAAATATGATTAATACCTACTTACGTGAAAATTGGATGAGGGTAGAAGTAGAGAATAAGTAGAATAATATAATACCTACATAATATTCTATTCTATCATTTATTCTATAAAAGGCCGCTTTAAAGGTGTCAAGACTGATTATTATCAGTGCTTAAATTGTTGTTATTTTGTGATATATGTTTTTTTAATCACAGGATGATGTTTCATACGAATAAAACATTTTGGCAATGAATAACCTAAATAACGTAAGTATGTCGAAGGCTGACAACGGGAGTGTCGCGGGTATAAATAGCATTTTCTTTTTTGCGATATATAAATATATATTTGCGGGCGCACGCGCCGCCCCTCGGCGTAAATCACAGCCAGTCGGCTCGGCGGACTCGCGAGAATTCTTATACAGTTTATTACTTCTTCTGGGCGCGAATAGGTTCCCCTACTACCAGTACATACATACATAGGTATGTTATAACTTACGAGTATAATTGTATTTTAGGTATTACCAAATCACAATGGTACCTACATATCTAGTAGAATTAAATGTTTTTGGAAAATGTATACTTAACTGATATTTCAAAAGCAATCGTAGGTACCTTAGTAGCATTGCTTATAGGAACACCCTGAAATAAGTACTATATCGTCGATTTTACTGACCTTTCCACATATTTTTAAGGTGATGAGGGTCAATCCCATAATGACAAGTCAACGTCCGTTGTTTGTCACAATAACTTGGACTTCAGTGAATCGGTAAAGAATGATAAAAACCGGCCAAGTGCGAGTCGGATTCGCGCACCGAGGGTTCCGTACAAACTTGTAGGTATGTAGGTAAACAGTTCGTCCATCACGGGAATCGAGTCTCGAATATTTTTCTTCGTTCTTTCCGAGTTATTAATTACTTAATTATATTTTTAATAGATAACAAATGCCGTAAATTAACAAAGATAATAAAATAAAATTATTTATCTTACATAATTATAAGTGTAACTGATCGCTGTCTGTACATGGAACAAAAGTATTTGAGAAAAACTATTATTGGAGGTCTTTATTAACGCAATAGAACACAAAACAATGATTTTTAGAATTTTGTCTGTTTGTCTGTGCGTTTGTGCGCGCTAATCTCAGAAACGGCTTAACCGATATGGATGAAATAGTTTATTACCTGGATTAACGCAAAGGATACTTTTTATTCCGGAAAAGTCAATAGTTCCCGAGGGATACACGATAAACGACATCTACGCGAAGTCGTGGGCAAGGCTTTATCTATACATATAATAAAATCGTTAAGAGCAAAGGTAAAGTTTGTATGAAAAAACCAATTTAGATTGTTCTAGGATCATGAAACTCAAAATAAATAGTTATTAATAAAAATAAAGAAATACCTGTTTCAGCATTTTTTTAAATCCCATCCAAAGACGCAAAATAGAGGGTTTTATGTTTAAAATTACTGGACTTCATACAACTATAAAATTTAAACCAATGTAGTTTGACCTACCTTTGATACTTGCTACATATACTTAAAATAACAAATAAAAAAAACTACTTTTAGCGATTTTGGAAAAACTACCCCTAAGGGGATGAAATGGGGGGGGGGGGGGGGGGGGGGGGGGTAGGGGGGTTAAAGTTTGTATTGGAGTTTGGTAGTTTTTCAATTTAGAAACGTGGAAATTGGTATACTTATAGGCTACTGTTATCAAATGAAAAAATATAGAAGGTTATAAATCAAAAAGTACCTACGTCACGGAAAATTATAAAAAAGAAGTAGTGTTGAAATGTGCAGATTAAGCCCTTTCATATGATATCTCATTTTTTATAATCAAAATACTTTCATTTTTCAACCCCTAATTCTAGACCCCTTTTCAATTATTTATAAAATTGATTTCCAATTTTTTTTACCAAATACAGATGCAGGCAAGCAAGTTATACGACTATGCCTCAAGTTGATAGCTTGTGTAGTTGCTGAGAAAAACTGCTGTGACATACAGACAGACAGACAACCAAGTCTTACCATAAGGGTTCCTTTTTCGGTACGGAACCCTAAAAATTGTAATGTAACTACAAATTTACGCTTTTCGATTTTTCCCTTTACCTACTTGTACTAAGTATAAGACTCTGCTTCATGCCAAATTACATGATTATAGGTATTTCAACTTGATACCTCCATGCGTTCCTCAGAAAAAGGGTCTTGATGGACAGACAGACAGACAGACGGACAACGAAGTGATTCCTTTTTTCCTTTTGAGGTACGGAACCCTAATAATCTAGATGAATTATTCTATACAAAGAACTGATCCCTTAGCCAAGATGCCCATCGCTAACTAGCGTTTCTATTCGTTTCATTTTTAAACCAATCGCGTCACTGGTAGATCACGTGACTCTCCGTATGACGTGATCTACCAGTGACGCGATTGGTTTAAAAACGAAACGGATAGAAACGCTAGTTAGCGATGGGCATCTTGCCTAAGGGCCCTGGCACGTTATGACCAAATTGACATTATCGATTTTTTATTCGGTGAACATTTGGTGAGATGTTGATGGTGATTGTCTGAAAATTGATAAAAAGCTTCCAACTTTTCAACAGTGAAACAAAAAAGACTTCTATCTAACTGGTAGTAGGTAGGTACATAGGCAGGTACATAATATGTAATGTAAATCAATAGAAATAGTGGAGTGGGTCGTTCTTCTTTTTTACCAACAAAATATCGTAATTTTTCTGTTTTTTACGTTTTTTGGTTTTTTGTTTTATATTTAACTCCGAGAACAACGGAAAATGTAAATATTGGGTACAACATATATGGGCCATTTGCAGGAAAAGTGTATAGGTACCTACATAGTTAAGGACTGTTAAGGACTGAAGTTAAGTTACGGTAACTTTTTCCGTTTCGTAACGAAAATTAACGATACGAAATGCATGACTAATTTTCGTTACGCAATAGAAAAAGCTTAACGTAACTTAACTTGACTTTTCAACCTGCGGGCTTAACATGCCTACACGAGATAAAATTTGACAGGTGCTAGGGAAATGAACCGATACCGGTACCGCTGAGCCGAGCAATCAGTTCGTCCATGTACAGGCCCCCTAGCATGCATACACGAGATAAAATTTGACAGGTGCTAGGGAAATTAATCCACCTATTCCATATTCTAACATAAGATTTAACGCTTAAGGCTTAAAATAAAAGTGTCTCATCCAGACTTTTATTACCTTTTATTACTAAGCGAATATAGCGATTTTCACTTTTTTTATAACGATTCTATCAAAACGGGACACTTTTATTTTAAACCTTAAGTGTTAAGTCTTCTAACGTATAACGTAACTAATATGGAATAGATGAATTCATTTCCCTAGCACCTGTCAAATTTTATCTCGTGTATGCATGCTAGGGGGCCTGTACATGGACGAACTGATTGCTCGGCTCAGCGGTACCGGTATCGGATGCTCGATCGGCGGGGTAACCATAAATAATATCAGTTACGCGGATGACATGGTGCTGCTGTGCCCGGCAACCAGTGCCCTGGTCAGGCTTATTCGTATTTGCGAGGAATATGCGGTGGCCCATGGCCTGAGGGACAACGTGAGTAAGTGAGCTGATGGTATTTAGAGCTGGTAACAAGGCAATACATACAGTACCTAGTACCTCGGGCACTGGGTCACCGAGGATCTCAGGGACGACCTAAATGTTGAGAGGGAACGCAGGGGATTAGCGGTGCGATCAAATATGCTGTCCCGCAGGTTTGCACGTTGTGATAGGGAACGTCAAAATGACTCTTTAAAGCGTTTTGTCAGACCTTCTATAGTGCAGCCTGTGCCCTAACTGCTCCAAGAAAACACTGAATGTCCTGCGTCCAATACAACAATAGTTTCAGGATGCTGATGGGCTTGCCTTATTGATAGCGTCGGCGTGGTGTCGCGTACGGGACAGTCCCAACAGCATCCTGCAGCTGGTTTGGGCCTCGCCTACTGGCGGCTTCATAGCCCATTGGGAATCCATTCATATGGAGTCCAAAACTAATATACAGGGCGTCCCGCGATAAAGAGCACAAACTAATAAGGGTGAAACTACATGTGATTTTATCACGGAAAAAAATAAAAATAAATATATTTTTTCCAAAATTACCAAAAATATTCATAACTTCCATTAAAGTTACGAAGTTGATTATTTTATGCATAAAAGATTATTTTATTTTAACTCATGAAAATTCAATTGCAAAAAAAATCTCAAAAATGTCTTTTACAATTTTTTTTAAGTTGTCAGATCGAAAATTCTCAAAAATTCGGAAAAAAATTATAACTCGAAAACTATCAAAGATCATATATATCACATATACAACTCGGTGCGAAGATTCTAAAAAAATAATTATACCTATATATGTATATATAACCCGGGCTCGCACCTCTAAGTTTTTCGGAATTAATGTGCAGATTATAATTTGTAAATTAACCATGAGCTTTTCGGTGAAGGGTTTTCCTTCGCCGTGAGGAAACCTGCACACACCTGCAAAGCAATTTGACGGTGTATGCGAAGTTAACATTTCCCAATCAGCACTGGGCCCGCGTGGGAACTAAGTATAGCCCAAACCCTCTCATTGTGAGGAGGCCTGTGCCATTATTATATTATTATACAAAATTTCAACTTTGTGACATTTATAGTTTCTAAGAAAAAGTGAGTGTGACATACAGACGGACGGACATCAATCTGCAATAATCAACTAAAATTAATACCTTGATTGATATCGAACTAAACAACACCCCTTTACGTTGGTAACTAGCACTATGAGCGCTATCTACCGTCCGATGGCTGAAATGTGTCCTAATTTCGTTTTAAGACTTGTTTTGCTATTGAACGCTAGATGGCATTAACGATGTTCAGGATCAAAGTTTTTGTATGAAAACTTTTTCAATGGCCTGGCCCCTCTATCCACTCACTTGCTTTGGGTTTTGTAAAAATATGCCCTGAACTGTTACGACTTTTTGGACATTGAAGATTAATGAAAAAACTGACCAGGGTGACTTATAATATGTAACTGAACACATTATAACCATTTTTAAAATTTTCGTTTGTTTGTTTGACCGCGCATCAAGTAAAAACTACTGAACGGATATTGATGGAATTATCATAAATCTATTTAAATAAAATCAGAATCAAATCAAGGCTATAGAAATTTTGGAAAATTATAGAAGGGGGTAAAAAGAGGGGGTAAAGTTTGCATGAAAACAATATTTTAGATTGTTCTGGAATCATGATCACTTTTCTTCAAAAAGGGTGATAATACCCAGCTGAAGAATTATAGACCCATCACGCTCCTGAGTCATGTCTATAAGCTGTTCTCTAGAGTCATTACGAATCGTCTCGCACGCAGGTTTGACGACTTCCAGCCTACCGAACAGGCCGGTTTTCGAAAAGGCTTAGCACTATATACCCCATCCACACGCTGCGGCAGGTTATACAGAAGACCGAGGAGTATAACCAGCCACTATGCTTAGCGTTTGTGGACTATGAGAAAGCCTTCGATTCGATCGAGACATGGGCTGTACTGCAGTCTCTTCAGCGGTGCCAAATCGACTATCGGTACATACAGGTGTTAAAGTGTTTGTATAGAAACGCCACTATGTCAGATCGCCTTCAGGACCGGCGAAGCCTATCCAATTGCAGCGAGGAGTGAGACGTAATATCTCCGAAACTGTTTACTGCTGCATTGGAAGACGCTGTAAATGGCGAATACATCACTCGCCTTCGATTCGCCGACGATATTGTCGTCATGGTTGAGACCCTGGAGGACCTCGGTACAATGCTCAATGGCCTCAGTAGTCTCTCAACAAGTAGGTCTTAAAATGAACATGGACAAGACGAAAATCATGTCAAATGTCCATGTCGTACCCACTCCTGTCAAAGTTGGAGACTCTACTCTCGAAGTTGTCGACGACTATGTAGGTATACCCAGGACAAAGAATCCAGTTAGGTAAGTCCAAATCGAGAAAGAGGTCAATCGTCGAACCCAACTCGACTGGGCAGCGTTCGGTAAGCTTACGCACTATCTTCTCGTCCCAAATACCACAGTGCCTCAAGACAAAACTCTTTGGTCAGTGTGTTGCCAGTGATGACATATGGATCTGAGACATGGTCGCTTACATTGGGCCTCATAAGAAGGCTCAAGGTTACTCAAAGGGCGATGGAAAGAGCTATTCTGTCTCCTTGCAAGATCGTATCAGGAATGAGATCCCCAGGAGAACTAAAGTAACTGATATACCTCACCGAATAGCAAACCTTAAGTGGCAGTGGGCGGGGAACCGATGGCCGTTGGAGCGGAAAGGTTCTAGAGTGGCGACCGCGAACCGGGAGACGAAGTGTCGGCAGGCCTTCCACAAGGTGAACCAACGATCTTATAAAGGTCGAGGGAAACCGCTGGATGACAGCAGCAGAGGACCGAACGTTGTGGAACACCTTGGGGAAGGCCTTTGTCCAGCAGTGGACGTCTTGCGGCTGATGATGATTAGCAACTATAGCACTTGTTTGTATTATAATATGTATATGACAGGGATTATCCTACCTCAACATGTATTTCAGAGTGAATACAGTAAACACGGGTTACTTTAGCCCTGGGACATTACCCATCCAAAAAAAAAACATTCACTTTTTTTTTTAATTAAAATATATTATACAGACTTACACTACGTATTCTAAAGAAAGTAATAGTTACTTAAAATTGTAAAATATACAAAGAAAAGCTTGAAATATAGGGGCGGACAATGTTACCCCCAGGGCTAAAGTAACCCGTGTTCAAGGTACCTTTGCTTCTAAGGTTTAAAAATAAAAATGAGGATACAAATAGATTTGTTTAATCAGGAAGAATATACTAACTTAAACTAAGTTACATTAAACTAAATGGACAAGGAGTATTATCCTCCTTTCTTCCACTTTTCTCCAGGAGTGTAGTTCGTCATGGGCTGGCCTGATATCCCACAGGTGCCGATACCCACCCTGCCAGTCAGATTGTCAGGAGATGCGAAAATACTTTTTGTCCTAACTCCAGGTTTTTTAGATGCTTTAGTGTGAAACGTAAGCCATTTATTTTTTTCGCTTTCCCTTTCTTCCTCGATTTGCTTGAACCTCTGTTGTTTTTTCTGCTTCTTCTTCTTCAAATATTCTCTGTTATAGCCCTTTCCATGTCTGAAAATAAAAGTGAAGTCACACCAATGGTAATAAATGTTTACACCAGCGCAGCGCCACTAGACAAGGTATATTCTGGAAATGAGACAGACTGCAGATATCAAAGAAAGATAAAAAAAGATATTTATTCAGTAAGTAGGCCGCACGGGCACTTTTACACGTCAAAATCAACCAGCGCTTCCCAAGAGGAAACCGCTGCTGAGAAGAAGCGCCGCAAGAAACTCAACAGTTAGTCATTTTTTAAACATAGTTGACTTATTACTGGTTATGACAATGATACTACTTATTCTAGCATTATATAAAACTGTAAAAATAATATATTATTTTATATATAAAATATCTGCGTAGTTCTGCAGAAAGGCGAAAATATATGGAATTGACATAAGCCATCATTAATTTGACATTCCATAAATGACAGATTTTTACAGTTATGGGGTAAGAGACAAACCTGCCCAGCACCACTTTTGTCCCTCAGTGCATCTCTTTCATTAAGAGTTAGGTAGATGTGCACTACTAAGTAACAAACAATTTCACTTGTAGGTATTTACACTAAGTAGCATAGCATGTTCCCTTTGGCAGACAAGTGAAGTCAACCAGTCGACCAGAGGGCTTATTGCCTAACGCACTCGCGATCGCGATCGCTTTCATATTTGACAGTTGAAGTCAAATCTGCCTACAATATGAAAGCAATTGTGTCACTTTCAAGTCGATCGCGATCGCGAGTGCGTTAGGCAATAAGCCCTCTGGTGCAAACACGTCATTACTCATAATTATTTTGATAAGAAATCCAAAATGATTTTTTATGGATAAATATTCTCAATAATGTACCAAACGCATACCGACAACTAAGCCACGGGTTACATACTAAAGACGACTACATTTTAATACACCTATGCTACTAGTGGATACCTTTCTCTGACGCTTACTGTGAATCATCTTCATATAAGTATATAGTATATGTTGAACCGGGGGTGGGCAAATTTTTTTAATAGGGGGCCAGAAAAATGCAATAAATTTTAGGAGGGGCCTGAATTACGATAAAAAAATATAGCTTTATTACTCTTATTTCCGTGAATATATTTCCAAAGCCCATACATTAACACTTCTAATTTAAAAGAGACGTTGAGGGCCGAATTAAACCCCTTCACGGGCCGGAGTTGGGCCGCGGGCCGTAGTTAGCCCGCCCTGTGTTAAAAATAAATAACTGTCTAATTTGATTAAACTTCCAGATCGATCTACAATTCCAAAAATTTTCATTAACCATTTACGTAATTTTATTTAAAAAAATATTTCTACTTGCAACTTGTACTTCACCCTTGTGGATGGGTACCATTTTTAGGACTTACTTGCTTTCATCTGCACTTAAACGCCTTTTGAGTCCTGAGCTACCTGGTTTTACATCAAAGATGGAAACAGCTTCTAGTGTTGTGTAAGAATCAAATTTTACAGTAAGGCTATCATCTCCTACCCGTTCAATAGTAGCATCATAGAACCTGAAACATAATTTATTAGTTAGGTACTTAATCACATAATCAATCAGTCATCCATCCAGCCTATATACGTCCCACTGCTGGGCACAGGCCTCCACTCACAATGAGAGGGTTCGGGCTACAGTTCCCATGCGGGCCCAGTGCGGATTGGGAACTTCACACACACCGTCAATTTGCTTTTGCAGGTGTGTGCAGGTTTCCTCACGATGTTTTCCTTCACTGATCGTAAATACAAATTATATTTCGCACAAAAATTCCGAAAAACTTAGAGGTGCGAGCCCGGGTTCGAACCTACGACCCTCTGCTTAAGAGTCAGCAGGTCAAACCATTAGGCTACCACGGCTATTTTACCACATAATTTAATCACTTATGAGGAGTTGAAAAGAATTGGATATTTTTTTTACAGATACATACAGATGTTGCAGGTAAAAACTGGTGATGACTAATACTCATTTCAGTGATTGGAGTAGGAAGTCAAATTTGGCATTAATGACCTTAAACACTATACTTAATATGGATATGCCCTGGGATTCCAGGACTCATGCTGTTGGGGGAGGATAATGTTTTTTTTTTTTATTGACAAGATATCAATTGAAGTTTATAGTAAACATTTTTCTGATTTTTGCAACTCAACATCTTCCACCTATTTTGCGTGTGGGGTCTGGCTGCCTTGTTCCTCTTCTTTTCTCTGGGATGCCATATTTCACCTACTTGGTTACAATATTATTCTGCTATTCAAAGTTGCATCTTAACATAACATTAATAATATATCTTAGTTACCATCTCTATAGTTAGATCTTTGAAGCAGTCAATTATTGTTAATTACAGGCAAAGAAATGGTCAGATACATTATCCAGAAAAATAAATTCTAAGTATACAGAAAAAAACAGAAGCCTCTTTCTTGGGCAGTTAAATAAAAATGTTAAAGCATCCAAGGATAATATTACACGGTTCACTTCTGCCATTCAATTTGGATGAAGCAACCAAATTGAATCACATAAACTTAAAAGTGAATCATTCAATATCATTGTGAACATTCACATTCAACCACGTTGAAAGAATTGAGCTTGCTTAATATCACTTTTGTCATTCATCATTCAATGAACATATAAGACAAAGAATTGAAATGTTCATTCTTCATTGCAATGTGAATTGAATAGTTCACTTCGTAATTTAAATAGTTCATTTCAAAGATATCTGTAAACTGCATGATCTTTCACGTCTGCACAGTGTAATATCGCCATTAGCTTCTGTGCTTTCAACCGATGAACTTATAGATTGTGCCAAACTTCTAGCTCTCTCTGACGTTGCGATGCATTGCATTGATGCACTCGGCACACGCAAACCCACAAATAAACATGGTGAGAGTGGTAAACCACAGGAGTGAGGGGGGTGTGCTCTCCCGTCCTTACCTGCTTAAGTCCCGCAGATACCAATAATGTGCTATTGCAACGAGAATCACCTTGTGTTCAGAGTGAGCTAGATGTTTGCCATGGGCTGTACCTCACTACTTCATTTTGTTATGTACATTATATACAATCCTGCAATATTGAAAACACTGACAAACACCAGCCAGCCTTTGCTCAAAAGGGGCCATTATATAGATTATATAGATAAAAGTATAAATATACAAAATCTTTTCCTTAATGCTATGTGAAATTATTGTAAACTAGGTAGTTTACAGGTATTTATAGAAAAATTATCTACTTACATGCCATCAGCCTTTGACTTGGCAAGGCACCTGTCTCCAACTTGCCAGTGAATGGAAGCATGATGCTCCGTCTCCTCTTCAGCTGCCAACAGCGACGCTGTAACATCATCATCATTACTAGAACCATGAATATTTGCAGGTTTAGATTCACCTTCCTGTGTTTTTATAAGATCTTGAGTCAACTCTATTACTTCTTCTAAATCGCCCTTTAATTTCAGGAGCTCCTCATTCTGAGGGTCGGTTAACAGCGCCGCTTCGACCTGAAATTAATTAAAATTGGAAGCGTGTTTATTTAGCTTATAAATCCTTAAAAATATTATCAGTAAATGAGGAGCTTATAGGCAAACCGATATCTTATATTTTTCTTCTAAAAATTCCGTAAACGTTGTTAATTTCTCATACCTGCTGTAGTTGTAAATTGTAATTTCGCAAATCTTCCGCCATTATAACACTAACGCACTTCAATAAACTAAATGTAGGTATTTAATCAATTGTTGTGGCGATATATGACAACCATCTTTATGAAAAGATGACGTTGAGATGACGTTAGACAGCTGTATTTTTACATTGGACTTAACTCGGTCTCACAGTCCAACTCGATTGAATGGCTGTATAAATAACAATTATTATTAGTAGTAGTTAATATACTAATTTTATTTATGGAATATGTTAAAGGAGAAAAATATTAATAGTATCCAGATAAGTAAGTAGGTATAGGTTGGCAAAAGATTAGTTTGGAAAAAATTTGGGCATTGCTGTTCGGAATGAAATTGGCAATTTTTCAACGTTTTCACCGCAGTCATTGTCTTCTTCGCATATTATTCCAGGTAAAAATACAAGTACATTTAATTTTAAAATGGAATGACTAGACAACTTCTCTCGGTTCTTCTTCTATTTACATCAGAAGTTGCCGATATTTACCGTTATTTTCGTCATTATATTGAAACGATTGAAGCCGGCAATGACGGTGGTTCAAACACCTGAATATTCACCTGCCAACACAATACAAGTCAATCAATATAATGCGACGCAATAGGCACCCGATTGAAATACGTATTAGGAAATAATTATAGGAATACCAGAATCTCGTGGCAAAAAGGGAAATTAAAATTTATATCACAATGATAATGGAATTTAAAATTTCAACTGAAGGACTAGCATCCATGGTCATGAAAAACAAAAAAAAACACTAGTACGCACTGGCTGTTTGTGCAATAACCGCATTTTTTCTGACTCGAAGGCTCGTTTATTTCTGCTCCGATCTAGCGGACCAAGGAAGGAATTCTAAGGTACTTCTAGCAGACACACAAACTTCAAATTTTGCATTCCGGTAGACCACATAGAAAGGAAAAAGTGAAACATCCGGTAATTTCAGTCCCGTTTTCTTTGCGGTTGGTAAAATCACGTCTCCATATAAAAAGTCTATGACAAATAATTTTACGCCCTGCACGAGTAACCTTTCATAATCGTATTTGTAAGACTAGGTAGGTAGTGGGATCAATAAAAACTGTCAATGCACAAACAAACAGACACTAGCGCCACTAGCTGGTCTAGCTGGATTTCTTTTTAAGCTGATGGCCTAGAAGCCAAAGCTGTAATAAATTGAAAAAAAAAAAAACTGGTCTAGCTGTCAGGTCATTCGTGTCATAACATTACTTTTGGCCAGTAGGTACCTATCAAAGTTATCGAAGCCAAAAAAAAAAACCTATCAAAGTAACTATAGAGGAAAAGAGCGGCAACTCTATGGCCAAACTTGCATGTATGACAAGTGCTGCCACCTAGAGAGCTGTGGTTGAACAAGTATATGTACCTAGGCATGTGTCGTAGTTTACCACCGAAACTTATATTGAGACTCTCCATAGAACCTGAATATGATAGGCAAGGGAAATGGGAGAAAAACGCGTACCTGGTTCATATGGTGTTACGCGCTGGCAGAAGATGGTGTGGCTGCCGGTCTTGCGGTCCGGCGGAATGGAGATAACACTCGACATTGACCGACTCGTACCGTTACCTTAGCTGAACTGTCAGTTGTTGGAGGGTAGTCAGTGATGTCAGGTTTCTACCCGCGTTTTTCGTAGGAAATGGATGATGAGGGATGGGATGAATCGGCATTTGCCAGAACCGTTTCATATAGTGACATCCATTTTGTGCCTCTCAGTATGTCACTTTATTATGACGCGGTTCTATGGTGTCGCAATAACAAAGTATTCAGCAATACATTTTAATATTGAGAGAACTCGGAGAAACGCATTTCTGCACAGACAACGCTTGACTGACTGACATTGGACTGACACATGTTTGACAGTTGACGTTTTGTATTTTCATCAAAACTCCAGAGGTCGCTGCCGTCAATGAAAATGGTAACCATTCTACGTGTGCCCCCCCGTCAGTATATATGTAGATATCAAAACTAATTAATTATTCAAAGATTTTACTCGGTAATTTTGAAAACTGAGAATACTATAATTATTTGGCCTAATAAAACTTATTATTCATTTATACTGAGTCACAACTAAACGAACTCCGTGTTCTGATATTTTATATTTTCTTATAAAATCAGTAAGTTTTGTACCAATAGCTGCATTCGTATTATGATTATGATCCTCGTATGAAAATGTGCTTTTTCTGGATTACCACATTACAAACAAGGCATTTGCGACGTAACTGTTACAAATACCCAAGTAAGAAAAATAATAATTTATAAGTAGGTAGGTGATAAGTATTTATAGTTAAAAAAAGTATGGTCGAAAAGTACATCATAATAAAAAAATATGCCTATAAGTAATATGAAATATGCATTGCCTATATTATGAATTTTGTATTGCCTGAAAAATAAGTTAAGTACCTATATATACTTAGTTTGCTTAAATTCTGCCTTTATCATCTAGCAGGTTGATCTCAACTTTTACAAAGTGATGTCTCTATAACTTGTGTAGTTTAGTGAATAATGAGGAAATTATTGTAGACTAAAAGTAGGGCTTCCAGTTCCAGGATTGATTTGTCCCGGTATTACATACAAACTAATCCCGGGTTTGGAAGCCCTAATTAAACCACTAAGTAAATAAAATCGAGAACCTTTTTTGTATTTCTAGGGAATCTCCTCCAGTCATCATGAGTTTGCTTGATCTTCCTGAAGAAGTTATTATTATGATAGTGAAATCTTTGGACATTCAATCACAACATAACTTTTATAACACAAATACATATTTTAAAAATGTTGTCAGCATGAATGGTGTGATAAACAACTGCCAGTTGTCTCTTAACACCATGGCTACAGCACACTCTTTGAAACTGGACTTTTTCAAGGACATTGCTGGTCATCTACAAGAGCTGAATTTATGTGCTGTCAATGACTTGAACAAAACTATGTTACTACCTGCTATCAAGAAGTTAAAGAAACTGACCACTTTAGATGTCTCATATACAAAGATCACCATAGTTGACTTGCTTGAGGTACATCACATTTGCCCAACAATAAAAGATGTTTCTATAAATTTTTGTTTTGACAGGTCTGGTCAAGTAAAGATTTCATCTAAGATGTTAGAAAAATGTCAAAACATGTTTGAACATTTTGTTAAAGTTCATTTTGTGGGTGCTTTAATAAATCTGTTTTTTTCCAAGCTGCCATTGAGTATACTGCGAAAAGCTAAATTGAATGAGTTACAGGTCACTATATCTGAATGTGCCTTTACTATTTATGAGAGTGATGTTGAGCTAAATGAAATGTTGCCATTCAATTTGTTAAAGATTTTCATAATAAACTGGAGAAAAAAGAATCAATATTATGGGCGTTTAAATGAATCTGTTATTCTTTCAATGGCTAACCTCAAGAAATGTGAGGTTATTATTGTCAGCCGATGCACCATAAATCTGAGCAAAGTGATGGTGACATACAGATTTAAAGACTTCTTCCGGCAACACTTTGGTTTAGATGCAGAAGTGATCACTGAATGGACTTACCAAGAGCTTGGAGGCAATGTGGCCATAATGATATGGGATACTGAATCAACAGTGTTTGATAATTCCTTTTTTATGCATTTAGCGAACCAGTTAAAGCAGTTTTTTCCATATCAGGTATCATCAGCTAGTAGTGATACACAAGTACCAGCAAAATTTGATTGGTTTTACACAAAACCAAATCAACATGACTTTGGCAGGCTGGAGAGAAAGATTGAGCCAGATTTTAAGAGAAGAAGGCTAGCTCCTAGTGATGTCTTGCTGAATTATGATTCAGTGTGTAAAGACAAAAAAAAGATTCAAATAAGTATGATTTTTGATAACCCCTTAAGATGTCCTGTGGCATTATCTAGTAGTAATGAGTATTTACGAAAAATCACTTTCTTAAGCTTAAGTGGTCATGTAGTTTACAGTGCAGATTTTTTCAAGATACTCTTTTGTTATTGTACAAATCTTGTAACCATAGATTCTGCTACAACACCTAATTCTGCCCAAGCATTGGGAAGGAACATTCCTCTAAGCAAATATATTAAGAACTTGCGTTTAGTTGCTAGCACAATTGATTTTAAGTCACTGTTCCAATCTCTAAGTCAATGCAGATATATAGAAAATGTTCACTTGATTAATGAAGCTAATTCTGGCAATCATGATTTAGCTGAGACGAAAGAGATGTTTCTTAAGTGTGTTAAGCTGTATAATTTAAACATTTCTATGCCTATGAGTGAAAATATGAGGACGAAAAAAATGAAAATGTTAAATAAGTTCAAGACAATGTTTTCTAGACACCATTTGAATATTGAATTGAATGTTTCATCGGATGTTAGTGGGTTTGGATATGATCCTTTTATTGACATGTTCAATTTGAATCCAATAAAAATAGTTTGATAGGTTGCCTAATGTTGTATAGTATTACTTTCCTAAAATATCAAATATAGTTAAATATATTACCTGTTCAGTAGCGAACCGCCCACGCTGCGCTCCGGGTACTATTATAAACATAATCCTTCCGTGAATAATTATCTGATGGTGAACCGCATTAAAATCCGTTGCGTAGTTTGAAAGATCTAAGCGTACATACAGAGGGACTGACGGCGGGAAGCGACATTGTTTTATACTATGTAGTGATTGTAGGTACAATACAATAAGTGGAAGCATCCTATTATTTTTTTGAACGTTAAAAAACAGGACGCTGATGGAACAACTACAATATGCTAGGGGATGAAGGTGTATAGTCCGCGACAGAGTGGTGGTGCGGGCGACTTGTTAGGTGGGACACGGGTTTGCGTTTGACCTTAGTCTCACCTGATGTTAAGTGACGACGAGGTCGAAGGTGGTACACGCTCTCCCAAAAAAAAAACCTATTCACTCTTGCCTTGAAAACACCAAGGTTATATGATTCCGGGAATACTGACGCAGGGAGAGCATTCCACTCCTTGGCAGTGCGAATAAGAAATGACGCAGCAAACCGCTGCGTGCGTACCATTGGATATTCGACTACATGCGGATGGAAGCCCTCCCGGCGTCTGGAAGACCGATGGTAACTGGTTAAGGATGTCGAGTAAAACAAAATGATGCACGCACGGCAAGGTCAAGCGCATCACTGACTGGGACTGATCACTGATCGACGCATGCGTGGGACGACGCGGGCGGAGAGCGCACCCGCGTCCGCCCTCGCGCGTCGCCCGCACTCCTGGCTCTGTCGGGCACTGTAGGTACCTACGTGACGCCTAAACCCCGATTTGTTATTCAAGGTCAACGAAAACTTACCCTTACCTACTCGTACTGGTTGGAAACTGACACGCACTAAGTATGCACTCTCATACTTTGTGAGTGTCAGCTTATACTGGCCTGGATTTTTAATGTGATGTAACTTTAACTTGTTTTCGGATTTTTTCCTTTACTTGTGCTATAAGACATTGCTTCTTGCCAAATTTCATGATTCTAAGTCAACGGAAAGTACCCTATAGGTTTTGATTCCCTTGAATATGCGGCATAAACGGCCGCATCTTTTAATTGCCTTAGAAGTTTTATTTTTTCACGAACTATTTGCATAGTTACCGTGATTTACGAACTATTTGCATACCTACAAGTTTGTGCGGTACCCTCAATGCGCTAGTCCGACTCGCACTTGACCGGCTTTTTTACATTAGAATAATAACGGTAATAACGGTAAGAACTTGTCGGACTTGTAAGAGGCTGCAAAAACAATTGCCAATTTCGAAATGGAACACAACCACTTTAATATTATTGTGCACGTTGCACACGTTGCAAGTAAAATAAAACTTTTAAATATAATCAAGTATTAAAAATATTTTTATTTTTTAAAGTATAATTAAATGTATATAATTCTCAAGTAGATTACACGAAAATTCGTAGCAATATCCATTTATATACAAGTTCAATTGTTAATAAATAATAGTCTCTTAGTTACGTAAACATGATATTACAGGTAATTAGTTTTATTTAAAAAGCTTTATCGATGCAGCGCTAAATCGGTTGCATTGATCATGAACTCATGAAGGATCACTGCACGCGTAGAAGACTGCTTCATTTCACTCATATAATGTTAAAAAATTAAATAGCGCTGCGGTTGCACTTCACGCCTAGGATAAGAACGTATGCATGAACCAAGCGGGTAGGAGGAAGGGGAGAACGATCTTTTTTTTTAAACATTTCTCATTACAAGTCGAAAATTACGCGGCGTAATACAATTTTGGAATGTATAAATGAAACCCTTTTTAAATATGTTACACGACTTCAACTAGTAGTCTCACGTTGAAATTTCTATCCCCCATGCCAAGGACATAAAAATATGTTTTCTAGTTTTTCAATTGCCATAATTAAGTACGCGATATTAAAGCTATTCCCAAATCGTTATCATCAGTAGTTGCTGAAATATGTCGGACAGGAAAAACCTAGACCCTTTAGTGCGTGTAAGGAAGACTCCTTACACTCCTTACACGCCAGTGGTTAGTGGTTCAGGTGCGCGGTGGATTGTTACTAGCAGCGCGGCGCGCAGTTAGGCGTCGACACAGATGAGGTGGTTCAGTAGCGCGGTGGATTGTTACTAGTGGCGCGGCGCGCAGTTAGGCGTCGAAGTTGACGAGGTGACTCTGTAGCGCGGTGGATTGTTACTAGAGGCGCTGCACGCAGTTAGACGTCGACGCAGACGAGTTGACTCGGTAGCGCGGTGGATTGATTGTTACTAGCGGCGCGGCACGCAGTTAGGCGTTGACGCAGACGAGTTGACTCGGTAGCGCGGTGGATTGATTGTTACTAGCGGCGCGGCACGCAGTTAGGCGTCGACGCAGACGAGTTGACTCGGTAGCGCGGTGGATTGATTGTTACTAGCGGCGCCGCACGCAGTTAGGCGTCGACGCAGACGAGTTGACTCGGTAGCGTGGTGGATTGATTGTTACTAGCGGCGCGGCACGCAGTTAGGCGTCGACGCAGACGAGTTGACTCGGTAGCGCGGTGGATTGATTGTTACTAGCGGCGCGGCACGCAGTTAGGCGTCGACGCAGACGAGTTGACTCGGTAGCGCGGTGGATTGATTGTTACTAGCGGCGCCGCACGCAGTTAGGCGTCGACGCCGACGAGTTGACTCGGTAGCGTGGTGGATTGATTGTTACTAGCGGCGCGGCACGCAGTTAGGCGTCGACGCAGACGAGTTGACTCGGTAGCGCGGTGGATTGATTGTTACTAGAGGCGCTGCACGCAGTTAGGCGTCGACGCAGACGAGTTGACTCGGTAGCGCGGTGGATTGATTGTTACTAGCGGCGCGGCACGCAGTTAGGCGTTGACGCAGACGAGTTGACTCGGTAGCGCGGTGGATTGATTGTTACTAGCGGCGCGGCACGCAGTTAGGCGTCAACGCAGACGAGTTGACTCGGTAGCGCGGTGGATTGATTGTTACTAGCGGCGCCGCACGCAGTTAGGCGTCGACGCAGACGAGTTGACTCGGTAGCGTGGTGGATTGATTGTTACTAGCGGCGCGGCAAGCAGTTAGGCGTCGACGCAGACGAGTTGACTCTGCAGCGCGGTGGATTGTTACTAGCGGCGCGGCGCGCAGTTAGGCGTCGATGCAGACGAGTTGACTCTGTAGCGCGGTGGATTGTTACTAGCGGCGCGGCACGCAGTTAGGCGTCGACGCCGACGAGGTGGCTCTGCAGCGCGGTGGACTGGTGGTAGCGGCGGCGCGACGCGAAGTCCTCGTTGTCATCGTTAAGGCGCTCCTGCTCCACGCGGATGTCGGCGTGGACGGGCGTCACCACCAGCTGCTCGTACTCTAGGGGCCGCTTCCTGTAATCGATAGCATAGTTATACCTTAAATTAGTTTGTGTAGGGTTTTGAAAATATTCAATATAAAATACCATAATATTTATCAGATATAGATATATATGTTATGATGTGAGGAGTTTATGAGGATGTTTGTTTATAAACCACACTTTAACGGTTGAATTGATTTGAATGAAATTTGGCAAACAGTAGTCTATGTTAACATAAACAACATAGGATACCTTTAAGGGAATACCCATACTTAATGTTTAATTATTAACTGCCGCACTCAGAGACGTCAATTAAGGGTTAAGTTTCATTAAAGTAGCTGCTGTCACTTTCTTTGCTATAGCAATAGAATAAGACGCAGCAACTTTAATGAAACTTAAAACTTAATTGACGTCTCTGAGTGCGGCAGTATGAGTTTTAGGGCGTACGCCTTTAGGGGAATACCCTAGACCAGGGGTGGGCAAACTTTTTTAATCGGACCCAAAAAAAATTTTAGGCGGGGCCAGAATTACGATAAAAAATGCATATTTCCGTTACTATCTGTCGAGACTGTCTTAACTAAATATATTTCCGAAGGCCATACATTAACACTTCTAATTTTAAAGAGACGTTGGCGGGCTGGAATAAAACCCTTCACGGGTCGGAGTTGGGCCGCGGGCCGTAGTTTTCCCACCCCTGCCCTGTAATGTTTAATTATTATGAGTTTTAGGGCGTACGCTAAAACCACAGTATAAATAGACCAGTAGGTCGTCTCCGGCCCTAAAGGGCCTATCTCCTAAAGGAGATTCTGATACCTAATGCCGCTAGGGTTGTCCAAATTTGTTCTTTTATTTTTACCCGACTGCGCGAAGCAAAACGAAGGGTAATGTGGTTAATTAATAGTCTATGTATGTATGTTTGTATGTATTTATGTATATATTATGTTTGTTAGATACCTAATGTAAATTATTTCCCACTTCAAAGGTATCTGGAATAAGTTTCTGACAAAAAAATCATTTTTGGGACAAGCTTTTGTTGCCGACTGTACTTTTTTTACAGTTATCATTTGCTTATCAAGACAAATCAAACGAGCCCAAACTAGATGTTATTGCATTGTTTTAGTACTGAGTTCATGTGGCCACCTTCCGGCTCTATCATCAGATCAGCTCCGTGGTACAGTTCGCCATCAAATATATCGGTACATATCAGAGTGGTCAAAAATATCTGAACATGCACTCTAACGCCTTGACAATAGAGTCGTGTTCAGATATTTGTGAGCACCTTGTTTGCTGCAATATATATGATGGCGACTGTACAGTCGAGGACAGAAAGATGTTCCATTGTAATAAGGTCCAAAAGTGTATACATATTTCTGTCCTCGACTGTACCATATTATTGCGTTATCACCGAAGTTACGTAGGTATACCAAATTTCAGCTCAAACGGACACCGGGAAGTGGGTCAAATTTAACTTGTAATATTTGACCCAAACTAACACGTTAAGTTTATAAACATTAAATATATAAAATCTTGAAAAAACGATAGCGCCGGATTTTAAAATTATTCGTTAGGCACCCATACACGGAACAATACACATGAGTCACATGACTTTTACGTGAAGACATTTTTGCGCCGATGCGCTTCGCTTGATACTCGATACGCGCACAACCGAACGCAACGGCGACGCGGCCCCTAATCCCCGTAGACCCTCGGAGAGTTGGCTTGAGGACGCGTACGCACACATGCAAGCCGCGCGATGTACTTTTGTTTGAAGACGACCTACTGTTCTTATTCTGTGCTAAAACTCTCTAATCCGTTTACATAAAAAACTCATCACACGCGCGCGGGCCAGTTAGCGCTGCTCATACTATTTTTCAATACAGACACGCCAAGCGTACACCCGCGCGAGTTTTAGCCTGCGCCAAACTACACAGCTGAGCGGCTAGCACATCTTGTATTTTCTCGGTTGTCGCTCAGTACGTCCCTATCGATACAGAGTAGTTAGAAAGGGAGTTTCGAGCGACAAACAAGTCCCGGACCACTTGTGCTAGCCGTCCTGGTGTCGTGGTTTGTAGCTATACTACGTCCACAGCAACTCGTGATCCTACATTTTTACATATTTTGGATAAAAGAAAGTAGACAGGTTTATACACTAACCCGATTACCTGCAGGAAAGAAATCCTTAGCCAGTGGAAGAAACGGAACTCTGAAGCGCGGCCTGGCTTGACCGCGGGGTTCGCGGCGCCGATGTACAGCCACAGCAGCCAGAGGATGGTGAGGCAACCGAGGGCATACGCCCAGTGTACCAAGAACATCAGGAGCAGTTTGATCGCCACCTAAAAATATATGAATATTTAAATCAGCTGATCGGTAGGACAGGTTCGGCGGTGATAGCGTGGGTGAGTCACAGAAAATCAGTGTCACATTTTACCTCGAAACTTCAAAATGCTCCCAATTGACACCACAACTATATTTCGTAACAAAACACTTTGGGTAATTCTTCGAGCGTTTCAACCGCCCTCATTCCAGTGGCCGCATTAATGTCGAAATTCCTGTAGCTTTGGATGCTATTTTCGGTTATCTTGTAGAGTGCCCTGATTTCTACAAAATTTAACTGAAAATGCTTCCAAAGCTAGCGGAATTTCGACCTTAAAGCGGTCACGGGAGTGACGGCGGTTGAAACGCTCGAAGAATTGCCCTTTTACGAATGTTTTGCTGTTACAAGGTTATGTAAATAATAGCCAGTTTCCAAGATAAAATAAATAATAATTATATTATTAGGGGCGGATTTAGGGGATCTCAATTAGGGGGGCCCAATGGTGTCGAAACTTCTAGTCAGGTCTCGTTTCTTTTATTTACCTAGGGTTACGGTTAGTAATCTACAAGATATACTTACTCCTACTAGAGACAGCCATCTGTTGCAGAGATGTGAATACCAGTTTTTATTTTTGGAGTGGACGCTAATGCTGGGCCGGCCCACGTCTCCATTGGATAGCCGGCCGTTTGCCGTCGCCGGGTCGGTGGGCGAGGGCGTGAACTCCTGCAAACAGAAACCAACGTTAAGCGCCAGGCGTACCGACGTTTATGCAGAATAGACTTAAAATCAATCAATCTTGTCTCAATCAATGTGTTCCTTATATGACTACGTGACATAGATTCTTATTGCAATTTCCTCATGTTTTATTTGTACAACTTTTACTTGCGCCTCACTAAATCGATCGGGTTTTGAAGAATTAGTTAAGCAGTCTTCGTGCACATTCTTATGTCGTTAACTTTCTAACTTGTGTTGTGAAAAAGCATTAAGTTAGTGAGACTGAATAAATATATTAAATTCGGAAGAATCATTATCTATTTACTAATAAACAGCAAAGATGACGTATATACTTACACCGACATTTTTGTGTCGTATCCGTTCTGGAAACAACAAATCAAGGTCGCTGCCCGTAGCTCCATATACTTGAGTATCTCTTTGTGAATGACCCTGAAATCTAGGAAAATGTCATGTTTTTTATGTGTTTGATACAGAAGAGTAAGAAAATTAATAATAAACATATTTGTTTTCTGTAACGAATTTGTGAATAACTATCATGATTATAAAAATAATTAAATGTAACTAGAAAAAATAACATAAAATCATAGATAAGAATATCATATTACCTCATTTCACGTCTATGTTGCAAATCAAATGTTTGGGCAAGGGCAAAGTAAGAATAGTCAATGCTAGCATAAGTGATGAGGAATGGCATGGTGACAATGGGTGCAAGCTTGTTTATGTCACCAATTATGATGAATGTTATGGTCACTATGGCTACTACAACCATTGAGTAAATAGGGACCCTGTTGGGACCCCGCTGTAAAATAAAAAGTAAGAAATTATAGTACAAGATGAATGATGTCGAATGTACAAAAAAATATAAAAAAATAATTACTCCATGGCCAAGACCCTCAAGTCCAGGTATGACCTTCTCATTTGCAATACTCTGAAGAACTCTAGGAGTACCATACATCGCTCCCAAACATGAACTCATGGAGCTAACATACAAGCCTGCAAGGAGGAGCACTGTAATAGCAGAGATATCAGTTGCTATTGAAAAGTTGGTCAGTAGAATCTCCCTGTTGACAGTGGCTGCCAATGTTATTACAAACATCAGGTACAGAAAAGTGCTGAAAAAACATACACATATTAGGTACAGTACGATTATTAGGAGTTTACCACTCGGCATTCCTCGACTTTTATCGGAATAGATCGAAAGTGAAAATTACACGAAATACATTGTTGCATATTCACAATAATAGTGTGCATCTTACAGTCTAAAACAGTAATACGCCATCATCATCTGCCACAATGTCATTTTGTGCAGTAGACCTATAAATAACCGATGTGACTTTATTTAATAAACAAATCGCATGAATAAAATAAAATACATAAATATACATAAGACAGGATTTGTACATTTATCTGCCAGTTAAAGTTAGCCCTCTCCATGTCTATTTTCAAGTGTAAGAAAGAGAAAGAGCTAAATTTATCTGTTGATATGCTTTACTTGCCGATTGTGAAACAGGCGGTAAACTATCTAATTTATATCCTACATAAATTAGAGATGTTTCCAGTTTATATGTTTTACGACGAATTCCTTTTATTTTTAAAGACACACCTGTCGGGGGGCGTTCATGGGGGCTTTTCACGTGAGATCAGTGGGAAGGGAGGGAGTCGAGCCGAATCTCACGACATCTCACCAAGGTGGGAGAGGGAGTCTGAAAATCGCCAAAATCTCACGTAATTAATGGACGCCCCACTACTTAGATTAAGGTTTTATTATTAATTATTTAGATTTGAATATTATATGTATGTTATTCTTATTATGTTCGCATCACATGTGATGTGAGTAATGTCTAGGACCATATATACTTTATGTAAAAATACGAACTTAGCCAGTTAAGACCGAGAAGTTCCGAGTGGTAAACTCCAAGTAATCATACTGGAGGCGATTAGTTCACTGCCACTTTGTTAGGGCTGTGGTTGAGTTAAGACTTACCCAGTGCCTATGGCTGCTAATGACCCATTAGGTATGTTCATTGAAGGATTTTTCAAATCTCCACTCATGTTAATTCCAGCCAATATCCCAGTGATGGTGGGAAAAAAGACTCCAAAGCACTTAAACCAGGTATAATCCTTATATTCTGGCCACATGTTATTGGCTATGGTGCCATTGAGCCATCCATTAAATCCGGGAACATCTGCCAATGACAGTTGTTTTATTAAAATGTGTTTTTTTTTAATCAATTTACTAATCTTTCTTTTATAAAATAAGTTGAAAGTCTTGAATGTAACTTTTAGACAATTTAGTTTGTAGGATACTTAATATCAGCTTATTCAGTAAAAACATGTTTCTTTTTATTTACCAATTAATTCAATGATAACAATATTAGAAACAAAATGTTCTTACAGTAGGTAATAATAAATATAAAAATATTAAGGGTTATGAATTACTTTTTTTAACTACAGTATAAAACTTACCAGTGTGAATTGAAAATGAACCAACAAAGAAGTCCAAGGCGGCCATTAAGATGATTAATAGCAATACAAATTGTAACTTTATAACCCATTTCACTCCAGCAATGTTTATGGTTCCTAACAAGAGTACTGCCGCAATAGCAAATCCACGGGCTGCCCATGTTTCTTCAGTACCAAATAATTTTGCCATTGATTCTCCAAAACCAAAGACATTTAAAGCACAACCTACAGCCTAAAAATAATAATAAAACATTCTGATTATAATAGATTCACACATAAGAACAGATTTTAGACCTGGTGTTACAATGATGTGCTTTTTCAACATTTGTTATTAAATAGCTGTTGCAGCTTTGACATGGTTCATCACATTGAAACAAATTAAAAACATGACACCTCCATCATGCATTATAAAGTAGAGCTTAATTTTGCAGATATATGTATACATTGAAAAACTGACATCCATCCAAAGCTGATAGACAGTATGCGCATGTGGATGGATTTAATTTTCTTATTAGACAGCAGAAAAGGTGTTTAATGTTTTATTAGTATTCTGCCCTAGAAAATGAGTTAAAAAATATTGATTAATTATTTCAAGGTAGTTAAGTAAAACTGACAATCATGATAAAATATAACAATATTTCTACTATACCTGACCAAAACAATAGACAATTCCCAGTGATCCTCCCATTCTGGAACCCAAAGTATGAGCCAGCAAAAAGTACACACCACCACTTTCTATCCTACATCTCTCACAAATACCAACTGCTGACAACACTGAGATTAGAGCCACAAAGACTGGAAAAAAGAATATCAATAATAAATAAATTTAAGGATGAGAATAATCATGTATAAGTATATCAAATGGTATTTGACAATTTTAGGGCTCATTATTTTTTATTCAAGACAGGTCATCATCACAAGAATCTATATCTATGAACTTTTTCAGGTCAAAGTATGAATCCTCAAAAATACTTAGCTATAAAATAAAAATGGCAACAAATTATAGGTATATTAAGTCTATTTACCTGTAAAAAATACTATTAGCACTGCATTAACTAAGCCTGCCTGTGCTACTATCCAGCCAGATCTTAAAAAAACTATAACACCAAATATGTTGATGAGGCATGAGGTGAACACTCCATCCCAGGTGCCAAAAAGGACTGGTTGTGATATAAAGAAGTTTGATTTCCACCATGGCGCATCACCCTGAAATTAAAAGTTGAAATAATTAAAATTACGTTTTTACTACCTAATGACTTTAAACTTGATCTTGACTTAAATTGTATCTAAATAAAGGAATTTTATTGACTCATAGTAATGATTAATGCTTATCTAAATCAGCATGCTTTGCTAGCTTAACAAAGAGTTACCTAGTTATACTTTTAGCATTTATCACCAATTCAGTATCATACCATACTAAAAGAATCGTTTTTCCTACCTGAATGTATATATACCTGAATGTCAGCAAAGATTTCATTAGCTCCAGAAGCTTGGTGTCCGCCTGTACCATATTGTGATTCATTCCCCAAATCCACGAAGCCTCCGGATTGTCTTCTCATTCGAGCCCTGTCAAAACCGGGTTCATCACTCCGGAAACTGTCTATATCTAACTCATTTCTCCTGCCACGACTACTTGGTTCCATCTTAAATTATAAGTTCATACGGAAATAACTAACACTAATATTTGTTTACTTAAGCTAGTTCGCAAAGACATTCTGCTAATACGTGAACTCAGATTGCCAATTTGCTAAATGTCACACTCAGGGCTGCCAGCTGCAACGTTTTGATTCTACCGATAAGATTGCTAAAATTGTACAAATTCCACTATAATCGGATTTTTAATCTCACGGAAAAAATGTAAACAAAGATACGTCATTGTCAAAGTGATATTTCAGGGGATCTCACAGTATGGGCGGATCAATTTCCGGGCGTTTCAACCGCCGTCATTATTGTTTCCAATGTATTGACGAAATCAATGACACCTACCAGCAATTTATGATGTAAACAGTTGCAGAACCGTGGGTGTAGTCTTTAATAGCATCAGAACTTGGCCAATTATTATAAATGTGCTTAAATGTGTTTAACAACATATTTTACTCCATCTCCGTTAAAGAGAAAAGACGTCGTCGTTTCTTCACAGGAGATAACATATAGTCTTCCTTTGACCGAGAATTACTCGGACCAGGGTCCATCCTTCCACACAACAGTGAACGAAAAACAACGGAAAACGTAACAATGAGCAACCTAACAACAATAGAAAACGTAACAACAATAAAAATGTAACAGAACAGTCACTGGAAAACGACTACGGGATCACGGGAGCATTCAATCTAGACTGTTCAGTGAAGCGAGTGACGTCTCACGTAAAGCGGCCCGCAACTTCATGAACCAGGTGTATCGAGACAGTGATACCAGTGTAATAAATAAATTATGCATACGAAAACAGTATTCTCTCTTTAAATTAATATAACAAAGAGTTTATGTCAAAATAAAGTTTGGCATCAACAAATTAAATTATTTTATCTTGATTATAATATGCATTTTATTTATACAAAGTCGATTTCTTAAAAATGTGTTGAGTATAAATATCCCGAATGTTTCAAATTTTTTTCGCTAACGGCAACACCTTTGTTTACATTTTTTCCGTGAGATTAAAAATCCGATTATAGCATTATACAAAAAAGAAAATGTTTCTCTCCCACTCCAAATATATAGCCGAAGTGTGTCGTTCACGCAAAGTTTTTTTGTATTTTTTTTTATATCCAATTATACAATGCGGTCAATTATACGAAAACGATACAATAGGCAACCAAATTATCCAATTTTGTAACCAAATATACAATCAGGCAGCCCTGGTCACACTCACTCACACGTCAGTCGTCAAGTCAAAACAACTTTTTTTTTCATTTTGTCCATTTGGACAGGCTAAAAACGAGATACCTAGCTAAATTTACTTTTAATTTACTTTTTAATCGTACAACATGCTTCGACATCTTGCCTACCAGCCAATTTTTACCCGATTACGGCAAAGCCAAAAGGAGGGTTATAATTTTAGCAGTTATGTATTTATCTTATACCGTAGGATTCTGTAATGGTTAACAACTATAATTTTCAAACTCATTATTATACAATAAAAATCTCAACAGACAAATTATGCAGGATTATGAAGTTCGATACAACGCCGAGCCGAAGTCGAAGCCAAACCAATGACTGGATCGAACTGCATAATCCTAAGGTAGGTACTTTCGACCGAACGCCATTTTTATGCAAGAATGGTGCATGAAGCCACTGAAATAAAAAAACATCGCCATTTCAACCGGGAGGACGGGTGTATCGACTGAATTTTTAAACTCACGGAAAAAATGTAAACAATGATACGTTACTGTCAAAGCAACATTTCAGGGGATCTCAAATAATAATGGGCGAGTAAATTTCCGGGCGTTTCAACCGCCGTCATTCGTGTTTTCAATATATTGATGAAATCAATGACACCTCCCAGCAATTTATGATGTAAACAGAAGCAGAACCGGGAGTGTAGTTTCTATTAGCATCAGAAGTTGCTGTATTATTGATTGGCCAATTATGATAAACGTGTTTAACACCATGTTTTTCTCCATCTTCGATAAAGAGCAAAGACGAGGTCGTTTTTATATATTTATAGTCTTCGTTTGACCGAGAAGTATTCGGACCAGGGTCCATCCTTCCACACAACAGTAAGAAAAACAACAGAAAACGTAACGATGAACAATTTAACAACAATAGAAAACGTAACAACAATAAAAAAATTACAGAACAGTCACTGGAAAGCGATTACGGGATCACGGGACCATTCAATCTCGAATGTTAAGGGCCTGTACACAAAACTGCGATGCGACGTCGCATCGCAAAAACCTGCGACGCAAATGTAATGAAATGTATAGTAAACTGCGCAGAAAGCTCCTAGATTTTTGCGATGCGACGTCGCATCGCAGTTTTGTGTACATGCCCTAAGTGATGCGAGTGACGTCTCACGTTAAGCGGCCCGCAACTTTATGAGCCGGGTGTATCAAGACAGTGATACTAGTGCAATAAATAAGTTATGCATACGAAAACAGTATTCTCTCTTTAATTTAATATAACAAAGATTTTATGCCAAAATAAAGTGTGCCATCAACAAATTGAATTGTTTTATCTTTATTAAAATATGCATTTTATTTATACAAAGTCGAATTCTTAAAAATGTGCTAAGTATAAATATCTTGAATGCATTAAATGAATGATTTTTTTTTCGTTTGGCAACACTTTTGTTTACATTTTTTCCGTGAGACTAAAAATTCATGTATAGTTTAGTCAATGTGGGTAATTCCGTCTGTAAGGCATACTGCACACGGGCGTTTGTGCCCTTTCTTAACCTTTTCAACGCCATTGACGGATATATCCGCACCACTGGTTCAACGCCAACGACGGATATGTCCGTCACGGTTGATAGCGAAAAATAGACCCGAGTGTCTATGACGTAAGGTTGAAATGAGCTGTCATTGGCGTGTGAGTGACGACTTTTGTATTTGACATGGCGTTGAAAAGGTTAATGGCGTCACGCCGCCATCTCTTTTAAAAGCAATAAACTAAAAAGTTCCCCTGCTTTATCGACAGAGTTAACAACGGTGTATAGTCAGGGTCATAAATATGTGTACTTACACGTTAAATACCTTGGCATTCATAGGTATACCTATGGCAATTTAAACATGACATAGACAAGGTACTAAAACGTACCTACTTACACATATTTATGACCTTGACTGTACCGTTCATAGAATGGGCATAAACGCCTGTGTACGGTATTGCCCTGCAGACGGAATTACAATGTATTGAAAAAAGTTCATTGGTTAAAAGTTCAAATTAAAATTTGAAAAGGTTGGAATCTCCTAGTAAGTAAAATAATACTTGTGTCAGGAGATCCCGCTTTTACCAAAAGATAGTACATAATGTATGTATTTCCATGGTAAGTAATTACATAATGTACACTCGACAAAACAAAAACCAACGCACAGAGGGGTATTTAACTCTATAATCCGGTCAGAAGTACAAATCACAAAATCCGCAATAAACAGTACCTGCGTTACTTTATGACAATAGGACAACCCCCTCCACTCTTCAGAGCAACAATCAAGTCACTAGGACCGCCGCCCGCGCACCTTTCATCGCAGTCGGAATTCATCCATTGTGCTAATAACTCGTTGTATTCTCGGCAATCTCAGTTTTTGAATTCGTGATTTACTCAACCAAACTGTTGTGTTCAGTGCAAACTAAAAGCACGACCATGTATTCTTCTAATAAAGGTATGTACTTTATTTTAAATATACTAGTTAAGAATATTTCATGTCTCTTCATTGTAAAAACATCCAAAGTCACTACTCTTTTTCTAGAAAATAATAACTATTATTTTTGTTTACTAAGTATTTTTAAGTATGAGTTAAACAGAGTTAAGCTAAAGTTCATATGTGAACACAATCTATGCACCTTCTACTTAATAAAACAGTAATAAAACTTTCCGCCACTTTCCGCTCCGTCATTATATAAACCCTAGAAATATACAAGTAGTAGGAAAGAAAAAGTCATGTGTTTTTTAATAAATTATTAATAACTAGTATTGTTAATTGTTCTCAGGTTGTACTGCAGAGACATCCATTGAAAGGTCGAGGGAAGCTATGTTCAACATTATTAAGCAATGTGAACATAGAAAAATCAATAAGAAAATGGATTTCCTAGTGAAAAAGCTTGCAGAAATCACTAAATGTCCCGAAAACGAAATTAAACTACTTCATGATTGTTTAAAGTCATTTAAACATTATTACAAACTTAAGTGGACAGCAGCAACAAACAAAGAAGACCGATTTCGAAAAAAAAATGAACAATGGCTACGGGGAACAATAGCGTTACCTACCTGGACACCTGCGAAATCTGGTCGACCGCCAAAGGAATTTAAGGAATGTAGTGAAAGGAGTAAGAGGCGCCAAACTGAACACGTAAGGACAGAAATCCCTCATAATGAGCTGACTTACGCTGCGCATATGAGCGAGCGAGCTGCAGGCAACAACGAATTGTCAAAACTTATTAAGGAGGCTTCTGAATCTCCGACTCGCGCTAAGAAATATAGGAAAATTATAAAATTGGCGGAAAAGTGCAATAAAAGTGAAAAGCTAACCACAGCTGAAGCTTTAGTGAAAATCGTTGAAGCCGGCCTCACTCGGAATCAATATAATATCATAAGGATTGGACAAGAACACATATATCCGTGTTTTTCGCTAATACAAAAAGAATAAAAGAAATGTTATCCCAGAGACATTTTCGTATCGGAAACGATAGTCGAAGTAAAACTTCAGGATCTTCTGGATCATACCACTCAACGACTCTGCCAGTATCTAACGGAAGTTTTGTTTACAGCAAGTGAGTCGGAATTACAAAACATGGAATTAATATGCAAGTGGGGGTGCGATGGCTCAAAACAGCAAGAATTTAAACAAAAATTTGAAAGTGATTCCGGTTCAGATGCTCATGTATTTATTAGCTCATTGGTGCCACTGAGGCTGGTGAGCAATGTAAATAATATACAGAAGATATGGTGGCAGAATCCCACTCCTTCCTCTCCACGTTTCTGCCGTCCAATAAGGATTCAGTTTGTGCATGAAAACAATGATGTTACGCAAGCCGAAATGAACTATGTTGAAAATCAGGCACAGAATTTATTGAATACTGAAGGGGAAATAAACAACAATTTATTAAGAGTGAAGTATACACTAATGCCTACTATTGTGGATGGCAAAGTGTGCAATGCCGCCACGAACACTGCCTCAACAATGTGGTGCTACATATGCAAACAGACATCAAAAGAATTCAATTCTTTAAAATCATTTGATGCAAGTGAAATAGATTCACACTCCCTCAGATTCGGTTTATCTGTACTACACGCTAGAATACGGTTTTTTGAAACCATTTTGCATCTCTCATATAAACTACCATTAAAAAAGTGGCGAACCACTAAAGAGGATAAAAAAATTATAAATGAGAGAAAAGCAAAAATTCAAGAGGCATTTCGTAAAGAAATGGGTCTACTTGTGGACGTACCCAAAGCGGGTTTCGGTAATACCAATGATGGTAACACGGCAAGGAGATTCTTTGCAAACCCTGAGGCAGCTGCTCGTATTACAGGGATTGATATTGATCTTATAAAAAAACTTAAATTGATTTTGGAAGTGATAGTAAGTGGTTTCGATATTGACACAGTAAAGTTCGCCGAATACCTGAAGAACACAGCAGAATACTATGTGAACTTGTACGGCTGGTGTCCTATGACTCCTACCTTACATAAAATCTTGACACATGGCGCTTTAGTCATAGAACATGCCCTGCTCCCGATTGGACAGTTATCAGAGGAAGCGGCAGAAGCGCGGAACAAACACTTCCGTCTTTACAGGCAAAATTTTAGCCGAAAATTCTCTAGAAAAGAGTGTAACCAAGACATAATGAATCGACTGTTATTGAGCTCTGATCCGCTTATAAGTTGTAGTAGAAATAAAATAAATAAAATTAGGAAACCACTGTCTGCCGAAGCATCGGTATTTTTGTTACCTGGTGCGGATATTTCATCAAGTTCTGTTGAAACTGAAGTTGATAGTGTTGATGAAGAAGACGATTTTGAAGATTATGATTTATAAGTAATGTATAGTAATATATATTATTAATTAATAATTATTATTTAAATAACATTTACTGTATTTTGATTTTTCCAAAAATACCTACCTATTTCAATAAGAACTAGGCGAATTTAACCAAAATAACCAACGGAAATGAGTTATAATTACTAAAAATCATATTTTCTTACTAGCCGAGTCGAAAAACATCACTTAATAGTTTTGGCCATATTAAAGAGGCAAATACCCCTCTGTGCAACGTTAAGAATTAATTTATAACAGCCGCACTCAGAGACGTCAATTAATTTTTTAAGTTTCATTAAAGTTGCTGCGTCTTATTCTATTGCTATAGCAAAGAAAGTGACAGCAGCAACTGTAATCAACTTAAAAGTTAATTGATATCTCTGAAAGAGGAAGCGAAAGAGGTGTTTTTGGTCCGGTGCACCTGCCGTTCCATAGTCTCTGCCTACCCCAATGGGAGACAGTCGTGAAGGTATGTACGTATGTATGCGACGCCGGCTTTATTGTGCGGGACTTCGTATCCACTATTGCCCATGCCCACAATTCCTTCGGCATGGTTCATTAAATTTAAATAATAACATTATACGTCTAGTCTGGGCACAATTCGTTGTTTAGTACGGAAACTATTGTTGTCTGAGGGTTAAGTGGACAAGTTACTGATATGATGTAGGTACCTAAATGAAGCGTAGATGCTTTGATTGTACATAAATCTTGCATTTTTGCATTTTCTGATAATATGAATTTTCCTAAACGATTGACATGTATACAATTAGGTACAATGACACAAGCGTACTTGTCAATCTTGTCATAATCATTCATACTCATATGTGTCAAATCAAAGGTAACTAGATCCAGGGCAAGGCGTAGACAAATAATATAAACTGTACTCTGTAACGGTTATAGATACATTTTGCGTGCGGTCTTCCGTAGATTTAGTTGCTTTTGATATGATTTTATTTGCCGTAACGTGAGTATAAGAGCGGCAACGTTGCAATTATAAGGGTTTGTTGCACCTGAGTTTTTGTTAAAATATTTTTTCACATAAATATATCTCACAAACTAGACCGAATTGAGCCTACTTTATACGACATTTTTAACTCCAAATTAACTCAGGAACACGCTGTTAAAATCCTTCGGGTACCTCCCGGGCACGGTGTATATTTAAAAGTTCTCTAACTCAAAAAGTTCAAGTTTTCATTTGGAAATTAAGTTATTTTTTAACACAGTTGCTCAAAAAGTGGTGCTTTTCGTAGCTGTATATCGTGCGGAAAGTTGGTTTTCGCGAACTAGTGCTTTTTACTTTTCCAATTTTTTTAAATTTATACTTGTTCCAATTCATGACTACTTATTGATGAGTGTTAATATTAGTTTCCTTTAAACATCGTAATCAGCATAAAAACCTACTGTTCATGTAAGAATACAAAAAATATACATATTTCATATTTTATTACTTACCTCTTCATCATTATAACACGATTATTTTTTAATATTGAATATTGAAAAACCGTTCTTAATAAGTTGTCTAAATGGAATGGAATAGCTGTCGAAACGCCTGTCAAAAATTTGACATTAAGAAGAGGCGTTTTTTTTAATGATTACGGCCTGAATGCTAAGTCTTTTAAGCCATGCGTTTTTTCTTACTGCAAGCATTTTTTAAGTTTCCAAAGACAACATTCGATATTGTTTTTATAAATATACGATACACAAATAATCGTAAATAACATATACTATTAATAATAGTACAATGTTTTATATATACAATTGTTTATGTCTTATAGAACATGCATTTGAAAAAAAAACTTTCATTGAAGTGGGTTCAATAATAATAACAAAATCCATTCTAGTCGAATAAAAGCTAAAAAAAACACCTCTTCATAATGTCAAAAATGTTCACTGCGAATGATCGAACTTACAACGAATTTGTTTACCAAAGTTTTCAAAAAAGTTTTCAAATAGTTTCTTATAAAATGAGTGAATCAGAGTTTGAAATTGATTTATTTTTTCGCAACTGTGTTAAAAAACGTCGTTCGATACACGTGCGGAAATGTCATTCTTCACTCGTCCCGAGTCTTGCCACTTGCCTACGGCTCGTGGCAAGATATCTTGGTACTCGTGAAGTAATGACATACTTTGCGCACTAGCATCGAAATGTACTATTATTAAATACACCACAAAACATAAGTGCGAGTGGTGTGATTATGTACCTATGAAACATTTTTCTAGATATGTTAAAACAATTACTTAACACAATATTTATTTAAGTGTGCTAGCTCTTTTCTAAAAGGGAAATCCTCATATCTAGTTGATAAGATAATAGATAGTGCGATAGCGAGTGCGAGTTCGTGGACGCATGCTCTCGGGGCGCAATGGTTACCTACTTGTTTGATATTTTATTCGCACTCGTAAATCCGCAAGCGCGTTTCGGGTGCTATCTTAATCGTCCGAGTAGATATATTTACGTCGCAATAAGTTATCAGGAGCCTAATTACGGCCACGAAACCACCTGTCCGCTATCGTCTGGCTGTACATAGGCCTTCGCATATACTTCCGTGCGTCTTACGCGCGGGCCCTCCCCCGGAGCGGGATTGGCCGGCGGGCGCGGTGCGCGCGCACGGCCCTCCTCGCCGCCAAGCGGGACTCCGGAGGACCGCGGCGGTCGCGCCGTGTCGCCGCCGGGCCCGGCGCCCCATCGCATCGCGTGGCGCCCGCAGACGCTCCGCGAAGCCCGACGCGACTGTGCGCTCCCAACTAAACTAATAACTTCTAGCAGCAACTCGACGACTACAACTTTGTAAAAAATATACGAAGCTTTAAAATACTTTTGAAAACTTTTAAAAGTTATCGTGTAGCGTAAAGTTTCCAACTTTAGAAGTAGATGTTAGTGAACAGTCCGGTAGTTTGGTGATGTGCGATGGGTCGGCGCGGCCAACTGGTCGCGGCGGCGCGCTGCGCCTGGGCGTGCGCGCTGCTCGCTGCCTGCGCGCGCGCTGATGTGGACACCTCCACCGGCCTCGGGGATAACACACTCACTAATTCAGGTACCTACCTAGTTTTTTCACTTTGGTGTCTTGGTACTTTTGAATGATTAGGAACGTTAAAACCGATGGTAAGGATGTTAGTTTTGCGGGGTCAAGTAAGGGTTAAATACGATCTAGATAGGAACAATGCAGTTTGAAGAGTTTAGTTAAGTACGATTGAAGGACGTTATACAACATAGATACTAGTTTTTTTTAGTTTATTTGAAGATGAAATCTTTGAGTAGAGTTCCCGCAGTAGAGGGACGACGGTCATTTTCTTTTTATCTTACAATACACTGTAGGTACAGTCATAACACGGGATTGTTGAGCCACTTGCTAACATTCTTAATTCGGTCGGGTTGTCAAATCGTCAAATTCCAATAGTAATATACCGTTTCCGATTTGACAACCCGATCGAATTAAGAATGTTAGCAAGTGGCTCAACAATCCCGTGGTGTGACTGTACTTTAGGACTGAATAAGGTTTTGCTGCAATAGGTAACTTTGTTACGATTGTAAGTAATTTATTTAGAAGTTTTTTGGTGCTGTTAGTTAGTGAAGTAAAATTAAAATATACCTACAATAGGCAGGCGTATAGTTTGGGTCTCGTAGACCCATATACATATATAAAGACACTAACTTAAGTATACTTATTAAGATGTACTTATATTCAATACTCATCATGACTCGTTGCCGAGTTATCTTGACGTCGTTTTATTAATCCTTGTGGGCGGTGACGAAATAGAACAACACCTTCTTATGTACGTAATCTGAGAAGCGATTCGGCTTTTCTTACCGCAAAAGAGAAATAATTACACATTAGAAAGTTATGAACAAGACAAATAAGTAACTAAAAACTCAGGTTTTAATAGGGTGAGTAATCTATAAAACCATTTTTTTTTTTTCAGAATACGAGTACAGGTAAATTACTTTCGAGACGTTTTTGCATTTGTAGTAGTATTTGTATATTTACAGGGATTCTAAAATTTAAATTTAAACTTCATTTTACAGTCAGAAAAAAAAGGTTCGTCACATTTTGAAGAAGAAAGTATTTTGACAGTCAAAAGTCAGTGAATGTCAATAAATAAATAAATAATAATTATATTTATTCTTATGGTTTGTAATATTTCTTGTTCAGTGTTATTATTGTAACGTTGTTAATTAAAATGGTTCCGATGTTGAAACATGGTCGAGGTAAGCCTTTGACTTCCCAAACTAAAGAAGTTTTGTATAATTTGTACAAATATTTCCACTCCCGCTGAATTAGTTGCTATATCAAGCGGAATATCATTGACTTAGAAGAATATTAGAATTAAATGTTATGTTTAATATTAATATTATTAACTTTTTTAATATTGTTTAATATTATTAATTCCATTGATGTAGGTAGCTGATTAAAAAAATTATATAAAAGTATTGGTTTATTCCTTTATGTGCTGACCGTACACAACTACAAATGCAAAAACGTCTCGAAAGTAATTTACCTATAGTATATTCATAGTATACGAGTATTAGTTAAATTGTGCATACATTTCGTGAAGGATTTGGTAATACCTAATAACCTGTATAGGACTAGCCTAAGAAAGTTAATTTATAAAAATGAGTATAGTGCTGGGATTAACTTGGATTTAATCTTCTCAGGAAGCAACGCAAAGGGGGCCCCGGACTTTCATTTTTGCCACAACTGTTTCTGATTTTTTGGCTGCTTTTTTGGGTTAACTAGAAGTTACGGGGAATAGGTATACATTATAATGTAGTTTGCACGTACCTGGGGGACCTAGAAAAGATTTATAACGCAAACGGTAGTGATTTTGACAAGCTGACATAATGCATGGAGTTGATATAATCGGCCGACGCCATACATTATGGTCAGCTTACGTCAATCTTATAAGTTATGATATTTTGTCACTTTTAGATTTTCGGAAATCGTGCTTTAGCGATTGGTCTAGTGACGTATGGCCAGCTTTACGTTGGCGTTACGCATCTTATGTAGGCAGGCCCTCCTATTCCTGTGTGTATGATTCGAATGAATGTAAGTAGGTAGTTGTTAGTGGACGCTAGGTATATCAGTCGTTGAACCTCTTCACGTTGTCGGAAAAGTGGTAAAATTAGTCAATTAATTAGCAAGCTCTTATTATTATTCGTTATTCTAACTCGCTAGCGTTAAAAAATTGATATCGTATATACTACTGGACAACAACAAGCGAAAGTTTTTATTTTAGACTTTTCTTATTTTGTTTGTGTGAGTATAGTAGTTACCATAAAAAATATATTCTTAGGGTATATCAGTGACCTGAAAAGGATTCGAAGCCTCGAGTTTTAGATTTGAATTAAACTCAAAAACAATAGAAAAATAGTTTTAATTCAATATATTATAACTGACATGAGTTTTAAAGTAGCTCTAGTAACTATGAGTCCATGACCGTCCGTCTGTCCATCCGTCCATAACCTTTTTTTTCGAATACTTTGTAACGTAGGAATTTCATATTTAGCAACGTTTGTGGTAATAAGAATCATTTGTCCTAATGATAGCTTGATATACTTAATACTCGCAGTTCCATAAACACAACTACCCGTTACCTGGCTACTCTTTGACATCGTATCGATAGTCGGTGTTGGTGAAGACGAGCTTGAAGTTTTTATGAGTTTTGGAACAATTTAGTGAAATATTAATCCTAAATTATTTCAAAGAATTAGAACACAAAGCCGAACGGATGACACTCGAATCTAACAGATGGCGAGCTGTGAGATTAATTCTCATTTCAAAAGACACCATATCTTAGGGCCAACTGTTGGCTATAATTACCAGTAGTTGGCAGTTACCCTACTATTTACCCCTTTTATAAATGCAAATTATTGTACACTCAAAAAATCCCTTACTTAAAAAATCAATTTATGATGGTATTGATGGTATACAGTCTGAGAAAAATTGTGGATTTGTAGATAAAAAAAAACTTTAGAAGGATGGACGGATGCGGTGGTTTCGGATCAGTGCAGTAATTGCTAATTGATAAGTTATCGCATTGCTTTGAATATTGTTTGATGTATGTATGTATGTAAACTCTTTATTGCACAAAAACAGGTTGACAAATTAATATGTACACAGAAAAGAAATGAAAATAATGTACAAAGGCGAACTTATCCCTTTAAGGGATCTCTTCCAGTTGACCTTGACAGAGAAAAGAGGAAAATGCACGAGGATAGACAAAGTGACAAGACTGTGAGTTGTTCAATAACTTCACTATGTTTTCTTTATCATGAACTTACTTAGGTGCAATTACAACAAACAACAATCAAGTGTATTTTAAGGCAGAATTGTATGAGTGTAACGCTTCTAAATAGAGATACAAATTATAGTATTGGTTTATTAGTTTTCATAGTAAAAGTAATTCATAATAATAATTCATAATTCATAATTATTTATTTATCTCTTTACAAATATTGTACAGAAGATGATGCTTATACATATTAAAGAGATTTTACGCTTACCCAATCCAAGATACAGTGGTTCCTACACTAGGCACAGCCTGTATCGTAGGTAACCAATTTGCCGTTTGAGTTGCCAAAATGATGCGAAATGAAGACATAGATAAAGAAAAAGAAACAAGTTTGAGAATTACTAAGTATATAAAATAAACCAATAATTATTAAAGAAGGCTATTAGAGTTAATACCTTTGTCTATTGAGTTACAAAACGCCAGTAATAGAATCACGATCATAGTTTGCATTTGAGCTCTCTATAAGTGTAATTCATGCAAGGGAACGTAGAGTTTACTTTATTATAAATCAGCAAGTGAAGGTAACTACCAAACCTCTTGGCAAATGCCGTCCTAACTTGAGGAAGAGGGACCCTGAAAGTGCGTTTTTGAAGCAGCATATGGTATTTTGGCCACTTTGTTACCGCTTTGTGAACTTTTAAAGCAGCTCGTAAGATGAGAATGCCTCGAACACTCAGTACGTTCATGTCTTTATATACGAGTGCCGTGGAATATCTGATTGGCTTTTTAAGGATCGCGCGTTGAGCTCTTTCCAAAAGTAGCATATGCGTCTTAGCTGCGCCCCTCCATGCGGTGATGCAATAAGTTATCACTGACTGACAAATGCTTATGATTGTATACTGTTCCTAGCAAGTTTTTTTGCGCCGCAATTCGTAGGTTTCTGAAAAGAAAAATTAATTAACGGACTCTATTTGTAGTCGCTATTAAAAGTTGTTTAAAGTTGAGTCGATCGTCAAATACTATCCCGAGATATTTAATGGTCGTCGTTTTGCGTATTTGTTCACAGTTTTTGGTAAAGAGTATTAAAAACGCTGAAAGTGCATATAAATAATAATATTCTCGCCACAATTACAATTTCTAATTATGTCGTATGTTTATTTATATTTAAAATATGATTAAAAAAAACCGGTAATCATGGACATTCTGCGTACAACGAAACACGTGAATATAAGTCAATCACTAGCTGTCGAGTGAGGGCTTTCAAAGATAGGTACGGATAATGGGTTCATGCGAAAATAATCGTGACATATTTTTGTGTGCTATTATTTTCTATCACTCGACTTTGATTTCGAGCACTCGAAAGTCAAAAATCGCCCTGCTGCCTCCCGTCTTCCCGGCCGCCGCACGCGCCGATGTTCGAGGGTTTAGTTAGAGCGCGCAGTCGATACGCGGTTTTACAGTTTGAAATTTTCATTGCAAGATATACATATTTTATGTATATATTAATAACCAAATTTTGTTTTTCTTTTGTTGTACGTTTATGTAAATTCAACATTGTGAGCACTTTCTATTTAACTTAATGGATCGTTCTCTAAGCAAAGTAGTTTTGCGTGACCTTCGGTGGCATAATTTCATTTTATGATTATGCATTTTTAATGAATACACCGGAAACTAGTTTTTATTTCAAACGTTTCGCAGAAGGAGGCATCATTTTAATCCTCATAATTATCGAGATAATTAATTTTTAATTTTCATACTATGCCACCGAAATCACAAAACTACGAATATTGGCAGTAAATTATTTTTATTTATTAATATCAGAATAATAATTTACGTTATACATTGACGGATTTTAACTATATTTTTTAGGAAAGTTCCACTAAGTTAAATTATAGTTTCTTCTGGTATTGGTGATTTCGGTGTCTTAAATACCATCGCATTCACTCGAATCACTGAATTCATCGCCACCGAATTCACGTGAACAATTTAATTTTTAACGAGTTACTTAACAATAGAAACTCGGTTTTATATGTAAGTAGTTATAACCAGTGATCGGAATAGGTAGAGTATATTTACCTAAACTTGACGCTTGTTCATTCATGCGTGAGTGAGATGGGAACACATTATTGAATGAACATGCATCAAGTTTAGGTAAATATAAAAAGATAAAGATAAAAGATAAAAGATATTTATTCAGTAAGTAGGCCGCACGGGCACTTTTACACGTCAAAATCTACCAGCGCTTCCCAAGAGGAGACCACTGCTTAGAAGAAGCGCCGCAAGAAACTCAACAGTTAGTCATTTTTTAAATGAAAATATAACAATGTCACTACTTATTCTAGCATTATATAAAACTGTAAAAATAATATTAAATATCTGCGTAGTTTTGCAGGAAAACATGTCAGAATGACTACGAGAAAATTTATATATATATATCACACAAAACAGTTTTGACATGTCTTCCTACATAAACCGTGTCCCCTAGACAAGATACAGCGTTTACATGATTTTTATGAGGTATGTACGAGTAGTAGGTAAGCTATTGACAATTAAACATTAGTTAATTTTCTGGTTTAGGCCAAGCATTTTTGTCCGTTAGATAGTCCTCGACCCTATAGTACGCCTTTGACATCAACGACTTTTTCAAGTAATTTTTAAGTGCTGGAAGGGGTAACTCTAAAACTACGGCGGGTAATTTATTATAAAAATGAATGCATTGACCTACAAATGATTTATATACTTTACGGACACGAAACTTTTTTATGGCAATTTTATTTTTATTCCTAGTATTTATATTATGTATATCAGAATTTTTAACGAAAGAGTCTAGGTTCTTAATAACATACATAATATTTTCATAAATATATTGGGATGCTACTGTTAAAATATTAATTTGTTTAAAAAGTTCTCTTAATGAATCACGGGAATTTAAGTTATATATAGAGCGAATGGCCCTTTTTTGTAACACAAATATAGTTTGTATGTCAGCTGCTTTTCCCCAAACCAGAATACCGTATGACATAACACTATGAAAATAACTATGATAAACTTAGCGAGCTGTCTCAACATTGGTAAGTTGTCTAATTTTCCTAACGGCGTAAGCGGCCTTACTTAATTTGCCTGCTAGAACTGCTATATGGGGACTCCATTGCAAATTATTGTCTATAGTTATGCCTAAGAAAAGTGCCTTATCTACCATTTCTAAACACTCGCCATTAAGAAAAATACTAGAATTTACCGGTTTAACATTAGGCAAAACGAACCTAACACATTTAGTTTTCTTAGCATTGAGTAGTAAGTTGTTACTCGTAAACCAATTAAGTACTTTAACAAGCGCGGCGTTTATCCTACTGTAGTCGACGGATTTTCGGTCTACCTTGAAAATGAGTGACGTATCATCAGCAAATAGTACAATATCACAAAGTGTATCTACTATGGGTGGTAAGTGATTTATATAAACCAAAAATAAGAAAGGACCTAATATAGAGCCCTGGGGCACACCTAATTTAACTGCAGCGCCAGCAGACTGCGTATTATATACAACAACCGTTTGTGTTCTATCACTGAGGTAAGAAGACATGAGTCTTAGAGCATTATTTGATAAACCATAATGTTCCAATTTTAAAATAAGGGTCACATGATCAACGCAATCAAAAGCTTTCGAAAGGTCACAAAATATTCCTACTGCATCACAAGATGTCTCCCAGATATTATATATATATTTAATAAGAACAGATGCTGCATCGGTAGTGGATCGTCCCTTGGTGAAGCCGAACTGATTACTGTTAAGCAGTTTATTTCTATTGAAGTGACCTAACATATCATTCAACATTAACTTCTCAAAGACTTTACTTAGAACTGGTAGTATAGAAATGGGGCGGAAATTCGTTAAATCACTCTTCTCGCCCGACTTAAAAAGGGGTATGACTTTACTATATTTCATTAGATTTGGAAAGACCCCCTCAGATATGCAATTATTGTAAATTAATGCTAAGTGGGGTGCAATTACCTCTATGATTATACTCTACCTATTCCGATCACTGGTTATAACACTGCCTAATACCTCAATTTGATTTGAGTTAAATATATCAACAAAACAAGCGAGATAAAATTGACACTGAGATCACTTTCAAAGGTACCAAAAATCTCATACCTACGATATTCTTCTTTTCATAATTCGACAGCGACTCAAAGAATCACAGGTCTGGCTGTGTTTAGCCGACGCAGCGTGACTGGTTCTTTCTGGCAAGCGATCGTCGAATGTTCTTGAAGTGTTCATAAGAGCAGTAGGTACGATGCGTTTTATGAACGAAATTGGTTAAGACGCATTACTCGGGACATTCAAGTAAAAAGGAATATTTAGGGGTATTGTTATCTAATTTACAAAGTAGTTGGCTTGCTCAGAACAGTAAAATATATTGGTTCTCTCGCCTGGTTTTCGAAATATATGGCAATAAATGGGATTCCCTTGGATCGCATAATGTGTGATATATATATATATATATATATATATTTATATTTGTTTATTAATAGGTGCCACGTGAACTGAGTACAAATATATATATATACGCAATCCTTCCACCCGCGACTTTGTCTGCGGAGAGTCCAGTACCTTTGTTAAAAAGCACAGATAAAGTTTTCATTATCGTACGTATCATGCATGATGGGATAGAAACAAATTTAAACCATACGATTTTTTTAACCCTTTTCACCTTGCCTAGGGGTATAAATTGAAATTGAAATTAAAATTATTTATTTTGCGAGAACATACACAGGTGTTATTAAAGGTATATGCTCTGCCAGAATTTCCAAAAACGCGAAAACTCATATTTTATATATTAAGTAGTCTAGAAACGTATTTCCAAAATAACCAAACTCTAACAAATCTACACTACACCCTAAATTTTACCCCCTTACGGTAGTATTTCCAACATCATCGAACGTAATACTTTTAGTGTGTAAGCAGTAGCCAAAATAAATTTTCACGTTCCTAACTTCAAAATTGACCAAATATTACCCCCATTTCATCCCCTTAGGGGTAGTTATCCAAAATCACCGAAAATTGTATTACTTTATTTGTTAACAGTAGCCTATATACCTATTTCCACGTTTCTAACTTCAAAACGAAAATAGTGTTTTTTATTTATTAACAGTAAGTAGCCTATATACCTATTTCCACGTTTTTAAATTCAAAAATGACCAAACGCCCCTACAAACTTTCGCCCTTCCCGTTTCTCCCCCTTAGGTGTAGTTTTTCTAAAATCACCTAAAGTGGTATTTTTTATTTGTTCATTTAGCCTATACACAAATTTCCATGTTTCTAACTTCAAAAAGGACCAACCTCCTTCCCATACAAACTTAAACCCCCCATTTCATCTTCTTAGGGGTAGTTATTCAAAATCACCGAAAATAGTATTTTTTATTTATTAACAGATATATATATATACATATTTCCACGTTTCTAAGTTCAAAAATGACCAAACTGCCATGCAAACTACCACCCCCCATGTAATCTCCTTGTTGTTTTAAAACTTCAAAATTGACCAAACTCCTATACACACTTTCATCCAGGGACCGGAAAACCCCTTCATTTGATTAACCCTATCGATAGGCTTACCCTATCATTGGATACCCTATCGATGTAGTGACCCTATGATTGTGTTACCTTAACGTTAGGGGAACCCCTTCGAACTAGTTAACCGCTTCCATAGAGCTTACCGAGTTCATTAGGGTTTCGGTAGTTTAATATTTAAGCACTGAGCATTAACTGGGTATTACCCTATTGATCGCCTCTCTCTTTTTTGCGCATTCGGGCGATTTATGTTCTGTTTAGCTTGACGTTACTTGCCTACTTACTTTATTTAAGTTTGGGACGGGATTGAGAATTGAGATGAAAATGTTGTTTACGTTTGGCTGCGTTGCGTGACGCGTGGCTTCTTGTGCAAGTACCTACTGCTGCTACTGCAAAAAGTGCAAGCTATTTTATTATTTTAAGCGCAAGCGAGTTCTGGTTGACTTTTAGATAAATAATTCTATTTAATTTGAACGTTTTTATTATTACCCGACTACGGCGAAGCAAAAAGGATGGTTATGATTTTGACCGGTATGTATGTATGTATGTATGTATGTATGCATGTGTGTATGTTAATCTGTTCCCTCGTAACTTCTAAACTACTTATCATAATCTGACAAATGGGATATCGTTGGAAGCGTTTTGATGGTCCGCTGGTTATAGGTTATGTGACGTTACATTAAATTGAATACAGCGCCCTCTAGAGCACATAAAGTCATGAACTAAAAAAATATTTCTTTTGAATCATGCCGTGTGGGGTGTCAAATGAAAGGGCTTAATTAGCACATTTGAAATATATATAAGTGGTGGTAAAATGGGAAGGGGGGGACGACAAATAAAAATATGACTTATAGCGATTACAACTACCAATTAGTAGGTGAAATGGGGGGGTGGAATTTTGTATGGGAATTCGATCAATTTTGAAGTTAGAAACGCGGAAATTGGTATATAGGCTACTGTTAACAATTAAAAAAATCCCACTTTCAGTAATTTTTAATAAGCTATCACTAAGGGGAAGAAAATGGGGAATTAAACTTTGTATGTGAGTGAAGTAATTTTTGAAGTTAGATATATGGAAACTGGTTTTTAGACTACTGAATATAAAATACTGACTCTCCGCAGATGAAGTCGCGGGCGGAAAGCTAGTTGAGAATAATTTCTAAAACATCACGCTTCAAATGTAATCCTTAAAGCTCTCCAAAATACATATTTAATAATATGGAATTATTATTTGTATCTTTATCAACTACCTATGCAGCCGGTATAAACAATAAAACTTAAACTAAAAAATATAAAGCGGATCTGCAATTGCTCCATCTTAAAGTTATAACCCCAAAATAATGTTAATAAAAAAAAAGTTTAAAAACTAAAGCAGACAGGATGACGATCGCAATGGATGGAGTTCCACTCACAGGTGATGCCTGCTGCCATGCAGGGTTCGAAATTATCAAGATAATAACGAGCCGTGATAATTATCACCAGTATTAAAAGATCATTTGTTAAATTGTTTCATAAGAAATATCGATGGTTTATTTTTTGTGAATTGGGGGAATCCCCGTGTCGCGGCTAGACGTGCGTTCGGATAGACGCAACAAGTGCGGAAATACACGTTTGGATACTTAGAATATAGTTCTATTTCACGGGCGCAATTTTTTGTTATTATCAATTGATAATTATCCACCTGTTATTATCACGATAATTATCGTGAATCGCGATAATTATCGTTGATAATTATCCTTTCGAACCCTGCTGCCATGTCTTGGATTTTCCTAAATTTGGACTCTACATCATCATACGAGGACTAGGAGTGGTTCTAACATTACAAATGTCCAAACTTGTTTCGTTCTTTTTGCAGTCAGGTTTTAGTTTTTAAACTTATTTTTTATTTAATCCTTTTTTGTCTTTAACTGTGTATGGTATATAGGTAAAATAGGTACAACAATAGGTATACAGGGTGTTTTTTTATTCGTCTTAAACATTTTGGGGGTTAAATCAGTAAGTCATACTGATCAACTTTCACTATGGGACCAACCCCGAAATCACGAAAAAAAATTTGACCCTCCCATACAAAACATCGTCAGCTGACCAGCCAAAATGTATGGGATGGTCAAATTTTTTTTCGCGATTTTGGGTTTGGTCCCATAGTGAAAGTTGGTCAGTATGACTTACTGATTTAACCCCCAAAATGTTTAAGACGAATAAAAAAACATCCTGTATAATGATTTACACTTGTTGTGTCGTTACTTGGTGGCGACTGAGAACTATGCAGACGTGCTTGCGTACTATACTTCGATAAGAAAGCTATCCTTGAATCACCCTGTAACTGACACAAACAAAATAGTACCTGGCTGCCCCTTTAAATTTTAAACAGTACTATCTCGAATGCATTGGCATTGCAATTTGAACCTTCTTCTTTAAGCGGTAAAGTTGCTATTCATATGAAATCTTTTGTTATTTGTGCGTTTCATTTTGCACTGCTAATTAGCGGTCGGGCTTCACAATAGATAACAATACCATTCATTGAAAGATAAGCTCTCAAGTGGATTCCGACATTTTAAATAAATTCTACTATACAAAACTGTAAGTGAATAATTTTGATTTAAAATTAAATAATCGACTGTTTATGCAACAATGAGTAAATAATTACTTACACTTTTAAAATATGTATGACTAGCTTTCCGCCCGCGACTTCGTCTGCGGAGAGTCAGTATTTTCGTTAAAAAGTGCAGATAAAGGTTTTGTTACGTATCATGAAGGGATAGAAACTTTAAATCATACAAGTTTTTAAATCCTTTTCGCCCTGCTAGGAGTAGATTTTCCAAAAACGTCAAAACTTATATTTTATATTCAGTAGTCTAGAAACCAGTTTCCATATATCTAACTTCAAAAATTACTTCACTCCCATACAAACTTTCATTCCCCATTTCATCCCCTTAGGGATAGCTTATTAAAAATTACTGAAAGTGGTGTTTTTTCGTTCTTTGTTAACAGTAGCCGATATACCAATTTCTATGTTTCTAACACTACCATACAAATGTCAACCCCCTATTTCACCTACTTAGGGGTAGTTTTTCAAAAATCACCAAAAGTGTTTTTTTTTATTTGTTAACAGTAGCCTATATACCAATTTCCGCGTTTCTAACTTCGAAATTGATCGAATTCCCATACAAAATTCCACCCCCCCATTTTACCTACTTAGTGGTAGTTGTAATCGCTATAAGTCATATTTTTTAGTCCCCCCCCATTTTACTTGGGGGTTGAATTTCGAAAAATCCTTTCTTATTCCTCGCTTACGTCTTAAAACCAACACCTGTGAAAAATTTCAGCTTTTTAGGTCCAATGGTTTAGGCTGGGCATTTATGAATCACCCAGTCAGGCCTTCTCTTTATATTATATATAGAAAGCCGGAAGTAATAGCTAACTATATAATATGTATATATTTGAAATGTGCTAATTAAGCCATTTAATTTGACACCCCGCATGGCATGATTAAAAAGATATATTTTTTTAGTTCATGACTTTATGTCCTCTAGAGGGCGCTGTATTCAATTTAATGTAACGTCATATAGCCTATAACCAGCGGACCATCAAAACGCTTCCAACGATATCCCATTTGTCAGATTATGATAAGTAGTTTAGAAGTTACGAGGGAACAGATGAACATACATACATACCGGTCAAAATCATAACCCTCCTTTTTTCTTCGCCGTAGTCGGGTAAAAACGACCAAACTCTCATACAAGAAAGCCGCGAGTAATAGGTAACTATATAATATGTATATATTTGAAATATGCTAATTAAGCCCTTTCATTTGACACCCCACACGGCATGATTAAAAATAAATTTTTTTTTAGTTCATGACTTTATGTCCTCTAGAGGGCGCTGTATTCAATTTAATGTAACGTCACATAGCCTATAACCAGCGGACATTCAAAACGTTTCCAACGATATCCCATTTGTCAGATTATGATAAGTAGTTTAGAAGTTATGAGGGAACAGATGAACATACATACATACCGGTCAAAATCATAACCCTCTTTTTTGCTTCGCCGTAGTCGGGTAAAAACAACCAAACTCCCATACAAACTTTAACCCCCCATTTCCACCGTTTTTTATTTGTAAATAATAGCCTATGTACCAATTTTCAGGTCTTTGACTTCAAAAATGAATGACTTCCATACAAACTTCCACCCCCCATTTTAACCACTTGGGGGTTGAATTTCGAAAAATCCCTTCTTAAACGAAGCCTACAATGCAAACTCAACCCCCCCTCAAAATTTCAAAGATCTATATATAGCGGTTTGGGCTGGGCGTTGTTATACTCGTATATAGATATAGATAATCACAGTGGCAGTTTCATTAAATAATTAACCTTATACGGCCGCACTCAGAGACTTTAATCAAACTTAAAAATTAAAAATGCTAATCACAAAGAAAGTGATACATATCGTTGGCAAGTAAACAAACACTTCACGCCGAAATAAATCCACCGAAGTCAGCCGATCCTATAGCCGTCAAAACAAAAACAGGTAAAGTACCTAAATCCTAAACAAAACAATGTACATTTTGTGCGAACGATGAAAGGTTTACTATTGTCTGACGTAGCGAAAAGTGCTGCTCTATGACAAAGCCTCGGCCGCCTTCGGCACACTTCGGCTCGCTCATCTCTCCGTCTCGCGTGAGCGGCTACTTACTTGCCGCTACCCATTCAATTGTTAGGTAGTACAATAATCATTCGAAACACTTGCGCATAGGGATTAAGACAGCTTGAAACCGTTCGATTAAGTTTAAAAGGGGTGACAGACAATAGGGTATTGGGATAGGGTTAGCGCTTAGTTGAATTAACTGTATCGTTTGGTTACCCTTTTATTGGACTAAGTTGACGATAGGCTTAGCGCATCCTTCGGGTTTGTAAAAACAACCCTATCAAATACCCTATCGAAAACCCTTTTAATGCTAAGCGGTTCCGGTCCCTGCTTTCATCTCCCCATTTCATCCCCATACGGGTAGTTTTTTCAAAATCGCCTAAAGTAGAATTTTTTATTTGTTAACAGTAGCCTGTACACAAATTTCCATGTTTCTAACTTCAAAAATGACCAAACTCCCATACAAACTACCACCCCCAATTTCATTTCCTTAGGGGTAGTTATCCAAAATCACCCTAAGTTGTTTTTTTTTGTTAACAGTAGTCTTTATAACAATTTTCACGTTTCTAACTTCAAAATTGACCAAACTCCCATACACACATTTCACCCCCCCCCCCCCCCCGTTTCATCCCCATAGGAGTAGTTTTTCCAAAATCGCCAAAGTAGTCTTTTTTATTTGTTAATAGTAGCCTGTACACAAATTTCCATGTTTCTAACTTCAAAAATGACCAAACTCCCATGCAAACTACCACCCCTAATTTCATTACCTTAGGGGTAGTTATCCGAAATCACCAAAAGTTGTTTTTTATTTGTTAACAGTAGTCTTTATAACAATTTCCGCGTTTCTAACTTCAAAATTGACCAAACTCTCATACACACTTTCACCCATCCGTTTCATTCCTTTTTTTCAAAATCGCCTGAAGTAGAATTTTTTATTTGTTGACAGTAGCCTATACACAAATTTCCATGTTTCTAACTTCAAAAATGACCTAACTCCCATGCAAACTACCACCCCCCATTTCATTCCCTTAGGGGTAGTTATCCAAAATTGCCTTAAGTCGTTTTTTATTTGTTAACAGTATCCTTTATAGCAATTTTCAAGTTTCGAACTTCAAAAAGGACCAACCACCACTCCAAAAGGAACTACCACCCCCCCATTTCATTCCTTTAGGGGTAGTTTTTCCAAAATTGCCGGTAGTACTTTTTTTATTTGTAAACAGTAGCCTATAAACCAATTTTCACGTTCCTAACTTCAAAAATGTCCAAACCCTAACTTTAACCCCCCATTTTAACCCCTTAGGGGTAGTTTATCCAAAATCGCTGAAGGTAGTATTTTTCATTTGTAAATAGTAGCCTTTATACCAATTTCCACGTTTCTATCTTTAAAAATGGATGACTTTCATACAAACTTCCAACCCCCTTTTTACCCCCTTAGGGGATGAATTTTGAAAAATCCTTTCTTAGTGCACCCCTAGACCTCATAAGGAACTTACGTGCCAAATTTGGAATCTCTAGGCCCAGCGGTTTGGGCTGTGCGTTGATATGTCAGTCAGTCAGTCAGTCAGTCAGTCAGTCAGTTTCTTCTTTTATATATTTAGATAAAGAAATCTCATTGCTGGCGTCAATCACTTACGACTAAGGAGCTCCAGTGGTCATCTCCGGTCTTCATCATCAGTTCCTCTACACCAAGAGGTGCTTTTGATATGCAAATTTATAAGGTCTTACAGGAAATACCAAAATCGCTGTATGTGTGCCTATTAACTTTTGAAGGGTTCCCTCAATTCCACACGGATCCCATCTTTAGATTCTGATTTCGTGACAATGGGACCACCTTGGGAGTATACCCTTTCAAACAAAAAAATAATTTTCAAAATCGGTCTACAATTGACGGAGTAATCGCGTAACAAACATACAAAAAAAAGCAACATACAGTCGAATCGAGAACCTCCTCCTTTTTTGAAGTCGGTTAAAAAGGACACGACGTGTTGAGACTTCATTGGAAGTGAACATTTCTCTGATATTTACAGCCGATTTTTTTTTGTTTGAATAAAAACGATTACCTACCTAAGTCAGGAATCGAAGTATTTTAATGTAGCAAGAAATAATAGTAAACCTTAAAGACAAAAAAAAAACATAACAGTGGTAACTTGCGTTACGTGGAAATAGTAACATGCGTTACTTCCGAACTTAATATGTAAATATTCATCGTTACTAACTTAAAAAGTTAGTATAGTATGGAGTATACATACAGGGTGACCTCGAATTGGTAATACAAATTCAAAGTACTACAGAGAGCTTCCCTAAACCAATCGCTTCTACGAGGTCTCACGCTTAATTTTAAAACATAAGTACTTTTTTTTAAGTTTTCTAATTATCCCATTTTTTTTTGCTTAAATTGGTTACCCTACCATTACCTTTAAAATGAAAGAGGTTTAAAGTATTTCAAATGAACACTTTCCTCTTTGGTTCATTATCTGACACATCATTTATGATAATAGCGTATCTTGATTAGTAAATTGTCACTTGTCTTGTCAAAGAAAGTAAGAATTTTCGTATTTAATTAAGATAGTAATTAAACAAAATGCCCCGAGCTTATCCTTATACGAATATTCAGCGAATGGATATGTTATCTTTTTATTTTACGTCACGAAGTACCGTACGAACTCAAGCATTGTTTCATGAACGACACCCTGACTGCCCAACTCCTACTCGTGTTCTAATAAACTCCATTGTCCAAAACTTAAGAGATTTTGGACAGTTTACTGTCCCAGTGCACGCTCAAGCTCCGGGCCGGCGGCCGCGGTACTCGCAGACGTTTCGGAGACGAGTTCTCGATTATTTTAGCCACCACCCAGAGGCGAGCTCAAGGGACGCTGCCGCAAGATTCGGAACGAGCCAATGGTTTATTTGGCGATTACTGAATGCTGAAGGAAAGTATCCGTTTAAATTCCAAAGGGTGCAGGATATCATATTAGCCGATTATCCTAGAAGAGTGCAATTTTGTCGTTGGCTGCTGCAAAATCTACACTTGAACATTTTATGGACCGACGAGGCAACATTTACAAGAGTAGGCATGTTCAACGTTCACAATGAACACTGGTGGTCTGATCGTGAAGCAAATCCTCACGTAACTCGCAGGGACTCCTACCAGACACGTTTCTCGGTAAATGTTTGGGCAGGAATACTGAACGACTGTTTGATTGGTCCTCATTTCATTGACGGAAATTTAAATGGACCGAAATATGAAGAATTCCTGAGAAATGTGTTACCGGTATTGCTACGAGAGGTGCCGCAGCAAAATTTGGAGGCTCTGTATTACCAGCAGGATGGGGCACCAGCTCATTTTTCCCTGCGTGTGCGAAGCTACTTGGACCAAGAGTTCCCTGGGAGATGGATTGGACGCTGTGGCCCAGTCGCTTGGGCTCCTAGAAGCCCTGATCTCACACCTCTCGACTTCTTTTTGTGGGGCGAAATAAAAAGGAGAGTGTACGCACGGGAAACAGATACTGTGGGTGAACTTCGCCAAAAGATAGTTGAGGCATTTAATAATGTAAAAACCAATGAATTTGTTCTCCACAGATTGAAAGACAATCATAGGCGACGGGCAGAGTTATGTATCCAAGAAGGCGGGGGTCATTTTGAGCACATTTCAAAAGTTGTTTAAGTTTTACAATTTTGTATTTTGTACTGTACGTTATTCAACAATAAATTATTTTTAATAATTCACTCATTATTCAGTTATTCACTTTATCAGATAATTTATTAGGGTACCTACTTAAAACTTAAGGGTTGGATGGATATCAGCACCTAGTTTATTAATAACATCGAGTGATAGATACAGGAATGGAAATTGAGACACATTTTGTTCCTTGTCGCTTTGGGTGGCAGTGCGTCACGTTGAATGTCCACTGTCATTATCTCCGTCGTTGTTGTGACAGAGTACAAAATGGTGCGAGAATCAATTTCCTTGTCTGTACGACAGATATGCATGACGTCATGTAGGTTAACCACACTTGGGATTTTAAATTATTTTTATTATTTTGTTTTGTTAGAAAATTAACGATAATTAAGGAAAGCTAACTTTAACAACTGAGTTAATGCAATACACTATTAGTGATTAACTGAATCATAATCAAGTATTTTGTATTACCAATTCGAGGTCACCCTGTATACATACTTATAATCACTACGTTTTCACGTTTGATTATGAAGTTGTCATTCATTCATTAGACAGTGTCAGATTCTTGTTGATTCTATTACCTAATTCCTCAGATTAATACTCTTGTTATAATACTCGTACATGATGTTGAGGTGATTTAATTTTGCAATATTCAATAAATGTAATTAAACAAGTGTGCTACGGTTGTTGTGATAATAATGATGTAGTGGGTAGATGATGAAGTGGACACTGGACAGAGGTAAGAGCGATGATATCTGTAAGGTTTGTTCTGCGTCATTATATCCTTAATTATATCTTATATAATAATATATAGGACAACCGGTTCGACCGATTTGAATATTTTTTCACGTGAAACTTCTTTCTTAGGCGGCGCGGCGATTCGATAGTCGATACATTTGAATGTAACGCTGAAATGGAACGAATTATTATGCTCAGATAATGGTCATACAAAGACAAAAATGCTCTTGTTACTTGTAATATGAAACCTAGACTTTTAAAACCATTTACATTTAAGTACGTAGATGATGCTTCCATGCTGTCATGCTGCCATGCGGTGAAAGTGGCGATAGTGGGTTCACAGCACTGCATCTAATAACACAGAGGCGCATCGCTGTTGACGCTGATAGCCAGTCGCGGCGATGTCAGTAATTTGGCCAGTCATAAATTACTCGTTTAACTGAATTATTCGGGCCGAAAGCATTCCTCTGCTATCCGATGCGATCTATTTTCATTCCCCTACAACTCTCGCGCGGCCACCGCCGATATATAGGCATCCCCGGTTCTTCACAAATGAGCTTTGAATCAATGACATTTAATTAACGGGCAATAGGCGACGCAATACACCAATTTCCAATCGCCAGTTAGAACGCGTATTATAAGGAAGGCTAAAAAACCTTGATAGCTGTTACATACATTATATACACGGCGTAAGGTTGGTTTAGTGACATATAGATAAATAAACATAATAGGTAATGGTTTATACTATAACAATATTATACTGATTGAAGACGAATGGAACCCTATGTTCGCAAGTGCATCTAAGTAGAATTTCGCCGGTTATTTGTAACATGTTTATGTATATATAATAATTAATTATTTCATTTAGTAGGGATTTTTGTATCTTGTTGCAAGTTTACATTGCATAGCGCAGTGGGAAGTGAAACTTCAATGCAATTATTTTCGAGGACTGCACTGGTCCTTTCATCGAAGTTCCTCGACTGGAATTACCGATAACTGGGAATAGTATAACGAATTAATCAAAATTTCACCTCGGGCCTAATATGAGTCACGGTTCTAGCTGAACAATGGGCCGCGGCGGAGGCGAAGGCGCGTCGGATTCAAGTTAAATCAGTACGTAGATCTAGAGAGTTCCTTTGTTGAGCGAGCGAGTAATGAAAACGCTGGCTGATAATAATTTACGAATAGCAGAAGTGTCACAGTTTAATGGCAGCGAAGCAGGGGTCCGAGGAGCATTCCAACGGGCGGGCGGGCGCGGCGCGGCGACTGACAACCGCGCCGACACCAAACTAAAATAATTATCATCATTGTCCCTGCCCCGGCAAACGCTTTAATTGTTCATTTACATTATTGCAACGATGATACCAGTTCAGAACTATTTCGCGTGCCGCGTTTATTTTACTCGCCCATTCTACTGCTGTGTTAGCGGAGTTAATGGTCTGAAAAATTGAAATTGTGTGCAATTGGTTTAATGGTTAAACCATACGTTAATAATTTTATCTAAAAAGTAGCCAAGTAAGGGTTGTTAGAATGATGTATGGCTTAGTCGGTTGGCAAGAGTTTTTTTTAAATTGCGTAGGTACCACGTGTGTTCATGAAGTAAGATTATAAGTAGTAAGTACCTACAAGCTTTGTGATTTTTATTGGTACTTTGTTCGACAAAATCCATCAAACTGATTAGATCTTCGGATTATGCGCGATTACTTTACCCCAGCCAGATAAACATACAGTTATATCCCTCACTTGAGGGTCGCGTCCTCGTTCCACCTCGTCGCATTCACTGGGCAGCGGCGGGGCAGGCGTTTGTTGCAATACCTGTGATATGTACATTTATAGTCTTGCTAATTACCACTAGGCAATCTTGCAATCTGCGTATTGTACTGCGAAAACCTTTATAATATATTAAGGTAGATAGATTGAGTCAACCGAATCTAAGAAAAATCTATTAAAATTTTATCTGTATTTTCCGTGTAAGTCTTCATTTGTAAACTAAGATCTATCTATAACAAATGGGTACTTATTGGGTACCTAAAGTTACATAAATATATGTCACTTATAAAGGGCTCCTTTAAAATTTCTAGATACAACAAATCCACCAAAAATCGAGCTTTAGAATTAAAATTTAAGCGTGACATGTATGGCTAAATTTCCTGACGATAATATAATAAATAACCAAAAATTTAACTCGGGCATCACTTAAAGTAAATTGCTCAAACTCTATTTAGGTGATTTCACCACACAGCCTGTATTTTCTTCTGGGATTCCGTCAGAGTATAAAGCTGTAACCCCGGTATTTAGCGAGTTGAAGTAAATTGAACGCACGCACTTGAATTGCTGTTTATTCTTAGTCGTGGGTTTCATAGGGGTGGCAGTGTAATGCGAAATGAAATTACAAGAGACGTTCGCAAAGTCCTCCTGTGGCATTAATTTGTATCAAGAATTTGTAGAGATTTAGCTTGAGCCGGCGTCGCGGCGCGCGCGGCGGCTCGCAGCCGGCGAGCGTTAACACTTATTAAGGGGGTGCATCCCCGCGACAGATGTAGGGGAGGACCCGCCATTTGCGTAATGTCAGGAATGGTTACACTCGATTTAATAAAACTCCGACAACATTTCATTCTGAAGAATTTAAGAGTCAATTCGTTTTAAACGTCACAGTAGCATAGCGAGAAAAAACCGTGAGCTGAAACGTGCTTGGAATACATTGCCGAGGATTTCTTATCGGCGGCAATTGAGATGAGTACTTATGGCTTTTCGAGTGGCTCGGCTTCGTTTAATTTGTTGTTTCAGCGTGGAATTTTTATTAACGTCTCCCCTCATTTTACATTTTTAGGGACGCGCAGTTGTTATTGGCAAGGTGAAGACGAAGTTTACATTGCTTTATTCGCGTTCTTGAGATAAACTCGACACACAGTTCTCTTTTTCTTAGAACAAATCGACAGACACGTGCTTTATTATTTTGTGGAATCAAGACGTTTTTAATGTTAACTTGGTTTTGGCATTTTGTTCTTGAAGTCTGATATTTATCGTACGAAATTACCCAAAATGTTATCTGTGTAGAATTTATTAGTTTATTATTGCTTGATATTCGAAAACTCGGATCAGATAAAAAGGGACAAAGCTATTAGTAGGTATACAATAGAAAATTAAAACTCGAATTTAGTAAATGGAGAACCAAATGGATACATTTCTGAGCGTGTACCGCGACAATTGACTGACTCCAACTAGGGTTTTGGATAGGGACATATTTTACACCAAAACAAATAAAAACACGCGTTGAACCCAAAAACCCTAGAACATGTACAGACAGATTTTAGCTTAAAAGTTAGCCTGCCCCCATACAAAAGTGCATTTTCATTGTCGTACGTCCAAGTACGGCCCCAATACGCAAAGTTATTATCTAAATTTGATCATATTTTGATTCATGAACGTATCTGCAGGCCAGGGACAAAACTGCGTTCAGGAATCATAATTGTGATTCATGGGACAGGGAACTTGTTAATTGTTAATGTTTTAAAACTGTTCTCTGCATGAGGCTGCTTGTATGTTTCACCGACAGGCAGTTTTCAGACTTATCTTTTAGAGGAGAAACGAAATTAATCATCGTTTAAAACCCTTTATTTGGATTAGGGTGAATTGAAAAAAAATTACGTAGTTAAGGACAGATAAGGCCTTAATTAAAAATCTGTAATTTTTTTCCTTGGTGTAACGAAAATTAATCATATTATTATGATTTGTATGACTAATTTTCGTTACTCACAGGCAAAAGTTAGCGGTTTTTTAATTGAGCCTTTTTTTTAAATTTACCTATTAACATTTTTTATTTCACAAATGTATCAATTGACAACTGCGACGTTTTAGGGGAATCTTTTGACTGTCGTTCATCGAAATCAATGCAATAATGTCATTAAAAATTATAACGGTGCGTCATACTAGTCGCCAGTCGGGTTTTAGTTTTGAGGTAAGGTTAGGTTATTTATTAAAATATAACAAGCTTAAATTTATAAATAAATATAGAACTAAATCTAACAGTACAATATTTCAAAACTTTAAAGCCATGTGGGGATACATATTTTTAAAAGCTTTAAAAGCTTTTGGGTGAAGTTTTCATTTTTTAACCGACTTCAAAAAATTTGGAGGTTCTCAATTCGGTTGAATGTTTTTTTTTATGTTTGTTACCTCAGAACTCCGTCATTTATGAACCGATTTGAATTTTTTTATTTTATTTGAAAGGATATTCTTTCAGATTGGTCCCATTTTCATCAAGTTAGGGATCTGATGATGGGATCCTGGAGAAATTGAGGAAACTTCTCAAAAGTGATAGGCACACATACAGCGACTTTAGAATTTACTGTAAGACCTTAAGAATTTGCATTCTAAAAGCAACTTTTGGTGAAAAGGAACTGATGATGAAGACCAGAGATAAACCCTGGAACTCCTTAGTCGTAAGTGATTAACGGGCTGCATGAGATTTCTTTATTAAGAATTTGAAGTTACTTTTACTCATCATAGTGCATGTGGTAAAGTGCATCTGATGGTGAATTACCGGGAAAAAGAACTGATGATGAAGACCGTCGATGGCAGGCAAGAATCATGTGACATTGTATTGGTGTAGGAGGGTGGGACACAGTGGATCGGTGGGGCGGAACAGTTGATCATTGCCTGTTTCTATGAGAAAAAGGAGTTTCAAATGTCTGTCCCTTTCGCCCTCTGATAACATATTAGGCATGTCTAATGACTGATCTAGGTGCCAAAGATATATGTAAGTTTATTATTTCCCTAAAATATAGGAAGTAAACCACTGTTCCCCACCGATTCACTGTACCGTACCATCCCCTATACCTACTTGACACCGGCTTGAATATATGTATTTCATGTACTCGTACCACTAGGCACCAAATAGGCAATTCCTAGGAGGCTGGTAATTTTTTTACCCTTTTCCGTGGGTTTTTAAAGACTGATTTTTTAATAAAATTTTATTGAATTTTACCGCTAAACAAGAAAACGAGTCATTGGTTCCACGTGGCTCTTATAAAGTATGGGATCCTCAATGCGCGAGTCTGACTCGCTGACTGACTTAAATTTCGGTTTAATAAAACTAAACAACATAAGTATTTCGTTTTTTGTTATTTCTCCTTCCTTACATATATTATGAAATGAGTACTTACTTAAGATAACAGTTTACTGTTATCCTAAGCGAATACCGGGTAATTCACAATACTTAGTTCGTGCCGCCAGCCAACGAAGGAAAACTTTTTCCAGGCGTGCATCGAGATTATCAAAAGATTTCGGACCCTCTTTCTCTTTGAAACTCAGGATAGTAACATATTTTACTTGCAAATGTGACCGCATTACGCTCCAGCGTGTGTATTAGCTTTGCGACAGGGTTCAGAAATTAATAGCAACCCAGAGCGTGTGTCGATCGGAAAACACAAGGGGGCCACTCAGCAGATACTTATCTCCACGCTCGCTCCGTCAACATTCCTATTCCTACATATGCAGTTACTCGCCTGCCTGTCACAGTGATCGCTGTTTATTCGTCCTACATATTACCAAAATTAATGTAACAAAAAAATGCCATATTTATGCTCGAAAAATTTACCGTTAACTTCGGATTGAAAAGCCACAATTTTGTGAAAATTAACGGTAGCTATGTTAATAGTTTATTAAATCGTTTAATGAAAAGTTACTAATCCACAATATTTGGCCATCACTCTTCACAATTCATATGTTGTATCCGAGTTTAACAAAGATTGTTATTCAAAAGTCACCACGACGCCGTTTGTTAACGCAGGTATCTACTAGTTTTTTTGTGGCGCTTCATGCTTGCAATTTGGCGTCGACGTACGAGTAGGTATATTAATTAACATATTTATTAAAAGTTGCAAGATTAATCTCGGTGACTGCCGTTCAGAATTATGAGAGGAAACCACCGAGTCATTATTTATAGGTAATAGAGGGCTTAGTCATCGTGTCGGGGCTTTGTAACATGTGGCGCGTAAATGTGACTAAATGTAATTAATGATTGATCGGGGCTTGTCTACCGTGGAGAACGGCGGAACCCTCCGCAAATCTCACCGACTCAAATGGTAGTCCCCTGTGACCACCGTGCCTTTTAATTTGCAAGCATTTTTAGGGGTGCCTGCCCCAGTGCTGCGTTGCTAACGTTCTTTTGTAAGTTTTATTTTAAATAGGTAGATCTTAACTGATTAAAAAAAATTGCTAAAAGATATCTCTCAGCTTACGTAACTACTGCAATATAATATTTACTTGTCTGGTTAGTAATTAAGTTTCGGTAATTATGAACTAAAAAACATTAAATTCAAGATAACACGGAATCGGTTTACCAAGAAAACCAGCTGACAAAAAGTCAAAGTCCTAGGTCGAAGTCGGCAGCCATTTTTCGCAGCGAATATCTTCAAGCCAAGTTCTCTGCGCTTCGATAACACCGGGCGCGTCGTACGTGGCCCGCAGTCCCCCGTCGAATTTTTAATCGCGGCCGCTGATGTCGTTTGTCTGGAGCCCTGGGCCCCGGGCGTTCCTCAGGGCGCGGCTTCTGCATCGCACCCCTACGCCAATTTAAAATTCATATCATACTACCAACGTAAATTACTTTTTGCCTATGCCAAGCAAATCTTTTTGTTTAACTATTTTCGGTTTTCTTTATTCATTTTCATTAAAGAATTCAGATATTGCAGTTTTCATATACTACTGGTTTGTAAACATTGCTATTTTTACCCACGACGGAACGGAGACTGTATATGCGTTTAGGTTGAGAGGTTTGTTTGTTTGTTTGTGTTCGACCGATTCAGATGGGGTTTTCTGGTAAGGGTTTGTAATTCATCAGCGATGGTTCTTAGATAGATAAGTTTAGGTCATGTTAGCTTTTCAGCTGGCCCGAAGGGTCAAAACACTCAGAAATAAACTCCGTTTTTTTTATTTTTTAGGGTTCCGTACCAAAATGGTAAAAAAGGAACACTTATGGTGAGACCTCGTTGTCTGTCTGTCTGTCTGTCACAGCAGTTTTTCTCAGCGAATACACAAGCTATCAAGTTGAAATTAGGCATAGTTGTATAACTTGTCCGCATCTGTTAGTAAAAATAATATGAAATTAATTTTATAAATACTAATTAAAAAGAGGTCTAGAATGAGGGGTTAAAAAATGAAAGTATAGTATATTTGTATAGTATAGAATATTTGATTAGGTATAGCAAGTGGGGTAACATATAAAAGGACTCAATCTGCACATTTCAAAATCATTTTTTTTATAATTTTCCGTGACGTACTTTTTGATTTATAACCAAAAATGTTCAAATAATCATTGTCCCCCCCCTTATCTCCGAAGTTTATGAACCGAAAAATCTGAAAAATTCCTAACATAGATAATTGCTTATATTTTACGGGAAAAATAAAACGAAGTGTTCAAAATTTGTAGTTTTCGAGCAATTGACAAAATACTTTGAAAAGTGTTAAATTTAGACAACTCAAAATAGACTTTATCGCATACGAATTAAAGTACATATTATATAAAAAATTTAATTAAAAATTTAAAAAACCCCCCAAAACAAAAATTAAACTTTAAAAAGTAAATAAATAATACGGCCCTTAAAGCTTAATGTTAGTACCTAGTAATATTTTGATTCAAGCGTCGTCACGTCCGACAGAGACATAAACGGGCTGCGAGCACGTACCTAATGTATACGTCACAGGACGGACTTCGGCACTACAAGATTTCAAGTATTACAAACTCCCGACAAAATCGCTTTCAAACCTCATAACTTTTAAACGGCTTATCAGATTTTCATCAAACCAAGCTAAGAACACTCTCAATTAAGTCACCTTTCTGACATAAAAAAAAACTAAATCAAAATCAGTCCATCCACATGCCAAATGTATAACACCCCTCTTTTTGCGTCGGGGGTTAAAAAGATATATTCTTGAAGTACGGACTTAAACACGGAACCCTCGGTGCGCAAGTCCGACTCGCACGACTCGCACTTCTTGACCGTTTTTTTATTATTTTAATAGCCTATTTGGGTGTGCCACAAAGGCTTCTCCCATTGATATCCACGAGTCCCTATTTGTGCTTCTTCCGGCCAGTTGCTAAGGAATGCGTCCAAGTCGTCCCGCCATCTCCGTTTAAGCCTGGCTCCATCTGTGTCGCCTATTTTGTGGCACAGACGGGGCAGGTCTACTAGCCCACCGGTCTGTGTGCATGCGGCAGACATGACCGGCCCAATCCCACTTGAGCCTGGCGGTTTTTTCGCCGACATCGGTTATGCGTGTCGTGTTTTGGAGCGCAGTGTGGTGTTCCTGATACGGTCTGTCCTTTTAACACCTTCAACTTGGACTTCTGGCTCTCAGTGAGGGAACATGTTGGACACCGCAGGTTAAGACAGGCAGAATACACATCGACTCCACTCAGTTAAATTTTATAAATTACACTGGTCAACAAAAAAACAACTTTTGCAAACCCATGAAAGGAATTCAACTAATTTTAAGAGAACATTAAAAACCGTTCGCAGTGGTAATAATTTTATGCCTTAGTTAGCTCGGGTTGGTTTTTGTTCGTGGGTATGCGCGGCGTTAACACTCAATACATGTTACAACAAGCACACCATGAGCATAATTCAGAAAATCGAACTAAGCCAGCTGTGAAACGTCTATGGTTGATGAATAGTCACCGCGTACTTCTTGATATTACAACTCATTATCACTGGGCAAAAACCTTGTTGACCAGTGTTATAGGTCAGTTGAATATAGCAGATGTAACGGGTTTAAAACCATTATGAAGTTTAACTGTTATATATTTTGACCATTATGCATTACAAACTTATGACTTTAGAACTTATGTCAAATAAATTTACATATTTTATTTTAAATTTATAAATTATATTAAGTACCTACCCAGATAAGCCAGTCGGTTGAAAAGCTGTGGTAGCCCTCTAGCCGCGTGTCTCTCAAGCAGAATAGCTTTATCATGACCGCAGCAGCCGCACGCGCTCCTGCGGTCTGTAATAGCTGCGGGCCGATGGGCGGCGCCTAATGTTTATTTGATACAAGTAATCGCCACGTGATGTATGAGAGCGATCGCCGTCGCCGGCCTCGCGCCTCGCTCAAACGCCGCGGACGTAAGGTTTATGATGATTATTCGCTCTAAGTTATGATTTATTGCAGGATTAGGAAGGCACATGGTCCATTTTATGGGGAGATTGCCTTTATTTATTGTACCGGATTTCCATTAAATAGGGTAAAAATCGGATTTGTTGAATATAAATGACTCGATTATTGAAATAAATGATACGTGCTCCGGAAAACGATTATAACAGAGTGTTGGCGTGACTACAAATGAATTCATATTTATCCACATAGTATGTAAGAAAATTAGTACAGTCAAATTCATAAATATATATACATTCCCAAAATGACATAAACAACTACATACATACCTCTATGCTACTAACAATAAGGTCGTGTATATATAATATTGAACGCGTGACGTGAAGATTTATGCCTTTGTCTGTACCTACATCGGTGTCGTAATATGATGCACCTTGTTATTTACAATTCATAATAAATAACCGCCTTATTGGTGTCTTAAACCATTGAGCTTTGTAATTTGGCGTTGAAAAATAATTTATACTCGCGTAATTTAAGAATTTAATATTGGCAGCAGCTTGCTTAAATAGACGGATGCTTGTGTTCGTTACCATAATTTGGGCCGGGATAATCAAATTATATCTGGACAAAAAACGCTTTAAAATAAGCGACAGAGTTTCCTCTTCGTAGTCGAGCGGCGCCCTAATAGACGATAATTATTCAAAAGTCATTCTCATCTAAAAATAATCCGATTAGGCCCATCACAATTTATATGAAAAAACGTTCGTGATATTTTATAATTAGGTACTTAGTAAAAAAATATTTGAATAATTCTTTTATCAACACAAAATAAAAATGCTTTTAAATAAGTCGCTTTTATACAAACAATATAGGTTGCCCTATGGATATACTTGCATAAGATTGTTCCGTTGCAACCCTACAGTCGTGCGATTTTTGGAATTCGCTTTAAAACATTTCTCGCGAAGACGTAGCTTCCGGCGTAGTAAGTAGACAGCCACAGTATGCAACTAAAATAAAAACACCACCACCAGAGTTCCGCACAATATTTTTGCTGTTAACTATATTTAGCAAAATAATGTTTTACTTTCCTCTTGCAATGTTCTTTTACTAATCACATTTTCATATTTTACAAATAGACCTGCTAACCCCAACCCCTACCAAATCCCTAACCAAAATGCGAGTATCTTCCTGAGTCATGGATTCGATTCCTATGTAGGTATCTATTTCTCGATTATCATAGCCTATCACCCACAGGACCCCGTTATTAGTAGGTACAAGCCAAGAGCTTAGTTAAGGACTACGTAATTTGTGTGAGATTGACCCCTGATATTTTTTATTAATAACTTAAATCGTAGACAAAGCGAAGTTTTGAAGTTTAATTATTTCTGTTGAACAAAAGTGACGAGTAAAGACAATAAAACAAACTTTGATAGCTTTATTTGATTTTCTTTTACAAAACCCTTTGAAAAACTTCAGTTGAGACTTGAGACGGTAAAAATGTCTATTAAGTAAACCGAGTTCGTAGTAGAGTTATGTGGAGGTAGCACTATTATCGTAGTTTAGAAGAAACAATCAGATAACTTGCTTAGTAAATAGAAACAGACGAGTTCTGTACACGTTGAGGTTTCGTTTTTTGCTAAAATTGCTGTTGGAGTCTGCCTAAAGATATACGAGTATGTATATGGAGGCAATGCCTTGGGTAATTCGGTAATTGAGCCACACTGGCCCCGTCAGCTGCGATTATTCGATTAACATCAAGATTTTCTATAAAATATATTTCTTAAAGAAGCGTAACTTAGCCAAGATATGATTGGAATTGGTTCAAGTTCAAGAGTTCTTAGCTCTGAAAGTACGGGTCACAATTAGGTATATGGCGTTTCACAAACATTTGTGCTCTTTGTAAAGTTCAATAAGCTCTCAAGCATCTTCTTCAATAAGTTAACAAAGTATATACTAGCCTACATTAACGGGTTAAGAGAATGGCGCGGGGCTGTGGACACGGGCACAGTATAAACATAACAGTAGATCATCTTCATACAAAGGTAATCGTACCGCTTGTATTGTCTAAATTGTCTTGTGCCTACGCGCTAATAGCAAGCCAGCCGCGGGGCTACGCCGGCAGTTGCCGCGTTCGGTTGCGTAAGGAAAATAACGGATTTGGTTATTCCTACGTGGGCAAGCGTATATAGGTAACAATATAAGTCCTACAGGATCGGAGTTGAAATACTTATGAATCCCTTACTACTAATAAAAACTTGTGAACGATTTTATGATGAAATGGATAAACGCATTTATGTATACCTCTCATTGCCTGAGGTACAGGATCATCCTAGTTCAGGCAAATGTAATATTATTGTGAATTTCGTGTATACAAAAGCCCTATGTCATTGTTATCATTAAGTTTTTACCAATAAAGTTATTCTTATTCTTATTTTATTCTTACTTTTTTTTTATTTACTTTGACAAGACGGGCGTTCAATTCGCAGCTGTGGTGGCGGCCAGCGCTGCACTGGCGCGGAAAAGTGTTTACAGCACAATATGGATCTGCCTTCTAATGTTCTGATGACACGTGCGAGTTCACGAACGGGATATGATTTTCAGCCGCATTTGTCTCATCGGGAACAAGCGCATATAAATTATGTTAAAAAAGCTAGTATCTTTTATCATTTACATAAAATCTAAAATGCACTTTCGCGAACCCCACATACCCGCGGCGATCAATGATTGATTCAAAAGAAAGACAAGTAGAAAGTTTCCCGCCAAAGACATGAAATCATAGAGCGATTCCTTTTACGACTTCGGTTTCAACTTCATAGCGATGAATTATGCAGAAAGGAGAGAGATTTCCTGCGATAAAAGTCGAAGTACCCAAGAGTGTTCTAAAAAGAGCTCTTAGGATATGATAGGAAAATATATATCGCTTGAATACAAATTAATGTTAGAGTTGGTACGATCACTTTGGAACCGTTACGTATCCGTTACGCTAGAAATATGTTGATTTTGTTTGTTTTAAAGTCACCAAATAAATTAAATATACTTACTTATATATTTTTAATAAACTAAGTAGATGATACATCAGAAAAGTTTGCCTTTGCTTGCCGTGCGTAACACGTGGCAAAGAAGAAAAATAAACCAAATATTTTTCGTAATTTTGAATCAGCGTCGAACTGAGCAGATCCTCTATCAACAGTGAAATTCGAGTGTGTGGTCAGCAAATATCGTTGCAACGAAGTCGCGCGAAGACGCTGCGTTGCATAGCCGAGTGGCAGCGCGGGCCGGCCGTGGGGTGGCGCGCGCGCCCTGAATACCTAATTGACTAATATTAGTTGCTGCTAGGGGGAACTTCCTTAGAGGTGAGTACAAAACTTGAGACAAAGAACACGTACGGGCCTTGTAAGGGATACTTTTTAAGTTTAATACGAGAACTTAGCCAATCCCTATAGCCGCCTTGGTGCGGAGTGTTAAAAGAATCGTGGACGTATTTAATTATTAACTTAAGCCAGACAGTTCAAAATACTGATGTTGCTAGTTAGTTTGAGATACAACTAGCTTTTCCCCGCGACTCCGTCCGCGTAGTAGTAATTTTTCGCTTATCCCTCGGGAACGATAACATTTTCCGGGATAAAAAGTATATTTTGTGTTAATCCAGGTAATAAAATATCTGTGTGCCAAATGTCATAAAAAACGGTCGAGCCGTTCTTGAGTTATAAATAGTGTAGGTAACTAACCCGTTTTTGTTTTAGATGTTATAGTGTACGTAGCAGCCAATTGCCTTCTTCTTGATGTAATAAAAAAATAACTACTAACTTGTTCGACCAGTGTCGAATGCGTTATGGAGGAAAAATACCTATTTAAATAAACCAACCTCGATTCCTTTGGTGATGATTTTGCCGAACCACTCCTTCCCCCCATTTTGAACTCACCTACAATTAAATGGACGGTTAGAAGTGTTTGACGGTTGACAGAATGTATTGAAGACTAATGTCCTTACTAATAAACGTTGAGTAACCGCTGAGTAGTTATACCATGCTTTGTCCTTATCTGTCATTGTGACATTTGAATTCGACAGATAAGGACAAAGCATGTTACTCAACGTTTATTAGTAAGGGCATAACAGTCGATTAAGATTGAATAGTCTGTTAATTGGTTGGTAAATCTAACATAAGTCGAATATTAAGTCCGCCATTTGTACTTGTTTTTGTGCAATAAAGATTAAATAAATAAATAAATAATATAAGTCTAAATAATTTGCAAAACTATTTCTGATTTGTTAGTAAGATGTTAATTAATTTGCATGTAACGAGCTACTGATACCGTGCAAAAGGTGCGCAAGCAAGCGTAGCCCAGCGTAGGTACTAAATGCAGTTCATCTTCTTATCTTATTATACTCGTATGTTAAAATTCAGTTTTTGTATCCATTGGCTCATTTTATTTAAGTCTCAACAAATAACTAAAGCAAGAGGTAAATTGAACGTAAGAGTTAGACTCACCGTGGGTCGCAATAAGTGCACTCCGAAGCGAGTGCCCAGCGTTGACTCTGTCTGAGAGTCGTGCGTTTGAAATCAAATAAATTCCATTAGTGTAATTGGAAGCGGTAGCGAGTGATCGGGCGGGTAGGGCGCCGGGGCTCCCGGGGGCCCGCGGCTGCAGCGCACGCCGCGCGGCTGACCGGCCTGACCGCGGCCGCGCGACACCCTGCGGCAAATGTTAACAACACTTCCTACAACTTGCAAGTTCATTAAGGTAATGAGCACAATGCTGCCGACAGCAAGCTGATTTAAAAATACATAAATAAAAGTGTGTAAAAGATTTCCAAGTTGCAAAAGGCGACGCATTCCCTGAACACAGTTTCAGCTTACTTTGTTATGCTAATCTTCATAATTCTTTAGGCGGGGGAAGTTTCGGGCAAGTTGCTTTTTCGGAAATAACTTGAACCTAATTCTGTCGTAATTTGTTATGTCGTGCTGAATGCTGCTTGAATAAGTTTAATTTTTGCATGTATAGTGTATTATTAAAAAAAAAAAATATATTGTTTACAAAAGCAAATCTCTTCTACATAGTATCTTTAATAATAATAATAATTCTCAAATTTATTCAAGTATTTGCAATATTGTCTTCAATCGGGGAACGATGTTCCATAAACTATCCTGGCAGTTTTGTGAAGCCCCCGACTTGTGTAAATTAACGAAGAAAACTTCTCTATCTAAGTCCGTCTACCTGAAAACACAAAGTAAACTCCGTGCTTTGGCAACTTATCCATTAACTTAAGTAGAATCTGTAGACAGCACGGAGAATGGTGCCTTGGCCTGTTACTAGTTTGAACGTTTAGCGAAATTTATGATGTTAGATATTAGCTTGTTTGTAGGATGTTTTCGAGTCTTTCGGCTCGTCATCGCCAGATTCAAAACATATTTGCTTGTGTTCGCCTGTTATGTAATGTTAAATAAGGGTTACTATCAATGACGACCCGTTCGTTATATTTTATTTGAAACAATTACACTAAATCTTTATCATGGCTTATTAAATTTAAGCTTTTTAGCCAGATTGCAAACTCCTCGTAACATCAAACTTCCGAGTTTGTCGTGACTCAACGAACTGTAATGAAAAATTATTTCTTAAATTTTCACTTCACTTAAAAATCTGCACAACGTTGTAGTCGACGACCGCTTTATTATTTATGACAAGGAACACGAAACTCATCTTGAGTTATAAACTTCTTGGAATTTCTCCTGAAGTAATACAGAGCTATTATTATGATGTCCCCACAAAAAATATTCGTTGTGTAGGCTAGCGTAGGGCAGGAGGCAGGGGCTCACTCGCGCGCGGCGAGCGCCCCGGCGCGGCCGGCCGCGCGGCCCGCCGTGCCCCGGCTCCGGCCGTCTACTCCTTTTATTAGTGTGCACCTCGCACTGTAGTTATTCGATGATAGGAATAGTATTTTTTTTATTTAGTCGTATGGGTAAAACAATCATGTTTCTATCTAATCTACATAGTAATTGGGAGTATAATATTTTATCTATATTATCACAGTTAATTTTTTTTTGAGTTGATGCTTTGTTAAATATCATGTGCGATATGTATAAATATTACAATATTTTTGAATTGCTCCCTTTTTCGTCGTATTCCTGATTCGATATATTCTTGTTTTGACACATTCTTGTTTCGTCGCTTTCCGTTGTCGACATAAATGGTTACATACAATATAGTCAGTCTGTCACTTACATATATTACGAGTACGTACACATATAAGTACGAGTAGTTATGCAAGCAAAGTCAAAGAGGTTTTTTATTACCTGTTTTGACCTCCTCACCCCACATAACTACATTTTTAATTACCGTTATGGCAATACGCTTTTTGTATGAAAGAGTACTTTTGTATGCCGACCATAACGATTAATATAAATATTCCTTTAGTACAAATGCGAAGAAGGCAAGATCCTTTCATAATTTATGAAGAGTTACGGCGAAGTCGCTTTGAGGTACACTTGTAAACTTGGTGAAGTTTCACTTCAAGAATTACAAAGGTTATTATTACGTCACAACAAAAAACCGACTTGGGACGCTTTGCCGACTTCTCGACTCGGGGGCGGAGTTGGACTCTTTTTTCACCCGCTGCTGTTTTATAATTTATAAGCCAGGTCTCGGAGACGGCAAGTTAAAATTAACTCCAAGATTCTGCTTGTTGAACTTTTCAAAACATAAATTGTGAAAATAAGATTCGACGTAATATAGTGCGTGTCGCGTCGGTTTATCCGAGCGTTTATCGTATATGCGATCTCAATATGTGAGGGAACCTATTGCTTAAATGGCCTACGATAATAAAAAAGTTTCCGAGATGTTTTTCTTCCAAACCACTTAACAAGCTTGGCGCACGTAGACATGTTTGTGTCTTGCTTGCATTATGACGGCGTGTTGCTGGGAGATTTAGAGGGGACAAAGTGAGGAGACGAAGTGGCGCCGGCGCCTAAGTCAGGACTACCTTGTGTGTGCAACTTTAATGCGCGTCTCTACACGTGCCGCATTTCGCCTTGCTTAATGAAGACTTTGCTTTATGCATTCGCATACTGTTCATTATTTACAGAATTAAAATGTTCCAAATATCGAATATGATTAAGATCATTATTGGTCTAGGTAGAAGGAAATTTTAAGGTAAGGGGAATTGGTACAGAGATACAGCCCGGCGGCGGTCATAGGGAAAATAAGATTTCATATTACCTCGGAAAATTTGCCAGTTTTCGAGGGTAGAGCTATAAACGGTTTCTACGTGGATGGCGGGAAAAAGCTGTGCTTTATAATTACAACGATTCAAAATACTAACCTGCCTTGCTGTGTGCCAATTTATTTTTATGCATCTTTACTTAGTATTACATTAATATTATTTTTACTATTTTCATGTAAGAGTTGTCTAGTTGGCGAGTTAACGGACGATATACAACGACTTTTTACACAAAATGTCAGCGGTATTCAACTCGGGAACTACCTAACTTAGATTAATTTGCAACTGGACTACGACGGTAACTATAACAAAATACTTAAGGCTAAGGTATGTTATTCTGTTAACACATCGACTTTGACTTCTACTGAGTCGAAGAATAACCGGTAAATGACGTTGTCCGTCATTTATGCGTAAATAACATTTAACTTCCTGCACTTACATTTAGGTAGTCGCCGGTACGACTAGATGAAAATACAGGCAGCCAAATGTCATTTACAACCACTTGTATTCTGTTCGGATTGCTCCCACGATCTAACCTTCCTTTAACCTGCCGCAGTCGTTGAAATGATGATGGAGACATTTAATCTTACGGCTCGGCCTCCACTTTGAGTGGCGGCGGCGACGGCGACAGGAATCTCTATTGCTCACCGCACAGCGGTTAATTGGCATTACACACAATGTATTAGGTACCGCACGCCGCGCCGCCGCCGCGCAAAGTCGTGGCCAGGCCGTTAGCCTTCGGTATATGCAGTCTTGAGATTGCAAAGTTCCATGGCTCGCAGAGCCCACTTACAAGTGGACTGTGTGCTCCTTCGCCTTCTCCACGCTATAAAAAAAGATATTCATCGAGTATATTATACCTACTGCCTTGGTATCTGTTAGCTGCTGCTGTCACGTTTGTGAAAAAGGAGCCTGGTATCATCCTATAGCATAGGCATCGGCACAAAAGTTACTCACACAGCGTTATATCATATCACGTTTTGACAGACGAATTTAAAATAAGTATTCTTTTTACCCGACTGCGCAAAGCCTAAAGTGTGTTTAGGTATGTGTTCAAAAATCGAATTTGTTTCAATTTAGATTCTAAACTTTTTGACCAATTTTATAATAAAAAATCGGTGTCATATGATTTGTTAAGAACGTGTAAGTGTCAGGCTAATTAAACGGTATAACGGTGCGTCATAATAGTCGCTTGTCGGGTTTCAGTTTTAAAGTATTTAGTTAAATGTATCATATAAAAAAAACTACTTATTACTTCTATCTAAGATCCAAATAGTCCGAGCACAAAGTGCTTTTCCCCGTTTAATAAAAATGTTATTCGGTTCAGAAACAGAACTACTTTTCCAAATATGAACCGTTGTGTAAACTTCTAAACTTGTTCCTGATTCGCCGGGCGCCATGACAGCTACATCTCCGGACGGATCAAAGGAAACGAACTCGTGAAATAAGTTTAACGCAGAACGAAGATTTGCAATTTCAATTTGAAGTATCCTGTAATTTGAGTTTTTAAAGTACAGTTGGTGTTGTGGGTTGGGTTTCGTTTCAAGATTGGAAGTATGAAAAGGAAATAATAATTGGCGGGAGTATGCAACCAATAGAGGCGAATGGCGGGAAAGACAGGAGGCCTTTGCGCTGCAGTAGGACACCAAAACAGGCTATAAAACGGTCATTCTCTGCGCGTTTCAACCACCCGTCGTACTTCTAATTAACGAGTCACCTAATTATTGGCTATACGAGTATAGACAACTACCGTCAATTTTGAAGTTTATACCCAGCACAGGCCTGTATTATCTATGGTTTAGCATTTGGTTCTATATCAAGTTTTAAATAATATTTAGCAATTAGGTGACTCGTTAATTAGAAGGACAACGGACGGAGGATACGCTCAGAGAATTACCGAATAGGTAAATATTACCTCCCTCAGTATCGAACCTCATAACAGCAGGCGATTATAGTTTTGATTTATTAAAAACTAGCGTTTTCCCGCAGTTTCGTCCTTGTAGAACTGCATTTTTAAGGTCTCCCCCTGGAACTATTAAATTTTCCGGACAATAAGTGTCTTGTGTGTTTTAATTCAAAACGGGACAAATTTTTATTCTTCTAATACTTAACATTAATAATTTATCAAGAGTTTACCGGAAGAGATTGCCATGTTGGTGGATGAGAAAGGAACCACTTTGTCAGTCAGTTACAATCTAATTTAATTAGAATTACAATAAAGCAGAAGTATATACTTATACAAGATTAACAAAACTTATGCATAACTTATTTAGATAACCTAGAACATGTCTAACACGTATGGATAATTCTTATCCTAGATGTGATTAATTAACAATACGTGTCGACCGGCACAAAGAGATTCAAAGAAATTAATAACATTTTGTTCAATTAACAGATACATATAATTTTCTATTTACAATCCTAGACGCGGAGAGACAATGGAGCTTAATATTCTCTACGTTAATGTTAGTACTTGGCGTAAACAGTAAGTAGACAAAAGTTTTAGAACAACCACGGCGCTGCCCGGGCGCCGGCAAATAAAGTATTTGCACTCATTACGTTACGCCGCGGCTTCTACTTATGGCGGCTTGTTTTCGTCTTCAATGCATTCTAGCTTCGCCTGCAAGCGGGTGGTTGAAACTTACGCGTACATGCAAGTTTGTGTTGGTAAAAAACATCATATTGTAGCTTGAAAAATAATAAAGCGCTTTGGATGTTTTATTCGGAAAACCTTTTAATTCTAAACAAAAACTGTATTATTATCGTAAACATATATTATAAACGTTTTTGTTCCTAACGTGAAAAGTAACAAATAGCTATAGCTTCTTTTGTTTTTTACAGGTAAAGATCGAATCTATACCACAGCCTACACGAAGTAACATTCGCTCTACTTTCTATGGTAGACTCTAATCACCTTTTCAATCTGTTGTTTTGAGTCTGCCCGCGTAAGTATTATTATATTGTACCTAAATACCAAATACCGATAGGTCCAAATGACATATTGGGTGTTTTTATTAAAACAATAATACATTGTACTGTAAAAGGGGCATTTATGTATTTGTTTACAACCTTAGTGAGTAAAAATACTATGACTATATGATATGCTATGGTTTATTTGGTTCGTGAAATTTTACAAAACAAAAGAACAGTGATTTGATTGCGGGTGGATCACTTAAATTGTTTTTATATTTCTATTAAAGTTTTATTCCATTCCACACTCGTTCCCCGCCGGTTACTAAGTTTTATTGTAGATTGGTCTCTTAGTACCTACACGTTTGTAGGCAATGCGGTGACGAACGGTGACGTGTCGCCCGGCAACTTTCAGCTCAGCGCTTGATCAATGTGACTAAGAGGTACCTCCTCTAGCGTCTAAGCTAATATTAACTAAGGATAAAAAACGTGTAGTTTAAGTTAACGACGGGAAGTAAAGAAGCACGCAGCAGGCGATGTCTCGGCGCGCCGTAATATACGCTAACGGGCTGGGACAAGACAAATGTGTTTTCTCTCGCTCGCTATTAGACGCAGCGTGCTCCCGCGCCCCGCTCCCGATCTTGATTGAAAACGATAGCTTAATATTGGATTTTTTAAGACTTGTGTGTCATTAGGTAACAGCTGGTACGGAACGTTTAAGGGGACAAAAGATGATAAAACAATATATTTATGTCCTTCTTTGATTATTATGTTTATTGTGTAGTTTTGATATCATTAGTGATATGCCAATTTAAATTTATTATATGTATATTGCATATCACATTACAAATAATATATGTCGGGGACACAGGGCTCATTCTCACGCGCAGTTTCTTCACTCCCTACAAATGTAACTTAAAACGAAGAGCAGTTCCACCCAGGGGTGTTCATTGGACGCGATCTCAAGCAGAAGTGTTTATTGGATGGTTTCTCAAGTAGAAGTGTTTTCGTTGCCCTGGCCGACATATACTCGTACCTAAATATAATTTAAGCATGTGACGCCTTGCAAAATCACAGCCCGCAAAATAACATAAAAGGGCTAGCTTCATAAAAATAAAAAGTAATTATATTGCGATCTAGGTTGATAGCAGTACATCTTCAATTAGGTATACTTGTTATCAAAAGCCATCAGCCGTCGCATCGGCCCGCGGACCGTCCATGGTGTCCGCTCGGGCGCCCGCTTGCTCCTCCCGCCCACTCACTTATGGAAGTCGGTGACGCCTAGTCGTCAACTAATCGTCGCCCAGCCGTAAGCGCGGTGTCGCCGCGCTCTGTACCCGTGCCGCTTCGATTACGTGCTTGCGCTGCGTGTCGTTCACGATTGGCCTGCTTCAATAAGTCCCGAGACTAACTTGGAGATGGCATATTTATAATAAAAACTCTTTTGATTTTTGGAAAGTACTGGCTATCAAATGATGTGTCAATTTAAAAAAAAATCGATCGATGAAATATTGTGTTACAGACATTTAAGTGACGTAACTTTTGTAATTCTGAAACAATGGAAAAAAAACGAGTTTCGTGTGTTGATACAACACTGTTTTTTAGTGGAAAAAATACCGTTGCAGCATAGGAATGGCTTATAAAATGTTATCTGGAAGCTGCTCCGTCTAAGCGAATCATTTGTCGGCGGTAGGTATGCCGATTTCAAACGCGGTCGTATGGACACAAAATATGATGCTGAACGCTCCGGTCGCCCTAATGAAAATCGTAACGAAAGATCGTAAGGTGCGCGAGATAGCTGAGAAAGTGAAAATTTTAACTGGTAGTGTTTTCACTATTTTACATCAAATTTGGCCTTGAAAAATCATTTTTCCAAGTGGGTGCCGCGTTTGCTAACAATTGTTCAAAAGCAACAACGTATCGATGATTCAGAGCGCTGTTTGGAACTGTTAAGTAGAAATAAAAAGGATTTTTTACATCGGTATGTGATAATAGATGAAACATGGATTCACTATTTCACTCCGGAATCCAATCGGCAGTCAGCAGAGTGGAGAGCGGCTGGTGAAAGCCACCCGACGCGGCCTAAGACACAAAAATCTGCCGGCAAGGTTATGGCCTCTATATTTTGGGATGCGCATGGAATAATCTTCATCGACTACCTTGATAAGGGGCAAAATATTAGGGGCGAATATTACATGGGATTATTGGAGCGATTAAGTACGAAATCGCGGAAAAACAGCCTCAAATGAAGAAAAAAAAGTGTGTTTCACCAGGACAATGCACCTTGTCACAAGTCCATGAGAACGATGGCCAAACTAAACGAATTAGGCTTCGAATTAGGTACTTCCCCATCCACCTTGTTCTCCAGATCTGGCCCCCAGTGATTACTGGCTGTTTGCAGACCTAAAAAATGCTCCAGGGTAAGAAATTTGACTCAAATGGTGAAGTAATCGCAGCAACGGAGGCTTATTTTAAAGCCAAAGATAAATCGTTCTACACACATGGAATAAAAATGTTAGAAAAGCGTTGGAGGGACTGTATCTCAGTTGAAGGAGACTACGTTGATGAATAAAAAAGAATTTGATCAAAAAACTTCGTTTTAGTACTTATAAATAAGTCTCGGGACTTATTGAACCACGTTAAAAGGACCATACCTTCTTATTTTTCAATTCAAGACGTTAATGCTGTAGGTACTGGTAGTTTTATACCTACGTTTAAATCCTGATCCAGAAAAATTCAAGAACGCAGTAGCTCAGTATTATTTTATAGGCGATGAAGACCGGGGTCGTTAGGTGGATATATCATAAAGACAAGAGGGGCAGCATTCACGTCGCAGCTAGTTAGCAGCGCAAACTGGCTCGTCGCTGGCGTTGGCGCAAATTGAATTTGTCTCGAATGCTCTGTCAGGGCGCGGACGGTGCCTCCCTGCCCCGGCCTGGCGCACATTATGGTATACAATACTGAGGTGGTTCGGCACATCGATATTCGTGTCATTTTATCGGGTAGTTTATTTGTTTATATTTTACGCCGATCGCCCTGTCTGAGCGTCAACTTAGTAATGCCTCCCGCACTATCTCACCCTGAACTGGCTCGCAACAGTCGCATACTAACATGCTTTGGTGCATTATTATATTATTTTGTCATTCTATCATTCCTATCAAATGACTTTGTGTTTTGTTTAAAAATGTGCTGAAAAAGCGCACACGCCTTTCGCACTCCCCCACCCCGAGCAGATTTGGATTATGATACACATAATAATGAAGGTGATTTAGCACTTTGAGCTTATAATTGTCTTTCTATTTAGTAACATCAGTTTATGCTTTATCTGGCTCGCCTTATTATGGATGGTAGAACTTCTTTCCGGATCCTCCGGATCGCAACCAGCCAACTAAGTAGCTGTGTGTTTCGGGTAAAACAGGCGACGAAATTATTTGCAGTCGATCTCAGCTCTCAGAGTTGGCTTCGTATCTGCAATCTTGATATTGCATATGCCTATTAACCTTAGAACCCATCTACTAAATGATCTGTGTGCTGGTTTTTCATCAAATTTAAGAAACAATACTAAGTACCAATTTCACCATACGATGTTAAATGTTAATCGACAGTTAAGTAGTTCATACATTTTGACAGCTGTTAACACTCTAATGGTCTGTTAAGTGGTTGGTGAAATCAGACATAAAGTAGGCAAATGTAACTCTTAATTCCTATCGGGTGACGTATTTTTAATTGGTGAAAGTTCAAAAAGTTAAATACGGTACCTAAAAATATTTTCTAAATACAATAATATACTTTATTGTCCAGCCTCAACTTTGTACCCAACTTAGGTGGTATGTACAGTGTCATCTAATCGGGTTATATATCTGTTTATATAAAGTCCCTGCACACGGTTGAAGGAACTTTTTGCACGTGTGGAAAGTGAAGGCATTTCGTAGTGACTTGCGCTTTATCGAGAGAGCGGCGAGATTAATGGCGGCGCGCAATTACGTCCGTGTGGCGGCGCTCATGGTTTTGTCGCCGGTAAATGACGCGCGTGAACGCCGTGACGCCGTGACGCCGTGACGTGGTGACGCGACGGGACGGTGACTTTTAAATAGTTGATATATGGTTGATATGCGTCGTCGTGCAGTGTTTGGTGTGTACCTAATACCGTGGTGGATACTTATTACCGTGATAAAAAATTTTTTCATAAAAAGTAAATACGTTAAATCGTAAATGAATAAAAAATGTTTTATAAAAAATATTACGTAAAATTAACGTAATTACTTAATAATTCGCGATGTTTTTAGTATAATGATAAAATATACCGGATTTACTTTTGCTGCAGCACGTTTTCACCGCAGACCGCTTTTTATTTTATCCTGTAAAAATCGATGGAGGAGCGCGCGAATGGATACAAATTAGTTAAGATAGATTGCATTTAAATAAACATGAAATTAAAATTCAACCATGGACGTGGAACAGGTATTTATTTGAGCTTAGTCGCAGAAGGTTGTATTTAAATTGTTGTCAAAAGTTCAAGTTACACATTTTACACGGGAATGAGGAATATATAAGTTGCGTATTAATACATTCTAAGCTCATCAAGGATGCAAATTTATATGATTTCCCTCTAGTAGCCGGGCCATGTCCTCATACATATGAAATATTCATAAAATATTCAAAGTGGTTTCAATGCTTCTTAATTATCTGTGCTTGTATGCCGCCGCCGGAACTGCTCAATTATACCGCGATATAGTTTGTAGCGTAGGTTACCCAATTTATACAGGCCTACACGTTAAGTCAATCCTGTTATAATTATGCTACCTACAGTAAATAAAAATGTGTGGATAATTAAATACACAACTTTTCGTTTTTCGCTCAAGAGTTCGCGCTTTATTTATTAACTAGCGACCCGCCAGGGTTTCACGTGGGTGCAATTAAAAAAATACATTTTATACAAACCTTGACCTGACAATTTCGAACACAACAAAAACATATCAACCAAAACGATGGTTATATACAGGGTGAAATGGGAGACATGATCAGAATTAACATAATCTAGCTTTTTTGATCTTATTGTTTCTTATTAAAACAGTAATATTATTTAACATTTTTTTTAAGAAATTTAATAACTTTCAATTATTTACTACGAGCATGGTCACTCTACATTACTGTAGTACTTTATAATAAATGTAATCTTGACTTTGTCAAATGTGACAGTGTGTTTTTTTTGATATAATTCTTTTAGTTTTGCTATACCATTCATTATCAGCTATTTTAAAGAGGAGAGGATCAAGTGTTTATTGTAGGGTGATCATTAATGCAGCGACTACATTTTTTATTTACTTTAAATAATAAAAATAAAAAATTATAATGTTTCACGTAAATATTGCATATGCCTATGTGGTTGTCCAAGATTAGTAATTCATCACCGAATTAGATAAATTCAATTCTGATTACGTCTCCTATTTCACCCTGTTTTTTTTATTGCCTTAGACAGACAAACAGGCAGACGGCCCACCTGATGGGAAGTGGTCACCACCGCCTATGGACATTTTCAACACCAGGGGCGGCACTAATGCGTTGCCGGTCTCGAAGAAATTTAATGACACCCTTTTTAAAAAGCCCCATGTTGTAGCGCATTGGGAAAATAAAATGATACGCAAAACTGGGATGTCCATTATACTCGTACTCATTCGTATCGTTACTAGTATCCAGAGCACTAATAACTTTGAATTATGTTAAGACTATTTTCAAGACGAGATCATTGTGGTTATTAAAAAATCTGTATTGTGGTGTGATTAATTCTATAAAAATACACTTTGAAAACTTAATTAGTTGCATTAGAGAACTATAAAATTTAAAACATTTAAATAAAAATTTAAATTGATTGATTTTTTTGATTGATTGATTGATTTTAAATTGATAAAAAAAAATAATTGTTGACTGCTACTATGGTCACAAAAATACGTATAAAAATGTAGTAGCACAATTTGTTCACATCTGCCGTCGGTGTTGTACAAATATCTCGTGTAGAAGGGTAGCTACACTACATCGGCGTGTCTACGGCGTAGCTCGTAGCCGCGTAGCATGTGTCGTCGGCGCGTCATCTGGCCGGAGCAATTACACGCCCGATGACAAACTCCCGCACTATCTGCGTTCATTATATTAAAAGTTTACGATATTATTTTAATCCCAGGGTAGTAAACTGAGTTTTACTAACCTTTCTACTACAAAGTGACCGAAGTATTCCCCTAAAACGCTCACGTGCGGGCTGAGCCTCCCACAATCCCTTTCAATAAACAGCTTGGCGAAATCTAAACACACGCTCAACGAAATCTGCTAAGATTCCCATTTCGGCGCAAAGTGACTGAATCGAAAAGATTTGTCCTACTAAATCCGTAGTTCTTTCCGCACATTCGGCGGACCAGATAAAGATAGCAGTCCCTTCCAACAAATGGCCCGAGTAAATCCTAAATATTTAACTTAATCTTTTAGATTGCCGATATATTACAGATTCAGAGAATAGGTCTGGCAATAAGTATCTACAAGTATGATTGTCTTCGATTTTAACGCTTGATGATTACCTACATCTAGCGAGTCAGTTAAGGAAAGGTGTTTTATTTAATAAGAAATTGTATTGAACGGAGCTTTAGCCAAAATCACGGCGAAAATAATGAAAAGGAATCGTAAGTCAGCGCGCGAGCAATCGCGCCCCGCGAGGCCCGGCAGGTGCAAAGATGTTCCATGATTTAATTTGGGACTCGGGGAGCTGCTCTATTGAATCGAAAAATCCTGCCATAGCACTCGCCGCCTTGAACGTCCGCTTAAGGCGCTGCACTTGAACCCGCCCATCGATGTCACACAATACTTTACGTAGGTAATGCTTCCAAGCATCCATATGATATACTTAACCTTAATTGTATCGACAAAGCAACATAAATGCATAACAATTGTCAATTTAAATTTGTTTTTTTTTGGCAACAAAATGTTTTTCCAAGTAAGCAAATAACCGCAGTGAACGCACAGACACTGAACAAACGCGCAAAAACAAAATCACGCATGGTTGAGCGCGCCGCGAGCCAACGGAAAAATGAATTGCTATTTTGCAATAATATCACCCATTCAGACAATACGCACGAGGCCATTAATTAATAATGCTCTAACAATATTTTCCGTTCGATATAATGCAACGAAAAATAGCAATGTTATTATTTCGGTCGAGTCATTTAATGCACCTATAATTTTAGCATCGTTATTAAAATGACTTATTGTTCCGCAGTAGTGTTACACGTTAAGTGCCCGTGTGGGTGTACGTGCGGGCATAGTGCTTTGTCTAGTCGGGGCCGGAGGCGCGCGCGCCGCGGCGCATACCAAGCAGCCGCAGCAGCCCGCTAATAATGCGCTGCGTCACACCGCCCTAATGCCTCGCTGCCTCATATTGTTTTACTTACCGTATCCCACCAAACCCCTTTGATTACGCTCATATTGATAAAATGGGAGCTCACATACAGTTATTTTACTTTTCGCATTTAGCGAGGCCCACCCGCTGACAGTGAACGTTAAGTAAGAATTAGGTATGGTAATTTTGTAATCCGATCTTTTCTTATGTTTCATACATATTAATTGGACCGTATCGACAACTCGAGTCAACTCTTGTTTCGTTAACTTTGTAAAAGCGTTGTAAAAGCAATAAATGGTCAGACGGAAGCCTGGCTGCCTGCTGTTTCGGCCATAGTAACACGCTAGTATGCCGAGGTTTATACACGGTTTATTGATTGAAAACAGAGTGTCTGCAGTGATGCCGGGCCCGTTCATCTAGCTCGTTGTTGACAAGGATATTAATGTTAAGATAGTGGACAATCTTCCGGTAAAATGGCTGCCTACGGCCCCATCAGAAATTCTGTGGCGTTTTCACTCTGCCCACCTAGTCAGCTAATAATTGAAATGGTTTGCAATAAAAAAAAAAACCGGTCAAGTGCGGATCGGACTCGCGCACCGAGGGTTCCGTATTTAAGTTCGTGCTTCAAAAATATACTTTATTATGTACTTTAATTGTATGCAATAAGGTCCATTTTGACTTGCCTAAAATTTTGTACAGATTTGTAAAGTTTTTTGTAAATTTCTCGAAAACTATTAATTTTGAACACTTCGTTTTATTTTTCCCGTAAAATATAAGTAATTATCTATAAGTTACAACATTTTACAGATTTTTTCATTAATTTTTTGAAAATTTTTGGTTATAAATCAAAAAGTACGTCACGGACATTATAAAAAAAAAATGAAATGTTGCAGATTGAGCCCTTTCATATGACACCCCATTTGCTATAATCAAATCACTTTCATTTTTCAACCCCCCATTCTAAACCCCTTTTCAATTATTTATAAAATTAATTACATATTTTTTTTACTAAAAACAGATGCGGGCAAGCAAGTTACACAACTATGACAAATTTCAAGTTGATAGCTTGTGTAGTTGCTGAGAAAAATTGCTGTGACATACAGACAGACAGACAACGAAGTCTCACCATAAGGGTTCCTTAACCTTGGTTCAAAATGTTCTGTATTGCTCAGTTTAAAAATAATGTGTGTTTTATAATAAAGATAGTTTTTTTTTTAATTTGTAGTTTAAAAGAATATGAAATAGGATTTCTAAGGTTTTGCGAGCTAATTACATTGTAACACAGTCTTCAAAATGCAATATTCATGAAATAAGTTTCATTAAAGATGTATGTTTAATTATAAATGTTCAATGTAACTGGGGATAACTTTTTAGGTGTATCCTAATTAAGAAGAGCTTTGTAGTGTAGGTACCTACTCGTACTATTTACGAATAATTAGATTTATTTGTACGCCTAACCATTTTTACAACGCTAACATTTTATACACGTGATGTTTTCCGATAGTAATTCAATAATGTGATATCCTTCGTTGCAGCTAAGATAGCTTTTTCAAAGTCTCGGGATGGGGAAAGTCCCGGGCTTTAAGTTTTTTTTTATAAAAAAATTAGGAGTCACGAGATATCTTGAGACCTATTTGGGTCTCAGACGCCTTAATGTTAACAGACGTATTGTGTTCAAACTCTATACTTAAGTCTTTTTAAGTATATTTTTGGGTTATAGCTATAAGCATGTTCAAATTCAAATTCAAATTCAAAATTATTTATTTGTTCCAACACAGGTAGGTACATGGTTGTTAGTAGCAAATGTTGTATCACTATGTTGAGCCGCAAGGCATACAAATTGATATTCAGTTAAATAAGATACACATGCAGTTCTCATTAACTAATTGTTAGTAGAAGATATAAATTCATTAATAGAGTAGAACGCTTTTTCCACTAGAAATTTAAATAATTGATTTTTGAACTCGGATAAATTTTCTATTTCCATTAACTGTTTAGGTACTTTATTATATAATCTAGGGGCCATTCCGAGTATGCTCTTCCGCAGTAAAGCAGTTTTAGCAGGCACTGCGCAAATTTTTTTCCTACAACGTAAACTGTTAAAACTTTGAAATAAGTGGAGGTTACATGTAACAAAAATTATCATTTCATATATATATAAGCTCGGAAAAGTTAATATACACAATCTTTGAAAATGTGGTTTACATGAGTTCATACAAGAAATTTAATGCTATAATAATAATATAATAAAACATTTATTTCAACCGACATACTTAGGATTATTGTGTTAGTAATACAATAAAAATCTTATTCTAGTGTTAGTAAAAGTTACACAGTATATTATTTTTAATTATTCTATGAACTTTTTGCCCGTACATGAAGCTGGCAACAGTATTCTATGTACGGACAGTCAAGCCTGCTTGCGAACATGCTCAGGATGTTGTTAGTGTTATGGTTGTATATTTATGTGCTAAATTAGTTTATTTTAAGGTTTGTTCAAATGTAACGTAAATATGATTCGATCACATTTGTTATTAAAATTTGAATTGCATTTACGTGTGATGTGATTTGTCGATCAGTTTGGAATGCTCCTGTATTCAAATTAGCTAGTTCGGCGCGTGCACTAATATTGTATGTGGTATAGCTATGCATAATTTCGTTATGCGCAATGGCTTTGATAGTTTGTTTATGAGGTATGTACGTGAGAGGTATTCAAGACTTGCGCGTAATTGTGAACGCAGCGATGAAATCGTACAGCAATGCGGCGTTGTAGACTTACCGGGTATTATTCGGTATGTGCCCGTTTTGTTGGTTAATTGTTATCTAAGGCTGGTAAAGTTTATTATATATTTCTCAAAAACGTTAGTTTTTCTAGTTTTATAGTGTTTAAATGCAAATGCAATGCAAATGTGTTCTTGAAGCAAATGTACTCCTTCAGTTTTTAGGGTTCCGTAGTCAAACCAAGAACCCTTATAGGTTCGCCATGGCCGTACGTCTGTCCGTCTGTCCGTCCGTCCGCAGCTTAGCTCAGAGTCTCTTAGTACTAGAAAGCTGTTATTTGGCATTAATATACATATTAGTAAAACCGACAAACTAGTAAAATAAAATCTTGAATAATTTTTGTTACAGTCAAGTGTCCCCCCCCCCTCCCCAGCCAGTTGTAGGGGGCCAGGGGGCCCCTACAGCCAAAACTACAAATACTAAAAATCTGAAAAACATCTTAAATGAATTTAAAAGGAAAATTATCTGAACTAAGTAGATATCATTGGTTCTTGAGTTAGAGGCGACTAAAATGTTTATAGCTACTAAAAATCACCTATGATGACTTTAAATAGAAAATTACTTAGTAATTACGTGTAAAAATTCACGGTATTTGGGCATTTTTGTTTGTATTTGTAAGAATGGCGACGGAACCCTACTCTGAGCATGGCCCGACATGCTCTTGCCCGGCTTTTTAATGTAGGTAATAACTTGGCAGTCTTTAGAAACCAGAAATAAATAAATATCAAGGGACAATCTCACACAAATTGACCTAGTCCCAAACTAAGCTCTAGGCTTGTATATAGTCTCATAGATAAACTTACGGGCAAATCGTTCGGCAGTTGAATCGATAGTAGCGTACAATTTACTCTGAGATAAAATCGGGAAAGTCCGCAGTCGAACGCAGTAACTCAGCGCGTTGATCCCGCCTAACAGTGCGTTAATCCCAATGAGAATATAGTCGGGGTGTAACTTCGCGCTTCTTTATCGCACCGTTGAAATTGTACTTCTTTGCGAGTAATCCCTCCACGTCCCGGCCACGTCGCCGACGAAGATAGAGCACGATCTTCACAAATAATGTCACATGCGATTCGTTTCAGACGACGTGACTCGCATCGCCGCGGCTGCCCGCCGTGCCGTGCATAATGGGATAAATATGCTGCGGTTATGTCCCACACATGGCCCTCGAATTAAGTGAGCGCTATTTACCACACGCGCGAAAACTTCCTTACCCGCTTGATTAACAAAATTGTGTTTATATTCCCCGCACTTAATGCACCACGCTCGCCCGCGACTAGCGCTTAGCCTGCGCTCCGTCGGCATTATAAGGTAGAACCAACAACTGTCTCACAAGTCACAAGGCGTGCGTTAGGTATTTCTCTGGTTGTAGAATTTATTCACGAGATACCCTTTATGTACAGCATTTACTCTTAGTAGCTTCTAGTAAGATAAAGTAGACTATTTAAGTTATTATGGTGCTGTTTTCTAATCACGCAGAAAAGCTTACATTTTTTAAAAAGAAATAATTTGATTGCAAAGGTTAAGCGGGCTAGCTTATCACTGTAGGGTTAGAATATATGTTACTAATGTAGACAATGGATCCAATTCGGAACAGTGGCCTGTAAATTTAAATATCTGTAAACGTAAATTTATAAACGTCAAACTCGATTTTGACAGGTCTAAACGTAATCCGTATTCGGTAATTCCTTATTTAAAATTAAAATCTCTAATTTTAGACATACGCATAATTTGACGTTTATAAACTATTCAATTTACAGATACAGGCCAATTTGGTATTCGGACGGACATCCTAAACGTAAATTTACAGAATTTTATTTATCTTATCTGTAAATTAGCGCGCCACCTAAAACTTGACGTCTAAAATTTAAGTGACAAGTAACCTTGCTCTGTTATTGTGAAAGTGTAGTATTTCGGATATATTTTACTTAGTGATAATGGATGACTTTATAGTTGTTGGTGAAATTGACGAAGATGAAGGATAAATAAATAATTTCATTAAGTATATCCGCCGTGTGGGACGTGTGTAACATTTTATCGGTCGGCCATAGGGTCAGCCGGCTTGAAATCGGGAAAAGTAATGTTTGCACATCAAAAACCATATAATATCAGTGCAGTGGTCCAAAATATGAAGAAAAATAACATAGGTAAGTATATATCATTCCTCCACATAGCTGATTTTTGTTTACCATAAATTAGTTGATTATTTGTGAAATTTGAACTTGTTAAGTGGTAATTTACTGGTCGCTCAAAATGTTTAGTTTTTGCCAAAAGGCTCACTCACATTTAAAATGACATCTAGTAACCTTACCAAGGATTAAAAACATAAGTAAAATAAGATTTGCCTAGGTACTTAGAAGTGTGAAGCTCTATACATTTTTATATGAAACAATTTTAACAGTATGAGGGACCTATAAAGTTGATTAAATTGCAATAAAACTTGGTAGACCCAATTTTCATGTATTTTGGAATAAAAAGAAACTTAGAAAGTTATTATTATGATGTTATTATTATTATTATGAAAATTGGGTATACTGAGTTTTATTGCAATTGAATAAACTACAGGTCGCTCATACTGTTAAAATTGTTTCATATAAAAATGTATAGGACTTCACACTGCTAATAAATATATCAAATGAGAAAGGCTTATATAAAGGCTTAACTATTGCAAGTTCTTTTTAATTTTTAACTTTTGCAAACTCATAAACTTGTAGACAATCTCCTATTATCAACAATTATATAATAATTTAAAAAAAACTGGTAGATTTACTTTATTATTACAGATTAATTAATTAATGTGTTAGTATAAAAGAAATAATTGTTGTGTTATGTTAACTTATGCCTCCAAATGATTTGATAATTTATCAGTGGTGGTTATTTTGTGACTAGCAAGCCACAGCTCATGAGTTTAATTTCTGCTAGAGGCAAGATTTGTTTGATGACCACAAATATATGTGGAAGTTTAATATGGATTTGTTTAGTACTTATTACAACAACATAATGAGTGCATCTATAAAATGTATCTAAATACCTTCTTTCTGTTTCAGATATGTGATTCTGACAAAAGGATTATAAGTGTCAACACGGATGCACACATGATGCAGCAATTTTGCGGGCAACAAATATAAATGTGAACCAGTATGTCATCGGGAGACAGAATAGATGGATACTTGGTTAGTTTATATTTCATATTAATATATAATACTAGCCATATTTTAACCAAACAATAGATTTTAAACCCGAAAACCAATCACAAAAATGGTTTGTTATCTCCTTGTGCAGTCTTGCTGAACTCATATACCACTACTAGCATTACTAGCATTTGCCTGTGACTTGTCCGCGTAGAAGTCGTTTATCGCGGGAAAAAAGTAGCCTACCTGCTATTCCAGACTACAATCTCTGTGCCAAATTTAATTTAGATCCGTTCAGCTGTTCTGACGTGATTGAGTAACAAACATCCATCCATCCAAACTATCGCATTTATAATGGTAGTAAGATAAGTAGAATATTATTATATACTGGGATAGCAGGCTAGACATTTATAATGTGTTGAGTGGAGACCTTCGCCAGCAGTAATAATAGTAATATTATGTAATATATGTGCGTGCTACACGGTTTCAAACCATGGTTTCAAACAGGTGGTTTGAAACCGTGTAGACAGTAGTTTTAAACCAAATTTCGCATGACCTTAAACACCCTTGGTAGATGTCAAACAAATGGGCTTGTTTGAAACCATGTAGCAGCTCGCTTCCACTAAGGTCACTTGGTTTAAAACCATGGTTTCAAACCGTGTAGCACACGCAATAGGCTGATTATGTTATGCAGGTATGTTAAACTAGCTTTTGCCCGCGACTCCGTCCGCGTAGAAGTCGTTTATCGGTTTTCCCTTGGGAACTACCAAATTTTCACACATACAAACACACAAACTTTATAATATTTGTAGGATTATAATATGTATAAGTAAAGATTACATACTTAACAAGTACAAGTGTGTCATTTGTTTGTGAAAATGGAACAATAAAGATGTTCAGTAATCAATCATTGGTCACCAGAATAATCATTACAGATTTACACTTTTTATATCCTGTTAATGTGTTCTGTAGGGCATCATCTGCACGGAGGCGCCGCTAAACAAGCGGGCCGGCTCCAAGGCGAAGGAAACGGGTGGAGACGCCACGAGTCGAGGAACGCAGCTATCTCTGGCCTTACTTATCATCATTATGATATCCAGAATTATACCAGAACATTAATTTATTGCATATGAAATTTTTCCTCTTATATTGGGGTTAATTAGCTTTATTTATTTATTAATTTTTATTACATACAATGTAAGCTTACGATTCCGAGACGCGCATACGAGGGTCGTTCCGAAAGTTTATAGCTGTGCCAGTATTAATCGTAATTTAATTTTTTTGTTGATACATTCATAAAACAAATTTTATTACGAACAACTTTGCCAAAAATAATGGTAATGAAATTATTTCATTGAAAGTCATTGAATTTTCCTGGCACTCTAGACAAGTCTTCAAGGCATGTTTCCTCCATATTCTAATATCCATTTGGTTTGCTTAAGTGCAAAGCAAATTCAGGTGCTTAAATAACGACCGGGTGCTGCATTACAGCCCTATAAAGGTAGCCCTAATTTAAAGTTGCAGGTTGCACGCTGCACGCACTATCTATACTTATGGGATTAATCTTTAAAAGTACACTGCCAAGTTGAGAGTTTAAAAATGGCGTTTTTTAATATACAGGCAGTTTTTTGATAGGTTCTTTCTTGCACACGGCTTATTTTCTTTGCACAATTAGTGTTCTCGACTACCATTGTTTAACCCAAACTTTTTATTATATCTATTTAAAAAGAGTCTATTTGTAATGCTCATTTTTTTCAGGGGATAGCGAAGAAACTTCCGAGGATGTGAAGTTGTGCCTTCGCCTGCTGCGGCACCTCTCAACTCGATGTTGACGAAGAACCATCTTCAGACTTCACTAACGCCGCACGTGATATATACGTGTGGCGCTAGTTAGGAGTTTGAATGAAAATTAAAAACTTGTGTCCTAAATGAAATGTTTTTTTTATACAATTTCTTATGTTGAAATTAAAAATATCACTTGAATAGGTAATTTAAAACCGGTCAAATGCGAGTCGGACTCACGCACTGACAGTTCCGTACACATTTGGCCGGTTTTATGAACATTAGGAATATTATAATTAGTGCTGCTACCCGTGCGAAGCCTAATGCGGGTCGATAGTTTCTAAAAAAAAAGAATACTTGCTTAGGTATATGTTTTCAGTTAGCTCAGTAAATTATTCCTAGTAGCGTTTTTTAAAATTAACATATTCTTTCCTGGCTTTTAAATGACCGGTGTTGTAAGTTATTTTATAAGCGCCAGTTGCCAGCCAAGTTGTTGCTTTTATACAAACTGTGGGGTTTGAAGCTAGTTATGGGTCCCCGAGACGATCATTTGCGATAGTCAATATTAATGTCGCATTGTTACTTTTCACTTGCCCATCATTTGAAACCTCCAATAGGTACGTCATAATGGACCTTAACTAAGGGGTAGTTAGGGTCCGTTGTTATTTTCTATATACTTTGGATCTTTTATTTACATTAGCATCTATAACACATAAAAAGTGTTTTTATTCCATAAGATTTTTAATAACTTTTATTAGTAGGTAGAGTGCAACTTGTTCAATCCTCCGCGATTCACTTAATAGGGGTTGTTATACCTAATTATGGGGCTTCTAAACGGGCTACATTTTTCTGCATTTTTTTATAGCCGGAAATATATCCTAAATGATGAAGAACAAGATGCCCATCTTGTTCTGGCATACTCAGTCTGAGAAATACAGCTATTGTTCCCGGCTACAAATTGCAGAAAAATGTGGCCCGTTTATACTAAGCCCTTTTAGGTACTCAATCGGCCAGATGCCCCGAGATAATAAAATTAAACTTATCGAAAACGAGCGAGTAGGACCTACGTAGCGCGTTCGCCAGGGCCTTGGGGAACTGCTATACGACGCCGGCAAGAGTGGCCAGCAGGCAGTAAGTAGGTACGCTCGCGTCAACTGGCGCTCCAGTAGGTACAATTTTAGTTTTGAAACACCAAGTCAGATCAAAATAGTAATAGTTGTGCAGTAATAATTTTAGTTATAACTGACGATACGTTTAAAAATAAAGATAGCTTTGTTCTTATACGCTTGCGTGGAGGCTGACGGAGGTGCGAAGTTGTAGTTGATTGCGGATCGAAGTTGTATGCGGGGGTGAAAGTAAATAGCAAACAAGTAGTATTTGTCTAAAAAAAATTTAATAAAAAATTAACTCCTACTTAATATTAAATTAAAGCACAAGTACAAATAAAAACTACTTCATTGCACTCTTCACGCGTCCTTATCGCCGCCGCAACCAGTTCGCCACTTTGACGGATGGCGGGGAGTTCTCCAATGGAGTGGCGACAGGGTTATCTCAAGCTCCTAAAACAATGAGAACAGTTTATTAATTACCTACCATACCACGTTCCTCTGCATGATAAGTACGTAAGGTTCAATCCACACAAGTCCTAAGTGTAAAGTTTAAAAAAAATTAAAACTATAGGTAAGTAGGTACTTGGAGAGAAAAGCACTTTTAGTGCACGGTTTTTTATTTTACTATACTGCTATACTTTGTAAACGAGTCCGGTAAAGTGCGTTTGACGAGCACGCATTTATTTAAACTTTAAAATGAAAAATAGAAATGCATCGTTGTTTAATCGACTTCATTCTAAACAGTATTGCCGTCTAATAAGTACTTATAGGTAGGTACATGACGGTGCAGGTCGCGGCGCTTCGCCGGGAAGATCGTGTGAACGTCAACCGCGCGGTCATGTGAAGTTAGCCTACCTACCTACCTACTTTGTGTTTGACATAATACTTTGTCGTCATCAAACCCTCAAACCCCAACTGTAATAATTTGTAACAAAGTGAAAATAGGCACTAAAAGCGTTAACAAAATACATACCAATGGAGTTTCGGTACTCGCGAATCCGTTAATAACTACACTGCCCATTATCTCAATAATTCTCTCAGTTGCGCTGAGCGTCGGCCCTGCAGGTCCCCCCTTATTCCCTTATTTAGCGGGCCTTCGTTTTGATCTGGAAAACGTGGATCAAATTATATCTTGGCATGATAATGAACATGGGATCAAAACAAAACAGTTGTATATACTAACCTACATGCTGCCACTCCGATAGGTTCCTGCTGCAGCCCATATCATTTAGCTCACTAGCCAAAATTGGACCACTTGTGGTTCTCTTGCATTACCTGAAATCGACATAAGTATTTAATAGCCTGACTCTAACTGAACCGAAGAAAATGAAGTAAATAAAGTACATTCTTGTAAATAAAATTTAAGGCGCTTAGATAACAAGGTTGATTATATAATAATTCATTGCTTGTCTTACCTCGCGCCATGTGTATATTTGCGTAAAGTTTTTCAACTAGCCAGTAAAGTTTTGCTGGCGTTTATTAGATCCACTTCTATTATTCATGTTCATATTATTGTTCATAGCTGTGTTCTCGGCTCTCGCAAACAAATCTTTTTTTTTTACTTTTCCGCCAGAAAAAACTCCTGCCACCAATGTTGCTAGATATTTTAATTGAACGAAGAATTTATTTTTGAGTTTTATTTTACGTAAACATCACATAACTTAATGTAAAATAAATCTTAAATTCAACTTGCACGGAAAACAGTTTTTTTGTTACTTCAATATTTTAGTTTGATGAGAACCAACCATAGACGACAGAGTAGTCACGAAATTTAGAGCTGTCATTTGAGACGTCAGATAAGTTTTAAATTTAAGTGGATTCAATTTAGGCGTATTTCCGAATACCAATTGGCGCGTAACTTAAAATGACATAACCTAAATTTACAGATTCCTAACTTAAATTTAAATTTAGAGGCCAGTGTTCCGAATTGGATCCAATGGATCCAATTCGGAACAGTGGCCTGTAAATTTAAATATCTGTAAACGTAAATTTATAAACGTCAAACTCGATTTTGACAGGTCTAAACGTAATCCGTATTCGGTAATTCCTTATTTAAAATTAAAATCTCTAATTTTAGACATACGCATAATTTGACGTTTATAAACTATTCAATTTACAGATACAGGCCAATTTGGTATTCGGACGGACATCCTAAACGTAAATTTACAGAATTTTATTTATCTTATCTGTAAATTAGCGCGCCACCTAAAACTTGACGTCTAAAATTTAAGTGACAAGTAACCTTGCTCTGTTATTGTGAAAGTGTAGTATTTCGGATATATTTTACTTAGTGATAATGGATGACTTTATAGTTGTTGGTGAAATTGACGAAGATGAAGGATAAATAAATAATTTCATTAAGTATATCCGCCGTGTGGGACGTGTGTAACATTTTATCGGTCGGCCATAGGGTCAGCCGGCTTGAAATCGGGAAAAGTAATGTTTGCACATCAAAAACCATATAATATCAGTGCAGTGGTCCAAAATATGAAGAAAAATAACATAGGTAAGTATATATCATTCCTCCACATAGCTGATTTTTGTTTACCATAAATTAGTTGATTATTTGTGAAATTTGAACTTGTTAAGTGGTAATTTACTGGTCGCTCAAAATGTTTAGTTTTTGCCAAAAGGCTCACTCACATTTAAAATGACATCTAGTAACCTTACCAAGGATTAAAAACATAAGTAAAATAAGATTTGCCTAGGTACTTAGAAGTGTGAAGCTCTATACATTTTTATATGAAACAATTTTAACAGTATGAGGGACCTATAAAGTTGATTAAATTGCAATAAAACTTGGTAGACCCAATTTTCATGTATTTTGGAATAAAAAGAAACTTAGAAAGTTATTATTATGATGTTATTATTATTATTATGAAAATTGGGTATACTGAGTTTTATTGCAATTGAATAAACTACAGGTCGCTCATACTGTTAAAATTGTTTCATATAAAAATGTATAGGACTTCACACTGCTAATAAATATATCAAATGAGAAAGGCTTATATAAAGGCTTAACTATTGCAAGTTCTTTTTAATTTTTAACTTTTGCAAACTCATAAACTTGTAGACAATCTCCTATTATCAACAATTATATAATAATTTAAAAAAAACTGGTAGATTTACTTTATTATTACAGATTAATTAATTAATGTGTTAGTATAAAAGAAATAATTGTTGTGTTATGTTAACTTATGCCTCCAAATGATTTGATAATTTATCAGTGGTGGTTATTTTGTGACTAGCAAGCCACAGCTCATGAGTTTAATTTCTGCTAGAGGCAAGATTTGTTTGATGACCACAAATATATGTGGAAGTTTAATATGGATTTGTTTAGTACTTATTACAACAACATAATGAGTGCATCTATAAAATGTATCTAAATACCTTCTTTCTGTTTCAGATATGTGATTCTGACAAAAGGATTATAAGTGTCAACACGGATGCACACATGATGCAGCAATTTTGCGGGCAACAAATATAAATGTGAACCAGTATGTCATCGGGAGACAGAATAGATGGATACTTGGTTAGTTTATATTTCATATTAATATATAATACTAGCCATATTTTAACCAAACAATAGATTTTAAACCCGAAAACCAATCACAAAAATGGTTTGTTATCTCCTTGTGCAGTCTTGCTGAACTCATATACCACTACTAGCATTACTAGCATTTGCCTGTGACTTGTCCGCGTAGAAGTCGTTTATCGCGGGAAAAAAGTAGCCTACCTGCTATTCCAGACTACAATCTCTGTGCCAAATTTAATTTAGATCCGTTCAGCTGTTCTGACGTGATTGAGTAACAAACATCCATCCATCCAAACTATCGCATTTATAATGGTAGTAAGATAAGTAGAATATTATTATATACTGGGATAGCAGGCTAGACATTTATAATGTGTTGAGTGGAGACCTTCGCCAGCAGTAATAATAGTAATATTATGTAATATATGTGCGTGCTACACGGTTTCAAACCATGGTTTCAAACAGGTGGTTTGAAACCGTGTAGACAGTAGTTTTAAACCAAATTTCGCATGACCTTAAACACCCTTGGTAGATGTCAAACAAATGGGCTTGTTTGAAACCATGTAGCAGCTCGCTTCCACTAAGGTCACTTGGTTTAAAACCATGGTTTCAAACCGTGTAGCACACGCAATAGGCTGATTATGTTATGCAGGTATGTTAAACTAGCTTTTGCCCGCGACTCCGTCCGCGTAGAAGTCGTTTATCGGTTTTCCCTTGGGAACTACCAAATTTTCACACATACAAACACACAAACTTTATAATATTTGTAGGATTATAATATGTATAAGTAAAGATTACATACTTAACAAGTACAAGTGTGTCATTTGTTTGTGAAAATGGAACAATAAAGATGTTCAGTAATCAATCATTGGTCACCAGAATAATCATTACAGCCGATTAAAGTAAGATTCATTTTAATTGACACTTTTTATATCCTGTTAATGTGTTCTGTAGGGCATCATCTGCACGGAGGCGCCGCTAAACAAGCGGGCCGGCTCCAAGGCGAAGGAAACGGGTGGAGACGCCACGAGTCGAGGAACGCAGCTATCTCTGGCCTTACTTATCATCATTATTATATCCAGAATTATACCAGAACATTATTTTATTGCATATGAAATTTTTTCTCTTATATTGGGGTTAATTAGCTTTATTTATTTATTAATTTTTGTTACATACAAGCTTACGATTCCGAGACGCGCACACGAGGGTCCTTCCGAAAGTTTATAGCTGTGCCAGTATTAATCGTAATTTTTTTTTTTTGTTGATACATTCATAAAACAAATTTTATTACGAACAACTTTGCCAAAAATAATGGTAATGAAATTATTTCATTGAAAGTCATTGAATTTTCCTGGGACTCTAGACATGTCTTCAAGGCATGTTTCCTCCATATTCTAATATCCATTTGGTTTGCTTAAGTGCAAAGCAAATTCAGGTGCTTAAATAAAGACCGGGTGCTGCATTACAGCCCTATAAAGGTAGCCCTAATTTAAAGTTGCAGTTTGCACGCTGCACGCACTATCTATACTTATGGGATTAATCTTTAAAAGTACACTGCCAAGTTGAGAGTTTAAAAATGGCGTTTTTTAATATACAGGCAGTTTTTTGATAGGTTCTTTCTTGCACACGGCTTATTTTCTTTGCACAATTAGTGTTCTCGACTACCATTGTTTAACCCAAACTTTTTATTATATCTATTTAAAAAGAGTCTATTTGTAATGCTCATTTTTTTCAGGGGATAGCGAAGAAACTTCCGAGGATGTGAAGTTGTGCCTTCGCCTGCTGCGGCACCTCTCAACTCGATGTTGACGAAGAACCATCTTCAGACTTCACTAACGCCGCACGTGATATATACGTGTGGCGCTAGTTAGGAGTTTGAATGAAAATTAAAAACTTGTGTCCTAAATGAAATGTTTTTTTTATACAATTTCTTATGTTGAAATTAAAAATATCACTTGAATAGGTAATTTAAAACCGGTCAAATGCGAGTCGGACTCACGCACTGACAGTTCCGTACACATTTGGCCGGTTTTATGAACATTAGGAATATTATAATTAGTGCTGCTACCCGTGCGAAGCCTAATGCGGGTCGATAGTTTCTAAAAAAAAAGAATACTTGCTTAGGTATATGTTTTCAGTTAGCTCAGTAAATTATTCCTAGTAGCGTTTTTTAAAATTAACATATTCTTTCCTGGCTTTTAAATGACCGGTGTTGTAAGTTATTTTATAAGCGCCAGTTGCCAGCCAAGTTGTTGCTTTTATACAAACTGTGGGGTTTGAAGCTAGTTATGGGTCCCCGAGACGATCATTTGCGATAGTCAATATTAATGTCGCATTGTTACTTTTCACTTGCCCATCATTTGAAACCTCCAATAGGTACGTCATAATGGACCTTAACTAAGGGGTAGTTAGGGTCCGTTGTTATTTTCTATATACTTTGGATCTTTTATTTACATTAGCATCTATAACACATAAAAAGTGTTTTTATTCCATAAGATTTTTAATAACTTTTATTAGTAGGTAGAGTGCAACTTGTTCAATCCTCCGCGATTCACTTAATAGGGGTTGTTATACCTAATTATGGGGCTTCTAAACGGGCTACATTTTTCTGTATTTTTTTATAGCCGGAAATATATCCTAAATGATGAAGAACAAGATGCCCATCTTGTTCTGGCATACTCAGTCTGAGAAATACAGCTATTGTTCCCGGCTACAAATTGCAGAAAAATGTGGCCCGTTTATACTAAGCCCTTTTAGGTACTCAATCGGCCAGATGCCCCGAGATAATAAAATTAAACTTATCGAAAACGAGCGAGTAGGACCTACGTAGCGCGTTCGCCAGGGCCTTGGGGAACTGCTATACGACGCCGGCAAGAGTGGCCAGCAGGCAGTAAGTAGGTACGCTCGCGTCAACTGGCGCTCCAGTAGGTACAATTTTAGTTTTGAAACACCAAGTCAGATCAAAATAGTAATAGTTGTGCAGTAATAATTTTAGTTATAACTGACGATACGTTTAAAAATAAAGATAGCTTTGTTCTTATACGCTTGCGTGGAGACTGACGGAGGTGCGAAGTTGTAGTTGATTGCGGATCGAAGTTGTATGCGGGGGTGAAAGTAAATAGCAAACAAGTAGTATTTGTCTAAAAAAAATTTAATAAAAAATGAACTCCTACATACTTAATATTAAATTAAAGCACAAGTACAAATAAAAACTACTTCATTGCACTCTTCACGCGTCCTTATCGCCGCCGCAACCAGTTCGCCACTTTGACGGATGGCGGGGAGTTCTCCAATGGAGTGGCGACAGGGTTATCTCAAGCTCCTAAAACAATGAGAACAGTTTATTAATTACCTACCATACCACGTTCCTCTGCATGATAAGTACGTAAGGTTCAATCCACACAAGTCCTAAGTGTAAAGTTTAAAAAAAATTAAAACTATAGGTAAGTAGGTACTTGGAGAGAAAAGCACTTTTAGTGCACGGTTTTTTATTTTACTATACTGCTATACTTTGTAAACGAGTCCGGTAAAGTGCGTTTGACGAGCACGCATTTATTTAAACTTTAAAATGAAAAATAGAAATGCATCGTTGTTTAATCGACTTCATTCTAAACAGTATTGCCGTCTAATAAGTACTTATAGGTAGGTACATGACGGTGCAGGTCGCGGCGCTTCGCCGGGAAGATCGTGTGAACGTCAACCGCGCGGTCATGTGAAGTTAGCCTACCTACCTACCTACTTTGTGTTTGACATAATACTTTGTCGTCATCAAACCCTCAAACCCCAACTGTAATAATTTGTAACAAAGTGAAAATAGGCACTAAAAGCGTTAACAAAATACATACCAATGGAGTTTCGGTACTCGCGAATCCGTTAATAACTACACTGCCCATTATCTCAATAATTCTCTCAGTTGCGCTGAGCGTCGGCCCTGCAGGTCCCCCCTTATTCCCTTATTTAGCGGGCCTTCGTTTTGATCTGGAAAACGTGGATCAAATTATATCTTGGCATGATAATGAACATGGGATCAAAACAAAACAGTTGTATATACTTACCTACATGCTGCCACTCCGATAGGTTCCTGCTGCAGCCCATATCATTTAGCTCACTAGCCAAAATTGGACCACTAGTGGTTCTCTTGCATTACCTGAAATCGACATAAGTATTTAATAGCCTGACTCTAACTGAACCGAAGAAAATGAAGTAAATAAAGTACTTTCTTGTAAATAAAATTTAAGGCGCTTAGATAACAAGGTTGAGTATATAATAATTCATTGCTTGTCTTACCTCTCGCCATGTGTATATTTGCGTAATGTTTTTCAACTAGCCAGTAAAGTTTTGCTGGCGTTTATTAGATCCACTTCTATTATTCATGTTCATATTATTGTTCATAGCTGTGTTCTCGGCTCTCGCAAACAAATCTTTTTTTTTTACTTTTCCGCCAGAAAAAACTCCTGCCGCCAATGTTGCTAGATATTTTAATTGAACGAAGAATTTATTTTTGAGTTTTATTTTACGTAAACATCACATAACTTAATGTAAAATAAATCTTAAATTCAACTTGCACGGAAAACAGTTTTTTTGTTACTTCAATATTTTAGTTTGATGAGAACCAACCATAGACGACAGAGTAGTCACGAAATTTAGAGCTGTCATTTGAGACGTCAGATAAGTTTTAAATTTAAGTGGATTCAATTTAGGCGTATTTCCGAATACCAATTGGCGCGTAACTTAAAATGACATAACCTAAATTTACAGATTCCTAACTTAAATTTAAATTTAGAGGCCAGTGTTCCGAATTGGATCCAATGTGCATATCCTTTACTTAATGAACATTAATGTGGCCTATAATTATTATTATAATATATTTTTATGGTCTGTTTGCTCTAGCAAATTACGGAGTTGATGCAACGCAAATCGAAGTACGAGTAGAGACTTACACCCCACACGTAACCCGTCTAGATGACACGAATCGCCTATTAATATGTCGAAAAAAAGAACGAATCCTAAGAATGTCTCAAGTAAAATATGTAATTTGAGATAAAGCGGCATCCCATTCCAGATAAGACGCAGCACGACCCACGTCGAGAGCCATCCAACTCGTTACGAGCCGCCCGAAGCGAGGTGTGATACAAAATCATCAATCTTGCCCGAGATTGTACTATTAAATGCCTCTTCGCTCCTTTCTCTCGAACTCGAGACCAGAAACAAATGTAAAAAGTTGTGTGATAAGTTCAATTTGAATTTGTAAAGCCCCTTTCAGCGTTTCTCGCCTGTTTATCTCGGCGAGCAAAGAACGGAAAATACAAAAGTAAGAGATAGGAAATGAAGAGGCGGAAAAAAGTGTCGGGTACGGAACAAATGCGGAAAAGTTGGCGTTATCCGGGAGACAAGTTAAATCGCAATTTATTAGGGCGTGCTGGCGGGCTTAGCGCCGCCACCGGCTTGAGGCGAGTAGCCCGCGCCCGCGCGGCGTCCGCCCCGCGCCGGCGCGCGCGCACCTCCCCTCACTATTATTCTCAAATTAATCACCGATACGGCCGTGCCGTGCCGGTTTACTATTATTATTATTTATTAAAGTAAGGGCCTGCTTCACAATCGACAAGTGAATTAATCTGTCAGTTAAAGATAACACTCTCCTTGTCTATTTTCAAGTGTAAGAAAGGGAAAGGGCTAAATTTATTTGACAGATATGCTTTACTTTACGATTGTGAAACAGGCGATAAATCAAACAAGAAATTAACAATAATTAAAACTACACCGTTAAACCACAGTTTGGTTTGTCTCGATGCACTAATTCCACGACAGCTACAAACAATTGGGTACATAAGAGTGATTAAAGTAAGTTACTTTATATAAATCATCACAACTAAAATTACAAATATTGCACTGAGTCCTATCGTTGTTATCTCTCGCCGGCCGAGCCGGCCTGCCCCGCCCGGGCCAGGATGCTTCGATTAAGTCGGTAACTAACTATGAGAGAATGTAAAAAAGATGTTACGTTACAATTTGTGATTTTGTTATATTATAACTGACCTTGGCTATTTACTAATTAAATTAACACTTGTTTTTTAAGAAACTTTGCAATATTATTGTCAATGGAATTGACAAAATAAATTGGTGTCACATAAATCTGGTAAGTAATATGTTGCCTCTATACAATTCTGGTGAATAAGTACGAGTATATATTGAACTTAGGGCTCGTTAGTGCTTTTGCTAATGATCGAGACAATCGGGGTTTGAGGTTTTTCTTAAATTAGCGTTTACTTCCTATTAACAGTTTACACTAATAGGCTTAATAAAAATATGCAGCAGGCTTGCAGTGGGCAGCGTGCGTGAACCCGAAGCGCCCGCGCCGCGGCCAGTGCTGAGCTTACACTGACAGATAACAAGACTGTTTTATAGATTAGTATCAACAAGGCACCGAAATCGGGCAATGGACCAAAACCACAATGCAACCCTTGTTTATTTGAATTTCTCTTCGTTGACGAGTCAGGTTTAAAGTCAATTGACAATACCTTTAATAATAGTACGTTCCGTTTATGTTAGTCTCAGTTTGGAAAAGTGGAAAAGAATCTGGTTAACGTATTGGCGAAGTGCATTTTTATAATATATTGTTAAACACTAGTACACGTCTGTTGTATGCCTAATGTTGATTTTGTACTTTTCGTTTTTTTTTTTGTTTTATCAATAAAAGAGCAATGCGGATATTTGGGTGGAGTTGAAAAAGTTGGGCATGCTTACTCATGCAATTAAATTTCTATGAAACTTTCCGTTGTGCGACGAATATTAGCCACACAATTCTAAGGATACTTGTCGTCGCACAACGACTTTCACCTTCATTATTTTTTACCTTCATTGTATGTATGGTTAACTACGCTTAGCTATTTGCTAATTGGGTCCAACTTTTTAAACCTTACCCATTTACTAAATGTACGTTTGGCCCATCAGTACTCGTATTAATTTAAATTATTTTTTAGTACTTAAGTAAATCCATTATGAAAACAAAGAATAATATTTGTAAATGTGGAGCATTGCCATCGTTTCTTAGCTGTTGTATTCTAACATACTTTTTCAAAAGGTCAATCATAGTTTCGATACGTCACAGAGTAAAATAATGTTGGAACATCATTAAGCGTAAAAGTAAAATTAAGACTCTCATAATACTCGTTATTGTCATAAAACGCGCGGGACGTATAGTTGGCAGCAACAGTAATTGTTATCATACCCAGGAAGTACGGTCACCAGGAGCACACGAGTCAGGGTCAGTAATGAACTATGCACCTGCCGTAACGGGCACGTGCTTATGGCGGGGTTCCACTATCGCGCACCTCCAGCCTCCCTCGCAAATCTTTATTTACATGCCCCTTGTTTGCCTCCTCCGTGAGCACACTGGCCGGCGTTATGCGTGATGCTCACAATATTTTCACTACATTGTTTTAAGTAGAACCACAATTTATTTGATATTTTTTATCTCGTTAAAGATCCACTGCCATTTACAGTTACATCGGCGACTAGTATAGGACTTTTAAATCTTTTTGCGCTCGCCCGCTAATTGTGGCGGCGACTAATCGGATCCGTTTCCGTGTGCAGATTCCATTATCTGTAGGATCGTGTCCGCCGCCCATACATATTCATATTACGCTCGCCGAGTCCGCCTGCACGACTGAATCAATGCTATTATGCACTCAGTCCAATATTACTTTTATCTGCTCCGATAAGTGCATTACAAATAACATTCTAATTTTACCGCCATGTTAAATGGGGAAGGCTCTCGGGCGACGGCACTTCACTCCAAACTTCGCAAACAAACTTTTTAATTAGTCTGCGAGGACAAACAAGCTGTGTCGTCCTAGTTTCTTCGATACATTATGTAGCTACTTGCGTTTCTCCAAATAGAATACAGTAGCAACTTGCTCGATGTTGGTTCTGAATGATTTATTGGATGCGATATATTAACGAGGGGGAAATACATACATGCAATTGCTTCAGACATTGAACGCTACACGAAATATGAAATGAGTATATGTCTACTAATTATTTGGTACCTATGTACCTACTTAATAAAAAAACATATATTTTTTTCTGAATAAAGAACTAGTAGGTAAGTATCCGTTCAAAATTTATTAATTTAATAAGTATAAATTAACAGATGAAATACCCGACAATATACCGAGCTAAGTGAATTAACCACGTCGTAGGTGGGTGGGTGTACACGAATCGCTACGGCGACGCCGGAAATCTAATAACGTAATAGATAATAGAGGGCTGTTTGTCTTACGGTGAAATGTTATAATGAATAGTCAACAAGCCGGCGACGCTGCGAGCTATCATTGTTTTATTACTGCCTCGTTTATGTTTTCAACAAACAGAACACAAGTTTAAAGTAAGTTAAGTAGCTGTTGCTTTTATACATAAAACAATGTTCTGTGCGTTTAGTGAGTTCCTACATCTAGGCGTAGAATTAAGGGCTGTTAAAACTGGCTGTATGTTTACAGATTCTGATAAAATCGTTTTATGTAGTAGGTATACGCACTTGCAAAAAATCTGACACAACACGAAACTTTTAAATAAGTAACAAGAGTTCTGACATTTTTGAACGACGATTAGAATCTGAAAATTAACGCGATGTTTAGCAAACAAATGACTTGCGAGTGAAATCTTAAGCTTTAGTATAATTACTAGCCTGCTTTAGGCAGAAGAAGATTTTGTTACTCGTTTTCTCTGATCTCTCAACGGGAAGATTTTTATGTCATACATTTTCATAATTTATATTTGCGATGACACAAGTCGAGAGCAACTTGTCAGTCGTACAGGGCTTACATCTGGCGGAGCCAGTGGCAGCGGCGCGGCGAGCGGCGAGTGGCGGTGTCGCGACGCGCCTGCCGGGCGCCACAATTACACCAGCCTCCGTAAATCATAAACATCAACCCCCCATTTAATCCAAATAGTCCCTCGTTAGTGGAGCAGCCTGCGTCTAATTTGTCTCCTGTAACTGGAGATTAATTTATTAACATTAATTACATGACAATAGCTATTGCTAGCTCGCGATGCTTCAGTACGTCGTATCTGTATAGGATTAAAGGGTTATTTACTTTTCGAATAGTAGCTTAGATTAGATGTTAGCATTGATACCGCACTACGAGTATTAACACGATATTTAATGATAAAGTACTATTATCTTAAGTGTAATTGAATTATTTTGCAGGATCTTGATAATATCGTACAATTGTACCTGCGGCTGACGTGTACATTAAATAGTGTATAAGTTAATCATAAAAAAAAAACGTTTAACTGGAAAAATACGTAATGTTATTTTTATATAAAAAAGAGCGACGAAACCGTCATAAAGTGCTTATAGTGATATTGAACAGATATCGCATTATGTTTGAAACGCGAATATTTACGAAGTGCTATCAATACATTTTATTGGAATATCTACGAAGTGCTATCAATACATTTTATTCAGTTAGCATGAATTTTAGTTCGATGCAGAGCGTCTGCTTTTACCATTTTTACTAGCATAATTGTCTGTGGTTAACTGTCGTCTGTGTTCGGCAATTACTGTCGTTCAACGTAGTTTATGGATAAGTGCGCTTGCGACTGATAAGTATAAGTAAGGCACAAGTTGTATTTTGTGGCTTGTCGCTCAGTGCGTTTGTTTCGTAGTAGACGCGGTAGATGGGATTAGGTACCGGGCGAGAAACAAGTCGCGAGCAAGTTATGGGCGGCTTTATAACGTATTTATTGGTCGAGTTTAATAATTAACTAGCGACCTGCCTTCGCTTCGCTCCGGTTACCCCCAACATACAAACAATCACCCAATTTACCTCTTTATAAAATGAGTATATCTTAGTATACGAGTAGATATAAATACATAATGTTACGCCGCTGGTGTTTCATTTTCAATTGCGATCTTCGGTGTTTTGGAAGAGTTTTCAGCAGGCTAAAATATCGTTACAGTCCGTTTCAGAGATAGCTCTATCACATACCAGATTATCAAAATTATCGGTTTAATTGCAATTAAATGCACATGTGCATTTATATCAGTTACCTACCCCACGTACGTAACTATATATTTACGATGATGGCGGTGGCCTAATGAAAATAAGACCTGCTATTATTTTCTCTTTTCATCAGTTCTCAGTCAGTCAGTTGTCAGTTCTGTTATAACTTTATAAGTAAGTAGTAAAATATGTTACAATTTTACTATATACTTATAACAAAAATACATAAATACATGAAACTAAAGTAAAAAAACATTTACGTTACGATATACCGAGAAATGGTAATACTAACAGCCAGTCCGTAAGCTACATTGAACCAGAACAAGATTCGTAACAATAAGCCAACGACAGTGTTTTTATTTCATGTTTACACTGATACACCCTCGTTAACCTACTGGAAATAACGTATTCAGATTACATTATTCATCATGTCGGGGAATCAACACGCATGTTTTTATGCGCACAAAAGCGTGCGATATGTTCGAGCGTTTACATTTTGTACGCTTTTAAATAAAGGGCGGGTGAGGGTAAAACGGTGCTGATGGTTGTTTGGGAATTGCGGAAAATTGCCCGTGGAAAAATTGCGTAGAGTAGCGCTGGCCACATGGCGCGCGACGATACGGCCTACATAACTGATGACTTTCCGATGGCTATTCATTCGCGCCGCCGACGCCCGCCGCCGCCCGCCTCCATACATACATTCATGGGCCGGGCGGCTGCTCAAGTGTGAAACAATTATAACCACATTATCATCGCAAATTGTCCGACAAAGGGAAAGCTGGTTACGCAAACACAACAGAGACATCGACTCATTATTAAAATCGTATCCTTTGTCCGGATGTACGAGTATTATTATGCTAAATAAAATGAAACACCGAATTCACTGTCGTATCTCCTGACTAAATTTCTTGCACCAACTATTGATTAAGGTCGTGAGTTTGTAACGTTATTACTGAACTATAAACTTTTGCTTTTGGTTGCTTGTATTGTAAGAGCTGGGACACGAAGATTGGAAGTAACAAGACAGTGTTCGATTGTTGCCGTTAAACCAATTAAAAAGTTGAGATGTGATCGCTGGTGACAGCGCGCTGATGTATTGACCCGCCGCTCAACGCGACGGGTAAATAATGCCACTTCGCTCAAGTGCCCCCGAATCAAGTAAAAGGTTTGCCTGATTTATTGCTGTGCCACCAATTAAGCGCGGGTATCTACTAATGGATAATTGAAAAAAAAAAACATTCATATATCAGGCCATGCTTAAATGCGTAGGGTTCCATAGCCGGTATTAAAAGAAACTATCTCCGAAACTATAAGTATTTATTATTCAAATTTATATTATTTACAGTTATTTGGTGCTATCTTACATGACATTCATTAAGTTCATTAAGTAGGTATTTATAAAACCTAGAACCTACTTAGCGGTGATGATTTTGAGTTTAATTTCGATATATATATATATATATATATACTTATATGTCATGGACCAAGTGATTAATACGGGCATTATAAATAATGGTAAGTAAGCTATACGAGGTCCCGTGGGAATTTCAAAAAATCCCGTATTATTCCTTGTCTACATCATAAAGGAAACCTCTGTGCAAAATTTCAGCTTTCTAGGTCCAAGGGTTTAGGCTGGGCATTGATGAGTCAGGCCTTCTCTTTTTATAGATATTATGATTTCATTTAAGGTATTTACTTTAGATTTCAGTTTTAGCTGTAGAGAGTTAGGTAGTTGGGTCGAGTTCAAAAAGTTGGACATAATTAGCGAATAGTTAAGCGTTAACCATATAACCAACGAAGGCGAAAAACTTCCGTTATGCGACGGAAAGTATCCTTACAATTGTATGGTTAATTTTTGTCGTACAACAGAAACTTTAATAGAAGTTTTAATTGCGTGAGTTAGCATGGTCAACTTTTTGAACTCGACCCACACGAACACAAGAAGAATGAACAATTTTGAGCATATAAAGTAATATTTCTTAAACAAATTATATTTTGAACCATCCAATATAATATCTTATACAAATTCAAATTCAAATATTTATTCAGTAAATTGGCCACATACGGGCTCTTTTACACGTCAGTTATATAGAGTGAATCTACCAGCGCTTCGGACAAGACCATCATTGCGGAGAAGAAGCGCCGCAAGAAACTCCAGCAGAAGGTCATTTTTTCCAATATAAAATACAATAATACTTAAAAGTAAGTTACATTACAAGGTAATAAAGTAACAAATATTAATTATTAGAACTAGCACAAATTAAAACATTACAAATGTAAGGTCAAATACGTTACTCTAAATGTAATTACTAGGAGAACAACACGACTAGGTCTCTTCGTCAAAAGCCATAACTGGAATAATTAACTGAACAAGTCCTTGCAGACGTGAACAGACCGGACCCCACAAACAGCACCCGTTCACGAGTATGACGCGTATCTCAGCCATCGCCTCCCTCAACCATATGTTCGGGAAGGTGGCGACCCGATCAACGACGCCGCCGTAAGCAAAGACCTTTGAGCGAGCATGACGTGCTCAAGCTGCCGGACAACATAAAAGTAATATTGTGTGAAATAGCTGTCCGGCGAGAAACATCACAGTGTGCTCTCATTTAAAAGCGTCTTGTATACACAAGAACTAATAGAGTACAAAAGTACATACATACAATTTCGTGTTTGAATACAGTTTGCTTAAAGGCATTTTACGTTTCAAGATAGTAACGTCAGAAATATCCTAGACTTAAGAAAATACCTTAAATAAATAATAGCCTAGACACTACTTAAATACATCTTGGTCACCAATGAAGTCATTTACAGTATAGTATGCCCTACCCATCAAGCAGCGCTTGATGTGAGACTTAAATTAATTGAACGGCATATTGACCTTACCTTACCTTATATATAAGATGATATAAGATTTAAAAAAAAATTGCTGCTGTGTTTGAACGTGTGGTGTGGCGCTGTGTTGTGCGCCAATGTCCAGAGATTCATTATTGGTCCTTGTGCACGTATGTTAAATGTCTATAAGTGCACACAATTATATTTTTGTGACTTTGATAGTTTATAAGAAAAAGTGATTGTGACATACAGACAAACAATAAAGATTCTTAGTTTGACTTCGGTACCCTAAAAAGAGCTTTTTATAGGATCAATGGACAGTGTAATAAAATCTTTATCAGGTAGGTATGAGAACCTAATTAACCTTTGGATTTTATAACGAGCCGGTCTAATTCATCTGTTCTAACTAATCTATTTATTTACAAGGGTATTTAGAAAGGTGTTTGTCTTTGCTTACTTTTTCTTCTTATTGTTGTGGACTTCCTTATACGATCAGTCTCGCTGAAATTCCAGTAAGATCGTTATGGATTATTTTATCAGCTGTGAACAGTTCTATTTGTGCGGGAGGCCGGGCGCCGTGGCAGCCGCGGTCCGCTGTTCCAAACAGCGGCGCACAAAGCAGCGCGGCGCCGTTCACCCGCTCCGCTGAACCGTTTTTCCGCCCCTCCGCCTTTAAATTGAAACAAAATCATTCGCACCGCCCAATTTGTCCTATTCACATACCATACCGCGACACGGACATGAATATTGATAGATCAAACTTCACCGGCGCCCTTGGGCTCATGTGTGGTCAGCCATAAGCTCTGTCGGAATATTATTACTACCGAAATATGCCTCGATTGACAATATTCCAATTGATTTCTGTAGCTAGGTAGGAAGGGAACATTGTGTGTGTATGTGTGTTACATTATTTGTTAGTATAGTCACGAACGTTAATTTGGGACCCACTCTAGGTCCAAAGTCAATCTGCAATAAGGTGGAGTTTCCTGTAAGTTACAATTAACTTGGCATCTCTAATGACATTGACAACTTCAAGCAATATTTTTTTGAAATGGGTCCCAAATTAACGTTCGTGAGTGAACCTGGGAGACCAAGCGTCGTCGCTCGGGTCGAAACCGAATTTTACAAAAACAAAAAAAAAGCAATAACAAAGATTTAGTTACCCAGAAAAGAACAAAAAGAAAACAAAAAAACGGTCCATAGCTCGGGTTCGAACCCGCAGTCTTGGCGTAGTAGGCCAACGCACTAACCATCAGTCTATTCAGATGGCGTCAGCCGCACCGAAATTACGAGCCATATTGCGCAGGAAATCTTTTTGCGTGAAAATACGGGGAAAATTAATTTTCTCAGATATGGGACCTAAATAGATCGATTTTTCGTCTCGTAAATCCCCACATTGCAAATTTCATCGAAATTGTTAGAGCCGCTTTCCAGAACGTGAGTCAATATATGTATAATATTTACTTATACAAATGTTTCTCGTTTAATAAGTAGTATATGTTACATTTATTGTTAAATTAGCTTTCGAAAAGTTTTATTAAATAAACAACAAAAAGAATGATAAATAGAAACCCTCATCCGCAGAATGCTCTGTTGCACGGCTTGACCGAATTGTATACCAAATTGTTAATAGACATAGGTGCAGTCACGTCTAATAATATTACTCGCTTGTTTAGACCTATAGTAATACGGTACTTTCCTCATGGCAAATCAGCAATTGTAAGTTATTTAGTAGCTGTAAATAGGTAGATACAGCTTAGTACAGTGTAATGTTCCCTTGTAACTCGCTGAAATGTAACCGAGAGTTAGGTGCAGGCTGAAAACCAGCGCTGTGCAGCTGACCCAGCTCGCAGCTTATGCTGAGACCTGAGCCTGTTGTCACAAAGTTTATATATGTATTAGTTAACAATATGTGTTATAATGCCGTGTATATTTTTTCTATGTGACAATAAATCATTATTTAATTTAATTTAATTTAATTTATAATAATAAATGTAACATACGTTACATTTTTTATCATAAATCGTTCGGCTATATTAGTTGCTTTGAACACCATTAATTTATAAAGTAAAATATTAAATAAATAAATATCAGGGGATAATCCAACACAAATTGACCTAGTCCTGAACAAAGCTCCAGGCTTGTACTATGTGTGGGTGGGTTAGTGCAACGATAAACAATCGTATTAATCTTGAAGTAACTTTTTTGTATGTAGCAAAGTAAAAATATGGTTACGCTTACATTTCGCAGTCTTCAAAATATACTTAATTGAACAGTTGCAAATAAAACTGGACCGGCGACTAGTATGATGCAACATTAGGTTCAATATCCATATAGCCTTCGTGCGGGTGTCTCGCACGTTTTGCACGAATCATATGACACCCTATTTTTTAAATCGATCCAATAGTTTAGGAGCTAGAGTGGAACATCCCCGATTTTTGGCATATAAGTAGTACATACATACATAAACTGTTATAATAATTACCCGTCTTTTGGCTTCACTCAGTCGGGTAAAAAGACTAATCGGATTTGGATCATGCCACGATTGCTATTTTCTGGGTATGTGCGAACCACACACAATTACCCAGATTACCAGGCCCCAAGATGACTTCACTTATGATGCAGTACGAGTAGCGCATGACTAGGTTTACACTCCTGGGTAAAGACCAACCCAGCGATATCTCGATTTTTTTTAAAACACTTATATAATGCTATTGTATGCACCCAAAAACACGTTAGCCTTTGTGATGTGATAAGGAATATCTTAATTTTTAAGTTGGTTAACACAATAAAAGTTTACAAGAAGAGGAAAGACATGACGTATACTTACTAGCGAGCTCCACTACGTCCACGGATAATGCTCCGTGAAGCGCTGCCGGCGGGCGTGAAGCGGCGCCGGCGCGGCGTCGAGGTGCCCCGCGGGACCGCGCGCATTCGGGACTCTTTTGATAAATATTTTATGCTCCTCGCGATTCTACAGCTACTAACATAACACAGTTCTTAAGTTTGAACAAGAATAAAGTTTTGTCTTATTTTATTGAAATAATAAGATTATTTATAAAAACAATATAGAAATATAGAAATATAGTAACATGAGCCTGGTGCTGGAAGGGTTTAAGAATTCGATTAAAGTTATTCCCTTGGGTACTGTGCTTTTTACGACGTAAAAGTGAAGAAATCTCCCTTTAATCTGTGCACAACATCACGTTACTTAATCCGTTGCTCAGTTTTGACGCCAATTAATGTTATAATGTTACACACAAACAAACATGTTTGCATGTTTGTTTGCTACGAAACACACGCATTTATATTAAAAAGTATCTATTTGAAATAGTCTAATCTGATCTGATCAAACAGACATATCGTTACAGATTTACCGTTATGGGTAACACGTAACGCATTTTGAGGTAGCGCCAGTGTGGTTAATATCCAAGCGTTTTCCTTAATTAATTAGTGGCAATTTGCACTTCGATGGGTTTGTTGCTCTCATTAACCTGATACGAGTAGGTACAGTGTAAGCGCCATCCATAAAAAAATATTGAAGCTACATTTAATGTAAATGATTTCCTGTCGTCTACGCTATTTGCAGCTATGTTATTGTTATATTCAAGAGCTCCGGCCAAGTTACTCCATCGCGTACCTAACCTAATCATCTTTTCAAAATTTACAAAGGTCTAGTAATGTCACCATACTCATACATATTTATCATGAAATATCAATACGTTAATGCTATCAGATTTTGAATTTATTTAACTTGGCTGGTGTTACGCGTCCAATGGCAATATACATATATAAAATAACAATAACTACATCGTGTGGTAGTATTATCCTGTCACAAAGTTATAAGTACCTAATGTTAGTAAATTCCAAAAAAATATTTATTTCAATTTACACTATAATTATTTTTATTACTCTGTAATTAATATTATTTACTCATTTAAACGTGTAATATGATTTAAATCATAATTTATAATTAAGTAATGTCTAATGTCCATTGAAATCTGAAAGTTGTTCGCGATCTCACAATAATACCGCGTCATCATCATAATCATTTTAATCACGAATAACGAATTTAAAAGTAAAACTATCACGACTAAGACGGCTTTATTTTTCTTGAGTTAAAGACGATTAAAATGTTTATACCTACCGAAAATGAGCTAAAATAACTTTAACTAGAAAATTTGCGATTGTTGTTTATGTTTGTAAGCATGGCGACGGAACCCTACACTGAGCATAGTTCATCATGCTCTTGCCCGGTTTTTATAAATAGAGCGATGTAGGTATATAAATACAGGGTCTAAAATTACACAAAGCAAAAATATTTTTATCGTTTAAATTAAACGAAAAAATTTCAAACTTTAAAACCGTAATTTATTTATTCGTTGTTTCATGTAGGTACCTACAATACAGTATTGCAAGATGTTGGTACAATGTATCGGTTCTATTGTGACGGTTCTATTTTTTTTTATGTTTAACTATCAAGCGGTTGAATATTATAGATTAATCTGTAAAGCTTTCACGGCTAATTCGCTGAACAGATTTCGATGAAATTTGGTGTGGAGATAGCCTGAGTTCCGAGGAAAGACATAGGCAACTTTTTATCTCAGAAAATTGAACAGTTCCCGAGGGAGCTAAATGATTTCTACGCGGACGAAGTCGCGGGCAAAAGCTAGTAATAATATAATGTTGGAAACTACATTATGTTCAAATATAATCCGTAACAATAATACGACCGGACGCACGAGCACGGGCAGCTTGTTTCCGATGCCTAACGGTTAAATAAATTAGATAAGACGGGATACGCGCTGACGGGGGCACTTAGCAACTTTCCGTGTTGTCAACACTTTTATGTGTGTATTGGCCCATTACGCTGCCTCAGACTCCTACATTTACGCTGACATGCAATCACTGCTAAATTTATACAATTGTACAAATGGAGCCCAACTTATACCACCTCATTCATAATAAAAAAAACTAAATACACTACAGAAATGCACTTAATGTATGATTTAAGATATTTTATTTGGTTTAGCAAATAGGAAAATACCGTAAAATGGTGCCAGGTGACTGGCAATTAGGGAGAAATTCACATAGATTTGGATACGAGAAAGGCAATTATTTTTATAATTTCCCCAAGAATTCTTTTAAAGCTTGCGAAGGGACACGGAGCGGACGCGAAGTATTGTCTGCTTGCCTCGCTTTTTAAAACTTGGACGCTTCATTTAATCAAGACCTCGTCCTTTGAGTGTTTATGTGACCAAAGTATCCGCAGACTCTTTCAATTTCCTCTCAATTTTGTGAAAGCAACCAGAGTTGCATTCCGGTTTCCGTTGCTAGAGTAAGGCAAATTTAAGAGTTTTACGGTATTCATTACGTTATCACTGAATACTATAACTATTCCACATGTTTAAACAATTTATTGACAGACCGACGGACAGACGGATAGGCAGACCATGCTAACAGCTCTGTCAAAATGTATGAACTAGTCGATTAACATTTAACATCGTTTGGTGAAATTACCAATATCAATAGTACCAATTTCACCAATCGTCTATTAAGTTATTGGTGAAATGCGACATTAGAGTTTCTAAAGTAGTCTACAACTTTGCTCCTGGAAGCATGGGCAATTTTCTTGTAGTATTTTACAAATTTTTGGGACCTAGGAACAAATTAACTAAAAAACATCCCACCCTTCGGAATTTTACTGTTACTACGGACATGTTATAATAGCGTAAAATCCGGAAAGGAAGGAGTCGGTTGTAAGGACGGTTTTAATATATATTCCGATTAGATTCAGTGTCAGGAAAGAACGCAGATAGCGCGGCGGAGCTGGAAGGAAATATTAGATGGATCGGGCTTCGAATACAAATATGGGGAGATAGGGAAATCGGATTCGCGGCAGTCCCAGGCGTGTCGTATTATCAAACTCTTTTGGTAGAAATAGCTAACGCATTTATAAAAAAGTGTCCATTCATTACAGCTATAATTAAAACTAATTTTACATATAAATATATCTAATTTTGATAGGTTTAAATTGATCGATTTAAATTTCGAGTTACGACTAGTTTCTTAAAGTTTTATGTTTCGCGCTGATTTTACAGTGTCAGGGTAGGTAGGTATATGTTTTGGTAATATTTTTGTACATTTTAGGCCGGAACCCCACTGCGGCGCACGCTACGCACGCACACGCTAAGTTCGTTTTCCATTTGCGTTAGGCTGCCGCGCGAGCAAATATGTTCGAGGGTTTGCCGCGCAATGGAGACCGAACTTAGCGTGAGCGTGCGTAGCGTGCGCAGCAGTGGTGTTCCGGCCTTACTTAATTAAGTAAAATTAAATATCCTTAACGCATGTTAATCATTCTAAAAAAAAAATTTATATTACAATGCTATTTTCACGGTGTTCAATCTCAGTGGTAAAGCTAGGCCGTAACCTGTTGCTGGATGTGGTAGGTACCTACATTTTTTTTTGTAAACTACTTTTGTACAGCAATAGAAGTGTTTCGGCTGGCTTGATGATGATAGTTGAACATTGACATAACGTAGGTAACACCATTCGCCGTTTCCTTAAATGTTAGAAACGTCTAGGTCTAGCTTCGTGCGACCCGTGTACTTTTACAAAGTAGGTATATAAAATCAATCAAAATAACGCCTTAATTAGAATTTAATAGTGTTGCAATTATAACAGACTTTTTTGATGTCTGGTCATCAGGAGGCTAGACTAAGTTCCTACCTCCGCCTACCCACTAGATCTTATTTCTTTTGGTACGGAAACTATTGTCAACAGGTTCTGGTGAACGTTCGCCTTTAGACGGGACGCATACTGTTTAGCTACTAACTGGTATAAGACTACCCTAAGGCTACCCTCTCCTGTATTTCCAAAATTTAACCTGATTTTTATTTATTCGTATGGCAATTATTATGTACACATTGTTGAAAAATAGATGTCATAGGCATATATCCAAGTTTCTTAGCCATTTGGCGGCGTCGGGGGTAAAAAGGATGAAGTCATCGGGGTGACCAGGATAAGCCCGCAGGGGGCACTCCCTCGTGATGTGCTCGATGGTCTGGGACTCCGCACCGCAGTCGCAGCGGGGGGATTCGGTCCAGCCACATAGGTGTTTATAATGGGCGCATCTACCATGGCCGGTGCGAATCCTGTTCAGTGTACACCAATCGCGTCGGGGCAAGTCAGCACCCCTCAGCTGCATCCCAGGTTGGATACTGTCGCTGACTCTTGAACCCATGGCCTCTCTCCACTGGTGAGCCCAAGCCATCGATGGCTGGAACAAGTCGATGGCCAGCTCTTGTGCTCGGCGGCAAGGGGCACGACGTGACTTAAGCCTTTGTTTTTCGGGCTGCAGGAACTCTTGGTGACACGGTAAGCTTTTATTTTTGTGGATTTTTCCATATTCCCTGAGCAATGCTGTACTCCGTCGAATTGCAGGAGGCGCGATATTGCTTAAGACTGGTAACCATGGCGTGGGTGTCGACTTTAATGTCCCGGATATGTATCGCATAGATTTATTTAGTTCGACGTCGACTAGACTGGTGTGTGCGCTTTCGAGCCAGACAGGTGCACAGTACTCGGCGGTGGAGTAGACGAGAGAAAGGGCTGATGCACGGAGGCAATTAGCGCTTGCACCCCAGGATGTGCCAGTTAATCTCGCAAGTATATTGTTCCTGGTCTGAAGCTTTCTAGAAACCTTTGTGAGATGTTCCTTATACGTTAGGGATCGGTCCAAGGTTATGCCTAAGTATTTGGGGAAGAAATTGTGAGCAAGTCGCACTCCGTCCCACTGTACGTTCAACTCGCGTTTGCATAAGATGTTGTGAAGATGGAAACAGCTCACTTCAGTTTTTGCTGCGTTTGGTGTTAGTCTCCAAGTTTTACAGAAGCGGCTCAGCTTGTTGAGATCTTCCGAAAGAGTGGTCTCGAGTTCGCCGAAGACCTTATTTTGAGTGACCAAGGCAATATCGTCAGCGTAAATAAACTTCCTGGAGCTAGTCAGTGGCAGGTCGTGTGTGTATAGATTGAATAAAATCGGGGCAAGGATGGAGCCCCGTGGTAGGCCATTGTTTAGTATTCTCTGCTTACTGACGTTGCTACCCAGGTGAACCCGGAAAAGACGTTCCGACAGCATGTTGGATATCAGCCTGACCACATCCATGTTAGGCACAACGGAAAGAAGCTTGTACATCAGTGCCTGTCTCCACACCGTGTCATAGGCTGCCGAGAGATCCACTAGGGCTACCCCTGACTTCAGGCCTCTCTGGAACCCGGACTCAATGTGGGTGGTGAGAGCAAGGACTTGGTCACAACAACTACGGCCTGGTCTGAAGCCCGCCTGCTCCACGGGAACCTTCGCCTCGATGAGAGGTGATATGCGCCAGAGAAGAACCTTTTCGAGAAGTTTATAGCAGTTACTAAGTAGCGCAATTGGACGATAGCTCGATGCTTCTGTATCAGGCTTTCCAGGTTTGAGAACTGCTATTACTTTGGATAGTTTAAAGGCACGGGGCAATCTCTTGGTAACGAGTAGGTCTGTGAAGAAAGATGCAAGCCAGCGACGAGCATTTGGGCCGAGGACCTGATGAAATATATCTACATACAAACGTTGTAATGTGTATGTATTATAAAACGACAAAACGTTTTAGATTTTAGTAGGAATGTGCTCACTTCAGATTGTAACAAGCTTAAACTGAATAAATACATATTTCCTTCGAATACACTGCACCTCCAATCACATGCATGATAACTTAACCACCTAACCCAACCAATCGGAAATGTCTTCAATTGAAGAACGTTAAAATTCGATTCAAGGTCTACCTGTATCCATGCCTATATCTATACAATGCACTGGTGCAAATTGTTGGTACAAATTGGACACTATTGAGTAGAATGGTCACATTATGTTAAGTGCTTGGAATTGAGATTGGCAGTTTCCTCTTAAGTATTTTTTTCTATAATGGACGTATTGGTAGGTACCATATTTTATTTACGAGTTTGTGTTCTTCCTTTACCACATCATAAAGGAGTCGGTCAGTTAGTAGATCGCAGGCAGCGCAATGAGCAGCGGCCGGCGGCGGCACGGGCGCGCGGCGCCGCTCGGCAACCGGCACGGCGGACTCAAATTGTTCGCTCTCTAATTAAATCTCGCCGACGACATCGCGGTTTCAAACCGACAGCCTCTTAATTATTGTTTCCGCTCTTAACATCTGTCTTAATGTCACTTTTAATTTAATTCAGAAATTCTCAAGCTTTGCGGTATAAAACTTTATTGCTGCACTTGATAAGGAATGTAAGTACACGTAGGTGCAAGCTGTAGCGAAGCAACCGAGCTAAGTAGCAATAGAAGCAGATAAAACGTAAACCGTGGAAAGTTTTAGTCGTCTCGCTGGTACATATACAAATTGGTTTCCGTAGGTACAAAAGAAGCACACGCCCGCGCCTTTTTGGCGATCCGAGAGCCGAATACAAATTAAGAAGCAAACTTCGTTCTCACCAAATTGGTTAATGTAAGTAACGTCTGGATTTGAGACAGTTATTCTGAAACTTTGTACACTCTCTAAAGTGCTGGTTAATAAACTATTTATTAATTTAAGAGATCAATACAATTAAGGTTTTGAAAACAGGTCCCCTTTGTCGTTAGGATAGCTTAACAGTAAAGCCGAATGAGTCATAAACAATACGATTGTGATAGAGGTAAAAGCAAAGTAGAAGAAACGACCAGGTTAAGTAATATAAAAAAAGGAACTTCAGTTAATCATGTATTATTACTAATATTTTAAACGTGAAAGTGTATTTGTTGGTTTTTTCCGTAGGTATTCATGGTTAGCGCCTCAACGGCTTGACGCGTAATTTGATACATGGGGCAGGTACTGTTTAAACCGGAAAATGAATCGTTTCCGAGCAAAAAGCAATAAATAAATTTTGCGTGGACGGAGTCGCGGGCCAAAACTAGTTAGATATCATTTTGAAATGACTAATGCGGTAATGTTTAAGTATTTTTTAACAGATTCCGATGTGATCCTGTGATTTTAATTTTAAGCACCATTTTTATAAATAAAGAAGGCTGGTTCGTTTAAATTAGTACTCATTTAGGCCCGGCGGGGAGGCTGCGTCGAACGCCTTTTTAATTATTTATGCGCTGCAGGCAGAATAAGGAACACGTTTGCTTCGCTGCGCCAAAATTAAAAGAAAACAAGGTTTTCGTCTCCAATAAATCTTTGTGCTGACGTTGACGCCTAATTCTGAGATTGTAGTGCTACCTGTACCTACATGCACATTTTATAAAAATATAATAAAGCGCAACACTGATGTTACATGAAGTCGCTAATTTAACTAATAATAAGGCTTCGGCATAGACATTTATTTTTATTTCTGATTTGTAAATTTAAATTAGCTCCATGCATCTTTGAAAAGACGCAAGCCGCTCGGGGAGGCAGCCGCGGGGGCCTCACAAAGGGCCGCAGTACCGACGGAAACTTTTAATATACCTTCGATTGGATTCAGCCGCAGCCGCGGACGAGGGTAGCCGAGCATTGAAAGAAAATGTTTTGCCATTGAACACGAATCCAAATAACGAACGATATAGAAATCGACTAATACCTTTATTGAACTCGTCGAAATGTCTTGCGCCCTAATTTTTAACGATCTGTTCATTCTGCGGCTCTGAATCAGTGTAAACGGTAGATTGATGCTCGAATATTGAGATATCATCTTATTCTAAACAAATCATATTTTGCAAGTAGATTATTATTTCTTCTCATCCTAATTAGTATGTGGTTACATATTTTAATGGTTGATTTTTGTTATCATACTACGCATGTATGGTTAACGATTTTGGTGAAAATTTGGCATATTGATCGGCGATGTGTTGCATTAGGTCGCTCTGGATTAGGAAGAGGTAAAGTCAATTTAAAGGAAATTTTGATGCCCCGAGGAAATATCGTTAACGGATTAAATAATTCATTATAAGTAAATATAATGAAAAAAAAAAAACAGTTAAAACTAACGATTATTAGTCAGGTTCGGGTCAGCTGCTCTTGTTCCTGATTTAATCGTGAGTTTTACCCGATATTTTCCTTTTTATTATAATAAGTTCAAAGTCGTGGGAAAAATATTGTACTAATTCCTTATTAAAATACATAATCGCAACCTTTATTCACTAAGCTATTCACATGAATACTTTTTTTTGTTATTGTACGATCCAACATCGTACATTCTGCATCATCATCAACTTACGCCGACTTGCGTTTATGTAGGTCAATGCACGACAGTTCACCAATACCAGCCATTGCGTGTACTCGCTATCATTAACTTATTTTAATACGAATAAAGTTATCTTCAGAGCATCAGAACTATCATTTATAAGTTTGTACGTACCGTACAGTTATTTTTTGTGTTTAAGTTACACTAAAAAGCAACAGTTAATAAAAGTTAACTGTACAAAGTTCTCGTTATTATTATTAGCCAGGGATTATTGCCGGCTGTCCGACCGCGTCGGCAGGGCACGGGGTGCGTCGTGGAGCGCACAGAATGGGGAAGACTCTAAATCCATATTCGATCAGCGGGAGCTGAGCCGATCTGACAAGGCGCCGATCTGCTTTGCATTTATATAAACAGCTCTTACTTTAATATACGCTCCTGCGTTGGTGACAGACGCATTGTGACATCGAAGGGCTTCTTTTTTTTGTAACTAAACCAAAGTAGAAGTAACTTATAGTAACAATAAATAACATGTTATACATAAATCGGATATAATCAACAAGTATTCTGTACTTAGGTACCTAGTTTCTTTACAAATGAAAGAACCTGTTTCCAACAACGGATCAACATGTTTGGGATGTTTTCAAAAAAAACGAAGCAAATCGCCTTTCATTGTCAAGTTAAAACAACAAGTGTCACGTTTTGGAACTTTGCGTTTGTCTTGTTGCTCCCTTACTCTATAAACTGTTAGACGAGTATCCAGTTTGACCTATTCAAAAATATTTTTGGCACATAACCTGCAGGTTGTAGAGTGTAAAGAAAACTGGCTCAACTATTGGAACCATTATTCTTAACTGAATAGTTTCTCAATTTAATTTTTCATGTTTACGTATATCTTCTAATCTAAAACAAAAGTAGTAAAATAAGTTTCTGACAATAATTCAATTTTTGGGACAAGCTTTTCTTCCCGACTACTTTTTTTTGCACAACCATCATCTGCTTATCATGACAAATCCAACGAACCCAAATACGGCGTGGCAATCTTGCTTCGTTGCGGAGTTCCTATGACCACCTTTCGATTGCGTCATCAGATCAGCTCCATGGTACCATATTATTGCATTGTCACTGAAGTTACGTCAGTATACCAAATTTTAGCTCAATCGGACACCGAAAAGTACAAGCAAGATTTGACCTAAATGAAAACTAACAAACTAACTTACATAAAAAAAAATCATTGCAAGTTAATAAAAACTTGTACAATAGTTGCTTTAGTGAAAACAACCAAGTGCAGCAGATACAGATAGAGGCAGAGGTGCCTCGCACATACATTGCACGCCGAAAAAAATTCGACTTAATTTCAGCTCAGTAGTAACGTGGAGTCTATTGTATCAATTTCCAGACCTCACACACTGTATAAGTTAAGTGATCAGTCTCAAATTTGACACGTTGTTACAAACATATCTCCCTAGTAGGTTTGTAGTTACAACTAACAAGTAGGTAATATCGAAGTGTCATCGATGTATTAATCGCAAGTGCCTTAAATTCTAATGCGAGATGGTAAAACAAAACGCAAGTAAGGTCGCGAGCGAGGCAGCAGGCGCGGCGAGGCGAGGAAGGGGCGCGAGGCTGGACCTTCATCAAGCGGTTGACTGGTATTAGCGCGCGCATTGTTCCGCTGCGCCGCATTCCACGCTCAACACAACACATATTTCACACTGTGATTTCACACATTAATACCCTCGTCTACAAAAGGTGTCTAGCAAACAATCAACATGGACTCAAAACTATCACTCATCAGAATTAATTTGATGATTTTTTGTCGGTGAGATTGTGTTATTGGACAAACAGAATTTGAAGTTCTACAAATAAATATATATTGTAGATACCTGAATTACAAATGTTGTTTGTAATTACGGAATCCCTCGTGTGCCACGTTTTCCAACGTGGTGTGAGAATACGTGCCGTAAAAATAATTCGAAGCTCCTCTGGGATCGTTTGTAAAACGTCACGCGTAAAACATATTATAAAGCCAATAAAACGTGTTTACAAGGGTGAGTAGAGCTCGCCGCGTCCCGGCGCGCGGCGCTCCCGCGATATCCGTAAACATTTTAGCACTGCAATAAATTTAACATTATCCAACTCACGAGACATTCTGTTTTCTTCCGCGCCGGGATCAGTTGGTTAACGGTTGTAATCTCGGATGACTCGGATTTTCCGCTTTCTGGAAGCAGGAATTATACAATTATGTGGCTTTCGCGTTTTTTTTCCATTCAAGTATTACAAATATTTTACTTTCCTTCTTAAAACGGTAGGTAGGCAAAGAGATCTACATAAAACTTTAAGGTACTTATCATAAAAACATGTGCTTAGCTTACTAACTTTAGCTTTAGTGTTTAACATTTAACTAAATTAGCCAAAGTTAAGTTCTAAAACCATAATGAGATTTGCCTTGAAACAAGGTATTTAGGTATTATTTAGTACCTAAGTATTTTTAGTTATTCCCTTCTCTTCCTCTCAAAGTTAAGAGCCCCCAAACAAAACACACTGACCCCGAATTCCGGCGCCGTCAGTCGAACAGTAACCTCAAATTAGTCCGGGAAAATAAAAACCCCTGTTTTGTGGAAGCTGCCAGGGGCGCGTGGAGTGCTCAGCTCGGGCGGGAGTTGCGCGTCGACGGCCGCACGTCGGCTCGTCGGCTCTCGTTATGTTCCGAAAACAAATATATTGATTTCCTACGGTTTACAGATTTTACACGTATTATGTCGTTTATAAAATAGTAAAAAGAAAAAATATATATTCCTGAAATAAACCACTTTAAAATAAAATTGAAGAGATCGGTTAATTGAAGATATTCATTAAACATTAAATAATGTCTCAAATCAATATTGCATCAAATTAAGTAGGTACCAAGCGGAAAATACTTTCTGACTTAATTTCATGCTCTTGTGAGACAATTTATTATTATTAAAATTTGCGGTCAAAACTCAAATGTCATTTGAGGAAATCTAGTTTATTCATTTGATAATTTGTGCATCACCGCAATTTGCAAGATGCCTGGGAAAATTGCTGTTTTTTGCTGCTAAAATTAATTAATTGGTTGCGTACTTAAGTGGCGTTTCCGTATAAATAAAATGTGGTGTCATTTTTATAGTGGTAAAATCTTTTATATTTCGCGTAATTAAAGTTGTATTAATTTTGCGTTGGGCATACTCGTACAACTCCGTTACTGGGTAGGTACATTTGAAAATAATATTGCAATTGAAAATTTCCTACCAATATGGAAACTAATACAAACTACTCTTATTAAAGCACATATTATGTTCAGAAAAATGTGAGTGGTAGCGGAACTCAATTCTGTGGCATGTCCGCATTACGTATGTATCAAGGCGCGCTTGGAGCGCGTGACATGCGCTTATTTCGTATGCGGGCAGAAACTTGCTCTAACTGTATGTTTTTTCTTTGTTTGTATTGGAAATATTTCTGCTCTCTATAATAATTTCCCCGTCGACCACAGCCTCGCGTGATGGGTTTCATGCAAATGTTATCTACTGCGTTATAAAATGAAAATATGACTTTCATTTCGCTTCTGATTTTGTTTTTAAATAACTTATTTTAATGTTATGTGCGTTGCATAGTTTTGTTTCGGATTAGGTAGTGGTTTATGCACGAATTACTTAAAAATAGAAAGCTGCAGATTGCCATCATCTACTACTTTGCGAGTAGGTATGCTATTTCAAAAGCTTCAAAATACGGACTGCTTTTAAAAAAAAAATGCAGTTTTACGTTAGATAAAAGAAGAAATGGTTTTTAACCGACTTCAAAAAAGGAGGAGGTTCTATGTTCGGCTGTATGTATGGTTTTTGTTTTTTTTTTAATACATAGGTTTACCAATTTATCCGTCAATTGTGGACCGATTTTTAGAATTCTTTATTGTTTGAAAGGGTATACCTACTCCCGAGAAATATATCGAGGTCGGTGTTAAGAATCATGTGTCATTGCTGTTGTGTATACCTACTTGAAACCGGCTTGGATATATTTTATAAGTTAATATGAATGACTCTGATTTTTTACAATAACTGTACAAAATAGAAAGAGCTAAGAAGCTGCACATGGAAGCACCGCAGATTGGAGCACGATTCAGCAACGTTTAGTATATATTAAAAACGTTGATTAAAATTAACTTTTAAATTCCCGTACTGAGGCTCTCATTCAATAAGTTGAGTTTGGATTCAATGTCACCGGTTTTGAACCCGAATAAGCGCCGGGATCAAAGCTTATGTAAGACAAACCAATATGAAACAAGCTAGGTAGTTAATGATGCAAATGATATTATGAAAATTTGTACCAGCGCCTTGCCTTTATACACGATGCATAAAAACCATCCCATTTTTTCACAAGTTACAGTCAATTGATACTTTTTGACAGAACATAAAATAGCACTACGGTTTTTCGAAAATATGAAGTTTAATTGATGACGTAGATGCTAGCCGCCACAGAAATGCATAGTAAAAAATTGGATAATCTGGCATAAAGCCCGCGCTGCTGAGAGTAAAGCACGAGTTCCGCACTAAGTAATTTAATATTAGCCATTATAACTTCGCAGAGGTACTGGCGATTGCACAATACATTAATCAGCCGCTTGCCTGCAATGCAATGCCCTTTTGCAACGCTTATCCACTTTTCTACGGATGCGAGATTAAAGGGGAGAGTAACAAAATGAGAAATGAAACGATTTCAGAACGCATTGTCAGAAGACTAGCCGTTACCGTTCTCGGATTTATGACAAAGAACGCCGGATGATTCAATCAGCCGACCAGTTCTTCAGTTTGTTATATACATGTTTCAGGCGCCCGTCTATGAACCGTATTGTTAGTACCAAGTCTTTTTCCCCTATTTTCTGCGCTGGCCTGTTGTAGGTACTATGTTATTGTTGTGACACCATTGAAAACGTCGTGCGATTATGCCAAAGTTCACGTTTCGAACATTTTTTTGTCTCCATTGCGTTTTAGACATACGAGTGAAGGATTTGTGGATGCACGTGAAATTTCGTTATAAAATAAATTTAATAATAAAAAAAGAACCGGAATTGTTAAGTATTTACTTAGATCGTTTGTCTTTAGGTTGATTAATCGACACTTACATCAAAGGCTAAGGTGAATGTACATATTGTACGATACATTGTTGTTCATCATAAGCTAACTCGATTATCATAATCGCGTAAATAATATTTCAAGAAGCTTCTATTTTATCGCGTAGGTATTCCAGCGAACGCGAGTAGTATAACTTACAATGATCATCATTTCAAAAGTTACACAACACATTTTAACGACTCCCAACTCTCTTGATCTCTGGAGGTGGCAAAGTGTAGCCAAATAGGTATTCAGTACAGGGTAGTAATTTACAATTTAAATATTCTTAATGTCTCCAAGTCGTGGCTGGAGGGGGCTCCGGCGAGCTCCACGGCTTCCACTACATCAATCACTCGCGGCCGCTGCGCCTGAACATTTCTAATTATTCGCCTCGCTTTCAGCGCTGAGGTACTATTAACACGTTCACGCCGGAATGATTCGCCATGATTTTCTGTTGGTACCTACTGTCCGCTGAGTCAAACGCCTTGACTTTGACTTTGACACCAATTGTGCTTTATTTGATTTACTGAAAAAAAATATTTCAAAAAATATATGTTTTAAGTTGCGTGCTTGCTTCACTTATTACATAATACCTACTTACCTATCCCACCGACTAATATAATTGAATTAAATATAATATAATAAAATAGAATAAGTTTTATTGCGTAACTGTGTGTGTGCATAGGTAAGTATTAATAAACATAGTTTCAACAGTAAAAACTAATTGAATGGATGAAAAAATATATATACAACGTGTTACAAAATAACCCGTAAAAAATCAAAGCCAAAAATAGCGCAACCCTAGTAAGCTGTCATCTCGTAAAGTCATGCTAAGGTTTTCATACATTGTCAATGGACTCTTTACAAGGGACCATTTAACCCCCTTTCTGCTTTACGGGTAAAAGATAAAGATAAAAGATATTTATTCAGTAAGTAGGCCGCACGGGCACTTTTACACGTCAAAATCTACCAACTCTTCCCAAGAGGAGACCACTGCTGAGAAGAAGCGCCGCAAGAAACTCAACAGTTATACTTATACACCATGCCCAAAGGTACCCAAAGGATTTTAAAAGCAGCTATGTTATTCTGTTAACACATCGTCGTTCAGTTCTACTAAGTCGATGAATAGCGGGCGAATTTACGTCGTCCGTGAAGGTGAGTAAATGACATTCAACTGCCTGCACATTCATTTAGTCGCTGGTTTCACAGCTGGTCGTCTGTTTTGTGCAGGCAGTTGAATGTCATTTACCCACCTTGACGGACGACGTAAATTCGCCGGCTATTCATCGACTGAGTAGAACTGAACGACGATGCGTTAACACAATAACATAGCAGATTCCTGAGGTCATAAGAAGTAAAAAATGTTATATGAACATAGGTCCAATTCGGTTTTCATAAGTTATCGATATTTCCATACAAAATAAATCAATTATTTTCGATATTTCCATACAAAATAAAAAAATTAAGGAGATTCGTAAATGAAGTGACCCGTTGTTTCTTTCTAATTATTTAGTTCTAAATAGCGGAAAATATATGTAAAGATTTATTTTTCAAATAGTACCGTAAAACGGGGTAAATTGGTCCAATCTTCACTTTCAACTGGAATTTTAACCTTCTTCCGTAATTCATAGGGTACCTATTTTAAGTTACTACATAAAAATGTGTGGTAAGCTTTTTTAGTTGCTTAGTAGCCTTAGATTCCCAAATTATTGCCATATTTTGAAATATTCAAAAAAACTCTATTGCATTCCAATTTACCCCTGACGGGGTTAATAGGTTCAAAAGTGAGGTTAATTGGAATTTTGCCTAGGGCTGTCACTCAATCTATCCAAAGCTAAGTACCTACCCAGGTAACTACTAAAAAGGTCTCAAAAAATCATTAAAATAGTTAATAAATCAAAAAATCCTTCGTGAGATCATATTTTTATTGAATTTATTAAGTAACTTTAACTTATACATAATTAAGCTTAATAGGTATCAAATATTTGAATAACAAAATAATCTATTAGATAAAAATATAATAATAAAAATCTATATTTTGAACGTATACATGTAAAGTGATGCATTTTGATTATATTTATTATGATACGTACTGAACAGTTAACATAACACTGAAAATTATATTAGCCATAGAATACCTAAATGAAATTTCCTTTAATTTATTTAGATTTTAATTTTTGACAACCCTATTTGACAATGCCAATTTACCCCATTATCAAACCAAATAACCCCCGCGTGGTTCCAATTATACTTGTTGACATGCCAATTTCCCCCTTCGCCGTTCCTATTATCTCCAAAATAACCTAAAAACAAGTGGTTTTCTAAAACTAAGATTTCCAATGAGATATTGCAATTATTTACTTACTTTTTTACTTCTTTAAATCACAATCCACTATTATGATCGATATTACACCAATTTTAACAGTTTTTCACAATATGACTCATCTTAAACTTGAAATTTAAAGGTACATTAAACGCGTGTTCACGACGACCTCACTTTCAACGTGTTTTTCTTACTGAAACTTCATTGGCTGATTTAAATGCTGTGTAGCCAGTAGCAAAACATGAGCAAAACATACCTCGCTCATTCAGAAATCAACAACAGTTGATCTCCGGTCTGTTAGTAATGGGACTAACAGACCGGTTTAGAAAAGCAGATATTTATTCCTATTTACCCCGCCATTCCTATTTTCCCCGTTTTACGGTATCTTGAATGTAAATTCAATCAAACTAAAATATGCATAAACTGGTGCACGGCGCGCTCTGCGTGCACGCGAAATTTGACCTGTAATTACAGACGCGAGATGCCATTCCATTTACGTGGAATGGCGGATGGGTCGATCTAATTATAGACTACCACTAAATCAAACACGTGTAATGAGACAATTATTTTAACTTTTTAACGGATTCTGATCTTTGATATAATATAATTAATTTTTTTGTGAATAAGAACCCAATTAAAAATTATTATAACTGCACATATTGAACATATTCACTTTACACTTTAACAACAATTTTCTTTTCTTTCATCTTTTATGAATTAATTTACTTTGATTAATTTAATTTGATTTGTAACTAGTTTGTATAAAAATAAAAAGTTGGTTGTATATAACAATTGAGTGTATTTGATTTACCTTATTAGCTACATACATTTTTACAATCCTTATTTAGAGAGAATAAACTAGACATCCAACGAGAATGGTTGTGTCATTTAATCCCAACATCACACGATTGACATGTAAACAATTACAATGACACAGGCATATTTGTCAATCTTGTCATATAAATATCAAAGGTAACTAAATCCAGGGCATCGCGTAGAAAATATAAACTGTATTTTGTAAAGGTTATAGATACATTTTACTTGCGGTCTTCCGTAGATTTAGTTGCTTTTGATATGATTTTATTTGGCGTATGAGGTATAACTTTTACATAGGTGAGACAGAGAATAAACTGAAGAGCGTTGTTCCGCATATTTATTTGTTGGGAATGTTTGCTCGGATGGCGCAAGGACCGGCTCGTCTCGAGGACCCCTTAGCTACGTGGAGTGCCCTCACCAGGTGCCATTTAAGTGTTTCATTCATACACAAGTAATCGTCAGGCAAAATCTATTAAAGCCATCTCATAGTCGGTTTAAACTTATTTACAATATTCAAAGGTTCACGGTTATTGCGTAACTAGTGTTGAGACGCCATACTGTGCAGCATCAACGCGCGTCTTCGTCCTGCAGCCCTCATAAAGCTCATGTCCAAGGCCTTCACGGAACTTCTAGTGTGTGGTAATACGATAAACAACGTGGTCCCGACTGGTGTTAGCGGTGAGCGGCGCGGCGGGCGGCGCGAAATTGACGTGCGGGGCGGCGACCGTGCCACGTAACCTGCGGTAGCGGCGGCGGCGGTGTTGACAGCGGCGGACGTATTCCGATAATTTATTTTTGTAACACAAAAGAGAAAGATGGGTGTTCGCATCAAGTAAGTTGAGATAAGGAGACGAGACATATTTACTCTATGGTAGAATTGAAAAGACAGCTACGAATTTTTATGTTTATATTATGGCACTGGTGAGATTAGCGCAAAACTATTTTTTAGTACAGTTGGTCAAAAAATGGTACCTTTTGTAGCTGTATATCGTGCGGAAAGTTGGATTTTTCGCACTAGTGCTTTTTAATTTTCTAAAATAAATTGTCTCTTTTAATTACTAATTTATTTCTGTTACATTGACAGTTTCGCGGTTTCGCGGTGAAGGTGTGTGGGGTAAATGACTAATTGCGTGATCGCTGGCTTAAAGAGTATTATGAGTGACCACCTGGCTGAAGTGGTTGATTGAGTATTTTTAATAACCATTTTGCTTTCTTACACTTACTGTTTTATTTTTGTTTTGTTCACATTTTATATATTAAAAAACGTCGTTTGATCTGTATCCGCACGTGTGTGCGGAACTGTCATTTTCACTCATCCCGAGTCTGGTCCCTCGCTTCGGGCCAAAACACTTCGGGGCTCTTGTGAAATTCCGCACTTGCATCAAAATTGCATTTTACATGATGCGAGCGCCTATCAAATTTTTGATTACTTAGGTATAAAATAATGTTGAAAGCTAAGTCGCGTACATTACACAAAAATATTTAAAAAAATCTTCAAACATTCGCCACCTGATACGTCCCCTGCTGCCAGCGCTCGCGCCGCTGTTGGCACCGCCTTAGGTCATGGCACCTCGTCTACTCGTTCGTACAATTGTTTCCGCCGCGCCACGGTGCTCCCGTAGTAGGTCAAAAGGGCTCGGTTCACGATTATTGAATAACATGCTAATTACTCACTATTAGTCATACTACTTAAGGGTACAAAAGTAATTCTAATTGGTAGTTTGCTATATTTACTTTTGTGCATCGGAAGTGAACGCATCGGCCGTCCGTTCATTATGCGCGTGCTACACGGTTTCAAACAACGGTTCAAAACAGGTGGTTTAAAACCGTGTAGACAGTGGTTTTAAACCAAATTTCGCTTGACCTTAAACGCCATTGGCAGATGTCAAACAAATGGGCTTGTGTGAAACCGTGGAGCCGGTCGCTTCTACCAAGATCACTTGGTTTAAAACCGTGGTTTCAAACCGTGTAGCACGCCCTTTAGCATAATCACTATGACACGTGCTATTTAGGCCTAATCCGTGATGCAAGTTTTTTCAAAGAATTACTTGTTTGTGACCTGTTGTTTGCAGTGGATATTTAAGTCGAAAGTATGTACAATATATTTTATGTATTTTTATTCATTTTAAATTTAGTATAATTATCTAAGCTTGGTGCTACGCCAAAGCGATGAATACGTTTATTTCTTTGTTTGAATTTATTTTTATCGAAACTTTTAACTAAGTACATTGCCCTCCTAAGCAAAGCAACAATTTTATATGAAAATTTTATTAAATTTTACTATATTTAATTTTCAAAAAAACTAGCCGCTAACATTTGCTTTTGTAGCCTGTACTGAAGGCCTACGCCCTACGTTAAACCGCGTAGCAATTGCTACGAAAAATCGATTATACTTAAATCCGAATTAAACTGTTTTTTAGGGTTCCGTACCTCAAAAGGAAAAAAGGAACCCTTATATGATCACTTTGTTGTCTGTATGTCTGTCTGTCTGTGTGTCTGTCTATCTGTGTGTCTGTCTGTGTGTCTGTCAAGACCCTTTTTATCAGGAACGCGTGGAGGTATCAAGTTGAAATTAATATCAAATACTTAAATCTGCAATTCCTTGGATCAGTGAAAAAATCAAACATCTAAGTCAACGCAATCAAAAGATACGGCCGTTTATGCCACATATGCCATTAGGCATTAAGTCCGCCATTTGTACTTGTTTTTGTGCAATAAAGATTAAATAAATAAATATTCAAAGGAATCTCAAGGGAATCAAAACCTATAGGGTACTTCCCGTTGACTTAGAATCATGTGCAAGAAGCAATGTCTCAGAGCACAAAAATAGGAAAAAATCCGAAAACCGTTAATTTGTAGTAACATCACATAAAAAAAATTGTATAAACTGACACGCATTAAGTATGCACACTCATACTTAGTGAGTGTCAGCTTATACTGGACATTTTTTTTAATGGAAAGGATTAGCTGGACGAAAAATAAAACCAACAAAGAGGTTCTAAAGATGGTGAAAGAGAAAAGACATTTATTAACAACTATAGAGGTATGTAGAAGAGGATAATGATAGGACATTTTGGAAGGCAAACAGTTTCTTTTTGAAATTTTTAAAGGCAAAGTTAAAGAAAAAAGTAGAAGAAGACCTAGGCTATCAGGCGGTGAAAAAATTAGCAGAGAATAATAGAGAAAAGTACCTACTCCACTGACAAGTAGCTCTTAAGTAAATTATGAAATGATGGCTAATTTAATACTAACCTATTTAAGTAACATTTCATCCATTTGTGGGCCCTATGATATAAATGATAAATACGAGACATCCACGCGCGGGCCGCCGACGCGAACAATATTACTTTGTACCTAATTTTGTAAAGGTTATCACAATTTATAATATACAATTTACAATAACTTCACAATGCCACAGTTACAAAAATGTACTTATTATTTTATATTGTCAAAATGTTGGATTAATTATAATATAGGGTTTTTAGTACATTAAATAGTATAAAGTCCGTTGCAATTCCAACAATCTCGCTTTATTTCGATTAAAATTTAAATTCAGCCATTCCGCCGTAATGCAATATTCATTATGAAATAATGTGAATGCTTGTTAGGGGTTTATTTAATTTTATTAATTGCTCGATTATATTACAGGGAAGCCGCAATTATCAACGATTTAAAATACAGCAATATGTGGTTACAGGAATAGGGTAAATAATATACATTCACGGGTCTTTAATGGATCATTACCTCTTGCATTAGCAGATTACTACATTAAACATTTTGTTATTTTTACGATGTTTTATTTAATGTAATTTTCTTGTGAAAAAAAATAATAATATATATATATGTATATATATATTAGCAAACACTAATCATTTCTCTCTAGGAGGAGCGCCTTATCATTCTGTATTTATTTTACCTAAGACAAGAACTCATTGAAGGAACTATAGCGCATTAGATATATATATATGTAGTAGCTATAGTTCCTTCAATGAGTTCTTGTCTTAGGTAAAATAAATACAGAATGATAAAGCGCTCCTCCTAGAGAGAAATGATTAGTGTTTGCTTGCAGAGGATTTGTTTTGACCACGAGTCAAGTCTGGTAATAATCAGATGCAAATAAAAGAGCAGGTAGCGAGGAAGTTATTCGCTCTCTGTGACATGGGTAATTGAAGGCTTGCGAAGTTTTCTTGCCGGATCGAGCCACTGAGGAACTGTAAAACGATTGCATTTTTTAAACTGATTTCTATGAATCAGAGAAAACTTTTCTTTAATCAATGTTAGGTAATGAATTAGCAATTTAAGTACATCACGTTATCGTTTCGTATCTCATCCACCTACATTGAGTAGATCGCATATCGCATAATGAAGTCGCGTCGCTAAGACATGTGCTATCTGTATTCACGTCGGTTCGAGCAGCATTATGAATACCGGCATGTTGTCGGCATTATCTGCGTGCGCTGTAATGTATTCAAATATGTATCAAGCCCTATCCTCACCATGCTGCCGTTGTTATTTTATTTCATACGCGTGACGCCGCACCAGCTTTATTTTTTCGCGATACAAGAATATCATATTGTCCCCCCGGTGTATTTATGTATAGACGCGATTCGAATGAGCATTCGAGTTCGTTCAGTCTTTTACGCTACGTTTTTATAGCTTTTTTTGAGTTCCACGCGATGAAGTTCTTCTCGATGTTTTATGCGATCGTATCTTTCATAATATTGTACAGCTCAGGGGGGTTAGCCAAGTGACGATAGTGTTAGCACTTGTAGAAACGCTAATAGGTTCAACCCTTTCTTAACTAGTAAGCGAGCGCGAGACGAATAGTCTCGTAGCGTTTACGTTTGTAGAAATGAATGCCGCTTGGCTCTAGGGCCTCTATTTTTTTTTAAACGATCTTGCTTCACTGTCGCACTTGACAGTAAGATCTGCTGTGATTGCAATACACCGTATTTTTTTTATTTGGAGTAATTTTTAAGTATTTTAATTCCTTAGGTCCAATGATATTAATTTCTTTAAGAAACTCATTCGTTTTAATAACTAACAAGAAACTCATTTGTTGAAATAACTCATACGAGATTTGAAGATGATCAATTATTAAATTTAATCGCTAATGCACTAAACTAGTGTAAAAGGTTCATAACATAATCCATAAACAAATAGGTAATTGCTTTTAAAATCCATTCCTGTGAGTAAACAGTTTCTGATTCTTACTTACCTATGTATAACACTAAGGTAAAAGAAATGCGTTACATTGACATTATACTAAAATTTCTATGAAACAGATGCTACTTAATCAAAAGAAGAAGAAAAATGTTTTTTCTGTAATGACCATAGGTTATGACGTAAACGTCAATGGGACTTAGTTAATAAATCTTTACTTGTGTGTGTGTCCCACTAATATTATAAATGCGAAAGTTTGTGTGTTAGTTTGTTACGCCTTCATAATTTTCGAAATTTAGAATGGAGATAGCTTATACCCTGTATTAACACATAGGCTACTTTTAATCCCGGGAAATGTGATAGTTCCCGCGGGGAATGCGATAAACGAATACTACGCGGATGGAGTCGCGGGCAAAAGCTAGTATTGTCAAAATTGACACCAATTATTAGTTCACTTAAAAGGCCCTTTTACAATAACCGTTGATGCAACATTGAATTATTATATTCTGAAAAGAAATAGTTCGCGATAGTTTTTCTTTTAAATTCATTATATACATAATATGTGCATGTATATGTATACGAGTATGTGCTTTCATTTAAGATATTTTTCGTACTTGTAATCTTAGCTGTAGCGGGTGGGGACACGCAACTCTAGCGAAAATGACACTTTTCGATTTCGTTGTTTCCTAAACGTTCCCTCTAATCTAAAAATTGATAATAACATACACATAATAATTTTTAAGAGATATATCTGGGTGAATTTCAAACAAATTGAACGTAAATAAGGACAGTTATGGCCTTAATTAAAAATCCATTTTAACTATGTACAATTTTTTTGAATTTTTATTTATATGGCAAAAAAAAAATTCCTTTCCTTTTCATGTACCCTAAAATATTTTTTCTTTTACAAATTTTATTATTGGTCTTTGTGCGCAGTAAACGTAAGTAAGTATCCATACGTATATAAAATGTCACCTTTATGACACTTAGTTTCTAAGAAAAAGTGAGTGTAAGTACATACATACAGACAGACAGAAGGACGGACATGGCGAAACTAAAAGGGTTCATAGAGAAATATTACTTAAATACATAGAAAACTTCCATGACCTCGCGCTCGTCACACAAATATTTGCCCACCGGGATTCGAATCCCAGGTCCGCTAGCTTCGTAGGCAGGGTCACTACCAACAGGCTAACAGCGTCGTCATTCATTTATGTTTTTTTTTTTACTTTAAATAAATGTGTTAAATTACATAAAAGCACTTTTAGTTGATCCATGAACTTAGTACAAAATGTGCGCTGGCGCAAGTGTGTTTAAAAAAGTTCCCTTACATTGGCGACAGTCGCGTCCGCTCTTGGCATCCAAACGGATATTGATTGCATGTCTGTGAGGAATACAAATGTATCAGGAAGCTGTGTTCGGATTTCTCCGAACATCATCCTTTTCCATCCTTTATGCTGACATCTAACATTAAACTTCATAACTCGTTCACTATTTGGTCTACAGTTTAAATTTCTATTTCAAAATTGTTGTTATCCTTATTGTTTAAACACGCAAATACGAGTATACATATTAATTAGGACTAAAGTATAACTTTTTATATAAATACCACAATTATTAATTTAATCTTCGACGACTATTTGAATGTAGTTATCGAGGTAATTACAATGGAATTCCATATACCGGCGTAGGCCATTTGGATTTGTTGGTATTTTACGTATTTTATTTCTCCCGGTTTCATCTTAGAGATAAGCTACATCATTTTGCTCTGTGATGCAAGAGAAAGTCTAGTTAACATTGCAGAAGCAATGAGAGCCCGCGGCGGCTAACTAGCAGGTGCACGTTAGCAAAGAAAAATGAAATAACTCCAAAAAGAGGAGCCGAAGCGGCGCTGCGGGGGGAGGCGGGCTGTGGGGGCTCCTTCGTAGAAAAGCCAGTTTCCTTTAGTGGAAACAGATAACGATCCACTGCCGACGACAGAAAACGTAACTGCACTAACCGTAGATCTACATACTAACGGCGTGTTCGACGATATCTAACACAACAGATTTTCCTTGCCGTACTGAAAGAAAGTGCTCAGTCACGGTTCTCGTCGCTAGATTGATATTCTGCTCCATTTACCTCACCGCGTCACTGACGAGACAAGCTTTTGCGCATTTAAATATTTCACGGTACCTACTAGTTGTTTTATCCGGGAGATAGAATCTGAAAGCGAGGAAGTTCATCAACCCATTTTATTTCATAAAGGCAATAACCGCGCGGAGCGTCCAATTCTATTCATTAGTAGAGCTTTATATTTGCCGAGTCGAGTGAAACAGAAGAGTACACAAGTAAAGTACTGGGGAGCAGGAACGTTGATTCCTCAGAGACGCCGCGTCATGAATTCGTGCGCGGGGTCGCAATGCAAGCCGCGCCGCCTTGGCGATGCATGAACTCGATCACGCTATCTAGCTGCAACCACCGCCTTACCTTAATGCACTTGCCAATTAATTGCAAAGCCTGTGCAATTTAGAACAGGGCTTGTCAATCAGATTGTTTATTAGTGTTTCATTTCATATTTGTACTTAAATATATACGTAATTTGAAAAGCCTATTGATATTTATAACTCTGTGTAACTACTGAAATTTAAAACGTCAGGAAATTATTTTACTTTTAGATTTTATTCAAATCGATTCAGTCGCATGCATTGTTCTGGGGGACAATTCTTAGTTCATTAGCACGTACGCGACTGTAAAAAACGTCACCTATCTTTGCTGTATACAGTCTAGCAAAAGAAGTGCGTCCTGCCTTGGAATTGTTTTTCCGGCAGCTCACAAACGACTACCGCCTGCGAATATTCGCAGTCCAGCGACGTGTTGCCTGCCTCGCACACCGATTTTTACCTCGTTTTTGTTCTCTAATTTGTTTTTTTTTTGTAATCGTGGCTGGAAAAGTCAATCCTGGTATCGAGTTAAGTGAGGTAGAACCGTTACCCGTTACACCTGAGGGACTTGTCAAGCATTGCCGTTCCTTTAATTAACAATGAACGCAAGACACAATGCAGTATTTACGGAGGCATTGTTCACAAATTAAGCAACGCCATTGAAACTAGTATATTACTTGTATGCCCATATTATATGGCCTTTGAAATATTCCCGGGGTCACATTGAATTTTGCAAGCTTACATACGTAAGTGCATAGTTGAATAGGTAACGTGTACCGTGTAGGTATAGTAAGGTTTGTCTTGCAGTTGAGATTGATTGGATACTTTGCCGAGTTTATATTTGAGTCTTTGTTACCTACCTTACTACTCGTACTAACTATTTTTTCCTTACAAATAAATAATACTTATAACATTCAACATTTGAACTGAACACAATGTACTTTTAAGCGCGGTTGCGCATGTTTACAGCGCTTAAAGAGATCGGCTTAAAATAGCTACAACTCTTCTCGTCTTAGCCTTCTATTTAGCAACACGATCTTGTCAAAAATAAGGCTATAATTAGTGGTCATGAAAGTGTAGTTTAAATGCGCAAGTAATTGTGAGAAGCGGCGGCAGGGAGCACCGCACAGTGCAGCTAATGGCGGCATTACCATTCCGAGTCGGTAGGTGAGCCGGCGGCAACCGCCGACCGCCTGTGAATATGCAAAGTGCGCTCTACGTTAAATATTGTACCGTCGTATTGTGCCTAAACGTGCGCTTGATTCCGAAGATGTTCCCTCATCAACTTTGAAGGTTTTTGTAAACCCCAAGGAATGCTCGTTATGCCCATTAACTTAAAAATCAAAATAAACATGGCCTTCGTTGAGTTTCTTATAAACGTGAATGCTATGGCATGAATTTTAATTTAGTATTGTAGTAAACTAAACCCACGTAAATACAACACTTATTATAAACCGAACAATGCGCATCCTCCGAAAAGCAAAAGCTATTTTCTCAAAGCTTCTTTCAATTAAATTAGTACCTACCTACCAACCTAAAACTTTCCGAGTTGCTCTCGCAGTTAGAGTTTGCGACAAACCGGAACTTGTCCTCGATGCTCTAAGGAAGCATCTTGTTAATTATGGTTTGCCCAAACTGTAAGCAGACTCGACCATTTTTATTAGGTTTGTTTGTTACTGCAGTCGTAATGTTTCAAATATTTCGTGGCTAAGCCGCGTAGCCGTGCTGAGGTATGTATTAAGGCGAGTCAAAATGTCTTTCAACGTAATAAAATCATAAACAAGCGCCTTGTCATGTCGGCAACTCGGCCTAAAATTGTTTGTCGTATCAATATCGTTTGGGCGCGATGCTCCCGGCGCGCGGCGGGAAGCGGCTCGGCGCGGCGCGGCACGGCGTGGATCGGGGACGCCGCGGCATTGTGCCCGAAATGACACGTGAAAAGCCTCGAGTGCGTCGCGCTGCCGCCTTTACAAAAGGCTCGCAGATGCGCGTACCAGAAGATTTTAATGAGGCAACGACTCTGTGTGATTTTATCGCGTGTTCCGTAATGAGAAATAACCAAGCGCGTCCTCTTTGACTGCATTGCGAACACCTATCAAAAATGCTACAAGGGATGATGACGCCGCATGCGAAGAGCTCGCAAATTACTACAAACCGACTTTCTATGAAACCCGTAAAGCATGTTATTAATAAAATGCGGAACTCTTTTTACATAAATGACATGTGATTTTGTTAAGAATCATCATCATTTTACTTAAGAGTTAGGCTCTTGTCAGTGAAGTAATTGCCACTTTCTCTGTTCTCCGCCAATTTTTTCACCTCCTGATACGACACGACATTGGCTTTCATACTTATTTGGCCAAAGTAATTAAGCCTAGGTCTGAAGACTCTTCCTCTTTGTTAATACTTAACCAAACTTCTTAAATATGGTGTCACCGTAACTAAAGAGTTTCATTTTTAACAGGTTCACAGTCCCGAAGCAATGTGCAGCCTTCTTTTGACACGTCCCCATAGTAATAATTACGAGTGCATTAAACGCTCAACAAGTTTCGTATATGATACGTCAATCCCTTCAAGTATTTTATGATACTTTATGTGTCAGTGATTTATAGAGAGGTATTGATTTGATTATATCAGTAACTTTTAATGTAAGGTAATGAATTATTTACATTACTGGCCATGAGGCACATGTGCGTCATCGGACTGTGAACCTGTTAAAATGTAACAAAAACAAATTAGTCGACGAGTTATAAGCTACTGAAACCGGGTACACTGGCCAATTTTCATCAATGCAAATCACGTTGTCGACTCGTCAACCCAATTACCAAGAAGTGAATTTAAATAAAGATAAGTATCGCCCTCGAGGAGACAATGCTAATAGGAAGTGGGGGCGTGATAATGGGCCCGAGCGGGCTCGCGGCGCGCCGCGGCAGGTGCTTTAATTAGATCTCTCGACTTACGCGCCGTGAGCCTCAAAACACTTGTTCAATTAGTGATTAGCCTTAAGATGCTCTATTATGCAAACGTTCACTCGCTTAAAACAGTAATAAAGCTGTTTTACAATGTTTTTTGTGTACCTACCGGAGAGAAGTAAAGTTAATTACACTTGAAAACAGTCTCTTAACATTTATCACTGTACCTAACCGTTCAGAGTGAAGAATGGACACTGTCCGTTGATAGATGACACTAGATTAGTTCAATTATGAAAATATAACACATCTGTAGCCTCCGTCTACAAAGCACTTAAAGGTTGCATTTAAGGTCAAACGGCCGCACTCAGAGACGTCAATTAATTTTAAAGTTTAATTAAGGTTGCCGCGTTTTATTCTACTGCTATAGCAAAGAAAGTGACAGCAGCAACTTTAATGCCACTTAAAAATTAATTGGCGTCTCTGAGTGCGGCAGAAAGTATTTATTCCCCAAAAATGCTGTCAAAATAAGAAGTGATAAGTAGTGGCAATTCTATCGAGCAGGCTCAGGCATTGAAGGGGCGGGATCCGGTCGTCCTGCGTTCAGCGGTGACATGAGATAAGAAGCGCTATTGACACGCTTCCGAGCAGGACCAGGTCAGTTGATCGCTCATTTCATATTAGTGCTACCGTTAGGGTAAGAGTATATGTACAGTAGTGATGTGAAAAAATATTAACATGACGTTATTTATTAAGAGCACAACACTTTTTTTATCCGACTCGTCAATAAGGGAAAGATTTTTTACAGGGGTAAGATTATTTAAGAACCGTTCAACCATCGAGTTTTTTTCTCGCTAACATCATAGTTACAATTGGGGAGGCCTTTGCCCAGCAGTGGGACACCCAGATAAGAGAAAAAAAAGTTGAATGACGCCGTCACGTTTATTAATTCACGGAAACAAAATTACATTAGAGTAACTTAATTTAACTAACTACATTAATCATTAACTCTTTACGGTAATGTTCTAGAGATACATCAACTCAGCCAGCAATTAAAGTGCATGCATGAAGGACCAATTTAGAGTTAAAATGCCTGTCTATATAGGTATTTGAGAAGTTCTGGATAGGAGCCCGTGTGCAGGAGGTTGTTTTCAGAGTTTTACGCGATAATTAGTACGAAAAAACGTAATTCTATCTTATAGTGTTAGGTACATGCTGGAGCCTTTTGAAGAATCTGACGTAGAAAAGTTATTAGCCTGCTACATGTTTTAGCATCCTTTCGTGTATTTTTTCTTCTAAGTCCTAACATGTTATTTATTTTTGAAATTGTGGTTTATACTGCCGCACTCAGAGACGTCAATTAATTTTTAAGTTTCATTAAAGTTGCTGCGTCTTATTCTATTGCTATAGCAAAGAAAGTGACAGCAGCAACCTTAATGACACTTAAACATTAATTGACGTCTCTGAGTGCGGCAGTATAAATCAGTAAGTCCTTTATTTTGATAGATGAGGTATAAAACATTTTCTTTTCAAGACACTACCTTTCTTGTAAATCCGCCATTTGGTCGTTTGTTTTTAATTCAAGTAACCAGTGACAATTGCGACGCTAAGACGTGGCTACGACAATGACACCTTGTTTGTCAAAATCGGGCCTTCCATTCCGGTTGTTGTAAACAATACGCAGTCTGTTGGCGCTGCAGTTAAATTAGGTGTGCCTCAGGCTCTATAATTATTAGGTCCTTTCTTATTTTTGGTTTATATAAATGACTTGCCACCCATAGTAGATAAACTTTGTGATATTGTGTTATTTGCTTATGATACATCATACTTTTTCAAGGTCTGCAGTTAAATTAGGTGTGCCTCAGGCTCTATAATTATTAGGTCCTTTCTTATTTTTGGTTTATATAAATGACTTGCCACCCATAGTAGATAAACTTTGTGATATTGTGTTATTTGCTTATGATACATCATACTTTTTCAAGGTCTGCAGTTAAATTAGGTGTGCCTCAGGCTCTATAATTATTAGGTCCTTTCTTATTTTTGGTTTATATAAATGACTTGCCACCCATAGTAGATAAACTTTGTGATATTGTGTTATTTGCTTATGATACATCATACTTTTTCAAGGTCTGCAGTTAAATTAGGTGTGCCTCAGGCTCTATAATTATTAGGTCCTTTCTTATTTTTGGTTTATATAAATGACTTGCCACCCATAGTAGATAAACTTTGTGATATTGTGTTATTTGCTGATGATACATCATACTTTTTCAAGGTCTGCAGTTAAATTAGGTGTGCCTCAGGCTCTATAATTATTAGGTCCTTTCTTATTTTTGGTTTATATAAATGACTTGCCACCCATAGTAGATAAACTTTGTGATATTGTGCTATTTGCTGATGATACATCATACTTTTTCAAGGTAGACCGAAAATCCGTTGGCTACGGTAGGATAAACGCCACGCTTGTTATAGTACTTAATTGGTTTACTAGTAACAGTTTACTACTCGTCACGAGAAAACAAACTCTAGAATTTACCAGTTTAACATTAGGCAAAACTAATATAATAAACAAGGGATTCCAGCTCGACTACTAAATAAACCCTAAAAAATGTTTTGCACCGAGAGTTTTATTTGTTGTAATAAACTGATCTTGACAATTCAAAGTATGGTCACTCAAACAATCGGCTTGATCCTTTTATGATTGAGATCAATTCAGAAAAATAACCCTTAACACTGATACAATTTTTCCCAGAATCCGTCCACTAAAGGAATATGTTACTTTATTTCTGTTTTCCGTATTCACTCAGGGTTTATGTATCTCGAATAGTCACGTCCCCGTCCCGGCGAAGGGTAAAGCATACAAATAAGCGAAAGTCCGAAACCGCCCAAACACCCGACGCCATGTTCTTTATCTACAGATCTCTTAAAAGAATTTGATCGTATATGGGGATATTACGAGCAACAGCTGTGACAGGGGACGGAGTATAAACCAGAATGTTCGCTACACAACGTCTTCCCACTTACGGCCACTTAATTCAATCAAAATAAACTGCGTCGTATAGCCACGCTAATAAAAATAATGACTTAATGACTCACTATTTAATAAACCATATCTAAATAGTCAGAAATTGTATTATTGAAAAACATTAGGTACAAAAATCGCTCACTGAAAAAACATTTTTCGAAATGTCAGAGCGCATATTAAATCAGTGGCGTTTGGAGATTTTCCAGTAGCTTTTTTCTATTAGAGCTGAAAACACATAGATTACCGGGAAAGCATGGCCCCCGGCAGCGAGCATCGGGAGAAAACCTCTTACAGAGATGCTAATTGATTAGTTCCAATGGCTGTGGCACGAACTTCGATAAAACAAACGTTCGTGATGTAACAAAATGTTTTAGTTTATACTTAGGTAGGTCATACTGAAAGTTGCTGGATTCTGATAAATAAGACTATGTAAGATGTTTATGATTAATTTATTGTTTTTCAAAGTATATTCCCTCACTATTTACACATTTTTTCATTCCTTGGAACCATCGTGTGAAGCAGTGGGTCCAATCTTCGATAAAGACCTCTTCAACGGCTTCTTGGAATTCATTCAAACGCTTCTGAACTTGAGATTCGTAAATCTCTAAGTTTATCTTTTATTCTTGGGAATAAAAAGAAGTCGCAAGGTGCGAGGTCCGGACTGTACGGCGGATGCGTCATCAGTTCCACATTTGAAGCCTTTAAATACGCATTCGTTCTCTTAGCGGAATGTGTGGACGCGTTATCGTGGTGAAGGATGACATGACTGCGAGGACGCTTTTCACGAACTTTTTTTGAGACACTGGGCAAGCAATTGTTACATATAATTGTTCTGTGCAATAAAGAGTTAACATACATACATACAGATAACGCCGCGACATCATCGCGGCGTTATCTGTAGGTATTATACAGGGTGCGATAAAGTGCACAAAGGAATAAGGGTGAAACTACATGTGATTTTATCACGGAAAAAAATAAAAAAATAAATTAAATCACATGTAGTTTCACCCTTATTCCTTTGTGCCCTTTATCGCGGGACACCACGTATATCTATAGTGCCACAATCGCTTGTGTGATACAACCCGAGCGAACGAACGAACGAAACGAAACGAGTATATCGTTATAAATAAAAGAAAGTATTACAAAAGGCACAACATTGCTCTAGCACCAGGACTCTCAGATTAGTATTTAACCCAATGTTTCAGCCGACTCCAATGCCATGCGAAGCCTAATGCCTGCCGCGTCTCATTACAATAGTAATTTCTTTACTTGCTTAAGGAAATCTGAGCAAGACTGCAGGATGTAAAAAAATTAGGAAGATTGACTAATGAATGTAACCCTTATTAAACCGTATACACATCGATCGCCGTGATGTGACCTCTAGGGCTTTTATTTTACTATATGTGAAGGCAAGCAAATTATTGTGATTTATAGCGGCATGTTTGGCAAGAATGGAATGGAAGAATCTCAGGGGACGGCATGCTATTTGTCTACGGCGTCATTGGCGGTATAACGAGGTGTCTGTGTAGCCACAATCAATTTGGTGGCATGCGTCGGCTGTCAATTTGCGGCGGGAGCGAGCGGCGCCGCGGTCCCATCCGCGCCTGATTACTTCCGAGTGACCGCCTTTGATTTGCATAAGGGCCAGCTTTAATATGAGATTATTCTCGAGTTAGGAACATCGGACGAAACGGGCCCATTCATTATTAGTTTTGGAATATTCAGTCGACCCGACGCAATTAATAGAATTGCTGGTCTTGTTCGACTTACCCACTGTCCAATTCCAATAAGTAAGTGCGATACGCTCACAGATTGGCACCTGTTGGCCTCGTGTGAGTAACTAGGCAGGTCTTTTTAATAGCCGTATGACATAGGTAGTCTCTTACAGCCCGGGAGCACTTTAGAATAGGATTCGTTTGTACATACTTCTCTCTCACTCTGCGAGTCTAGCCGGTTTTGTCCAAACTCGTTTCCTATATTTTAAGTACTCACGGGATGTAAATTGATACCTCATATCGTAGTTAATCAATTTCATCCAATATTTTTCAAATATCAAATATTGTGTGCTAACTTAGAGGCTTCATTAAGAAAATACCCGGTAGTGCTTAGATGAGAACTTTTATCAATTATGCAATGAGCATTAGAAGCCCATGTGTATCCGGCCATTACCATTCCGTGGTTGCTAGCAACTTTATACATAGGACAGATTTTTTCGACAATTAAATGATACTGCCAACATCTTGATCTAGTTGACCACTCTGCAAAGCCCGGTCAGAGGCTCTATTATGCTCTATTCCAATTCGGTAATGATTATTTTGCTTCTATATCGTAGTCATATTGTAAACGGAACTCTTATTTATTTGACATTAAGAGCTACTGCAACGTCAACAGTTGATTACGATGTAGAAGCAAGATGGGTTGAAACAAAGTGGAATAGGGGTCAGATCACTTGTATATTTTTATACCTTCGTGACCAGGAGCCCGCCCATGTCACGAAAGCTTGTAACTCGTATTGCAAGTGAAAGTAGTATTATTAGTAGTATTCTTTAGTTGGAAAGAGATTACCGTTGTAATACAAGTTACAAGCTTTCCTGAAACGGGCTCTAGTACCTATTTTATAGTCCTAAGTTTTTTTTTTAAGTGATGACTTGAAGTGGAGGGGCAAGAGTTTTATAATGCCTAAAAATTGGGGCAAATTCAACGCAACAGTTGAAATTGTGTAGATAGTTTGACTACATACTTTACATCATTAATATTTCTTTTAGTTGTATTTTCCAAAGAAAAACTCTTTAATTACTGAAGTATTACACATCAGCATTCTCTTTGAACTTGTACTTTTACGTATTGGCTCGAGAACATCGCCTTACTGCCAATGACAAAGGGATTACCCTTTCCCCGCTGCCGCTGTCTGCGGTTTCTTAATTAACCCCTAAATACCCTCGCGCGCCGCGCGCCTTGCGGTGTGTGAGATTATTGCCAAGGCTACCCTTGTTAATTTCAATATGCGGTGTTATTGGAAGGAAGCGAACGATCCTTACGGTGGTGATGCAATATGACTAAGTATTGGTCTCATTAGCTTTAAACGTAACTAATTCAAGAATGAACTCTTGAACGCCACAATATTGTTTATGACTTATATTATATATACGTTATATTTAGATTGAAAAAAACAGTGTTTAGGCTCATTTATTTATAAATCTATCATAAAAAGTAAGTAAATTATTTTATTAAATATTACTATTCAATCATTTCCTTCATACTTTCTCATAAAAGTGAGACACAATTTTCTACTCCGAAACAATGTTCTCAATTTCGTTGACAAAAATTATTCCATAATTGAAATGAACACATGATCATATGAGTTGAGAAAACGCATACGTTGCGAATAGGGTGCGTTGGGGATGGTAATGCGCGATTTACGTCGGTTGAGCAGCGGAGTAGAAAATGGAGCTTCGTGCTTAGAGCTAATACGATCAGGTGAGCAAACACAAAACACACAGCTTTCATCTTCAGTCGGGTATCTCTCCTCTAAGCGCACGCCTCACATGCAGACTCAACGTAGGCTAGCATACGGCGCAAACCTTACGGAATAATCGTCAGCTTGATAGGAGGTTTAGATAACACTTCCAATAAACATTTTTAGAATTTGTAGCGCAAATAAAGTAACAAATCAGTTCCTTCAATAAATCTATTATTGTCTGTTTGAGTCACACGGTGATATGTAAACAAGTGGGAAGAGTCAGAGCAAGTTTATTCTCCAAACAAGCCGGTCGGCGACGCCGCGCGCCGAGCGACGCGCCGGCTCGCTCTGACAAATGTTTACATTCAGCCCCTGGACAACTCTTCCTTTACGACACTAAACCGTTTGCCTTATCGCGCCAGCTCTTTTATCTTTTTGTTGGTTCTGACACCCTTTTGTGTCTATAAAATGACTATAAACACCCCCTAGGTATTTCACGATTTCATTGAGTTTTTCCACACAGAAACTACTGTAAAGCCGTCTTATTGAACCTTTATTGCCTCTTTCGGTCGATTCGTACAAGAAAGAAGAAAACAAAGAGCGCCAATTTGGCAAGTAGAAGACAAACGCATTTAAAATGGGCAGAGCAGAGCGGCAACCATCTATCTTGGAGCTTGATAAACGACGACATTATTCCTTATCGCCTACTCAATTTGTTTAAAAGCGCTCTGCTTTGATAATTTGTGAATTACAAATCGTGACTATCCTTTGACACAAAAATATCCTCATAACTCTGTTGAAGCTAGCAGCTTCTTTAAACTAAAGTCAGCAAATTTATAATTTATATAATTATTTAACAGTTGAGCCTGAAAAATTAAGTAAATCGCATTACTTAATTGGTGTATAGATACGCAATAAATAATATATGATGTTAGTTCGTTTACAGTTATTTTGCATAAAACCTCACAGCATTATGTATTTATTTATTCGTACGGCGAGTATGTGACCAGGATGTGCCCATCACACCACCGCCATACCAGTAGACACCATTATTAACCACCACCACCATAATACACCATTATTAACTTAATTTTGTTAGGTATTTATATTACCATGCTTCGCTAACATTGTGTAAACTTTCGATCGATTGCCAAAGTGAATTGTTAACATAATAAGTTCTTTCAAGTACGTATTTACGCACCTACACTGTCATTGTTAGTAACGTGTAGGTATATTTGTTGCAGTGGTGGAAGAGCCGGAGTTCACGGACGTGATCCAGAACGTGACGGTCCCGGCGGGCCGCAGCGTGCGCCTCGCCTGCTCCGTCAAAAACCTCGGCTCTTACAAGGTATAGCATAGTCGCTTCAACACATGTCATGTACAACTATGGAAATAATAGACAATCACAACTGACGTTATGGTTGCTGGCAGCGACTGGAGTACAGCCGAAGATCGAGCTGCGTGGCGTTCAATGCGAGAGGCATAGGCCTCCACCACTGACTAGACATTACTCTAGCAGTGGACTAGGCATTATTTTATTAATAGTGATTCCATTAGAAGTCATTCTTAACCTATATAAAAACTATATAAACATGAAAAATATGAGTTATTCAAAAACATTACATTATATTATTATTAACCGACTTCTTTCTAATTAATGTCTTCCACACTTTTTATCTTACATGGACGGGCTGATGATATGTGACAATCGACTTATGATCTAATCGACAGTTTTTCTTATCATTGTCACATTTGGCTTTACAAATACCCAAGGATCACTTCCTTGAAGTATCTCCCGAAACCTTAATAGGCATACTCCCAGGCACTTGGTTGATAACATTTTTTTCCGAAGATCGATTTCAAAACCCGTAAACCTCGTATACCAAATTCCTGCGTAATCATTTGAGCCATTTCCAAAGCACCAATATATAATGTAAATAAATAAATGTGACAATCAAAAATTGCCTACTTAATAATTGGCACCCCCGAAATATTCGGCAATTGTCATATTAACAGCCCACATCTACAAAATGTTACGTTACGTATTACGTTACACAAAATGTATACCTACTTTAGTACCTGGGATACTAAATATAATACTAAATTTGTACACCATGCCTTTGTTGACAGCGGTCCAAATAATCGATTTTGAGTATATTTTGTAAAAATGCATTACTCTAGGGGCATATATCAAAAACCTGAAAGTAAACAGCTAGGCGAACAACTTGGTTTCCCTTTCGACCTTTAAATTCCATACATCCCGTAACTTAAACCTTATTACAGCCTACTTTCCTTTTAGCGGAATTTTTACTTCCGACTAAAGATAACTATGTAAAAAGATTTACAATCAAACGCAACGAACGCAGAGATTTCTATCTAAGAGACAAATGTACAAGATGTTGACTCTGAGGGCACATCACTTAGCGGCAGACACCTACCCGCCGCGAGACGACAATATGCGTGCAGCGCCGAAAGGAAACATAAAATAAGAAGCATTTTATCATTTGATTTAGAACGCGCCGTCGTAATAAAGTGTCCATATAAATGGAGGAAGATATGATTTACAACCCTAACGCGGAGTTTGCACCTCGCTTTCGTTACCAACATGATTTAAAAACAAAGCTTTTTCGTACCAAAACCAACCTTAAACCGACCCAGAAAGAATCAATTTCGGTACTTGATTTATAACCGAATTTTATACATTGATGCGTTTGTTACAAACTTTAAAATGATTGCAGTTTTAAAAATGGCAATAGCAGTGTAGCAGATAGTTATCAGTTCAAATAAATTGACTCTAAAGAAATTGGCACGCGTTTTGAATAATTCAGACTGTATCTTTAAAAATAGAAGTTTATCTCGTGGGCTTGTAGCTCAGTCAGGAATAAATTGTTAATTATTTCCTAAAAATATACATTGCACATTATTGTTACTTAAGATATTTATAAAATGAACAATTGTTTCACATAATGAGGAAATTGAGGCATACTTATGTTCAATATTGGACGAATATATGCTCGACTCGAGATGATGATGATGGTGATGAATGTTGCTATTTTACTAACTCGATGTCTTAGTATTTGTGACGCATTTTTTGTTGTGAGTTTTTATAAGAGAACATCAGTTTCCTTTAAAAGTAGAATAAGTATAACATAATAGGAAAAAAAATACCAAGCTGTTGCATGGTCAAGTCAGTATGAGCTATGTTTACAACTATGTTGCAAGTATGTTGCTTATCGGGAAGTTAGTTTCAAATTAATTGTAAAATATGTATTAAACAGAAACATAAACAGACATTCATGACGGGAAGCTAATTGAAACGTTTGCCTTAAGGTACCTAAGTTGAAAAATAAATAAAATATTAAAATTTACAATAGGATTTTTTTTTCTCACAGTCAATTTAACTATGAGCCATGGCAAAATATCACGATTAGTTAAAAATACACATTTATCCCAGCGGGCATACATGAAGATCGACACTGAGTCGCGGTCAGCAGTCACCCGCCGCCGCAGAGCAGCCAGGTTAGCGCAATTGGCGGAACACACACAAACATTACCTAATTCAATATTCCTCCATTAATGTGGATATCGTGGGTTGCTATGTCCACATTGGTCACGTAGGACATTGGATCCATGTTTATCCTCAGTTGGGTACGCGTCTTTTACGCTTCACTGCACTCGTCACTCGATTAACATACAATGTATTTCATTTATAGACCTGTATTAAAGTAACCTTTTTCTCTTTTACGCTAATACACGAAGTAAGTCGCCTGGTCAAACGACCAAGTTTGTTGCCTCGAGTCTAACGGCACAAATTTAGCATCAGCTCAGATGCATTTAACAACGATGTCATAGTTTATAAGCAGGCGAATGAAAACACACGGGTTTGCTAGTTCGCAGCTGTTTTTTTTGTCAAACGTTATCATTTTACATAGTGGAAACGGGCATAGTGGTGATCCAATTTAAATATTTAGGACACTTGGTGACAGCGAACCTTAGAGATGACGCTGACATCGAGCGTGAGCGCAGAGCGTTGTCCGTCGGAGCCAATATGATTTCCCGCAGGTTTGCTCATTGTTTTAAAGAGGTAAAAACCACTCTATTCAGATCTTACCGTACAACTTTTTTTACTAGCAGCCTGTGGGTGGATTATACTCATAAGCGGTACAGCGCTCTGCGCGCGCAATACAATAACGTGTTCAGGGTGCTGATGAGGCTGCCTAGATTTTATAGCGCGTCGGGGATGTTTGCGGAGGCCTGGGTAGACTGCTTCCATGCCACGATGCACAAGTGGTGCGCAAGGGGTGCGCATCCTTGCCGCGCAGAGTTAGGGCCAGCACCAACAGCATCCTGAACATGATCGCAGACAGGGTGGACTAGGCTGCCTGTACCTAAATAAATAGGGCATGTTGCATATGCCATGTAGTTACTAACACTAGTATAAGTCTTAAGTGTTACTAACACATTTCGTATTTTTAAATTAACATTAAAAAATGGGGTTTATTCCGGAAAATCTAAGAGTTGCCGGGGGAATAGCAATACTACTACTTCTGCTAAAAAGCTAGTTAGTAAATAATTTAACTGACGCCTGCTGTGATAGTACCGTTACTTGTACGCCAGGGCTTTCTAACACCAAAATCGGTGAGTGAAATAATTAATAAGTATCAGTAGGACTCGTTGGTCGTGTGTTCAGCGCTCGCCGCCGAGCGCCGCCGAGCGCCGCCGAGCGCCGCAGGTGCCAGCACTCCGAGGCGGAGAGCATGTAATTAAGTTTCTTATCATATCTGTACAAACATCACCGACCTAGTTTGAATCCTCTAAATTCTGAAGGCTTCAAATTTCTATATGATCAGTTAATTATCCGCAAGTCATTACAACCATCTATGGTTTATATAATTGTCACTTAAAAAAAAAAATACAGGTTCACAAACTATGTATAATGTGTGTCGTTGTCGAAGTGCGCAAGGATTTCAAAACAACCGGCATATATATTCTTTATACAGAATAAAATTTCGTGTGTACCCACCTTTATAGCCAGGAGGCAGTGCCGCGAGGGACTTCGGTCCATTTGAACTGGCTCGGGCGCCCGCTTGAGACAGATTAGTATTAGCTTATCGCCAAACATGTTTAGTTGGGTCGGTTGGTCGGTTGTCATCAACTATGATTGAGAAAGTCATTAGTTTACTCGAAACTGTTCTGATGGCGACAACACGACGCGCATAGTTTACTAGGCACGATAAACTTGAAAGTATCGTTGATCAACGTCAGCTTTGGCTCTTTAAACATTTTATCTTTGTTATTGTTTCACTGCGATGCTACGCCGTAGCAAGCTCTACGCTTTTATGTAGAGGGCGAATCTTCGTAGTCGTATGCGTAGTATAACGGATAAGATAAATAAAACTGTGAGATAGATATCATTAAGGTACTGGTAAAGGAAAAGCTCTCAAATAAAAATGTAAGAAAAATCGAATTGGTTAGAGCTTAGTACAACATCTGAGTTAAGTAATAACTACAAGTGAACTCTGAAAGCATCCACGGTCCCCCATTGATTCCTGTCGCAGAGACTTTTCTTTTTATTGCATTTACTTACGCGGGTAGCTCTCGGCACTGCGGCCGCAATAAAAGCGGAGATAGTGTTCTCTTACTTGTGAAATAAAGGCTTAACGGAGGGAGCCATCACCGTTGCCCTGTATTGACAACAAGAAGCGGATTTTCCCGAAAGCCTCGCCTCTGCCATTAGTTTCCCGCATTGGTTAAAAAGATTTGCCTCTTCGTCCGTCTTATACAGAATTATTGACTTGTGAAAATATTGCGATGAAAAACAAAATACCCTCCGCTCCGCAGATTTTATGGCAGTATTTTTATCGTCGTGTATTTTATTAAATGTATTTTATAGTTTGGGTTCGAGTAGCACTTATGCTTAAGCAAATTCTTGGGATTATAAAAGATCTGTTTTACAAAACCTTATTTATATGGCATGTGTTTTTAATGTTAATATAATTTATGACACGTTGTTTCCTGAATTCACGATGCATTCGGTATTTCATACGTGAGACGGGAAGTATGCGCGCGGAGCCGGTTCATCGGCATGAAATGTCAGACAGTCGGCCGGTGGCGCGTATGTGGGTTTGCAATAACATGCCGCAACGAGTCGCAGCCATGCAGCCATGCCACGCGCCCCGCGCGCCGCGGCTCGCGAGCTGCCGGCGGCTACCTACTGGCGGAGCTCTAAAGGGGTTGCTTAGCCAAATTCGAAACATGTTGGATGCTCCATCCTTTTCACTCCTCATTCGTGACTGAATTAAGAAACAGAGACAGAGCTAACGTAATTTCAAACTTCGATTTTTGGAGCAGAACACGTGAGCTGGGCACCGAGAGCACTCGATGCAACGCGCGCCATTCCAGAATGGAATGATCATAATTACAAACGATATACACACATGAATGAACACTTAAATAAACAATTTGAAACGACAATATACGTAGTCATTATTAAAGGCTTTCGCATGAGTGCATTCCTGATAGCTCAAGAAAATTAGATTGCAATGTATGGGAAATTTGGCAATATTAAAGGAGTCCTTTTTCTCAATTGGGATATGTCCGTACTAGGGCGATTTTCTTAAAAATGACGCACTATTAAGGCATGTATGACTTAAAAAATAATATAATATTTTCTTTAAAAAGAGGTATCATTTATAATGAAAACTCCTTTATTTAACTTTGCTATGCTGCTTTAAACATTTAAGTTAACATTATCAGTCAATATCAACTGTAGGGACAGGATGTGCTCCATTAGACAAATTTTATATAAAACTAGCTAAACGAGTCCTTTTGTCAAAAGAAATATGTTTGTATTAGAATGAAGTTAAAATTTATTAACTCTCCCCCCCTCCAGGGTGTGTCACCCCGCCAGCGCCGTGAATGTGGTCCGAAACGTGTTTTTTTTCCAGTTTCAAATAAAACCTTACACGATATAAGATATACTCGTAGATAGAGATAGATAGAGATATAGAGATAATTATTTACACTCTTTGCCAAAGACAAACGTCCTTAAAGATTAAACTCCAGTCGTGCGTCGGAGCTGTCACACACACACTTTTTTTCATTTGAAAATTAAATTGATAATAACATTAATAACTAGTTGCACTTACGTTAATTAGCGTAAATTTTCCTTTAGGACACCTTCTAATTTTTCTTCGCATTTATAATACAGGGTGTTTTTTTATTCGTATAAAAAATTTTGGGGGTTAAATTAGTAAGTCATACTGACCAACTTTCACTATGGGACCAACACCGAAATCGCGAAAAAAAATTTGACCATCCCATACATTTTGGCTAGTCAGCTGACGATGTTTTGTATGGGTGGGTCAAATTTTTTTTCGCGATTTCGGGGTTGGTCCTTTAGTGAAAGTTGGTCAGTATGGCTTACTGATTTAACCCCCAAAATTTTTTAGACGAATAAGAAAACACCCTGTATTACTATGCTGTGTGATGGAAAATGGGTAAAAAAACAAATATGATACTTAATAAAATAGTCGTTTATTGTTACTGTATTATTCTAAGAAAATGTACAAAGCATATGTGATTTACGTAATATTTATAGTATGAAGGCTATTAGCTCAAGCACAAACTTAGTATAATTATTATGAATAATTAAATAACATTACGAAAATAAAATAAAATAAGTATTTCGTGTTTTGGCTGTAAGGAGCGAGGACACGAAACTTTATTGGAAATGACACATTTGGAACTGAATATTTATACATATTATATTTTTAACTAAAGTTATACATTTAACTAAATTGTTTCACTTAAGTAACTATTGTTAAAATATCATCAATATTACTCATTATAAACTATATTTTCAAACAATGTAACACCATTAGTTTCTATCACGATGTCGCTTCTGTAACGTTAATCTATAGTGCTTTTTATTCCTGGGTTGTTCCAGGACGATTCTTTGATCAGGTTATACTTTGAATAATAAGTTAGTGAATAGGGGTTCCTTTTTTGCCATAATGTCATCATTTCTAAAGGCAGTTGCCATAATAACTTTGTTAAAACTGATGTTAACCTTATGGTGTTCAGTACCCATAATATTTAATTCCCATAACCTTAGATGAAAACAAAAAGAGGAAGATACATGACCGGCGCGCGGGCTTGAGCACCTAAATATAGGCGCTGAGCGCCTATGTTTGAGTCAGTTGTCCGGCCGTCACCGATCTGTCAACACGTGCGACGTCGTCATTATTGTGAGACACATGGCTGTCTCACTTACGCGCACGACGTTAGTCCATCAATTTATCTCTATTACTCCTTAGTGCATGTTTACAGCTGTGTGTGTGGAATTTGCGAATGTGGGTGTCGCGGCTTGCATTATGTCAGTGTCTTGTACTGCGATAACGTGTCTTCCCCTTTTGCTTTAGTCTAAGCCCATAACGTATCGATTGTCCTAACACATTTAGTCATAGTTTCGGTTCCCATAATTTCTAAAGTCCTAAAAGTTAGGGACGATGACGAGCGTAGCGAAGGGTGTTAGGTTAAACGGTGACAATTTACGCACTAGCCGAGCGAGCGGAGCGAGCGTGCCACGTCAGCGGTTGGCGAGTGCCAGGATTCTGCCAGCGACCCAGCTTAATTGAACTGCGAGCATTGTACCAAGTTATCATTAGGGAAAACTATTATTAGGATCAGAAACATTTTTGACAACAGAATATAATTCGATAAACAGTATGTCAAGTAAATAAGTAATCATTAGAACGAACGATTATTATTAACACAAACGTTATGGCAAGTGAAATTAGGTAACAAACGTTGTGGCAAAAATTAGAGAACCTAGTAAATAATATTTGAATTAGGATACAGTCTTGTAAAAGTCGCGAGAAAAACATGTTATTTACTCACGCGATCGTAGCCAAGTACCTGCATTAATACTTGTTGAAGTTGCCAAAGCATTTCCGTGCGACACTACTAACGTCGACCTCGAAATAACTTATTGGCCGAAGATTTCGCGAAAAGTTGGAGAGCCCTCTCCGCGAATCCGTTCCGAAGAGATCTCTAAGTGGGCTTTTAGTGGAAGTAAGCTAAGCCGTCTCCTGCACGATGTTCGCTCGTTTCTATCTGCGGCGTTGCATTAGCGCAGGCGCCGCTGTTGTTGCCGTTAGCTGCTCGTCATTCTATCCACTTATCAGTAGCCAGTCAAAGAGTTGTACCTTTATTGTACCTTTTTTTTTACTCCAGACTAAAGTCAAATGGATTAGTTCCCGTTAATGCTCAAATGTTTAAAAATAATTTAATTTGATATTGCAATTATCAGCTTTGACAACACTCACTCCCACATCATCGGAATTAATCAAACTGTAGAGTCTATTTTTTTTTATCGTAAAACCAATCCAATTTGTATCTTACTTATTATATTTTACTTATTATATTATAAGTTTGTAACTTGGTATGTTAAAAGATATTCTAGAAGCAAAAATATCTAGCGTAAATATTACTTGCAAACAGAAAGCTTAGTAGCTGACCCCAACACTGCCTGCGCGGATCTGCTTCGTTTGGTGGACTTGAAAGACTACGAAACCTCTCAAGTAGTTTTGCGACCTTTTATATCTCTTAGCTTTGATGTTTTTTGTCTAAACAAGATTTCATTTATTATGTTATCATCGAACTGAATAAAACATTACTTTACTGAACTTGTGATCATTGTTAGGCTGGTTAGTAAATGTTTGTAGGTGGTGGTTTCTCGTAGGTACCTTCCTGTTTAATTCAGAGGTTACCAGGTATGTAAAATGCTGAGTGAATAAAACTATTATTATAACAATATTTTTTCAACTTTCCGAGGTACGTTTCTACTATGATCGAAATAAGATTTAAGCTTTTACAACAGAACGATAGCCATCAAAATTATAAATATCATAGAACGGACTTGAACTTGGTTTACTACTTTCGAATTGTTTTGGTTTAATACAGGTCATTAATTTTAACACAATTTTTTTTATTAGAATGGTTATCGAGCTACGCTTGCCTTTTGAGAGTAGAAACAGATTTTGTACGAAACAGCCTTTTTTAATAGCCTCTCGACGCCGAAAACTAAACTTTCGATGTATATCCTTTGAAATTGTAAATATCTTTGAAATAACACACCAATATCATAATGAATAAATACTCCGTATAAAGTACGAATATAATAAGCGGGAACGCTTTAAAACGGTTCGTAATTAAATCTGTCGTAACACGTCCACGAATCATCTCCTGCGGCGATGAGTCCGTCGTTAAAGAGGTTCGGCGCGGTGCGCGGCAGAATGGGCAAAGTTCGCAACGAGTCCATTATAAATCAAACGACGCCTTCCAGGCATATCCTGAGGGACCCGGCGCCCGAGCGCTGCCGACGACCGAACTTCAACTTCGCCTCCTAAATGCCTCTACAATTAAGATAAAAAGAAAGAACGGCCTAAATTAAAGGTGGTTAAAAGATAACGAGTTAATAGCCGCCCCTGTCAAAGTTTATAGAAACGCCGGCGCGCGTCAACACGCCGGGACACGGGGCAACGTTCAAGTTGGAACACTTGAACCATTTTGTGGGCAGAACGTGATCTTGTAATTACTTTAGTAGGTACAGCTACAATGTTTAAAATACTACTGCCGACTTTAAGCGCTCTACAAAAACAAAGTTCAGTTTGGGTCGGTAGATACGTAGGTTGCATAATAAATATTTAAAAAAAAACTAAATTTAGATGAAGAACTTGAAAATCCAGCTCATTAGCTACACGCGCCGTCGGACCACTCGAGACGACCGGAAGGGACTTTCTTCCGAGGTGACGTCGAGACTAACTCGCTTAGGATCTTGAGACGAACGAGATTAGTCGCTGCTGCGGCTATTTAATATCAGATTTGCCTCAGTCTGCCTCGTTATCTTCTCCGCTTACGAGATTTAAATTTTTACATAAACTTGAAATATGGCTGGCCTTTTACGATTTGTTTAATTTGAAATGGCATTGGTTTATTTAAAGCATTCTTTTACAGAACTCTTGCCGTAAGTCAGTTTGAATAAAATAAAGCTTTTAACAAATAAGTACTTAACAATAAAACAAAATAGCTAATCGCGTTTAATGATCAATTAGGAGGGTGGTTTTCAGTTATAGAGATGTACAGTCAAGGTCATAAATATGTGTACACGTTTAGTACCTTGTCACATTAATCGCTGTGACATTAATATATGACAGTTTAAACATGACATTAAATATACAAGGTACTAAAATGATGAATGATGGTATATTTATGACCTTGATTGTACCTAAACCTGTAAAAGTGTTCAACTCAAATTTAGATGTGGTGTAACTTTTGCTCAACCCCAGTTTTAATGTTTAATTTTACACTTTTCGTAACTAAGTAATGTTATAATCCAAATTCCTTGAAAGTTTGGTTATTACAAAACATTTCGCGCCGCCCGCCACGCGCAACTTCCCGAAGTTCAACACTCCACGCTTATCTCTCGACCGCTTATAAAATTTTGATTCCGCTTTAATATTATCTTAATTGTTGAAACAATCACGGAAAACTTTGTAAAATATTCCTTTGCGCCGGAATACTTACATCGACCCATGAACTCCTGCTTTGTCGTAATAAAAAACTTAAATAATCCTTTCCTTGTTAATTAAAATTGCTTTCATGCTTAGTCGTAGTTTCTTTTACTAACTAAAAACACTGAAGTACATAGCAATCGTGTCTCCTTGTTTTGCAGACACTCATTTCATCGAATATGTCGTTTCACCGAATTTCATTTAATCGAAAGCTAATTTCTGCTGAAACCTTATTGTTTTCAGGTTATCTTAAGCATGGGTTACGTAGATTAAGTTAGACCTGTGACTACAGAAAATTAAAACTCCTGCACGTGGAAATGCGTGTCGATGAAATGAAAATTCGGCGAAGTAAAACATTCTATGAAATGAGTGTCGGTGATTCAAGGGTAAACCACATAGCAATACAAAAAATTGGGCATAAAAAATAGTACGCTAAAATGATAAACAAACTACGTTTTATTTTTTTTGCAGCTGCAACATATCTTATTAATCTTGATTTAAACATAAAAATTAAAATGGTTTTTGAAGCTAGTTTAAATAAAATCGGATATATCCAATAATTATGACAACGCGGTTAGCCTAATTGGGAGTGACCCTGCCGCTGCGGGTTCGAATCCCGGTATGGGCAAACATTTGTGTGAGGAACGCGAGTATTTTGTTATTGTCGTGTCATGTCAGTTATTCATGTTTTCTACGTATTTAAGTATGTATTTTTCTGTATCCCTAAGTATATTTATCGTTGCCTACCTACGTAGTACCCATAGTATACAGGCCTAGAGCTTATTTAGGGACTAGGTCAATTTGTATGAGGTTGTCGCCTGTCATGTACTAAATAATACAAATACGCCCTATACTCAACATTGTCTAAACATTATAAGTATTGTCTATAACATTCAACAAGCCACGGGCAAAAGCAAGTACCTATGCAAATATGCTGAGCGCCAACCTGCAGCCTGGCTAACAAAAGCGATTTCTTACAAAAAGGTAGACTTATCGTGTGTTGTCAACTCTTCCTTCACCAACTTTTTCAGTTTGCTAAGATTCTCAGGGACTTCTTGAACTTCCACTTTATTCTTACCAAGATTTTTTGATAATTTTTTTAAAGATAAGTAATGCTGTTGATAATAACTTTACGGAGTTCTAGATTAACGTCCCTAAAGAATTTGTAATTTTATTTCGCAGGCACTTCTCGTTCTCGAAGTACTTACTACTAGTATTTCTGGCCAAAATATATCTAATGAATAATGATGCTTTTCAGTTTGTCTAGAAAAAAGGTATAACTATGGAGAGGACATTTTGCCGGCTAGATATTTTCCAAGTATGTTCAGCTTTTGTATGCTTTGAGTTCTCCAACTTAACAATATAAGCAATAACAAAAAGGATTAACTTGACCATATAACGGAGAATTCCTTCAGCATTTCTACCAGAACAGTTTTCAGTCGTTCAAATGTTTGAGCTTTTCACTCCGACCGAGATTCACGTAGTAGTAAGTAAGTAGTAATTCAATTATCTCATCTCACTGAGTTGAGCATAAATTATAAATTGTCAATATTGACGCAACGGTATCGGGCAAGTTGTCGATCCAGGTGGCGACAACAGGGCGAGGGTAATTGAATCAGTCCTCAGACGGACACACTGACGCGATTAGATTACTTAGACGGCGACCACAATTACGCAGATCAGATTTACATCCGCACTGCGCGGCCAACACCAACCCAAGATGCTTTGCTCTTGCTCTGTCCCAATCAGAGCTGTATATCTTGACGAGACGTGGACTCGAAGATTACGACGTCATAAAGGGTATCATAAAGGATAACGACATAAAAACGGCTGGGATTCTTCCGCTTGATTTTTGTCTTCAGTAACTTAAATAAGTAGTATTAGTAGTAGCAGCACCGAAGTTATTTCCATTTAGTTCAAAAGAAGTTGCTACTTATCACTTTTCTAAGATAATCAAAGAAAATTACAATAACGTGCCGGTAAGAACGCCGAACCCGAAATAAATAAAAAAAGTTCAATTTACAAAATGCTTCAACTTGTACTTCATGTACGTAAATCATTTTATAATTTAACCATTCTTTAATATCTTGAGAGGCTCAGGTTACGCCGGCAAGTCAGGTCGTCGTCATTAGAGGGGTTACCGTCCCATTGCATAATAAAATGGGCAAAGTTTCCTCAAGTCCATTATAAATTAGACAGCGGCTGAGAGCCGCATCACTTAAGATAGGTAAGATGTGACCCGGCACGAGTTTCAGCTCCCAAACTTCCCCTTATATTGCCTCCGCAATCTTGATAAAAAGAACTAACCTACCCATGAATCAAACTTAGAGCTGGATTAAGAGATAAAGGATGCGCGTCGAACTTCTGAAACTTAAGGCATTTTCTTCAAAACCAGCTTAATTTTTGCTTTAATAGCTTATTAAGATGGACTTTACTTGTACGAGTACTTGAAGATACGCCAAGTTTTCTTAATAACCAATATCCAAACTTGATCACAAAGCTCGATAGCTGCAGAGTACTGGGGGATGAATTTCACCTGAATAATTAAGTTTGAATCATTCCGGGGCGTAGATTAAAAGTAGCAGGATTGTTGGAAGCATAACAATCTCTGTAAAATGCATTTTAAGCGCTTAATGCTGCGGAAATTGGTGTGAAGCGGGGACGCGATGGCAGCTCCGTGCAATTACACAGATGTCGCGCCGTGCCGCCCGCGCGCGACGCCGGCACTCGTAAACGTTCAAGTTCAAATGCTTCCTTTATTGTTTTCATTAAACTATGACTGCCATTAAGTTACGTTTCACCCTAGAACACGTCACTAATTATCATGCCACAAGTGGATACGCTAGGGGTTCTATGAAATTTTATCAGAAAGTAATATAAACATCTCAATTTTGCCCGCAGTCCTTTTTTATACATTTTAATAAGACGTGTATCCGAGAATGAGCGACGTTTTCTTTAATTTCCGTTACGTCACTCGTCAAATTGGTAGAACGATTGGAAATTATTGAGGCACCGCATCTCCTCGCCGTCCCCCCGCCCGGGCTTGAAGGGCATCGCCACATTTTTAATATCACGTGACGCGTGATGTTCGCGATAAAGTTACTAAATTAAATATTAAAAGTGAGCATTTCTAAAAAAGTGTGTACATTTCATTCAACCCTCCGATAAAAAAAAAATTGTTAGGTGGATTGGATAACTGAAACTAAGCAGTTTTAAAATAATTTCCCAAAATGTCCCATAAAAAATGCACAAATTTTTCCTATTTTGTTACCAAAGCTCATACATTGTTGGTAACGAAATAGGAAGTTTCTATACATTTTTTTTGAACATTTTGGAAATTTATGTTAAAATTGCATAGTTTCATGCATGCAATCTATCTACGATTTTTTTTATAAATCGGAGCTTGTTTTTTTAAATCCTTAAAATTGTACAAACTTTTTTAGAAATGCTCAAGTACACTTAACTTATTCTTTTGAATACTGACTATTTTTTCCTTTCACTTAACTCTAAGGCTCTAACTCTAACTGATTTTTTAATCTCCAGATAAATATACCTGCAAATAAATTTTAACCCTTCCCGTTTTTTTGACAAGAAAAAAGAAGTAGAGGATTAAGTTAATTTTAACTAATATACACTTAAAAGTCAGATTAATCTGACGATTGCTAAAACTGCTCAAGCTCAAGTCAATTGTAAACGAAATACTTTACGTTACGTCAATATTGTCATAGGCGTGTTTGTATGGGATACCTACTATAAGTGACTGAGTAAACAACTTGACACAAAATATTAATATTAGTTCAGTTTAAATGCTATTAATATTATTATCTTGTAATGGCAGATTAAATAAACAAATTGTGACAAATTTAAGATGATATGCCTCAAAAAATTAATTATTGTCAATTTTCTACATTAGGCACTCGCAATTTGTGAACATCGACGTGGAAAAATTTGAAGTCGGTTGTCATACACACACAAGAAATAGGTAACTCGAAGTCGGAGACATCGTGCGCTTACCATTTTCATTGCGCACGCTGTACCACTACCATGAGTTGCTATCGAAAACTCGTATTACGTTCTACAGTCGATAGCGAATAAACGTCCTTCGAATACTTTTTGATTAAACTCGTACCATGAGTCACATAAACGTTTACTATTCTCGCTAACGTTAACTCGATAGTTCGTGTAGTTATCGTTACGTGTGCCTAATTTCACACCAAACGAAGTTGTCTCTTTCTAACTACAATAAAAAGACAGAGTAAGGATGATATTGGGCTAAAAGATAAGTATCCATGTACTCGGGCCCCTCCGGGCGTTCTCCTGATCGGCCGATCGCTGTGCTCTCTTATTTTCTCGATGCCACCGTTTCACTTTCTGCATTAGCTAAAGGCGGCTGGCAGGGAAGAAACTGCTTCCAAGATTCCTTTTTATAGGGTTCCGTACCCGAAGGGTGCCTGACGGGATCCTATTACAAAGCCTACCTAGGCTGTCCGTCCGTATTCCGTCCTAACTTTAAACAGCTGTATCTTTTGATCCGTAAATGACAGCCCATTGATTTTAACCGTAACGTCCGTAACCGTAAAAGCTAACGACGGATTTCCTAAAAAATAATAAAAAAAGTAAAATAATAAGGGGTGTTCTTGTATGGACAAGAAACTTTTTTTTTAACGTTTTATTGTATCTATTTGCTCTAGTGTAAAAACGGTAATACATACAAGCGTCGGTATAATTATAGAACAAACCCTATGGAAAAACAACAAATACTAAAAAGCGGCCAAATGTGTACGGAACCCTCAGTGCACTAGTCCAACTCGCACTTGACCGGGTTTTTTCAGTTATACGTGTCATGGTTTCCAAAACAATTTTCAGAGTGCCATTTCAACATTTTTGATATTTAATTTAATGTTAAATGAAATATGTATACCTTTTTTTTTAAATTCGCTATCGCTATTTAGCGTTATGACTTATGTATTAAGTATATTGCATTGTAATTGTAATATGGCACAGTTTTTTTGTTTAAGTAAGTTCGTAGCTCTAATAATATTCAAAATTTTCACACAGTGTAGTGAATCAAGCAGTACCTACGTCGAGAAACTTTGCTTTAAAAAAAAATCCGGTCAAGTGCGAGTCAGACTCGCGCACCAAGGGCTCCACACAAACTTGTAGGTACTCGTATGTAAATAAATAGTTCGTAAATCACGGGAATACAATGGAAAAAAAATTCAGTATAAACTGACACGCACTAAGAATACGCTCTCGTACTTAGTGAGTATCAGTTTATACAAGCCTTAATTTTTTATGTGATGTAACTACAAATTAACGTTTTTCGGATTTTTTCCTTTATCTGTGCACATAATACATTGCTTCTTGCTAAATATCATGATTCTAACTCAACGGGAAGTACCCTATAGGTTTTGATTCCCTTGAGATTCCTTGAATATGCGGCATAAACGGCCGTATCTTTTGATTGCGTTGACTGAGAACACTGATTTTTTACAGCGCCCTCGGATACCAGACTTGAGTATTTGATATGAATTTCAACTTGATACCTCTACGCGTTCCTGAGTAAAAGGATCTTGACAGACAGACAGACGGACGGACAACAAAGTGATCTTATAAGGGTTCCTTTTTTCCTTTTAAGGTACGGAACCCTAAAAATGGTAATTTAAAAAATCTGTGTTTCATTTAAAAATATAATTTGAATTGTTACAGGTAGCTTGGATGCACTTTGAGCAGTCAGCGATCCTGACGGTGCACAACCACGTGATCACGCGCAACCCGCGCGTGAGCGTGACGCACGACAAGCACCGCACGTGGTTCCTGCACATCTCCGACGTGCGCGAGGAGGACCGCGGCCGCTACATGTGCCAGATCAACACCGTCACTGCCAAGACGCAGTTCGGATACTTGCATGTCGTCGGTGAGTAATTAATTATAGTCAGTGTAAATTGAAAAAAAACACCACTGACGTAAATCTCTTCTAACAATCGCTTTTATATCAGCTAGGTCTCGTGACCCCGCATCATCTCAAAGAACTTACCACCTTCTTTGTGGAATATGAATCCTAGCCCACGATCACTATTGGTTTGGTCCGGTTTCTACTCGCAAAAGGCAGCATAAATATACGATATTCCATTTAGCACACACTAGTTAGTTAGAACGAACTAACTTTATATGAGTATTCGAGTTATCCAGCTCGTTTTCTCGTTATATTCACTTGCATCAGTTATTCAGTTCACCCTCAAAAGTATGGTTAAAATTGATTTTATGAAGTGTAACGCCAGACTTAACGGCAATGTTCTCAATTTTTCACAGTTCCGCCAACAATAGATGACTCGCTAAGTTCGAGCGACGTGATCGTCCGCGAAGGCGCCAACGTCACGCTGACGTGCCGCGCCAACGGCTCCCCCAAGCCCACCATCAAGTGGAAGCGGGACGACAACACGAAAATCTCCATTACTAAGGGACATTCTGGTTAGAATTGAAACTAAGTAATAATTAAATTAATTATTTCCCCTTATTCGAGTCGGGAATTTAACTAAAATTTACTTTTCCTTTTCAGTGTCCGAGTGGGAAGGTGAGGTGCTGGAGATGGCACGTATTTCTCGGCTAGACATGGGCGCTTATCTTTGTATCGCTAGTAACGGGGTGCCACCTACTGTCTCGAAAAGAGTGAAAGTTAGCGTTGATTGTAAGTGTTTTACTCATCTTGGTACTTACCTCATATTCAGTAAATACCCGCTACTTACTCGTAATACCTTTATTACGCTAGAAGTGAATAGAACTAACAAGATATATGTATAAATTTCCCGCCATTTATCTCATATGTCATGTTATTTTAGTTCCACCGATGTTGTGGATTCCGCACCAACTGGTCGGCGCCCCTCTCTATTACAACGTGACATTGGAATGCTTCACTGAAGCGCACCCCACGTCTCTGAATTACTGGACGCGCGACGACGGGCACATGATTCACGAGAGCACCAAGTACCACATGGAGAACACGCTCGGCGCGCCCGCCTACAAGACGCACATGAGGCTGCTGATCAGACACATCACCAACGAAGACTACGGGACGTATAAATGCGTGGCCAAGAACCCGCGAGGCGAATCGGATGGCACGATACGGTTATACAGTATGTATTTGCTCTTTCCTAAATTTTAGAATCATATTGGATCATTATGTAATAGGTATTATTGTATTTGGGGACGCTGTTAGCCCAGTTGGTGACGCTGCCTATGAAGTTAGCGGTTCCGGATTCGATTCCCGGTCAGAGCTAATATTTGTGTGATGAGCCGCATTAGTCATTAAACAAAGTAAGCAGCTGCTTAGGATATCACGGGTCAGGGAGCACCATAGGGGATTACCAAAATCACAATCAAAAACAGGGGTTTACAAGCGAGAATGCTTCGGACACCGTGGAGGCTCAATCCGGCACTGGTGATGAGCGTAAGTATTTGTTTCCGAGTCTCAAATATTTTCTTCTTGAGAATTTTTTTATTTATTTAAGAACATATGTTTATCGTTGTTTAAAAAAGTAGTAGATACCCATACTATAAGCCTAGAGCTTAGTCTGGCAATTGGTCAAGTTGTCTGGGTGAGATTGCCCCCTGTTTTTTTTTATTTGTTCTTATTTATTGATTATATTTATATTCGTTCAGCGTCATCCCCGCCGACCACCACGCCGGACCCGCGCGCCGTGACCGCCCCGCCGCCGTCGCGACCGCCGCGTCCAGACACGCCGCTGGTAGATAAGGGTAAATAAAAACCATACATTGAGCATTTCTCTTTCTTTTGCCACTAATTTCTAAAGTTGACCAAAAACAAAAATATCGTTAAATATACAGTTTTATTTAATGAATTTGATAGAATATTTAATCATTTTGTAGGTTTTGTGGAAGCAACCGCTTTTTAATAGGCTTTATTGAGAAAAAATCGCAAAATATTGAGGGAAGGTAGAATATTGGTTCTTATTGTGTTACTTTTATTACTTTTATATTGGTTAATATCATAAAAATGTGCACGTTATATTCCCCAATTATGGTATTTTATAAAAAATATACAATAAAATTAATATAATTAAGTGAAAAAATTACGTTTAATAATAGATTATCTTTGAAAATTTCGTACTGATTCTTTTTTTGTGTGACCTTGACCGCAAAGTATACCGGTAAGCACATTTTTTATAATAATAATGATAGTTTAGGCAGGATCAATATAATTATATAACGTAATATTCTATTTAAAATGTACAATTAATATATTTTTAGGGTTCCGTACCAAAATGGTAAAAAAGGAAAATGGTAGAAAAGGAATAAGGTCCGTCCGTCTGTATGTCAAAGCAGTTTTTCTCAGCAACTACAGATGCTATCAACTTGAAATTTGGCATTGTTAACTATAGTTGTGTAAAAGAATTAAACTAGTTTTATAAATAATTGAAAAGGTGTCTAGAATGGGGGGTTGAAAATTGAATGTGATTTGATTATAGCAAATGAGGTATCATATGAAATAACTTAATCTGCACTCATTTTCCGTGACGTATTTTGTGACGCCAAATATAGCCAAAAATGTACAAAAAATAACGAAGTTTATGAACCAAAAAATCTGAAAAATTCCCGACATTTATTTCATGTCTCAGATCTAAAAACTGTCGTAAATTTTTACACTATTCAAAACAATAATAAACCATATATTTACGACTGCTACTCTCCAGTAGCACTGGAGTCACTAAAACTTATTTATGGCCTATTTAAAAATCTAAAAGTCGTTCAATGAAATTTATTCATATTGAGCAATTAAAATGAATCCGTGGTCAGATGCCGCCGGTAGCATATCTATGCCGCGAAACTGTAGTAGCGAAACTCTGGCAACGAAATAAAGTTCAATATCGTATTAAATATCACGATTCCGCCACAGTTTCGCGGTTTCGCGGCGGAGGTGTGCTACCGGGCTCAAGTTATGATTACTCGATATTGTTCTCAAAAGGTAAACGCATTGAGTCAACATTTTTATTTCGCTGGTTTCGTTTATTAAGAGATAATGGTACTTTATGAGTTATGTTATGCCTGCGGAAGCATTTAGTTATATTTGTTGTTTGCGCCGTTCCAGTTATTATTAGTGGTCGTTATATTTGTTTATAGATCGTAAACGCTGCGGCGATCTGCTTGTCGCCACGGGTAGTTCGTTAACAGGCCCCAAACGTTACGACTCTCATAAAACATAAACAAATCGTTTATAAACAAACGTTTTATGAAGTGGTACAAAATATTATGTTCCGTTCGTAATACTTTGTATGGGCGGTTAAACTATTTATTTATGTCTTTTAATGGGCATCAGACGATATTACAATATTTACTATCTTTTCAGTAATATTTAACTCTTATTGTATCGTTTTTCTAGCAAAAAAATCGGTCATTATAACGCTTGCGATCATTAATTTACGATTACGAATTAGTATGAAACGGTCCGTATGATCGTAACATTGGGAAAACAATATCCTAAACACAATGTCATAATAATATGATTAAAAGAGCACGTTGTACGTTGTAGGGGCGGATTCATGAGTCCGGGCGATATTACTCGCCGTTATTGGGAACTTGGGCATTTCCCCGGTCATGTTGCCGCGCCGGACTGTGCAACATCTTGCACGACAACCTATTACGGCCAAGTGTTCACTTCCGCTCTCGTTAAACCCCACGATACTTTTATCATAAGTTTGGAGTGTCTATTTTGAGACTAAACCACGGAATTACGATGATAAAATACACCCTGTATTACGAACATTTTCTAATAAATTGTCTTATATATGTAAAATGTGTAAGTAAGTTCGTGTGTATACTATCGTGATATATCTTACTGAAATTAAAGCGAGGTTCTAAAATTCTAAAGAACACACGTAGGTCCTGTGAAAGTGATAATCAAAGATATATCAGTAGGGTTAGGCATGCTACGTTGCATTAAGTTTACATAACTAGAATTCGCTTACGTCAATTGTATACTTCATAGCGACCCGCCCTTCGTAGATTATCCCTCTTTCTATTGGTGAAAACAGTATGAAAATCCGTATAGTACTTTTTGAGATTGGCCCGAACAAACACAAACTCGTAGTGGCGGGGGACTTTAATTTATACCTCTAAATACGAGTATGTAGTGATTTCGCAATCGATTCAAATAATTCAATGTATAATTTTATATCATAAACTCTCTAAATTCCAAAGCTATCATAAAGTGAATATTTAAACGCAGTTAAAGATCACCACGAAGTATGGTTGAAATGTACCATAGCATTTTATTTTTACAACTTGCACTCACTCATGAACTTGAAAAATCCATTTAACCGATGCGGCGCCGAGACGCGCAAGTTTTGCGGGCGGTTGTTTTTGCGGCACCGGCGGCGCGTCGACATCGCCCGCTGTTTCTTTTTTGCACCCATTACGAATTTACGGTCCGACCACTCGACAATATTGCGCAACTTTTCAATAACTGCCGCCGGCCGCCCGCCGGCCCGTCCCTCGCCATATTGAATCCTTTACTCAATGAGTATCATGGATCCGCTGTAATCTTTATATCATTTGATCAGCGTAGGCTTGTTCCCGTTCGTATTAAGAGAACAGTTTAGATTTTAAAATCAACCTACATGGTGCCTAAGCATGTTTATTGCAGTGTAATAGTAACTAATATAGCGATATTGTTAGTTTGAATATTAGGCATTTAGGTTAGAAGTTTTTACGGTTTGTTCGTGGACGTCCGATGGTGACATTGTGATATGTTTCCGTCAGTTACTCGGTCCGGTCTAAACCATGTTAGGTAACTTTATTCTACTTATACATTGGATCCAATTCGGAACACTGGCCTCTAAATTTAAATTTAAGTTAGGAATCTGTAAATTTAGGTTATGTCATTTTAAGTTACGCGCCAATTGGTATTCGGAAATACGCCTAAATTGAATCCACTTAAATTTAAAACTTATCTGACGTCTCAAATGACAGCTCTAAATTTCGTGACTACTCTGTCGTCTATGGTTGGTTCTCATCAAACTAAAATATTGAAGTAAGAAAAAACTGTTTTCCGTGCAAGTTGAATTTAAGATTTATTTTACATTAAGTTATGTGATGTTTACGTAAAATAAAACTCAAAAATAAATTCTTCGTTCAATTAAAATATCTAGCAACATTGGTGGCAGGAGTTTTTTCTGGCGGAAAAGTAAAAAAAAAAGATTTGTTTGCGAGAGCCGAGAACACAGCTATGAACAATAATATGAACATGAATAATAGAAGTGGATCTAATAAACGCCAGCAAAACTTTACTGGCTAGTTGAAAAACTTTACGCAAATATACACATGGCGCGAGGTAAGACAAGCAATGAATTATTATATAATCAACCTTGTTATCTAAGCGCCTTAAATTTTATTTACAAGAATGTACTTTATTTACTTCATTTTCTTCGGTTCAGTTAGAGTCAGGCTATTAAATACTTATGTCGATTTCAGGTAATGCAAGAGAACCACAAGTGGTCCAATTTTGGCTAGTGAGCTAAATGATATGGGCTGCAGCAGGAACCTATCGGAGTGGCAGCATGTAGGTAAGTATATACAACTGTTTTGTTTTGATCCCATGTTCATTATCATGCCAAGATATAATTTGATCCACGTTTTCCAGATTTGGACTAATTGGGCGCAGCGGGTCAAAACGAAGGCCCGCTAAATAAGGGAATAAGGGGGGACCTGCAGGGCCGGCGCTCAGCGCAACTGAGAGAATTATTGAGATAATGGGCAGTGTAGTTATTAACGGATTCGCGAGTACCGAAACTCCATTGGTATGTATTTTGTTAACGCTTTTAGTGCCTATTTTCACTTTGTTACAAATTATTACAGTTTGGGTTTGAGGGTTTGATGACGACAAAGTATTATGTCAAACACAAAGTAGGTAGGTAGGTAGGCTAAGTTCACATGACCGCGCGGTTGACGTTCACACGATCTTCCCGGCGAAGCGCCGCGACCTGCACCGTCATATACCTACCTATAAGTACTTATTAGACGGCAATACTGTTTAGAATGAAGTCGATTAAACAACGATGCATTTCTATTTTTCATTTTAAAGTTTAGATAAATGCGTGCTCGTCAAACGCACTTTACCGGACTCGTTTACAAAGTATAGCAGTATAGTAAAATAAAAAACCGTGCACTAAAAGTGCTTTTATCTCCAAGTACCTACTTACCTATAGTTTTAATTTTTTTTAAACTTTACACTTAGGACTTGTGCGGATTGAACCTTACGTACTTATCATGCAGAGGAACGTGGTATGGTAGGTAATTAATAAACTGTTCTCATTGTTTTAGGAGCTTGAGATAACCCTGTCGCCACTCCATTGGAGAACTCCCCGCCATCCGTCAAAGTGGCGAACTGGTTGCGGCGGCGATAAGGACGCGTGAAGAGTGCAATGAAGTAGTTTTTATTTGTACTTGTGCTTTAATTTAATATTAAGTATGTAGGTGTTCATTTTTTATTAAATTTTTTTTAGAAAAATACTACTTGTTTGCTATTTACTTTCACCCCCGCATACAACTTCGATCCGCAATCAACTACAACTTCGCACCTCCGTCAGTCTCCACGCAAGCGTATAAGAACAAAGCTATCTTTATTTTTAAACGTATCGTCAGTTATAACAAAAATTATTACTGCACAACTATTACCATTTTGATCTGACTTGGTGTTTCAAAACTAAAATTGTACCTACTGGAGCGCCAGTTGACGCGAGCGTACCTACTTACTGCCTGCTGGCCACTCTTGCCGGCGTCGTATAGCAGTTCCCCAAGGCCCTGGCGAACGCGCTACGTAGGTCCTACTCGCTCGTTTTCGATAAGTATAATTTTATTATCTCGGGGCATCTGGCCGATTGAGTACCTAAAAGGGCTTAGTATAAACGGGCCACATTTTTCTGCAATTTGTAGCCGGGAACAATAGCTGTATTTCTTAGACTGAGTATGCCAGAACAAGATGGGCATCTTGTTCTCCATCATTTAGGATATATTTCCGGCTATAAAAAAATGCAGAAAAATGTAGCCCGTTTAGAAGCCCCATAAGTAGGTATAACAACCCCTATCAAGTGAATCGCGGAGGATTGAACAAGTTGCACTCTACCTACAAATAAAAGTTATTAAAAAGCTTATGGAATAAAAACACTTTTTATGTGTTATAGATGCTAATGTAAATAAAAGATCCAAAGTATATAGAAAATAACAATGGACCCTAACTACCCCTTAGTTAAGGTCCACTATGACGTACCTATTGGAGGTTTCAAATGATGGGCAAGTGAAAAGTAACAATGCGTCATTAATATTGACTATCGCAAATGATCGTCTCGGGGACCCATAACTAGCTTCAAACCCCACAGTTTGTATAAAAGCAACAACTTGGCTGGCAACTGGCGCTTATAAAATAACTTACAACACCGGTCATTTAAAAGCCAGGAAAGAATATGTTCATTTTAAAAAACGCTACAAGGAATAATTTACTGAGCTAACTGAAAACATATACCTAAGCAAGTATTCTTTTTTTTTAGAAACTATCGACCCGCATTAGGCTTCGCACGGGTAGCAGCACTAATTATAATATTCCTAATGTTCATAAAACCGGCCAAATGTGTACGGAACTGTCAGTGCGTGAGTCCGACTCGCATTTGACCGGTTTTAAATTACCTATTCAAGTGATATTTTTAATTTCAACATAAGAAATTGTATAAAAAAAACATTTCATTTAGGACACAAGTTTTTAATTTTCATTCAAACTCCTAACTAGCGCCACACGTATATATCACGTGCGGCGTTAGTGAAGTCTGAAGATGGTTCTTCGTCAACATCGACTTCGTTTTATGAATGTATCAACAAAAAAATTAAATTACGATTAATACTGGCACAGCTATAAACTCACGGAACGACCCTCGTATGCGCGTCTCGGAATCGTAAGCTTACATTGTATGTAATAAAAATTAATAAATAAATAAAGCTAATTAACCCCAATATAAGAGGAAAAATTTCATATGCAATAAAATAATGTTCTGGTATAATTCTGGATATCATAATGATGATAAGTAAGGCCAGAGATAGCTGCGTTCCTCGACTCGTGGCGTGTCCACCCGTTTCCTTCGCCTTGGAGCCGGCCCGCTTGTTTAGCGGCGCCTCCGTGCAGATGATCCCCTACAGAACACATTAACAGGATATAAAAAGTGTCAATTAAAATGAATCTTACTTTAATCGTCTGTAATGATTATTCTGGTGACCAATGATTGATTACTGAACATCTTTATTGTTCCATTTTCACAAACAAATGACACACTTGTACTTGTTAAGTATGTAATCTTTACTTATACATATTATAATCCTACAAATATTATAAAGTTTGTGTGTTTGTATGTGTGAAAATTTGGTAGTTCCCAAGGGAAAACCGATAAACGACTTCTACGCGGACGGAGTCGCGGGCAAAAGCTAGTTTAACATACCTGCATAACATAATCAGCCTATTGCGTGTGCTACACGGTTTGAAACCATGGTTTTAAACCAAGTGACCTTAGTAGAAGCGAGCTGCTACATGGTTTCAAACAAGCCCATTTGTTTGACATCTACCAAGGGTGTTTAAGGTCATGCGAAATTTGGTTTAAAACCACTGTCTACACGGTTTCAAACCACCTGTTTGAAACCATGGTTTGAAACCGTGTAGCACGCGCATATATTACATAATATTACTATTATTACTGCTGGCGAAGGTCTCCACTCAACACATTATAAATGTCTAGCCTGCTATCCCAGTATATAATAATATCCTACTTATCTTACTACCATTATAAATGCGATAGTTTGGATGGATGGATGTTTGTTACTCAATCACGTCAGAACAGCTGAACGGATCTAAATTAAATTTGGCACAGAGATTGTAGTCTGGAATAGCAGATAGGCTACTTTTTTTCCGCGATAAACGACTTCTACGCGGACAAGTCACAGGCAAATGCTAGTAATGCTAGTAGTGGTATATGAGTTCAGCAAGACTGCACAAGGAGATAACAAACCATTTTTGTGATTGGTTTTCGGGTTAAAAATCTTATTGTTTGGTTAAAATATGGCTAGTATTATATATTAATATGAAATATAAACTAACCAAGTATCCATCTATTCTGTCTCCCGATTACATACTGATTCACATTTATATTTGTTGCCCGCAAAATTGCTGCATCATGTGTGCATCCGTGTTGACACTTATAATCCTTTTGTCAGAATCACATATCTGAAACAGAAAGAAGGTATGTTGTTGTAATAAGTACTAAACAAATCCATATTAAACTTCCACATATATTTGTGGTCATCAAACAAATCTTGCCTCTAGCAGAAATTAAACTCATGAGCTGTGGCTTGCTAGTCACAAAATAACCACCACTGATAAATTATCAAATCATTTGGAGACATAAGTTAACATAACACAACAATTATTTCTTTTATACTAACACATTAATTAATTAATCTATAATAATAAAGTAAATCTACCAGTTTTTTTTAAATTATTATATAATTGTTGATAATAGGAGATTGTCTACAAGTTTATGAGTTTGCAAAAGTTAAAAATTAAAAAGAACTTGCAATAGTTAAGCCTTTATATAAGCCTTTCTCATTTGATATATTTATTAGCAGTGTGAAGTCCTATACATTTTATTATGAAACAATTTTAACAGTATGAGCGACCTGTAGTTTATTCAATTGCAATAAAACTCAGTATACCCAATTTTCATAATAATAATAATAACATCATAATAATAACTTTCTAAGTTTCTTTTTATTCCAAAATACATGAAAATTGGGTCTACCAAGTTTTATTGCAATTTAATCAACTTTATAGGTCCCTCATACTGTTAAAATTGTTTCATATAAAAATGTATAGAGCTTCACACTTCTAAGTAAGCAAATCTTATTTTACTTATGTTTTTAATCCTTGGTAAGGTTACTAGATGTCATTTTAAATGTGAGTGAGCCTTTTGGCAAAAACTAAACATTTTGAGCGACCAGTAAATTACCACTTAACAAGTTCAAATTTCACAAATAATCAACTAATTTATGGTAAACAAAAATCAGCTATATGGAGGAATGATATATACTTACCTATATTATTTTTCTTCATATTTTGGACCACTGCACTGATATTATATGGGTTTTGATGTGCAAACATTACTTTTCCCGATTTCAAGCCGGCTGACCCTATGGCCGACCGATAAAATGTTACACACGGCCCACACGGCGGATATACTTAATGAAATTATTTATTTATCCTTCATCTTCGTCAATTTCACCAACAACTATAAAGTCATCCATTATCACTAAGTAAAATATATCCGAAATACTACACTTTCACAATAACAGAGCAAGGTTACTTGTCACTTAAATTTTAGACGTCAAGTTTTAGGTGGCGCGCTAATTTACAGATAAGATAAATAAAATTCTGTAAATTTACGTTTAGGATGTCCGTCCGAATACCAAATTGGCCTGTATCTGTAAATTGAATAGTTTATAAACGTCAAATTATGCGTATGTCTAAAATTAGAGATTTTAATTTTAAATAAGGAATTACCGAATACGGATTACGTTTAGACCTGTCAAAATCGAGTTTGACGTTTATAAATTTACGTTTACAGATATTTAAATTTACAGGCCACTGTTCCGAATTGGATCCACTGTGTCGATTAATTTAAAATAAAATAAAATTATTTGCCCAGGTACAAAGTATCAGTCGAATTTGAACGAGATCGACAAGGGCAAACAGAAGACCGACGAAGGCGGCGGGAAGTCGCACCTCAACTGGGTCGGAGGCGCGTCGCAAGTCACAGGTAACCGCGCTTTTTCGACTAGAACTAGTCACTTAACGCCATTGACGGAAATATCCGTCATGGTTGACAACGCAAAATAAACCTGAGTATGTAGGAATTAAGGTTGACATTAGCTCTAGTTTTTATTTGACATGGCGTTGAAAAGGTTAAGTCTCTAAAAAAGCCTTAACCTGCAGCAGCGTGATAAATTTTAAAAAGTGCATTAAAATTAATTTGATGTGTTGATAATCCAGTAGTTACCTACTGATTTCAAGCACATATCTCTTTTTTACATTCGCCGTATAATTGTCACTATAAATTTATAAATATACTTGCACTCATTGTATAGTTGCGTAGTTTTCGTCAAGAATACTATATAATATAATTTTGTTTCGCAGGTTATGCTGACTGGAGGAGAAGCCAAGCGTGGATATTATTTTTGTTAGTATTACTTCCTCATATTTAAATGATCTGTCCTAAAGTTCTTGCTGCTCTGCTATCAATGTTGCAAATTTTGTTTTATTTAGTATCTATGTTTAATAGTACCTAGCTGTATTAGCCGTCACTTTGAGTTACAGTTATTTGAACAGTTAGTATGTTCTTAATGTATTCTCAAGTGTTGAATCTGACTAAAAGATATATTACGAGTACCTACTTATATGCAATTTTCTTAATTCATATCGAACTTGACAGCAAATATTTTTACTTTACATAAAATACAGATCATTTTTAAACACTTATTTGTTGTTTAAATCTATCGTAATAGGTATATACCTATACTGAGTACATATTCAACCAAAATTAATATACTTAGGTATCACAAGTTCTGCAAACCATATAAACAGTTAAAAATGCTACAAATACGAGGTCAAAACTTTACATCCAGCAAAAAATATATTGGTAGATATAGATAAACACATGTTGTGCGAGAGCTTATATGAATGGTCAAATATCACCTTATTGTCTTGAAAACAGGTATATATTGACTTTTAGATGGTCACGTTTAATATATCTTTACAATTGTATGTTTTATTTATTCCAACTTTATTGACGTTCTTAGTGTAAAACCGTTGTTGTTAATAATGAATACTTATTTAAAATATAGAATACAACAGTTTCTCGAACTGTATATGAGAGGCTCAAACACTAAATTAGCTTGTTGATGAAGAATTTCTTATTTAATCATTTTAATGCGAAATACCATAATTTTTATTACGATAAGTCAAATTTGAAATGTAAAGCCGTACAATTTTACTTTCCAAATGTGACTTGCACTTTTCTGAGAAGTCAAGCAAAATATTGATAGGAGGATTTCGTGTTTTAGACTAACCTGTACCTTTAAGTATTAATTCTCGGTGTGGCAGATTTGGATGAGCGTAAAATGGTTATTTGCATTAATATGAATTGAATTGATCGGCACGTCTGTTTGACGAGGTTCCTTCGCAGCACAGTGACGCACCAGTAGCAGATGCATAACGCGTAGGTATAAGGTTGCAATAAATCTGCTGGGCCGTGAATAGTAAACGTTATAATAGTGAAACACTGCACACAAATTACATGATATAAAGTGCACTGTAATTATAACTCTTACGGTTATTTTGATAAAATAGTGTAAGACTGAAAAATCATATTATCTTTAGAAAAAATGTTGTTCGAGATTTCTTTTGTGCTTTTGTGTAAACCTCATAATTGCTGTGATAAAAATGATAAAGCATGGAATTTGCAGATCGTACAATCAGTCATCGTATAAGTTTATATAAGTTCTTCATTAGCCTCAGGGCTATTATTACCGAAATGTATTAAATTCTTCTACAGAATTATAAAACTTACATACCTAACTGTTTAGAGAGCATCTCAGAATAATGTTTTATCAATAAATTTAGAAACATATATTATTTTTGCAGAATTTAAGACACGAATTACAGTTTCTTCGGTCAATTAAAGTGTAAAGCATTGTATGTAAATGTTATCGTTAACATGTTGCCAAATTGCTAAATGTAAGATATTGTAATGCTACTTAGATAGGTTGTTGTAAATATACCCCTAAGCCAAAGCAATTGAGTGACTTTAGTCTCTGAGAGTATGATTATATCTATTAATACCTAGTGTAACTATGAGTTTATCGTAACAGGCAAGCGATTGTAATAATACGCGTCACGGTTCCAGAAGATTAGGTTATATATAAACTAAATAAAGCTTGTTTTAAAAAAGTTTTTTTTTCTATACCCAATATTCCTGTATCTCTAACAAAATCAAATCAATACTGTTAGTATAAAAAACAAAATTATATTTTATAACTTGGCTTGACGAAGTAATTTATGTAGAAGAAATTTCCGTCCATCATAATTTGATGGGTGGAAATGTTAGCAAACAATCTGCGGCGAATCTTTGAAGATTAGGTCTGGCTTTGGGGCGCCGAAAAGGCTCCAACTATGTATGGCGGCACGCCAACTCCGGTAAGCCAATCTAACTTCTTTTAAATGTGTTTTTGATGTAAAGAACACGTTACGCAATACATCGCTCGCAGGCTCACGAAATTTAAACCAAATTAGCTTTTGATTTAGAGCTTTAAGTTTGTCTCATCTAGGTACTTCGATTTGGGACATTCAGGGGAAGTTTAATCGTTTGCAAATTGTGTAATAGTTTGAGAGAGGATAACTAGGAGGCTCTGTATTTAAGTAAGTATCCTTAACTGTATATAATATTAATATATTTATTATTTGATGCATTTTTATGACCTTAGTAATTTTTAACCCAAATACTATATTAAATTAGGTACCTAAGCTTATTTTATCAATCGAGTATAACTAGTAGTTTAATAGTTGATCATGATTATGTGGTTAAACAATTTCTTGGAAAATATACTCTAAATTAACAAAAACAAAGTTCAAATTCGACCACAGGGGAAAACCAATAGTGCAGTGTCCGTTACTACAGCCTCATTACTTAGCCGCAACACGGTAGGTGCGCGCTTCCGCCGGAACCGGATATAGGACGACAAACAAAATTAACGCAATGAGCTGTTCACGGCGAAGACACCCCTTAATTTAATACACTTTAGAGGATCAAACAATTAGTTAACAAATTGAAAAGCTTGGATAAACAGGTGATTAGCTCGATTAAATTAGGGAAGGTTCCAAACTTCTAAGCGACCCTTATCATTGTTTACATAACCGCGGTAGGTTTACCCACGTGTTTCGCATGGTAAACTCTGCTTCGAACAAATTACAAATAATAGAGAAAACCGGGGATGAAACTTTCGTGTAGTCAAATAGATAATATTTTTTTTGAAAGGTCTTGTTTTGGTCATCTATCAAACCTTTATAATGTAATACAATCGGAGAGGGTATACTTGCCAGTCATACTACAACGCATATGGCAAACAAGCATAGGTATTTAAAGCGATGAAAATATGTGGTCGTCCAAATCGAAAGGGCCCTTATGGCGGCGTATTTCGTTGCCTTGTCATTAGTATAACAGCCGTGTGAAAAAGGATAAGGTCCCTTTCGATTTGTACGACCACATATTACGCCCATAATTCAAAAATAGACAAAAAGTTCACACAGACGCGACGAACATTCCTTGCATAATTAAAGCTTTCGCGTTAACAGGTGTGTAATTACGTCTGATAGCTCCTCCGGCCGCAGAAGACAAACTGCGCGAAAACAAAACACAGCAGCTAGTAATTTGGCCGGCGCTCATATGGGGCGGACGCTATAATTTCCAGAAGGCAAATTAATCCGAGCACGGCTGGGCTGATCGGCGGCGGTCAGCGCGTCCTCGCATACTAATGCTATTGTTTATCGAAGGGAGCTAATCTGTGCGCGCCAGCCGTCACTGTCCACCCTTGAAATTATAACGGATCACTTTCGGGCTCGTCTAATCCGCGCGCCTCGATCAACGGACGTGCTCCGTGTACAGCTTTCCGCTCATTACCCGTAGCCACAATTATTGCTTTTATTATTTCACAAGAAGACGCCTAGGTTTTGGCTAGTTGTAAGAATAATAATACTTGATTTAACATAAGGCTAGATAACTAAAATTAAATCCAAGTTGATGCTGCTTCCATTTCAAAAATGTGGATTAGTATCCACATTTTTGAACAAAATGCGAATCAGACGTGATTCAGGCCTAGTGGCCTGAATCACGTCTGATTCGCATTTTGTTTATAGAAAACGGATGTTTTGTATGGAGATGCATACGTATGTTGAAGCAGAATTGATGCGTAGGTAGGTAAGTAAGTATGTATCTTCATACGCGAATCGATGCTAATAATGTAGATATGATTCGGAGCTTAATCGACAGGCATTTTCCCAACGCAGTGATTATTTTTTCGGTTTTCAATGGGTTGTCACAATTGTAACCTCACTTAATCTAAGTAATCACAGTTCGCAAGTTATCCTGAAATAAATAGTCTTCAGTAGAAAATACCTTTCGTTGTAAAACGATATTCACACGGAGAAAAAAATATTTTACAATATTGATTAAGTATTGAGTATTGATTAATATTTTACAGTATTGATTGTATTGTAGTTATGATTCTGGTAAAGGAAAACAGATTTCAGCTATGGTTAACAGATTTTTTTTATGACAACAAGACATATTTTTGATAATACTATAATATTCTAGTTAAAATATTCTAGTACCTACACTAAAACTCTGATATCGTTTTGGTTACTATCTATTTTGCAGTGATACGAAACATTCTACGATTCAAGCGGCAGCCATAGATTTCAATTATTTTTTTTAAAGCTTTAATCGTGTTTTTGCTGTGTTAATACATAACCCAAGTATCAATACCGCAAGAAAAATGTAATTGAATCTGTAATAACACAACCGATAAAATCCTAATTGCTCAAATGTTATGGAGCGTTTGTGAAATTGTAAAAGAGTCATCCCACACTGAGTGATAATAAAAGGGAGCCCTCGGCAGCACCTTTATCGTTATCGAATAAAAATAATCCCGGGATTTTTGGGATGATCGTAAATTATAACAGGCGCGGGGCTGTTCGCGCCGCGCCGTGGTTTAACGGCTTTGCGGTCGCGGGTCTCCGCGGCATCTACAAACATTTGCGGAGTCTTAAGAAAGCAGAGCCAAGCCCCGATTAAATCTTATTTGTAGCAAAATTATAATTCATTTTTATTAAACTGATTATTTATCTTGTTCTAAATATTTACTGTAAGAAGATTGAAGAGAACAACTAGGTACTAATCGCAATACTTGTTTACGTACTTAATTCTGAGTACAATGTGCTTTCGTTCAATACGTGGCCAATACCTAATGAAACTAATCCAATGACATTGTCAGTGCAAGCGGTCTTTTTTGCTGGGTCTAAACTAGCGAGCAAAAATAACAGGTCGCTTTATAAAGAATTTGAATTTCAATACAACATGTGACTATATAATTTGTTCCAAGCAATTAAATTTAATTTATAATCGCTTCTGTACTTCTATAACGATCTAAGGAGTCAAGTATCGCCAGTTGTGCGAGCCGCGTCAATCCAAAACCGCTGCTATTTGACACTGAATACATATGCAGAAGGCTGAGCACTTCGCGTATTCACGTTCTTATCAAATCTACTTAATGTTAACATTATAATAGCTCTTATTAACTCAACAGTAAAGGCGGAAACCATAATATATCAACAATAAGGTAATAATAATAATCAAGTATACAAGCCCATTTTATCAGTAAAATAATTTGTCAAGTTTATAGGTACTACATATTCAGACCTTAGCGCACTCACGAGTCATTTGTGCTGCGTAAAATAAAAACGTAACCTGTTTGTGTGCTAGTCATGAGCGTTTTCGTGTGATCCGAGTTTAATGCTGGTGCCATCACCTAAGATATTAGGGCAATATGGACAAGTTTTACAGACTGTTAGTCGCGTCGTGTTGGTGCTTCTCTCGTGGCACGGTTAGGTAGGTACCTAAAATCGACTTTTAATTAGTCTAAACCTAAACACTGTCCATCCAGAAACGCAAAACGTGCCAAAACCTTACAAATACGTTAAGTAGTTGATATTATTTTTTTCTAAATAAAAAATAAGAAATCTTTAGCTCCACACTTATAAAAATGTCATAAATGTCATGTAATGTCATGTGTAATGTCATGTCATGTCATGTATGTTTAGCCGAAGTTAAAAGCAATAGAAGTTTCGTTTCGTTTCGTTTCGTTTCCGCAACTCATTTAAAATGAACAAGATGTTAAGCAAAGTCTAACAATAACCATTTCCTTAACGCAAATTTTTGTCGGTGCGAAGCTGAAAATCCTCCGATATCAACAAAAGTGGCAAGTGAAACTAATGAATTATTCATGCCGGCGGCGCGGTGCATGTTCTATCACTGTTTTATCTATTGCGGCGGCAGTGCCGGCGAAAATACAGCAGGACGCATTTCATAAACATGTTTAATTGATAATACGATATTTCTAAGAACCAAAATACTTACTTCGGCAGAGTTTTTGCTTAATAAATACTTTTGATGTTTGACTCCGTCGACGTGTTCATCACTGTTTCCTGTGTAATGGTTTTAATTTTTCTAGATTTTAGTGTTGTAAAATGCACCAAAAACACAGTAGGTAGATACTCATACCTTCTAACTTCTAACCCTCTGTGAGAACCTTTAATTAACTTTTTGTACACCTTAAGATTCAAGCTTGTTTTATTGCTGTTGGATTTCCATAAATTGGTTTATTTATTATAAAATTAGATGTTAAATAAAGTACCTATACCTAAGTACTTACTTATTTCTTAGATCGGTAGCCATGTTTTGAGTTAAAATATGAGTAACATAAAGGCGTTAATTAGTGAGTACCTGGGAGACCGAGCGTCATCGCTCGGGTCGAAAACGAATTGTCATCGATTTCTATACAAAAACAAAAAAAAACAATAGCAAAAGATTTACCCAAAAAAAGAACAAAATGAGAACAAAAAAAAAGGTCCATATGTGGGGTTCGAACCCGCAGTCTCGGCGTAGTAGGCCAACGCTCTAACCATTAGTCTAATCAGACGGCGGCGGCGGCCTTGAAATTACGAACCATATTGCGTGCGAAACAAATCGTTTTGCGTGAAAATACGGGAAAAACGAATTTACCCAGGTATGAGACCTAGCTAGACGGATTTTCCGCCCCCGTAAACCTCGACAGTGCAAATGTTATCGAAATCGTTAGAGCCGTTTCCGAGAACGTGAGTACCTACAAGTACAATTGTTTCTCGTTAAATAAGTAGTATATCTGTACAACTTCGAGCAACACCGCAAGCGTCCCAGCTAGCCTGCTGGATGGTCCCCGCGCGGCCACCGCAAGGGTTAACTACCTTGCAGCCAACAATTTAAGTGCCGTTTGAGAAGCCCTGATAAGCTTCATACTCAAAATAAACATTAGCGTAATATGCGCGTTAACAAACAGCTGTAGCTAATTTTTAGCGTGTAAAAAAGGCGCTTGGATAGGCTAGTAATGGCGGTCATTACATTGGCCGTTATGAGTAATCATGAAAGACGGCATTTACACGTTGGAAATTTATTTAAAATTGTAACTTATGGTAGCCAATTTTCCTACAATATCAAAACTACATGTACTGATCATATTTGGTCGATAATTATATTATCAATAAGCATAGAAGTCATATTAAAAATTGTCAATACCTAATAATACACAAGACTTTTCAACGGATCGAGCAGTTGATATGTTGGTAACATTCTCCAAACCTCTCTCTCTTTTTCTTATTTAATATTCATGATATTCACTAGCAATAGGATAGGATAACTAAAAAGAAAATAAAACTCAGTACTATTTATAAGCTTTGTTCATCACAGCACGACCTAAATACAAAATGCCTAAAATTTTGAGTAATGGCACTTATGGCATATAAATGTTTGTTTATTATTTGAGGTGGATGATAACATTGATAACGCACCCGAGTAATCAGCATATTAAATAATCTTCGAATTAGGAAGTGTCCGGTTGCGGACAGACTGGTCCAGATATGCATTCTAAATGGGTCAGTCCGAGCGGGCCTTATTGCAGCCAGACGCGGCGACGCCGGCCCGTAAACAAGATAAACCTCGCCTCCGCAACGTACGCCACACAATAAATCTGCACAGATTTCATTGCCCACCTCCTCGCTCCATGATCTCAGGTAATCTACGTCAACCTTACGACTGTAAATTTTCTTTTAAGTACGTTTCCCGGATAATGTATTGAGGCCGCTTTACTTAATATGTACAATGTAGGTGTTAATCTCAATGAGTACGTATGTACCTACTGAAGCTATAGCCATTTTTACAAAATAAAGATAACGTATGGGTTATTAACGTATGGGTAATTTGATAAATTAACTAGAATTGCACAACCATGATATCGATTTTATAACTAGTTAAGAAACCAAAAACTAAATAAATCCCTAAAGAAAGTCGGTTTCAAGCTCACTTTAAATAACTTTTTCAATTAAACTTTTATTCCTGATCAATATCATTTTCGATCTGAATTGCGTATAATGCCGTAATATTGTGTCGCTCATCAAGGTTACTTGGAAACTAGACGGAAGGAAGTGTCGAAGAAGTGAAGTTTTGTTAATTAAATTCGTCCTCGAGGACAATAAAATTGCACTTTACTTCTTGTTCAAAGTTTTGCTTCAAAACGTTGTATGAACCAGACGTTTGCTTTTTACTAGGTACCTACTACGTAATATTTTGTCTATCATTACATGAGCAGTATAGTAAGATTATATCAAAGCCAAGACCGTAATCATATACTGATTAACTAAGTAGGTACCTGTTAAGGACTGTTTGTTTACCAATAGATACATATTAGATATTGACCGTACTCACTACTTTCAAATGAAAACTCGTAAAAACTTGCAAGTTTCCAAAAATATTTATACAAGGACCGTGAGCACCGTCGAAGTAGGATCATTATTTTTGTATAAGTTTTAAATTGGATCGGTTTTTGCGAAATCAATGTCATTTTCAGTAGCAGTTTCGATGTTATTGGTAAAGTTGGCTCGTTACAATTTTATGAGAATATGTTTTGCAAACCCACAAACTTGTTTACACGGAATTCAAATCGGGTTTTTAGTTTGAATTATAAAGTCGGGGGTGCTGCCAACTGAATGCAGCGAGCTGGGAACCGGTACGAGTAACACAGTGGTTTAGGACACGACTAGTTTTTGTTTTCTGTAGCCAACTTTGTTTGTTGTGCGGACAAATAGGAATAAATAAAAGCCGCGTTGTCACCAAGTCGCTGAGAAACTTGTATGTTGAATACATTGTAAAGTTGTCTAACTTGAGTTGCAAAATCATATTCATAAAGTCGTCGGCAGTAAGTATATTTAGTATACTCATCAAATTCCGTGGCTCGCTCAATTCTGTGGTAACAGTTCTACAATCCGCGATAGAACCCTGCATGCAGGTCGAATCTGAAACCTTAAATACACCCTTTAATTATTTGCCTATTTAGGTCGTACGTTAAAAGTTTTAGGTCGTATTTCAGTTCCTAGATTCTATTAGCACGGTTTTATGGCGGATTATTTCTATAATGTTCTCTGCTACCACGAAATTGAGCGAGTCACGGAATTCAATGAGTTTCCCCTAGGTATATGAAAACCCTACTTTTATAACCCAACTATTCGGTGGATACCATCATGGTAACAACGGCTGCTGATGCAATCCTTAGGCTCCTTTAAGAGCAGCAGACAAAGCTAGTAGTCGATGTCGTATCGTAGATACAGCTAACATGATGATGAAATATAACTATTAATAAATAGATAAATTAGAAAAACCCCCTTGACAAAATTAGGAACCTTGCTTTCAGAGCTCATAACTCTTAAATGGCCCAAGAAATTTTCACCAAACTTAACCAAGAACATTCGATCAATTCACCTTTCAAACAAAAAACTAAATCAAAGCCGGTTCACCCGTTTGGGAGCTACGATGCCACAGACAGATATACAGATACACAGACGCACAGATACACACGTTAATCATCATTGATTTACTATGCTTTAATATCAAAATGTACCTTAGAAACCTGTAACGTGTCCGAGGTGTTAATAAACAAGCCGCGTGGCACTAAATATAGATCGACGTCGCCGCGCTGACCGCGTATAAATCTCTCCCGCAATATGAGACACTGTCAGAATACCCTCCCGCGGGCAGCGGCAATATGACCAATATGAGCTCAAATTGAAATTGTTGACTATTAGGGGATGTCTAAAACAAATACATAAAGATTAATTAGATATGTTCCATACCAGATGTATCATACCATACAAGAGGATGGGCAACAGCTTCCTTTTAAACATTGTATTATAACATTAAACTGCGATCGCCAACCCGCCTGCCAAGCTTGGCGATTATGGCAATTTCTCCCCAGTTTGGAGAAGGCCTTTGTCCAGCAGTGGACGTCTTGTGGCTGATGATGATGATGATGATGTGATATGTTGTTGTAATAATTGTGATAAGTCGCTCTGTCATAATCTTTATATATGAAGATTCCTTTAAACATTCAATGGCTCAGTAGAAAGCCTTTCCAGATTCCAAACTACATTATAAATCGGCGTTTTACTATTTTTTGTTTAAACACAGTAGGTTTTTTAACTAGTTTCGTGTTTGAAATATGCCCCGAACGGAAATGGTGTAAAACTGTCAGCTTGTCTTGTATGTGCCCTAAAAAAGGTATTATAAGTCAATATTTGGTTTCGGGTAAACTTTTTACCTAATGTACCCAAATTTCAAATCTTTAAGTTCTCCCATTTACGAGCTAGACACTCGTCACATAGACATATATACGGACGGACGAATAGCAGAATGCAATAGGGCTCCATTTTGCCCTTTGGGAACGTAACCCTAAAAACGATTTAAAAAAGAAGACGAGTAAATTAAAATGGAGAATCTATACATATAATAAAATCGTTAAGACCAAAAAGTCTGTACATTGAAGATTTAAAAAAAACCCGATCAGGGCGACTTATAATAAGTAACTGAACATATTAAAACCATCTTGAAATTTTTTGTTTGTTTGTTTGTTTGTTTATTTGTTTGTTGGTTTGTTTGTTTGACTGAACGGATTATGATGAAATTTTCATAAACCTATTTATATAATATTAGAATAACATTTAGGCTATAGAAATTTTGGAAAATGTTAGAAGAAGGGGGTAAAAAGAGGGGGTAAAGTTTGTATGGAAAAACCAATTTAGATTGTTCTAGGATCATGAAACTCAGAATAAATACTTATTAATAAAAATAAAGAAATACCTGTTTCATTGTTTTTTTTTAAATCTCATCCAAAAACGCAAAAAAGAGGGTTTTATGTTTAAAATTACTGGAATTCATACTACTATAAAATAAAAACCAATGAAGTTTGACCTTTGAAACTTGCTACATATACTTAAAATCACAAATTACTACTTTCGGCGATTTTGGATAAACTACCCCTAAGGGGTGGAAAGGGGGGGTTAAAGTTTGTATGGGAGTTTGGTTGTTTTTCAAGTTAGAAACGTGGAAATTGCTATAGGAATACTGATATCAAATAAAAAACACTACTTACGCTGATTTTGGATACACTACCCCTAAGGGGAGGAAATGGGGGGTTAAAGTTTGTATAGGAGTTTGGTCGTTTTTCAAGTTAGAAACGTGGAAATTGCTATAGGAATACTGTTATCAAATAAAAAACACAATTTTTGGTGATTTTAGATAAACTACCCCTAAGAGGATGAAATGGGGGGTTTAAGTTTGTATGGGAGTTTGGTAATTTTCAAGTTAGAAACGTAGAAATTGCTATAGGAATACTGATATCAAATAAAAAACACTACTTACGCTGTATTTGGATACACTACCCCTAGGGGGAGGAAATGGGGGGTTAAAGTTTGTATAGGAGTTTGGTCGTTTTTCAAGTTTGAAACGCGGAAATTGGTATACTTATAGGCTACTGTTAAGTGTTAGCAAATTTAAAAAAATAACGTTCGGCGATTTTGGATAAACTACCCCTGAGGGGATGAAAAGGGGGGTGGTAGGTTGAATGGGAGTGTGGTCAATTTTGAAGTTAGAAACGTGGAGTTTAGTATATAGGCTACTGTTAAATAACAAAACAATACAACTTCTGGCGATTTTGGAAACTACCCCTAAGTGATATGGGGGGTGATATGGGGGGTGAAAATTTGTATGGGAGTTAAGTCAATTTTAAAGTAAGAAACGTGGAAATTGGTATAAAGGCTCCTGTTAACAAATAACTTTCAGTGATTTTTGATAAACTACTCCTAAGAGGATGAAATGGGGGGGTTAAAGTTTATAATGGAATTTGGTTGTTTTTAAAGTTAGAAACGTGAAAATTGGTATTTAGGCTACTGTATACAATTAAAAAATACCATTTTCGACTATTTTGGATTAACTACCCCTAAAGGGATGAAATGGGAGGTGGTAATTTGTATGAGAGTTTTGTCAATTTTGAAGTGAGAAACGTGGAAATTGGTATAAAGGTTACTGTCAACAAATAAAAAATATTAATTTTGGCGTGTTTGGAAACATCTACCCCTAAAAAGGTGAAATGGGGGGTAGAAATTTGTATGGGAGTTCGGTCAATTTTGAAGTTAGAAACGTGGAAATTGGTATATTCGCTACTATTAAGAAATAATAAAAAAACTCTTTCAGTTATTTTGGATTAACTTCCCCTAAGGGGCTGAAATGGGGGGTTAAAATTTGTATGGGGGTTTGGTCATTCTTGAAGTTAGAAACGTGGAAAATGCTATAAAAGGCACTGTTAACAAATAAAAAATAAAACGTTTGGTGATTTCCGAAAAACTATCCCTAAGTGGGTGAAATGGGAGGTGAAAGTTTTAATGGGAATGAAGACATTTTTCAAGTTAATGAAGTTAGTGTTAAAGCTACTGCTTACAAACCAAGAGTACTTTCGGTGATTTTGGAAACACTACCCCTAAGGGGGTGATAATGGGGGTGGCAATTTGTAAGAAAGTTTTGTTATTTTTGAAGTTAGATATATGAAAATTGGTTTCTAGACTACTAAATATAAAATATAAAAGTAAGTATTTCACACAACACGCTTCTTTTTCCCATCATTTGTAAGGGGCTGTTTATTTATTACTACGTAAGATGATTTGGGGGGAAGGGGTATGAACAAGTCTTATTTTTTCTTACATGGGGGTAGGATGTTTTTACGTAAGATCACAAAAGCAAGCAAAAATTAAAGCGTTTATATATTATTGCTACTTTTTCTTTGCAATTTTGGTACATACTGATCTTACGTAAGATTAAAAAGGAGGGAGGGGGTTCATCCAAGTCTTATTTTTTCTTACGTAGGGGGAGGGGGGTCAAAAATTGGTTAAATTGTCTTACGTAATAAATGAACAGCCCCTAATGAATGTAGTGAAATGGAAGTTTCGCCAAGTACCAGGAGAGTTCTTCAACGATTAATGTCCCTGCATATTATATTGGATAGCCCCATTTTGTCAAGAGTGATGAAGAATTGGCAATAAGCATTAATGGCATGAATGTAGTGTATATGTGCCTCATGTAATACATAATCACATAATAATTAAACAAACACTAAAAAGCGAACAAATGTTAGGAAACATTACTATTTTTTTGGACAGTCTGTCCCTTTATGATACGTACTTAATGAAAATGTTATTTGTACCTACCTACTTTTTAACGAAATTACTGACTCTCCGCAGACGAAGTCGCGGGCGGACAGCTAGTTTTTAATACATTTTCATGCGTATAGTTAAGTTTTAATTAACCCGACGAACCCGATTTTACGTGATCATAAGACCTGAAAAGGGGTCAAAAAATAAGAATCTAAATTAAATTTAACTTAAAACATACGATTTAACCTAATATATTGAATTACGTACTTAACTTGAAACAAAAATTTAAATAACAATGAGTTTATGTTTAAAAAACCTAATGAATTAGGTACTGCAGCAAAAATAAAGTTTTACGTAGGTAGTTATTATACATGGTACACTTTTATTTCTTCAACTTGGGGATGTCCGGAATTTGTTACCAAGATGGCCATTAATCCTCAATTCCAATAAGGTTCGACAACCGGGCGGTAATACGTTTCACAATCGAGTAACTTCCATAAGGCCGTGGACTAGAGGGAAACACGTTCTCATTATTCAAATGCATCGAAGCAAATTATGGTAATCTGGGAAACCTGTTCTGTTTCAGTAATATTAATACACAAACATCGGGGCGTCTGCTCGTCCTCCGTACGTATTGCTTTGCTCATTCAGATTCCGGTGCGATTCGCTTCACGGGGCAGCAGGGAGCCGATCCGCAGTAGTCGCAGCGGCATCATTAGTTGGCCAACTATAACTACTGCGGCTGACTAACTATTCCAGTTTGGCTAGAGTCGTTCTAAAGGTTCTAGACGATAAACATACTTATACAGAGAAATAAATATACCTATCTTAACTTGTCTTACAGATTTTGACGGCAAGGAATATTAAGAATCTCTCGATATTTATGGAAGAAATGTAACCAATTGAGGAAAAGTATCAAAAAAAAAGGTTTCTTTAGTAAGTAGGTAAAATATGTACATAATATGTCAAATTATTTTACATGTACTTACACGAAAAAACTATAGTGCGACACCCCTAATCAAATCAAATAAATTTATTTGCCAGAACACAGTAAATTAAGGTGTTACAAAACAATGTTCACAGTGTATTCAGCCTGCATGCAAGCGTCAAAGCTTAAGTCAAAGTTAATTAAAATTATAGTAGTGTCATAATACATTATTAATTTAAATTAATTTTCAAATAATCTCCAACACTGTAAAAACATTTGTCCAGCCAGTTTGTCAATACGCGCTTGAAAAGGTTTCCTGTAAGCGACTTCAGATTTCCTGGTAGATGACTGTAAATTTGTTTGCACATGTTGTACACATTTCTACCATAAATCGCCTTGTTACAAGGAGGTTTGTACATTAGACACATAATTTTTTCCCTCGTTGCTCTTTGAAAAACCTCACTGCGTTTTTTGAAATATAATTGGTAGGAGTTAACAAATATACATATGTATGCTTCTAATGTACAGACATGGCAGTGGTAGAATATGCAGACACGACTACGACATAGTTTCTATGGGGTATTGGTCATCACATAAATAAATTGCTGTTACAAGGGATTGGTAATCAGAGTCATTATCAGCTAGGCTAACACACACACACACACACACACACACACACACACACACACACACACACACACACACACACACACACACACACACACACACACACACACACACACACACTCACGCACACTCTAACGCACACGCACACGAACACGCACACACGCACACGCACACTCACACGCACACGCACACGAACACACACACGCACACGATCACTCACACGATCACTCACACGCACACGCACACACACACACGCACACGCACAGGCACACGCACACGCACGTCCAGCACGACCAGAGGTACAACTCTTTTCAGAGTTGTACCTAAGGCCGTGCTGGACTCCATAGCTCTCACATGTCTTAACGAGTAACCTTATCGAGTTGATTGAGGGACCCAACAGCACCGTGTCATCAGCATAATTTATATTATTAACACATTTTCTACCAATGTGGCATCCGACATGCATGCTGCTGAGCTTCTCAATCAAATCGTCTATATACAAATTAAAAAAAGGAGAAGAAGTTGGTCCACCCTGTCTCACACCACATTCCAGCTTGTACTTGTCTGACAGCTCACCTGCCCATCTAACCTGATTGCCCTGGTTATTGTACCAGAACTTTAGCAAGGAAATTATCCCACAGCAGGTCACACGCGACCAGGTCTTTACTTAAAGAGTTTTGTCGTAAAAAAGAACCATACCGCTCTTTAAGAAACCATTGCAGATAATTTATACCTATGTATGTTACAATATTACGTCTACTCATAATTCTATATCTAGCTACCCCGGCTGGCGACAGCAGAAACCATTAAATGAGAGAATCATTAAACGTGTAGACTTCATTTTAGTGGCATAAAGTAGGCATTGTGTTTGTACACCTAGTCTTTGACTAGGTATCCTAAAAATAAAAGATAAAATAGAAGAGCAAATAAGTAAATAAATAAAATCAAAGAGTTAAATATAAAACAGCGCGCTGCTGTTAAATATTTCTACGGCGGCAACCGAATTATTAAATTTACCTACACATTTTTTTATAAATATTGGGTCATTCCCGAAAATCGAATGGCAGGATGAAGAATTAAATAAAGCAATACTATTTCCTCTTGTCACGTTACAAATGTGACGTGGTCGACGTGAGGCGTGAACACGCGCGGCGCGGTGCGGCGCGCGGGGCGCGGCGCTCGCAAGCTTGGCGACATGACTCAAACATGACACTTATTATTTTGTCAGTCTTACAGGATAGTTTGAAACACTTGCAATAAAATTCTTCCATACAATCCTTATTCTCACTATAATAATTTGAATATTACAGATGCGAAAGTGTGATATTTTTATTTGCTTATTCCGTCTTCACCTCAACCGATTGACATGAAATTTGATACAGAGATAGTTAATTCGGAGATAGTTAAGTCGGAGGCGAACATTAGGGTATTTTTTATCTTGGAAAATTGGACACTGGCCGAGGGCACGGCTGAACAACTTATCTACACTTGGACGAAGTTGAAAAATAGCATCTCTTCAATTTATTTCTGATAGTCAAATAAATTTTAACATATTACTTAGGTACCTACGTGCTCGTTGGTTCTATAATATCATGTCTGTTTTTTTCATCAGCTTTATTTCTATGCCATCGGAAATTTCATGCGGCTAAAGTAATTTTCCGCGAGCGCAGGGCGGAAATTACCACATAGTGTAGTGACGTGTTCGACAAACGTCACGTAGCCGGATCCGAGCGCGCAGATCCTTATATCCAATTTCCTGAGCCGTTTTTGTTGGAAATGAGAATTAGCTGACGTGACGTGACGGAAGGCTAAATATCAATGTCGATCGTATCATAGGATAGCCTCCGCCGGCATTGATGCCTCGCTCACCGACAGCTTAACTATTTATCGATAAGCCGAGGCCTCGCCTTTAATTGTGTATATATTCGTAGGTAATATTTATATACGGTGGATTTTCTTTGCAATCAGAATCGTGAAAGACTACTGAATGATACTAAAGAAGTATTCGTTCTCCATAACAATATACTTGTGAAGTTGAAAACCAGATCTTGACGTATTTTGTCCACTTGAACTCGTTGAGAAAGTTGAAAAAGGTGTTTTGATTGAATACATTTTTTGTGGGTGCGATTTGATCGTGAGGAGATACGCCGTGTCACTCGCGGCGCCAGCGGAGCGCACCTAACGAACCCGCGTCTGCCGCGAGAGCGCTTGCAGGCGAGGGCCGCACTCGACCTCGTCTTACCTGCGCTAATAATAACTGCCACCTACTTTAATTCAATATTACGCAATTAGAATAACATATTAAAAGTTTTATATAAACAAACAAGCGATATCAATACCATCACACCGAACCTAAAAGCGATCTAACATGTAAGAACTACACCATTAATATTCTCCACAGAATCCTTACCTGCGTCGGCACTCAGTTGGCGTGTTATTGAACCAGGCTCGATGCTTATGAAAAATTACTTTTTCGTCTCACCGTGCGCTCCTTCCCCTTCGCTTGTGTCTACGCTCGGATGCAAATACGAGATTCCTTTACTCGAGTACAATAGACGTAATGTTGAGCTCCGCTGCTGGAAAATGTTGAGCTAAGTTATTTGTCTGTTTTTATTTCGCCAATGTGAACGTAAAATGTAATATTTAGATTTTTCGTCCTTATAATCCGTAAAGCTTTCAGAGTTCTTTCTAGGAGGAAACCATTAAACAATTGTAAAAAAACAGCGTTACCCAACAATAATTCGCTGTTTAAATCCAAAACCGCCACAAATCAAAAACAGATATAGTTTGATTTAAAAATTTAAGTAAATAGAATTCCGAATTTAAATGCAACAAAAAATAATTTTGATTGAATGGGTGTCGCTTTCGTATTTAAGCAACGAATTGAAGTCAAACTGTTTGTAATTTAGGTACTGTACTATTTAGCGTAATTTGGTGGCAATTCAGCCTCCTCACCTCAGTTTGAATTACGTGACTCACACGAGGCGAAGAGTTGTTCGGATGTCGCGGTCGCATCGCGGTGAACTTCGCCGGACTACGGTGATGTCACCAATAAAATACCATATATCTACATACCTACTTGATTTTATTGAGGTCACACACTGTAAAATCTTGGATTGTGCTGACTGTAAAGGAACAATAAAGGTACATTTAGCATGAAAGGTAAATGCAAAATATTATCGCAACGTAGTTATTTAGTCAGACTCAGACCGCATTATGGCATAATTTAGGTTAATTTAGGTAAACACTTATCTTGTTACGTATGCTGTAACTACCGAGTGCAAAATATTAGCCCTAGGCGAACGAAGCCGAGAAGTCGGCGCAGGTTAGTTAATGTGCTAAAGGGTAAGAAAGTTTCAGGTAAGCGTCTTCTTTGTCGGACGTGAGCGGCCTACACGACGACCTAAGCTCCGCGCTATATACGAGTAGTTAGCCGTCGGCGGCGGACGACACGTGTTTCGCTACTGGACTTAATAATACAATGCTTTCTTAAATTGGCGCACATTTAGCTTTTTTTTTTTAATACACGTAATTTTACGTCATTAGCTACAAAAGCCTTTCTTTAACGAGCGTCCACAATGTTCGACTTAATTTATGAACAGCAAACGTCATCGGCGAGTAGAAATTACCCGCGACAAGAATTTCAAACAAACTATGTCCCGCCGCAGCTTCCCGCCGTGGGACCGCCTGAAGATGAAATATAATAATAGAGGCGCATCAAACGTGATGTTATTAAGGGTTTCCGTGACCGGCGTCGCAATGCGGCGCGGCGCGAACGCACCACGCGTGCACCGAATACCCGGCCTATTCACATGCAAAATCAACTGCTTATCAAATTCTACGCGACATTCCAAAGTTAAGTACGGTATAAATCTACTGATACGGCCCACTCGATGCTTGTCAACTCCGTCTCCTTCCCGGGAACTTGAGTAATGAACTTTGAGATCGGTTCAGATTTTCATTCTTTTCGTGGAATACGTGTCGTGGAAGCGGGGTGTTTAAAATGGGTTTCCTTTATCTTGTAGAATATTTATTGTCAGAAACATACTTCGCATAAAATTTACCAATTGCAGATTATAGACGACGCTGGCGCCGCTGTGGTTCACCTTATGCCAACTAAATATCATGGACTACAATTTTCGGCGAAACAAATATTCGGTCTTATAAATATTATTATTATCGTTACTATGCGAAAGTATCATTTTGACTTAGAAAATTATGCGAAGTGACTGTTTTGTAGGTACCCTAAAGGTGAGTAAAATTGATAAGTCCAAAATTAACAAACACGCTTTTAATAAGGGTCTCACAATGTTCCGTAAACTTGGATACTATTAATTTGAAGCGAACACGATAGCACAAGAAGAAGGTCACACGCGCATACGAGAGGAAAGTCACAACATCAGAGGAAGATATGACTCTTCCCGGATAGATTAGCTAATAGATATGAAAGCCTAAAGTAATGTAAAGTTTTCATTGTTACTTACATAATTTTAGTTTATCAGGTTACCTATTAAATAAAAAAAATACTGTTTTTTGGTGAATGCTGTTGCACACCTGTAATTGATGTACAGGCTAGTCCAGAATTTTCATGTAATTTATTTCCTGCAAAATGTAAGCCATGTATATTGTTGGTGTGTCTATTTAAATAAATAAATAAATAAAGCGTAGCACAAGTAAGCGGCAAGCAACTCACGTGGTTTAGTTGGCAAGCTCAATGACGTGGATTCGCTGTCGCGGTCGAGATTGAACTGGCTAAAAGTACCTACTCTATGAACTGGCTCCCGCTGCCCCGGCGCCCGACGCGGACGCAGGCCGCGGCGCGTACAACCGGTAACTCACCATGCGTATACCTCTGCGCGCATGTTTGAATTTAGCCGATTTCGGCAGGGGAGGTTGATGCGTTTAATTTGAATTTTTATGCTCAAATACGTAGTCGCTACAGTTTTACGAAGGAAATGTATTCCTGCGAAATGTATTTCTGTGAAATGATATTTCTGCCAAACATTATTAGTATGCGATATAAAATTATGACAAAAAAATTTATGCAACACTAGTTGACCCGACAGACGTTGTCCTGCCTGAACGTTAGCTTCGCAGCGCCACCTACTGGGTCAAATTATGAATCTAAACGACCCAGGGGCCACACTCAAACACACAAAACATTTCATCAAAATCGGTCGAACTATTCTCGACTTTTTGCGAAACTAACGCACGGAAATAGATTGTTATATAGGTATATAGTACATAGATAGATAGAGGATAGAAGATAATAGTGAACTGTTTAAAATAGAAACCTTTGAGAATAGAATCTACTTAAATTTAGCGGACAACGAAACAAAACAAATACTTGGAAAATTTAGTATCATATTTCTTCGAGCTAGATGGAAAATCTTTTTATTCTAAAATGAATTCTTTAGTTGGTTTCTAGCGGGAGAATCCTTTTATTTGTTGTAGAAGCGAAGCAACGCCCGTCGGCGCCTAATCAAGGACTTGGCCGGAGTCGCGCCGCTTGCCGCTAACGAACAGGTGTACTATAAATACTTTCCGGGGCGATTGCTCCAGGCTTTAATCAGCACCGCGGCACCACTTTACCGCTTTTCATTGACTCCCGGCTGACCCGCCAGCGCCGATTGGAAACCTACACTCTTGGGAAATACTGCCAAAGGAAAATTTACGCGTATTTCGGCTTCTTCGCGACTTTATGTTGCTAGAACCGCTTTATTAATCCCTTGGTACCTACTATCCGAAATCATTAATGATCAATACAATTTCAAGCGTATTGCAGCATGTAAGATCTTATTTAAATTATTAATATTTAGTTATCTGCTTTAACAAATTAACGAACTAATATTATATAGCTTCAATTCACAACAGCTAGCAAATCGTTTGCTTGGAAAATTTGTAGTAGTGAGTCGGAGAGAAATTATAAAAGCAAATTGCATTGTGACAAATCTGACTGTATCCATTTATTAATACACAAAGCTGGACGTAACAACTTTTTTTGATAATGATGCACAAAAATTTTAATAATACATAATTGACAACATTTCTATATTGCAACTGATGCTAAATCCATAACCATTTATATTTTAGTGGTTTTTTATCTACAGTTTCAGTAAATATTAGGGAATATGCGTAGACCGGAAGAATGACGTCACCGATATGCCTGTATGCTCCTTGCAAATAATAGCCTGCACGGGAGAAAAAAGAAAATGGTTGGAATAGAATAGGATATAATAGAACAAAACAGAACAGAACAGAACAGAACAGAACAGAACAGAACTGGACAGGACAGGACAGAATAGCAGTCTTATTGGTTCTGTCAAAACGTTTTGTTTAATCACCGGTTCAAAACATAGGCAAAGGTCGATTCAGGCATATTATGTCACATACGCTCTCTTAGAATGAGTTTTACTTCGAATGCATTTTTTTTTGTAAGAAACCATAATCTTTGCAAAACAAAAAAATACGTGTTCTGTTATTTTTAATGCTTTTTCCAAAGGACACGTAAATTATAAGGGTGAGAACAATTTAATGTTGTCAAATTACTAGGGTACACTCATCGAATTCCGTTGTAGCAGTTCTATAATCCGCCATAGAACCCTGCTAATAGAATCTAGGAACTGAAATACGATCTAAGACTTTTAAATAGGCTAAGGCAAATATATAAAGGGTGTATTTTAAGTCCCAGGTTCGACCTGCAGGGTTCTATGGCGGGTTATAGAACTACTACCACGGAATTGAGTGAGTGACGGAATTCGACGAGTTTACTATATACCTAAGGTTGATTCACAAGAGCTGGCGCAAATGGAACGAATGGAGCTTATGTCATCTATGATTGTGTGAGTGCCGTTCCTTTAAACGTTTGTTTGGATTTGGAATTTGGATACTGGCGGTGCAATGGTACGTAGGGCGACAAAAAAAAGTAATACTTAGTAAAAGCGAGAACTAGATTATCGTAGTCTTATCTTAAAAAAAAAGTACATGTATGTATAGCTATGTCAGGTGGACTACCAATACACCGAAAATACAAAAAAACAGCTTATTATAAAAGCAGTATGATAATGACGCGAGCGCCCCTGCAGGCGTCGTGGGCCTGACTCCAAAGCCTCTAATTGGGCACGGGCCACCTCATCCCCCGCCTGATTCCCGCAATGCCACACCACAAATTAACAACTTTTCAATGCTTACATCTAATTAAAAAACTTAATCGTAGCACTACGTAGAAAACCCTAAATAATGTTACTGTCCGAACTGTTTTACATACGCAACTAAGTTTCATCATAAAACCCGGTTGATATGTTGCTAGGTAGGTTTTATGTTTTATAATAACGTCGACAAAGCCAAAGCAAAGTAGGATAAAACAATTTCAATTTACTTATGCGTTATTAAAATGGAGTACTGTTGTGACTTACAATGTGGTCTGAACAGATACAGCGGAGCAGCGGACTCAGCATCGCGGGAACATTTTTCTATCTGTATGGTAAATAAGATCCCTCAGGACTCGCCTGGGCCAGCTTTACAATAACAACCGAGTATCGTTCGTAATTAATACTAATAAATCACAGAACGCTTGCGAACTCTTCGAGTAAATTAATAAAAACTTGTGCAATCTAACATGCATTAGTATTCCGCGAGTACGTCCACATAATACGGAAACGAAAGATTTTAATGAGAACGGTAGCCGCGGGATCCCGCCGAGCTGTTAATACCCCCGAGGTTTTAAACTTTTGAGTTATAAGAAAGCAAGTGAAGACCGATTCTCGGTTAAAATACCCTATGCGGAGTGTTCGTGGATTACAATGTTTTGAGTATTGCCGGGGTGTAAATACTTATCGTCAATTTATTCTCTGCTGGCTACTGTCTGGCTTCTATTCGTTCTGTATGAAGGTTGTGGCAGGTAGTGTTGCAGGTTTCTCTATGTGAGTCTCGGAGCGGCTGCCGCCCGCCGAGCACTCGCGGCAACCGCCGAGTTCCCTCCTTAATTATTTGCTTTGCCCCTTATTTCATTCGCAAATGGCAATCATTTTGTATAGGGAAACTTGGTGCCAATTATGAATGTTTAGCTTTCAATTTAGTAAGACATTAAAGATCAAACGGTTTTAAATGATTTGTGCAATATAAAGTCTGTAGTTTAAAATATGAAATGTTATATACAATCAATCCTAGATCTAGAGTAGGTAATTATTATATATTAAAAAAAACAGTATTGTATGCCTTAATAAGGTAGATGATGGAGACTCTATAACAATTACTCCTAAGAGCTTTGTAACTTGTAACCCATTGTAAAAAAAAAAAAAAAACATTGTATTTGTATAAAAATAGCTTAAAACTTTTTGCCGTTTATGCTGATTCTATATTTTGAACGTTTAGTAAAGTCACAAAAAAAATAAAAAAAAACAAAATGCTTAAAACGTTTATTGTCAGTGTATAGAAGTGCGGCGGGAGAGCTGGCGGCGCGCGCGGCGGGCCGGCGGCGGCGTCGGCGCGGCTCGATAACGCTTCTCGGGCTTCATTAAATCGCGCTATTTACTTAGGACCTCAAACAGCGCTCCCGCGTCACTCCGCCAAGAATAGCGGACTTTACGATTTAAAATATTTATGAACCAACATTACCTTCCCACGTTTATGACGACAAACAATGTGACATATTTTTACGCTTTAGTAAAAAATGCACAAGGTTATTCGATTACAAATACGTTATTTGATTATGCACTGCATTGTTTCGCGTATCGGATGTGTCGTATGTTTCACAATTGTAACGCACGTTGACACAGTAAATTTCATTGCAAATTCTGTCATCGTGCTAGGTAAACAGAGCGAGGGCTGGCTCCACAAACAGAAGTGTTATGGATGTCGAACTTAAACGAACCGAAATCGACTCCGCGTGCTCCGCGCTCGTCGCCCGCCGCGCCGAATGTTTGCTCCTAGTGCGCGTAACGAGCTCACACGTGACTCCGCGCAGTGTCGAATCTCGGAACAAAGGAGAAATAAAACTCTGAAATTGCTTCCATGCCCTGCGGCTCCACGCGGGAACGTTAAAACCATCCTATTACGATTGTCCTAATATATGGGAGACGTTATCTGGTTCCTTGAGAATACTGTTAACAGCTAAGCCTTCCCGAATGAACTTTTGGTGAATTGTGCACAAAACAAGGATAATATTTTCGTGAAATACTTAGCTACTTTATCTGAAAAAGAACGAATTTTTTTCTGGTTAACTGAAACGTTGCGTTTCAAATACTTGAATAACATTTAAGCATCTGCTAAACTGCATCGCAATTTGTTGGCAGAAAGAAAGCTCTCTAATTTTTATATATTTTACACATAAAACGCACACTACATTTTTTTATTTTAGCACACATATACTAAGTGGAAACTTTGAATTGTAACGTTTTTACTGAATGCAAAACTTATAAATAAATTTCTTTAAGTCAGCCCATATTGTGCTAATAATTAATCGTGCCGTTAGAGCTTATTTTAGAAACTAGTTTCTGTCTCTGTTTCTGTTTAAGTAATTAATTATTTTGTATAAGTAATTACGTGTATTGTATGGTGAACAATAAAGTGTTTTGTATTAATATAAAACGAAACTTTTATCCAGTAAGGTTCTGCCTTAACTACCTTTCTAAAATATCACACCAGTCCATTGCATTGGTCCGTTTAACGCGAAGAACAATGATCAACAAATATCCATAAAACTGAAACTCACACCATTACTTACCTTCAAGAGATAAACGTTACTATTGGCCTTTTATTATTATAACAAAAACTAGCGTATAATTAAAATATCTATAGTTAGGAAGGACGTCGGTAAACCGCTGCGAGCCGTTGTTGCATTAACTCGTAGAAAACGCTACAAAATCGCTACGCGGCTACGACGTAGCATCGTAGATCAAACTAAATCGAAAAAAATACGGACCGAGAAATATTTATATACTACGATTATAGGCGACATCACGGATCTGATCAGCAATAATATTTGCAATAATTATGAGTAGGTACTATGACTACTTTAAATTTTGGATACAGCCTAGCTAGATGATAGTTGTCCGTTTCTCGTATTGTGATCAGACACAGTTGTCGAAAATCGAGATAAATGTAAACCAATTTTAAATCCATCGTCTGTTAAAAGTAGCTCGGAGTATTTGAAACATTTCGCTAATATTCTAACGCGTCGCCCCTTTCTTGGCATGCGTTATAGGCGTTAATACTTTCACGTATCACGCTTGTGTATTCATTACTCTCGCCACACGGCTAAATCTTGTTATGTAGAAGCTATCTTCTTCGCTTATTATGATAGAAGTAAGAATACTCATTATTATTATCAAACGTCTCACGAATAGTAATATACTTAGACCATTATAAGAACTTGGTATAATTATTGCAAACTGATATAAGCAGTTAATACTTACCTACGAACCAAATCACATTTTTAACCAGCAATGATATAATTCGAGTGTGTCGTTTTGGCGATAAAGTATTTTAATAGAAGCAGTAATACTTCGCTTAGGCGGAAGCGAAGGAATTTAGCCAACTCGTGAATCTACATACATGTTTGTGCATTTTAAAATCAAAACAGCTAACGTAATGTAAAGTATTTACTAACGTGAAATTAGGGTTTGCCATTAATTAGTTAATGGGTAAAAACATAAACGATGAGACTTTTCTTTTCAGTCTGTCTACGTAATCGTATTTAATTTAATCATGTTTTTTTTTTCAGTACCTGGTCCAATGTGTTCGGGCATCATATATGTATAATATTTTTTTGGCTCTGTGTGTAGTGGGGTTCCCGCGCGACAAATAAGTCGCGGACAAGTTGCAAAGTCGACATAACAGGTGAAAGTACACGCGGCTGTCCCGAGCTGTGACTGGATTTTATAGTTTTGAACGTTAGATGGCCCTGCACCTTTTCGAACATTTAAGTTATATTCTTTGGATTATGGCTTGTTTTTACCTTTTCAGTTTATATTTTTAAAGCAGTCGGGTTATTTTTATTTTTTATTATTAATTTATTTTTTCTGCAATAGGTTATGCAAAGTCCACAAGTCCACCCTGTGAAGCCGAAATAAAGCTGTGCTTTTTTATATAAAATTGACATAAGCCGAGTTTCCACCCATATACTTAGATACATGGTTCGCTCTATATTCTTATAGCTTAACAGAAAAAAAGCCAGGTATGGTGCGAGTCGTTGAATTGAATTTACAGTGAAAATTTAATTAGGTCATTAGCAGATGTGCCTGGACGAAGGATTGTGGAGTAACTTTTACGATAGATGATAGCGTATTGATCGAGTCATCGATGCGACAACAATTTGCCGGTCCGCTCGGCTCTAGTGTCGCTATGCAAATGCCCGCGCTCCATTTTCCGCTCGGGCCACCGTAGGGCTCCGCGGGGCGCGGGGGAGGGCGGTGCAGGCGGATGTTCCGCTGTCGTCGCAGGAAATTGAGACCGCTGCATAAATCCTGATCCTACAAACCAAATTTGATTCGACCTAATCCGGATATTGATACGAAACAAACGCCATCCGCCATCCGCGGAAAATTTAAATGATTTCGCCGATCCCTCATTCCCCATTTTGCGAGCGTCTCACATAAAAGCTTGTGGTAATTCAATTTTCTTGGACGGATATGTTTTGAGGCATCCTACATGCCAAGACAGAGCGCAAATTGGATACGTGGAACTATTTACATCGTCATGTCTCTATCTGGTGCGGTCGAAGTTCTCAGTGACAGCAGATTAGCCTGCGCTACAAACTGCCTTAGTAAGTGGAAATTACATACAATAGCAACATTGTAAGCGGGTTCTGATCAAAACCATAAATAATTACCTTAAACTTGTTTCGTTAGAAGCTTTTCTTTAACTTCATGTTTGTTTAGTTGTACCTGTTGGAGTCAAATGTTGTAATTCAATTTTGTAACCAATTCTCGTTATTGGAATGGGCGGAATCTGGATTGTGAACCCGATGACGGTGTCTTGGATCTGACCTGCTGGTGAAATCGGGAGGTGGCAACAAAATCTTCACTGTACTTGACGTAGATTCAGAAAATAAGTTTGTCCAAAATAAAACATTTTGACAAAAAGGTATTTAAGGTAAGGTAAGGGACTTCTCTTTCTTGTTGTATTTCTTGTTCTTGCTGTATGTGGTGTTCAATAAAGAGTTATTGTATTTTATTGTTGTATTGTATTTTACAAATCAATGTTATTTATTATTTATCAATGTTTTATTAGATTGACATTATTGACAAAGAAGATATTTTCAGCTGGTATAGTTACGTGACAATCACCAGATCTTACAGATGAAAAAAACGTGATTTGATAAGAAATTCCATTATAAAGATTGGCGCGGCGCGTCGCACCTGTTCGCCGTGATTAAGGCGGCAAACAGCCGAAGACGCGAATGTAAATGTTGGCCCGCGGAAACCTTTTGCGGCGACCCGACAACCATTTACACGTCGCTTTATTTACATGCTCCCGAACGTTTGGTCTCCAAAGAGAAACATCAAACAACATTTTCTTGTGCAAATAGTTTAACGAGCATTACTTGTAGTCAAACATCGATGAAGCGAGAAATATTCGCAAGTCAAACACAGGTATTTCCTTATGCCGATTATGTCGGTTACGGAACACAAACAGCCTGACTGGTCGAAGTGATTTTATCGACATCGGGTAGAACTAGGTACGAGTAGGGGTACATTAAATTCAATAACACGAGTTAGGGAGTTCGACGCTCGCTCCGACCGTCTTCAAATAAGTAAAGAAGAAAAGTTTCAAAAAACTCCGCTCAACTTGTACCTTCTGTTGTATGTGTGAATTTTTACAAGAAAAGTATGCAAATATATAAGTGATTAAGTACTTATATAATGTAGAGTTAGAGGTCTACTTCACTAGGACGTTTAAGAACTTTTTTTTATTACATTGACCTATGTACCTTTTGGAAATAGTTTAAATAGCATTACTTGTAAGCTTGAGAGAGATTTTTGGACAGGAATAGGAAAGAAATAAGATAAGATAAGACTTATATACCTACTTTTACAAGCATCAAAGTAGTCTAAGGTAAGGGCCGCCTGCCTCACAATCGACAAGTAAATTTGCCGCTTAAAAGTAGCCCTCTCCTTGTCTATTTTCAAGTGTACGAAGTTTTTGTGACAGGTATGCTCTTGACGATTGTGAGACAGGCGGTAAGTATACTTTCTAGGGGCTGGTTCCAATTAAGGGTTGTCATTGTGTTAAATTTATTTTTCAAATTAAAGTTTAAACAATATGTATTCATATTACCTACATATTGCCGTTAGTAAGACGGAAGAATCTTGAAAAAATGATGTTCCCCGATTTGCCCTTTGATGATTCTTCCAAAAAAAATTCTGAACCAAGTTCAAACAAAACTATACAAACTGTTGGTAAGTAGGTATCGTTCGAGGGACCGATTCTGTATAAATGTTTGCTCCAAGATATCGGGGAAGTTGTGAATGTCGTTACGGCCGGGCTGGAGGAGCGCCGCGCGCGCCGCTCGCTGCATTGTTATTCGCTGCGGGTCCGGGACAGTTTACTTGTTAGGATATTCTCAACTCGACTCACGCGACTGCTGCCTACGACTCAACTACTGGATAAGTATCTCTTCAGTTTACCCTCTAATTTTCACTTCCAAACATGTTAGTCTTGGAAATGCGGTTGCAAGTGTAAGTTCAGTTGGTCTGTTATCAAGTTAGGCTAACTTCGCATCTAACTCTCCATATAACTGTTCGCGCTGTCTTAATTAATCCTTGATATCTTTCACGACCGGTAACATTTCTAGCAAATACGCATATATTAAAAAGTGCGCTTCGAAATACAAAATACTTACCTACCTATTCACAACGTTTTCTCAAAAATTGTATGTCATGTTTTATAAAAAGATTCGGAGGCATTTTTAATCTTTTCTTGCATCAACACTTAGGCTGATTTTGCAACAAATTTAACGCTGGCATTGTAATATTGAAGTAACAACAGCATAAAGTAGCAGTTAACGCCCTATCTTTATTATACTTCGTAATGTTTATAATCCTTATGCTTGGTTCGAATAATCGTAATCGTGCATTGCAAATTCTACTGTATTTTTCGGTAATTCTTTCTGAATCTGGCGTCACGTCCGCGCTGCACCGAACTGACGCTCATCAAGCCGTCATTACGTCGCGCCATGTTTTTAAAACGGCTTCGGACAGCACGAGGGTGATCCAAATTAAACCCTTCATGTAACTTTTTTCAAATTCCGATACCTACGAAGACTAATGCAGAATTCCTTTGCTCCAAAAACAAAACCGCTAAATGTGTACTTTATATAATAGTTATTTAAAGTTTCAAATATAACGTCTATCTTCTTATGACATTAAGATGCCAAAATCTAGGAGTCACTTAGCCCAAGTTTTCTAATTACAAGTTATTGCCCTAGCGAAATTGCAATTCATAAGCTTTCTGTGCTTAAAAGTTTCATTATTCTCTGAGAAATTAACTGCGGTAGGTAGCTAAAAAAGCTTCAATATTAATTATGCCTCGATCAACCTTTACGTCAGGGAGTGACTTGCTTCGTGCTTTTGCATACAATTTCCCTCTCAGTGTATATAAGCTTGGCTATGCGCTTCCAACCGAGTTTAGGGCTAACAAATTTCGATCAAGTTAATGTTACGCTCAGTTTTCCTTAAAATACCTATACATAAATGAACAATTCAAGTAACAATTAAAAAATATAATTGCGCTATTCAGATTCAAATTATACCAACTTGAAAATCCGTTGTTCTTTTAAACCGCAGGCTCAGTAAAGTGCCGAGATAAAAATCTAATACCTACATAACTTAAAATCATGGTTTTCCGGTTCAAACCTAGAAGTTAAAATCACGGTTTCACTTTTTTACTTGAGCTTATACTACTCGTACATAAAATCGAATAGATAATGGTACCTACTCCTGGGGCACCTTTGCATTGGAAATTCAAGATATTCTCGTGTCGTCATATCGGGTGGTTCGGTGCCGGCAATACCCGTTTTAATGCGGCGCGCTAACGACTCCTACCGTCGGCCGCCGGCCCGGCCGCCGGCCCGGGCGCCGGCCCGGTCATAAAACCACGCATTCACTTGCAAGTCACGGACTAGATTACCTACCGCGAGACGCGACAACCGCCCCACGAAACCAGCCGATCTGTGTCTTATACCTCGAGTCACAATGTTAAGCCGATATGTCAGACTGAATTTGTCATAGTGGAGGGGTATAAAGTGAAACAGCGCTGGCATACATACCTACATGAATTTGTCGTGGGAGTTCAGAGGCTTTGTCTGTCGAAACAAAATTAAATTAAACCGGTGATGGCCCCTTCAACTGATACTATCGATCTCGACAACGACGCGCCCCAACAAAAGCAAATTAAAATCATAACGTAACAAAACAAATTTAAGCCTAATTAACTTTGCATTAAATAATTCGTATGAACCTTTCTGCGGGATTATCAAAGAGACAGAAAGTTCACGGGAGCTTCACCTGGCGCTCCTCAGGGCGCGGTGTCATTCCCTGGCGGACCGAACAAAATGGGCCGTGAGAGCCTTTAATAATTGAAGCCGCCAACTCGAATCACATTAATATAATTAGCATATTTTATAAAAGGTTCCGCAATCTCCTGCGCGATACGGCGTATACTGATGAAAAGACAACAAGGCGTCATTAAAAAATAGGAAAGCGGAGCGGGATACCGCGATCCGGGTAGCATTAAACCGTTGCTCTGATTCTGCTTGACGTAGTAAATAAGAGCGGACAAAGAAAAATATGTCCTATCAATAAGTGGCGGTGGAGCTGGCAAATTGAATTGAACAGAGCACACAAGTCCGCTAACGAGCCGGTGTTTACCCAAGTGGACACTAATTGGCTTAGCCAGCGGTCGCCGCCGCGGCACCAGCGACCGACTCTGCACAAACAATGGATAAGGCGGATTTCAATCTTCATTCTGTTTTCTACGAGTATCAGGCCGAGTGTCTACCTGCCAGTCTAAACCCAATTTAACCATCTCTCGATATAAGTAATAAATACCCAATATACTACCCAAGTAATAATGTTATGCCATGGGTGTATACATAGGTGACATGCACTTGATACGGGACATAATATTTAAATTATTTAACCCTTTGACATACCTATAACTAATTTACAAATAGATGCATACCATAGTTTTCGCAAGGGTTTTGGAACCCAAAATCAGTACGAAGTCAGTATTTAGAAAATGATATCATGCCGCATCCAATATCCTAATTTACACTTTAGTAACTCACTATAAGGTCGGTTCGGTGTAGGGTGACTCCTGAATGAAGATGCAATCACTGTTACAAGACGTACGGCTGTATTTCCTGCTTATTGATTCATCAAGTTATAAATATCTTACACACCTATTTACACAATAATAATATGACCTATCCAAGAAATAAAAGCCTATGGCACTGTTTGACACTCAAATAATAATAAAAATTAATTTATTTTTATTGTTAAATATGTAGGAACATTTTATCTGTGTCGATTGTGTGTCCTTTTCTTATCTTTCTTTCAATCATGTTCAGAAGCTGTTTCAAATAATTACTTACACTGTGTTTATGTCTGTTCCCAGCAATATCCTGAGTAAATTATACGACGCCTCAAGCGCCAACTTATTATTTACCTTTTCTCAAGAAAACGAAATAAGGAAAATATCATTACGTTTAAATAAACAGATGATAGCTTAAACCGTGGAATGGGGCTCAAAAGAAATAACTTGCGTTGTTTAAACGTTTTCGACGCAAAATAAAAATGTGCACATCAAAAGAAATGGGTGGGGAGTAGCCCTGCGGTGGCAAAATACCAATAAGTCCCTTTCTAACGTTTGTTTATAATTTATTGCGAGGTAAGATTCTCGTAGAAAATATGAAGTAGTACCTATTCGGGCGAGGCTTAAATTATAATAAGTGATGTCGCGTCGGTAGATGGAAGTTATTTGTGAAGCGTTAACACGAGCCGGGGCGGCGGCCGGTGGGAGAGCACGCCGTGTCGACAGCTGAGTGGCTTGTATCTTATGTCGGATTAGCATATAAATTGTCTTCCTCACACGCGCGCAGCCAAGGTGCCATACGTCGGTGACGTCGACCCGCAGCCGGCGGGTGCGCGTCAACTAACTAGCGACAGCTTCGGCTCCAGCCCCGGCCGCTCAACCGCCTTACTAGAATACAGTTTGCAGAAAGTTTATTTAAACTTTATAATTCCAAATATTGTTTTCCAGAGCCACTGTTGTTTGTAAAGAAAACAAAGTTGGAGATACTGCAACAGTTTTAATGAAGTGCTTCATTAAAAATCTCGATTTAATTTTAAATTCTTGCGAGTTAAATAGGTACCTTAATAACACACTCTGCACTGACTGAAATGTAGATTCTGATTCAAAGTGATAAAAAAAAAACAGGCAGCAACATGCCAGACCATGCTCATTGTAGGGTTCCGTCGCCATTCTTACAAACACAAACGACAATCTCCAAAAAAACACGAATATTAGCAAATTTTCTAGTTAAGGTTATCTTAGCTGATTTTCGGTAGGTCTAAACATTTTAAACACAAGAACCAATAAAGTTAGATAGTTTTTTTTTTAAATTAGTTATATGTGCTTTAATTTAAGATATCTTTCAGATTTTTAGAACTTGTAGTTTTGGCTGTAGGGGGCCGGGGGAGGCGCAACTCTAGCGAAAAGGACACTTTTCGAGTTCAATATTTCCTAAACGGTCCCCCTAATCTAAAAATTCATAATGACATATCCATAATATGTTTTTAAGATCTCTCCAATGATACCTCACTCAATGTTATAAGGAAAAAAATTACCTTTGCTTTACATGTATGGGAGGAACCCGAAATACATTTTTTTTTTCAAGACTTAAATATTAACTCTCGGCGTAATTTAAATGAATAACTATGCCAAATTACAATTTTTGTACCATGATTACCTGAGTTAAACCTCGTACAGACAGACGGACAGACACACGTATCTACATGGCGAAACTATAAGGGTTCCTTGTTGACTATGGAACCCTAAAAATCACCTTTTACCATAGCGTCACGGGACGACTATTAATCTTTATTAACAATTATACATTTAACATAAAATAGATGCATAATTTGATAACTGCAATGAATCCCGTTTCATCGTTACTAAGCAGAATTAACGGTTAAATTAGTCTTCATCAGCGCTGCCGTTCGGCGCGGGGCAATAAACGATGAAAAGAAGCTAATTTTTCAGCAAATCATCTCCGGCCCATAAAGACATCAATATTCATTTTGCGGCGTGCCTCTGAAACAAACACCTTCCCCGAAAAGCATTACACGATTCCTTTGAAGGGAACGAACTATACCTACCTACTACAGGCATCACCGCGTGCGTCCGTCCGCGCGGGCGTGGGGCGGCGGGTAACTTCATTTATTTAGATAATTGACTTGTTTCCCATCCCGTGTTATTTATTAATAATTATTTTATTTTAACAAAGCTTTTGTTTTGTGTACTACATTTGCCTGACAACAATGATGATCTGACGATTTGTGTGCAACGATGATAATGTTTGTCTATACCTAGTTTTTGATTTTATACTTTATCACAGGGTAAACAATTGTTATAAAATCACACTAACTAATCACTAGCTCGGAAACCACTTTTTTATTCTTTAAAAACAGATAGCAAAACTGCATTTTATCCACAAGAGTGCAAAGAATACTCGTATTTGAAATCCGAACGTGTTAGGTATTAGTTACTTTTTTAAACATAATAAATAACACGTAAAGGCCAGTCCAGATAGGACAATTTTCGCCCATCTGATTTTTTAAATTGTCTGATCAAATCTGGTGGTGTGGACGCAAAAATAGTTTTATATTGAATTGTATTCAATAAAAAACATATAGGGCAAATAATTTTATTACATGATTTTACCTTAAAACACTTAAAATCTTACAAGAAATTTTATTTTGATCCATCCATTTTAATTAATCTGATCGCACCACAAGTAACAGTGCCAACTCAAAACTCATAAAACTCATGAAGGCTGATTTTACATCCTTCAGTTGTTTTTCTTGTAGTATTTTCCTCGCTTTAGTGAGGTGAAGAGATTTGTGTTACACACGGCTGCAAAGTTATTTTACGTCTCGTGTGTTGCAACACTCGCTACGTTTAGGATTCTATTTTTGAATCACTCGCTTTGCTCGTGGTTCAACCGTAGAATCCATTCGCTAGCTCGTGTTTCAATTCCACACTCGTGGTTAAAATACAACTTTGCGCCCTTGTATAACAAATAAGTATTTTTTTAAAGAGTTTTTTGGAAAACATTTTTTTTCAGATTGGTCCCATTTTCTTCAGGTCAGTATTTGATTATGGGATCCTGAAGAAATTGGGGAACTCCTCAAAAGTTTTAGGCACACATACAGCGATTATAGTTAGTACCTGTATAACCTTAAAAAATTGCATTCTAAAAGCATCTCTTGGTGAACACCTTAGCTGTGAATTAAACTGAATAATTCGACCCCTTAAATAGATATAAAATGTGTGTAGTGGGTTGTACTCGTACGTGCCCCTACGCAACGTCTATTGTGCTCGGTAAACGTGGCAGTCTATGCCGTACTGTTCCGGCGCTGCTACATTTGAGTGGACCCGCTGGCGCGAGCCGTGGCCGCAGCGGGCCGGAGTTTGTCCCGTATTGACTGTCCAGTGTTTGTGATTATCAAATCACTATGCAGTTACTGTTCGAACCCATTAATATTCCGGTTAGGGGGCACTGGCGAATAATTTGAGGGAACTCTAGCGTCCGCCGGCCGGCCACTTCGGACCGGCCACCCACTTACTTCATTAACATATAAATTGTGCCCCACATATCGAAAAGAAAACTGTTACAGGCTAGTGGATGCCAAAGAATTAGTTATAATATATTTTGGGCTTACGTTTTTCAATTTATTTTGCTTCTAAAAAGCCTATTTTATTAACATATACACTTTATCTGCCGCACTCAGAGACGTCAATTAAGTTTTAAGTTTCATTAAAGTTGCTGCGTCTTATTCTATTGCTATAGCAAAGACAGTGACAGCAGCTACTTTAATGAAACTTAAAATTTAATTGACGTCTCTGAGTGCGGCAGTATATCTGTTTGGGTAGTTCTCAGTAGGTAAACTGCACTCGAACTATTAATTCACATGTTGACATTAACCTCCTATAGGTATAGTATAACCTATTCCATAATGTTCCTAATGCTGAGTGTTATTGGTTCGTGATTTAGCACCCCTATTCAATTAGGTGGCAACTGGGGAAGCAAAGTATGTGGCGGCGGCGGCAGCCAGCGCACGTCCGCGGCCGCGTCCAGCCGACTGCGATATTACGACGCCAAATTGCGATATCCGCAGCCTTTGCGCACGTTCCTATTGCCTGCCAGAGGGTGCAGCCAATTTCGTCATTATGTTGAGCTATTTTGGTCAGTCCTGACCTAATGTAAAGTTACATTAACTTAACACTTAATTAGACGTACAGAAAAGATTAAAGGTACTAAATTATTTTTTCTTGTACAGGTTTGCATCAAATTAGTTTAATAATATTTAATAAAACTATAATTTAATGTACGATTTTATAATAAATACGACTTCTTTAATGCTGGTATATGATCTCAGCTTTTTTTTCCATCTGTCAGCCCTGATCCCCCTACATCCTTAGCACACCCTCACTCTTGAGGACTTTTAGTATGTTCATCTGGACACCTCAAGGTATAATTGTACCATTTTACAAAACTACACGAATTATTTCCGGTCATTGCCCATATTCGGTTTAATTTTGTCATATAAAATATAATAAGACCGTACAAGTGGACTACTGATCAGACTTCCCCCTAATTTCAACAGGTTTATTATTTATTTACCACAACTTCAACAGTCACTGGTTTAGGGAAAAAAGCAAATTTTAAAGCCCCAATTACAATAAAAGAGCGCATTATTTAACAGCACAACGACATTCAAAAGACGGAAACCGAGGGTTGGAACATCTGCACATAAAGAGGCAATTTGGAGATTGCCGGGGGCGCGCAACCGCCGTGGTGAATTGTACTCGAACGTATTCAAAATTTAAAAAAAAAACGAAGGAAATATTGCAGAGAAATTCATTGCGGTAAAATAAACAAGAGTGGCTTGTTGCGATCTGTGGACAGTGCGGATTGCAGTCCGCCGCGGAGCCCGCCGCTGGCCTGCAAGCAGCTCTCGGCGCCGCCGGCCCGCTATAATCTAAGCTTTCTAGATATTTCCACCTTTTTCCAGTTTTTTTTTAATACAGACCCTCATTTAATCAATAAACTTAGCTAATTAAACATATATATCTCAAAAGGGTCGTTCTAAAAAAAGAGGCACCGTACCGTAACCGGTCAATCAGTTTTTGGATGGAAAGTAGGTACTTGTGCTTAATTTGGGTTTTTTTTTAAACTAAAAACTTCCGTTGGTGAATCCCATGAACACAAACCTTATAGACAGAGGCCAAACCATTTTATCTTTTGATATATTATACATTTTATTAAAAAAAATACTAAATATCATTTTTACCTGTATTGTCCAAACGCTACTCTCTTCTAGTTTTAGTACTTTATTACCTACGCGTAACACACTTTTATAAAAAATGTATAAATCGTACATTGTAAAAAGAATATCAGGTTATATAATTTATATTGATCCTGCCTAAACTATCATGCCGTACGGAAGAGTGAAGACTTGGGCCTAACCTTTAGTACAGTCGGCAACAAAAACTTGTCCCAAAAATGAAACTTTTGACAGAAACTTATTGCATTGAACTGAATTTTACATTTTAGAATATATATTGTGAGATGACGACAAAGGTGAAATACAGAGTCTTGGATGTTTAATATTCATATGAGTATTTATTTCGTAATATAATAAATCGTTGGCTAATACCCACATTACAGGAATTGAGCTTAGATTGGGACTTGGTGAATTTTTGTGAGATAGTCCCCTGACATTTATTTATTTATTAGTTAGCGCCATACAGTGCATGCATACATAAATACATACGTTATTTCGAATATGCGTTAATTCTTATTCCCACATATCCAACATTGTAAAAAAAGTGCTTTGAATAAAGATTTATTATTATTATTATACCTATTGACAAGACAATAATGTTCCAGAACAAAGAATAATTTCTTTTCAACAACTGGGTGTTGCTTATTATTTTTCACTTCTCATATTCGAATAAAAGGCTATTCAAGCCCGTTTAGCCCGTTTTATATATTTTTAATTTTTCATTTCTGCCCTGCCGACAGGGAGCAAAATCGATTTTGATCCCTAATGTCAAGTTCCTCATTTAGTGAAACCACAGATGTAAGAAAACTTAAAATATAACAGTAACCGTTCTACACACTAGAGACACCACAGAACACTAAATAAAAATCCAAACTTTAGAACGGTCAAGGAGACTGCTTCAGTAGGAATCCAAAAAGCGCGCTATTTTTCTTCATTCAGTGCTTAAGGTTTAATAAAATTTATCGTCTCCTTGAACGCGTTACTGCATCACACGATATAGTTATGTACATTGTTTTTAAATATGGTGTCAATATATATAATAAAATAATAATCCAGACTATATACGTCCCACTGCTGGGCACAGGCCTCCACTCACAATGAGAGGGTTTGGGCTATAGTTCCCACGCGGGCCCAGTGCGGATTGGGAACTTCGCACACACCGTTAAATTTCTTTGCAGGTGTGTGCAGGTTTTCTCACGATGTTTTCCTTCACCGAAAAGCTCATGGTAAATTTACAAATTGTATTTCGCACATAAATTCCGAAAAACTTAGAGGTGCGAGCCCGGGTTCGAACCCACGACCCTCTGCTTAAGAGTCGACAGGTCAAACCATTAGGCTACCACGGCTTATACTTTTTGTTTATTTCATGTAATTATTTGTTTTCCTTAATTAAATATATGATTGATCTTTTACTTACTTATTTATTGGACTTATTTATTGTCTTTTACTTACTTATTGGATGAATAGTTTTTCTCATAGGAGAAGTGAAAAGAAGAGTATATGTATTACACGGTAGCAAAATTATTTCTATATCGGGCGTGGCGGTTTGAATCTACGCTCAGAGTTCCATTTTAGAATTCCTCGCTACGCACGGGATTCTATTCTGGAATCCATCGCTTTCTTCGGGATTCAACACGCTAACCGTCGATGAAATATTGCATTTTGCTCCCTTGTAATACAATTTACTAAAATTTAATTAAGAAACAGAAAAACACATTCATTGGTTCCATGTTGTAAAAGTCGAATTTAAAATTGCCATTCGCGCGGGGTCGGGGGCGGCTTTGGAGATTTAATTTTACTAAAGATCGCAATTATACGTTTTACAAGATTTGAACTCATTTATTTTCCTTATAAAAAAACTCGTAAAGCAAATTAATTTCTCAGTATTATACTTCTCTCAAGATCTGAATAAACTTGAGCGAGATTTCATGAAAAATAGGCGGCCAAAGAGCCCGCGGCTAACGCCAAATTACGTCTTTATTTGCAAGTATTTCTGCTCTCTAGACAGAGCAATATGACTTGTAATTATATTCGCCGGTGAAAGTATAATAAGAGTCTTTAGAATATGAATATTGCGATGCTAATTTTCTTTTTGTGTAAGGGTTCTTTTTTAAATGAAACAACTTTATCGTTCGTTTGCACTTAAAATGTAATAAAGTAAATTTATAGGTATTGTGTAAACAATCTTCTCAGCGCTTCGTCAGCACACAAGTTGTCTTAAAACAAGAAGTATAGCTGAAAAAAAAACATGAGAAGAGATTAATTAAACACAAGCAGTTTAGTCCAGCGCGTAGTGAGGGGCAACTACGTGTATTCGCACTACTTGCCCATTAATTAAAAAAAATTGAAACTCCTTGTTGGCTACATTAGACACCGTTATTTACGAATCCATGGTAACTAAATGTAACCGCCTCCTTCCTTCTCATCAACGACTCGAATTTAATACATCACAAAATGATCACAAAGAAACATTTCATCGCCACAAACCACCAGTCCATCCACTATGGCAACAATCTACAGTCTGATACCGACTTTGAATTATCTAATTAAAATTAGGCCAAATGGGTTATTTATGTGTCCTTACACATAAATAACCCATTTAATGATAGGTAATAAAAGATCATTACGTAACGCGCTTCTAAATAATTAAAGTGTTCAACTAGCTCTAAGTAATTAAAAAATAATGTCTTACGTCTGGATCCTTTTCATAGGAACATTTGTGAACGTCAAATGCTCTTTGGCACCTATCTTTGTCCGGTGTATCTGAAATGAACATGGTTGACTGACTTGACTGGCAAAAAAGGGGCAGTAAATTTTCGGCATATCTACACACACACAGCCAACAAGTCTAATAGGGTAACAGATATCTTGTCTCTGGTTTTCTTTTATTATTTATAAATATACTCGTATGACGCAATTTAATATAGGAAAACTAGTTACAAGCAATATATTTTTGTCTTTGGGCACATTCAGTCATAAAATTCAATAACTAGTTTTATATCCACGCATCAAAAGAATCTGAATATCTTCTGTGATAATATAAAACTGATATCACAATTTGAGTAAGGTTGGATTACTCACCAAGATGTTTACATGCGAAAATCATTTTGGAAACTCTGTCGTAGTACTGATCCGGGATCAAGCTCACCATCATATCGTAGTCAACGACGTCGTCTTCATCCACCTGGGAAATACAATGGACTTTAAAGTTCTGCTATTTGCACAAGACACAACTTTGAATAGAATAGAATAGAAAAACGTATATTCAGCAGACACATCAACATAGAGGTACAGTGAAAAAAAACAATATCATCACAAAACTAGTTCATATTCTTATCACCTAACACTTTGCGACCAGACTCTGTTCGTAAAATAATGGGAAGTTCGATACTAACTTGTTTCACTTCGACCCTATTGATTGTTCAGTGAAGTTAGCCTTCTTACACGTTTAGTTCCTTACATGAATGTACAAGTTTTCTCACGATATTTTTTCGTCACTGTAAGAGTATTTTTACTACAGCAGGCAACCAAACACAGTGCAGTAGCTCTTAAAAAGTCATTCGGGGTCAGGAAAATTCGGTTAGACTACCATGATGGTGTAACGTATATTTATACTCGTATGACAGCGAGTGAAAGAGAATAGATAGATAAAGTATTTTCAAGAGCTATATACTTACGTAATTCAGAAAAACACATTGAGGCATAACGACCATTAATAGTGTACCTTGCGATCGTTAGTTGACATTACAAGCAACTAAGCCCCCGCCTTCCGATTCGATACTCAAACTAGTTGACTAGTTGACCCACCTATAGCGGTACCACCACACGGTGAGGAAAAGATTTTAGGTTGAGACCCCAGCTAAGTACACCATTTTGTTTTCTATTGTCTTTTTCTTTATATCATTATAAATGTAATTTGTTGACATCTAGATGAAAAAATATTGCAGAACTTTATCTAATTTCGCGTACGCAACGCAAAGGTGGAGAGAGAAACAAACAAAACACAACTCACGAGACTTGCTTCTTCCAGCAGGCAAAACATATAGCACTTCAATTTCTTGTCCTCCTTAAATATGCCGTTTTCGCAATTTGCTATATCCTCTGGGGGCAAGTAAGAATAAAGACTCTTTAATGTACTCAAACGCGAGACATGTTTTTTCAAAACAAATGAATGTTGAAGGGCGTTAGAGGTGACGGCTCTTGAGAGAATTTAGGGATGCGAATAGGTTAAAATATCTCATTCAGTATTTATTTTAACATGAGTGTCTTCAAATGTTTGATGTCGATTGTATTGATTATAGTTCGGAATACTAATTGAGAATACGTTTTAATAAATAGCATGAAGTATAATTAAACTATATATTTTATAAAAAAAACTCACTTTGTACACGAAGAATAATAAAGAAGTCATAAGAAGAAGAGAACATAGCTTATTAATCTTATTATAATTACGTGAACTCGTGACGCTTGCGAACCACATTCAAGTTTGTCTTTCTAAAGCTTTTTATCTAAGTTTTATCAAAAGAGCGAATAGTCACTTAAACTTGAATTGAGTTTAGAAGAGTTGAAGTAGAATTTTAATAACTCTTTACAAGGTATATGAAATGTAAAACTTCTTTTGTTATAACAATGTTAAACTCTCTACAAGACCCACCAATTTTGTAATTTTTAATGCAGCCGTTAAGCTGCATTGGCTGCCGAAATTGAAGGATTGACGTGAGCTGTCGTGTGATGTCAATCCCCTTCATTTTAAAAGTTTCCTACAGTCGTTAGCTTTCGAAGAATGCTACTTGGCTGCCTCTATTGGCACTGTTTCATGCGTCGAAGATCACTCATGTGTGGCAATGTTCACTCAGATCACCTAATTGGATCCCCCAAATACCAAACATTAATTTCATTATTAATAAAACCTGGGGATCCTAACAGGTGATGTCAATTCATGTAGCCGTCAAAGATACGTGCAGCGTCCGTTCTAAGACCATCATAGAGCTGTGGCGTTTAGTGGCTGAGTGTTCGTGTCACTCGCATGTGGGCGAAGAACAAAGGTAAGCGGAAATACAATTTCGTTTGGAGCTCACCCTCGGCGACCCCGGTGCTGCCGACGCACTCGTTGTGAACGTGTTGTATTATTTCATTGATTTCTTCACTAAATACCTGTAACAGTTTCACCATTTTTAAGAAATTTCATCTCGACATACTCGGGATTTCAATTTGGAAATTTTGTTCATACATAAAGTGAAAAACAATTTAACTCTTTACAGGGCAAAATTTATAATAAAACCGGCCAAGTGCGAGTCGGACTTTTTATAATAAATTACCCGACGTAATTATAGAGTTACCCCCTCCACAGCACTTGAAAATTACTTGAAAAAGTCGTTGATGTCTAAAGCGCACTATAGGGTCGAAGACTAAACCCGAAAATTAGAAAATTAACTAATAGCTTACTACCTACCTCATAAATAATTCATATGATTAACTGTTGAGTTTCTTGCGGCGCTTCTTCTCGGCAGTGGTCTCGTCTTGGGAAGCGCTTGTAGATTTTGACGTATAAAAGTGCCCGTGAGGCCTACTTACTGAATAAATATCTTTTGTCTTTTATCACTCGAAGGGTTTGTGCCATCGTACAAGATTGAACATTTTAATTTTTAATTTAATTTTTATTTCCTATTGAAGGTATAATATTAATCGGTTTTTGAAAATTTCACGTATCTACGTATACTTGCAGCGATTCTTAAGGTCGAGCAAAAAATGCCAAAATTCAAAATTCAAATTCAAAATCATTTATTTGTCCAACATAGGTTAATTACACGATGGTTAATTATATTGCTGTATCACTATGTGGTGCCCGTGGGCATACAAATGTTTATTATAAATTATAAGTTTGTACAAATGAAGCATGCTTAGGTTAGGTAATTTGCTATAAAATAAAGATAGGATATATACGATATTTTATGTCAGTGTCAAAAACTAATTATTTTCATTCAAAAATTCTGTTATCGAATAATAGGCATTTTCTATAAGGAACAGTTTTAAGCTTTTCCTAAAATCCGCGTCATTACTTTTATTTGCTAAAATGTTTTTTGGTAGTTTATTATAAATTGTGTGGGCCATTCCAAGTATACTTTTACGCAATAGGGCCGTGTTACTCGGCGGTGCTTTAAATTTGTCTTTTAGACGCACACTTCTAAATCTGTTAAAGAGGTTATGGTTATTGTTTACAAAAATGCATATTTCATAAATGTACAGACAAGGTAACGTTAGAATTTGAAGGTGTCTAAAGTGCGATTTGCATGAATCACTTTGTTTAATACCACTAAGAGATCTAATGCATTTTTTCTGCGCCCTAGACGCATTTTCTCTATGAGTTGAATTACCCCAGAAGAAAACACCATACCGTAAAATTGATGTAACATACGTGGTAAGCAGTAAAGACAGTTGACTGAATAGCTCTTTTTCTTAAATTGTAGAGAGCATATGAGAATTTTATTAGTTTCTTACATATTAGGTCTAATTGGTTTTTCCACGTCAATTTATTATCTATGGTAAGCCCTAAGAATTTGGTTATAGCCGTTTCATTTAGGTACTTGATATCCTTTATAAGCTATATTTAAATTTATTGATTTAACTCTTTGTTTAAATGTCATTATATGCGTTTTATCTAGATTTATTTTCAAATTATTCTTGGTTACCCACTGTATAATTTTTTCTAACGTGGTGTTTATCTCAGATTCATACGTGTTAATATTTTGTCCCGAGAATATAACAGTGCTGTCATCAGCAAAGAGAACCATCGGATAATCAACAGCTTTAGGTAGGTCATTTATATAGATCAAGAATAATAATGGGCCCAATACACTTCCTTGGGGTACACCATAACGAATTTCCCTGGAATTGGATGAAAAAATTTCTTCTACTTTTGACTTAAGAGATAGCCTTTTTATTTGTGTTATTTGCTTTCGATTTTTCAGGTATGATTTAATTAAACTAAGAACACTACCGCGTATTCCGTATGCAAAAAGTTTGTCAAAAAGAACATCATGATCTACAAAAACAAATGCTTTTGACATATCCATGTACAAAGCGCAAACTGGGATCCGAAAAAATCACGTTTCTTGTATGGAGGCGTTTAATTTTATTTTTTATTATTTGTTGTTATAAAGGCAACAGAAAAGGCGTGATGACAATTTTTAATATGCCAATCGATCCGGTTTATTATAAGGATCAAATGTATGTATGGGACCAACTGCTTATTAGAGCATGCAACAGTCGGAAACGACAGTCAAACTCCGACATCTCTTCTTAGCGTATGTATAATCTCTTCTAACGATATTTTTCACTTTGTTAACTATGATAATTTGCAGATTTTCAATTAAAATTATAGTACCTACCTACATAGTAAAATTCAACATGAGTCATCATCCGTAATACACACTCTGTAAAATTTTCGACTATCTACCTATTACCTACGGTTCATGAGATA